>JAVJGG010000021.1:10564783-10585428 GCA_035590195.1 Aviceda cuculoides
TTCTTGTTTTTTTTTGTGGTTTGTTTTTTAGGTTGTTTGTTTGTTTTTTGTTTTTTTTTGTTTTTTTTTTTTTTTTATTTAATAGCACTGTACCAGAGAAGCGATATGCTCCTGTTCCCTTAAACAACTGCTTTGGGAGGACCGCAGAAAGTTAAAAAAAAAAAAACACCTTTTTTTTTTTTTTTTTTAAATCAAGTGTACTCCATCACTGTACAATAAACTGCATAGTTGTCTTCTGTGTGGATAATTACTTCTGCTGTTTCCTTATGCAATCTATAAGGGTATATCTCTTCAAAGACTCAGAAGCTGGTTTGACTCTTTCTGTAAGTTTAACTCATACACCTTTTTCTGTGATAAGGCTACAGTGCTGGAGGAAATGCCTCCCTTTCCAGAGAGGGAATCTTCTATTTTGGCAAAACTCAAGAAGAAGAAAGGCCCAGGCACAGTTACTGACCTGGAAGAGATCAAAAAGGAGAGGAGCTCTGATATGAATGGAAGTGCTGAACCTGCCTCTGTCAATGCCAGTGCTGTTGTGAGTTTAAAAGCTGTTATTTCACTAATTTGGACAGTGTGCAGATGAGAAAAGAATGGTTTCCTTAAAGTGGATTTTTAGGGGTTTCAAACTTCTCATCTCAAATTTTAAAACTATGGGTGTTTGCTCTAAAGTAGCAGGGGAACATAGAGCTGCTTTCCCCCCACCGCATGCTTGGATACAATTTTCCTTTGGAAATCTTACGTAAATGGGGACAAAATGTCTGCAGCCTAAAAAAATTGCTTTTATGTTGTTGCTTTGAAAAATACTGCTGTTAACTTAGAAGTGGTGATTTCCTTGCTGGTGAAATCGCAGTGAAGGTGAGATGATAAAATTTAACATATTTAAAGGGACTAACTTGAATTTCAAAGTATCATCTGTTCTGCTTTGTCTAACATGGTAGATATTTGGCATCTTGTTTCGGGTTGTTACTGTTTCTATTAGAAGTGGACAACACTTGACTTAACACAGATGTCCTTAAATCAATATAATGTTGTTACTGTTTATTTGACGGTACTATGAGTTCAGTTATGGTAGACAAGGCCACAGTCTTGTTTATTCTGAGCTGAAACTTCTCATTTTGTTGTCAATTAAAGCTAGTAGGAGGAATTGTTCCCATAATGTAATACTTATTTCTGGTTTTAATGACTAGCATAACTTGTAATTACATTTGAGATTTAGTAGTAGACTACCTAAGACGAGGAAATACTGTAGCACACTCCCTGCCCAGTTTGTTAAAGCATAATCCTTTAACTCTTAGTTATTGCAGTGTGTAAGAGCAGATGTTCCAAGTGCAACGTATTTGAATGGACAGAAATACCTTTCCAGCAGAAAAGTTGCCAAATTTTCTTTGCATGCCAAATTGACTGAGGCGACTGGCAGTTAAAATTGCATTATGCTTTGAGCTTCACTATACGGCTTGCAGCCACGTAAAACTCTGCTGTGTTACCTTCATCAGAGGCTTTGGTGTGACCTTAGCTTAGATGCCAAGAATACATATATTTCAAATTGGAATTCCGTCTGTTTCTTTTCAGTAGTTCTTACCAATTGGCTTCTGAAAATTTTTTTGCCATGGAATTTTTTGTTATACTGCATCAATTTCAGTCTTTGGAGAATATGATAACTTCAAGTTGTTCAAAATCTTTGTTTTTGTAAGCCTCAATCCAAATGCATCTCATGACTTATCTTCAGCATGTCTGGTGTATTGTAGGCTGCTAGTGTCTAATACATGAACGTTTTGTTTAACAGTCTGTGCTTTGTTCTTGCAGATGACTTGGGCACATATATGTGGCCTCTCATGCATGATTCTGTCCTGGCTACATGATTTGTTCTATTTGGAGAAAAAAAAAAATTTTTAAAGGTCTTGCCTCTACCTTTAGTGTTTGCAGCTTGAACTAGCTACAGGCTCTGCTTTTTTGCTGATTAGGTTTTACATAGTTTCTAAGGTTTGCCAAGCTTCAAAACCCCAGGATTAAACTGATAATCAGTTTTAAAGATGTTGTGATGTTTTAATTTAGGTTTGCGTAAAAGCCACTGCCTTTCTTGCTGGATTCTTCTTGAAGGAAAAGCAACACATTGGAATTTTATTCCCTGCAGTACTTAATTTCCCTTGCAACTGAGAGGGAGAAAAATATTGTCTTTTTGGTTTTTTCTGCAGAATCAGATTCTACACAGATGAATTGTGGGGTTTTTTATTTAACTGTTAGATGGACATAACTCTCTTCAAAGGAAAAAAGAAAGCCACATCTGTAAATAACCTTAAGTTGAAGTGCAAGGTGATAACTGCATTCATGAAGCCTCCTACATCCGTTCAAAGCTTGATTTGCAGTGGGGAGAGGCACTTTACCATAGCGTAGCTGTCTATGCAAAAGACAGCTTTGTTATAGTTTTGCTGTAGTGTAACACCAAAGTGTCTTGTCTTCCCTAGTCTACTCCTTCTCCATCTGCGGATCTGCTGGGTCTGGGTGCTGCCCCTCTCACCAATTCAGCTCCCCCACCGTCCTCTAGTGGTAGCCTGCTGGTGGATGTATTTTCAGATTCAGCTTCTGCAGTTGCACCTCTTGCTCCTGGTTCTGATGACAACTTTGCGAGGTAATTGAGTCACCCCATAAGAAATCTGAAGAAGAATTTGTCTGTTAAAACAGGATTAGAGAAAAAAACACATACGATAACTTTCAGTTTTGTTCCAGCTTATTGAATGCATTCCTAGGTGGTAGTTGTGCAGTAAGAGAGGTGTTCTTGAACTCTGTGCTATGGATGTGCTAGCTTTATTGAATATTTCTGCTCATGGGAAAATTGAGTCTGTAGTAATCAACCGGAGGATGTTAGCCATGCAGTATTGCCTAGTTTTCATGCTGGTTTTGCTGCTTTGTTAAACTAAGCTGCTTGTGTATCTCAATATATCTTGAATTTGGGGTTATCTGGCCAGATAGATTTATTCTTATATGTTTATAGAATATATTTATTCTTATTTCCATAAAGTATTCTTGTGTCTCTCTGCTTATGGCAAGCTGATAATGGAACAGTGAGATGGATTATATCCAGAGATACTGGCTCTCTGAATTTCAAAATATACTTAAATTGTTCTCTTACTGTCTGACAAACAGGTGTGAAAAGGGGAAAAAAACAAGTGCTTTTTTTTTAAGGTGATTTGATACAAGTATCTTCCTAATTACATTACCAAGTATAATGTAGGTGCAATGTGTTATTAATTCTGCTAATATTAAAAGTCACTGTGGCTACACTCAAATGCTATTTGGCTAAAATTTTGGGAATAAATAGTATAAGATCACAGAATGTCTAAAAATCTGTCATCTTACTGGCCAAAGAATGTGCTACTATTGTTAAGGACCAAATTTTGAATGATATGACAAAGTTGCGATGCATCTTAACATGAAAGACATAATTATAGTGAAACTAATCTGCCTGGATCATTGAGACTTTCATCAAAATTTTATACTAGGCAATGCGTTGTTGCAGGTTTGCAGGGGCTAAAACTTGATCCTATGTTTCTCTTGGAAGGTAATAAGTGATGCTTAATCGTGCTACACAATACCAAGACTTCAAGAAACTACAGATGTTTGTTAGTGCTTTTTTTTTTTTCTTTAAGAGGGGAAAAAAAAAAAAACCCAACCAATTACTAGTAGCTTCATAAGCAGAAATTACCTAAAAAGAGTTTTCTCTTTCTACAGAAGAAAGTATAGCATTTCCCAACCCCTTGGTCTGTCTATAGATGATGAAATGTGCTTCTAATGATACTGAGAAGTTTCCTTTTACAGTTTCCTGCCTCTTTTTAGTGCTGTTGTCACTTTTGTTTCTAATCTGTTACTTGGGTAAGTCATTCTCTGTGTGCCTGTATATTCTTGCCTACACTTCATACTTGCGTGTTTTTAAGAACTGATTGTGCAGCTGTAGATAGAAGAGCCACTGAGGTTGATGAGGCCTCTGCTTCAAAGCACACATTGGTAGTAGTTAATATACATCTACATTTATGGTTATGGACTAAAACTTTTTTTGCTGTCACAATTAAACACCTAAAAGGACTTTGTTCTTTAAGAGGTATAAATTTAAGCTACTGAACACCTTCAGCTGTCTCCTGTCTTTGGGAAGAATTGCTGGTTCCTAACAATTAGGGAGGGGTGGGGTGGGGGAGAGAAGTGGGGGAAAACATTGCCTAATGCCTAAAACCTTTCTAGGTGTACTGAGCTAGGGCAGCTAATAAATTTTTCATGCATTGAACTCAGCAGTGCCATTTTTGAGGAAGGAGGTAAAAAGAAGTAACTAAGCACTAAGCTGTCTTTACTAACTCCTATCTCTGTCGCTACTGCCTTTCTTCCTTTGTGCTGCCTGAACTAGCCCTGACCTGGCTTCATCTGAGGTAGTTTCTGAGGAACCAGCTGATACTGTGCATGATGCTGATGAGCTTTTTCACAAGTAAGCAATACTAAAACCTTGCAAGGCTGGGCAACTTCCAGAATATAGTTATAAAGCAAAGCAGAACTATATTGTGCGTTAACTTAATACCAGCAAAACTAGAGAAACATGTACTGTCAGACTTGTGACTAGAACGCCTCTGTAGATGCTGTGGATTTTATGACAAGCTCATGAATACACAGGTTAGAGTTGCCTTTATGAGCCAGTGCTGTCACACACTGCTCTAAAATGAGGCAATGTCAGTTGTAATGTTAAGTTCTGTAACTATTCACAAATAAAGGAGACATAAGAGTAACTTGTCAAAAGTACTGAGATTTAGGAGTATGTTTTAAGTGCCTTGTATGCAAAAGGCTGATGTTTGCTGACCACCTCTTCTACTCGTAAGTGAAGGGTGACAGAAAGGACTTGAAATCATTGCAGAATGGGCTTCCTCTCTCAAAATGGAAAAAAAGAAGTACAGCTCTCAGTTGACTTGTGTGATACAGAACTGATAAAACAAGGGATTTTTTTTTTTCTTTCAGGTTTAAACAGTCAAAGCTTCAAACTTTTCAATTCTACACCAACCTAATGAGTTTTAGAAGTTGTCAAGAATATGAATAAGAAAAATCTTAGTCTGTTGCCTGGTCCTTTATAGACTCTGTGTGTGTGTGTATCTAGCATATTGTGGCTTCCTTCATAGTTTCTCAGACATCCTATCAAATAACTTCAGTTCTTTTAGTGTCCTACAAGTGGTGGTTTTGGTTGTAAAATTGTCTTTCTAACTGCAGTTTTCTGCAAAGGCCTCTCACAGACTGATGCACTCTAGGTTAACCACAGTCTTCATCCTCTGTAAATCCTGAATTTTGTGGTTCTAAGTATTTTTTTTATATATGGCTCAATTTAAAACGCGTTTTCCCTCTCTTCCCCTAGGTTTGTGTGTAAAAACAATGGAGTCTTATTTGAGAATCAGTTGCTACAAATTGGATTGAAATCTGAATTTCGACAGAACCTGGGTAAGATCTTTCAGGCCAGGTGGTTAGCTGCCTGCATTATCAATGGCAATGCCAGCATGATATTGCACATAGGACTTGCTTTTCAGCTACTTAAGAGGGAAATGTGATTTCAGACCTAACCCGTCTTAAGATCTTCACTGTTCTTGTGTCCCTGGCTTCTGTGTGGGTTCTTGTTTCTTTAAACTTTTTGGTTGTTTTGGTAGCTGAGATGAAATGGGAGTGTTAAGTGGTAGTGTAAGCTCCAGCTATTCCTGCCTAGTTGTAAAGCTGGTACAGCCAGGGTTATAAAGGACCATTCTCCTCAACTTTTGTATCCTACGGTATAGCTTATTGTAGTACGATACACAAGACATTTCAGACATGTCTAGCATAGTACGTTAATGCACAAGATACTAAAAACGTCTAGGAAAGAGCTGGGAATCAAACACAGGCCAGCACTAGGATTGATTACTTCTCACCTTCTGCATCACTTTTGGTACCATAATAGCTTCTTTACATAGAAAGTAACATTCTCTGGCAACTAAAAGACTTCTGCTGATTATTTAACTGCCTGTGTGATGGCTACTGTGGGAGAGGTCTGATGGTTTGTTTTATCTATTATTTGATTTTCAACTGTGAATACCTTGGTAAGATAAACCATATAAATTATGCTTTATTTTTTATACGTTGCTTTAAAGAAAGGTAGAAAGACTATGTATTAGGTACTTGAAGCACAAGTAATTCAATACGATTACATATGACATACCTAAAAATCCTGATGTCTTTTGTTTTCTTTCTAGGACGTATGTTCATATTCTATGGTAATAAGACATCAACACAGTTCTTGAATTTTACTCCAACAGTAATCTGCTCAGATGACCTACAGTCAAATATCCTTAAATGCAATACCCTTTGTCTGTTCTTATTTGGGTTTTGTGTTTTATGCCACACAAAATATAATAAAGCTGTTGGATCAAGGCATGGTGTCCTTGAACGTGAAGAAATGAGAAACTTGCTGATAACTTTCAGAAGTTCTTGTAGAAAGAACAAGTCTTGAACAGATAGAAGATTCTCTCTCTCTCTCCTTAAAGGTCTGGTTACAAACACAAATTTTACTGTTGAAATAAGGAGAAATTGGGCTGGACAAGTGCGTAATGCAATTCTGTAGCTTTCTCAACAGTCATGAAGTAGCAGGGGTATAGATGTGGTGTCCTTCAAGCCCTCTGTTAGCAGATGACCTCAGACTTGAGATGGAGATAGAAAAATACATGTACACAGAGATGATGATACTTTAAAATAAGCTCTTAATTTACAGTTTGTCCTTAACACTTGTTATTGCAAATTTAGGACTTCTGGGAGACTATGTAATCAAGCTTGTTTGACTCGGTGTCACTGTAACGTTCACATCGAAATGAGATACTCCAGTGGTGTTTATTGTGAATTCAGTGCTTTCATAGCTTTTTGAGTGCATCTTTCTTTAAGAATATCCAAATAACTGAGAATTGTGGGGGTTATTGCTTCTAGGTGTGTCAGTATGGGGAAAAAAACAAAACCAAACAACAACAACAAAAAAAACCCAACCAAAAAAACCCAAAACTTTTTTGCTGTACAAGAATTGAGCTTTGAATATTTAGTAGCGTGTAGAGAATGAGTGGACACGATGCTAGTTCCTCATGTAGCTTATTGGAGGATTTGCTGCTTTTTTTTTTTGTTTGTTTTTTAAAGTTATCAATTCATTGATCAGTTTCCTTAACCACCTCTTATGCCTGAATCTTCAGACAAAACCTGTTGACCCCACAGTGGATGGAGGTGCACAGGTTCAACAGGTTGTGAACATTGAATGTGTGTCAGACTTTATGGAAGCTCCAATCCTGAATATTCAATTCAGGTAAAACACAGGATTCAAATGCTAGAGAATTAATTAGGTGAAAGATGTTAGATTTGGCCTTGTCCTGTGACTGAAGTGTAGAATATGGACACACAAAGCTGTCTTGGGTAGATGACTTACTTGAAAAATTGATCTAGCTAAGCTTTAAGTTACTAGGGGAGGTAGGGAATCCACTTGAAACAATGTGATTAAAAAAAAAAAAAAAAAGAAAAAAAGAAAAACTAATCAAGAAGCCACTACTGATAAAATGTCTCTGACTTCTTTTTCTGCTGTCTGTATAAAACAGCAGTCTTCCTGTTCGCTTAAGAAATCTTGACAGGAATACATGGAGTAATGTCTCCCTTCTGGAAACCAAGAACACTTCTGCAAACAATGTGGACTGGAAATGCATGCAGCTAAAAATAGTATCTTGTTATGTCCACTCAACATAAGCCTTTTGGGAATCCTGACTTCTGGGCTACATTCTGTTATTGTAGTCTAAACTGGTTCTTACTGGTATGTTTTCACAGGGATGTGTTTTCACTCCTCTGATGGGTGCTATCTAGAAAGATAACAACCTATGCTGAAACTGAGAGATCCTTATTAGGAGTTCTGCCAATTCACTTTCATGTGCCATCTGAGCAGAGCAAATAAATATATTAAACAGTGGATTAAAACTGTATCTTAGAAATAGCATTATCTGCAGTTGATGGATTTTAATTGTAAACAGTTGTACTTTAGTGTTCATCCTCAATTGCTTGGTTGATTTATGCTGAGAGACTGCTGACACTGTGCTGTACACACCGTGTTCTTTCTATTCCATATGCAGGTATGGTGGAACATTTCAAAACCTTTCGGTAAAATTACCCATCACCCTGAATAAATTTTTCCAGCCGACAGAGATGTCTTCTCAAGACTTTTTTCAGCGCTGGAAGCAACTGAGCAAGTAAGACTTTGTCTGTACTTGAGCTTGGGGCTTTTGTGGTGGGCCAAGGGAAGAAAATGGGTATATTGTGAATGTAGCTGCTGCGTGCCCCATCCCATACTTAATCCTATGAGTTACAAACTCTCCCGATATAATTAGTTGCTGTCGAACAATGCTGTACATAATACAGATGTTACACCATGTATTCATCTTGCCTTGTCTTGCAGTCCAAAACAAGAAGTACAGAATATTTTCAAAGCAAAACACCCGATGGATGCAGAGATCACAAAAGCAAAGGTGGGTGGTAGTGTGGTATCTTTCATTCATAACGTAAGGGTAGTGGTGTAAGCAAATTTTGTACGTCTTGGTTTATATAGCAATTGGATCACCCTGTTGAAGTGTAAGCCCGTGTTGTGTAACAGACCTTTGGCAGTGCTGGGTTAAGTGGACTGTTTTCTCAGTGTGGCTTGAATTAGATAGTTTTCAATAGCAGCTGAAAACTTGAAGCTACTTAAGAAAACACTAATGCAGTGCTCAAAACTGAATTGGAAGATACTTCAAGCCTTAATTTATACCAGAGTTACTAGTTACAAAAGAAACCAAGTGGCTTTTTGTAGAACTGGCTGCCTTAGGCAAAACAGAAGTGGCTAGTGTAAGACGGAAATGGTTTTATCAAAACCAGGAGAGACTTGTGTTGAATTTAACTTATTTCTCGGTTGTTCTTGAGAAAAACCATTCTTTTCCAGGAACAGTTCATTATCAGGGTCACTCTGTCACTTCAAAAAATCTGTTGTAATAGAATTGGTATTGGATAATTTTTTAATGTCTTGAACACTTCAAATAAAAATTAGTCTCCTACTTGTTTTGCTAGTTGGTGGTGGCTGTGCTTGAGTAGAATTGGTATAGATGTCCTGCTGTCCCCACATGTAAATCTTCTGGGCTTCTTTCATAGATAATTGGCTTTGGGTCAGCTCTACTTGAGGAGGTAGATCCCAATCCTGCTAACTTTGTTGGTGCTGGTATCATCCATACAAAAACTACTCAGATCGGATGCTTGCTGCGCCTTGAACCCAACCTCCAGGCACAGGTAATCTGTTTAAGTGTCCACAGCTTAGATACAAGTTCTTGTCTGAAATAAATATCTGTATATCTATCTGAAACTTCTTAAGGTATTTATTTAAAATCACTATTGCAATAGCTAATTGTGACTGCAGACTCCAACATGAAATGAAATTGTAGCAGCTTATCCTGGCCCAATTTGGTAAGCTGCTTCTTCATAGCAATTGTCTTTCCTGTTGGAAGACATCATTGTATTATTCCAGACTGTCTGTGGAGTCTCATCTCCTCTTGAAGGTTTAAAATGTTTAATGTTTCTGTTTTATGCACCTTGGGACAAAATTAAGTATAAATACCTTTGCCATTTTAAATGAATAAAAGAATGATTGGTTAAAAGAGAAAACATAAGTAAAGAAAGGCAATGTTAGGAATATTTTTCCTCAAGCATTTTGATAGAGATTTTGCCAAAGTTAACCAAGGACTAAAAATAAGTTTGGGGTTGTAAGTCTCCTGTCTTCTGAAGAAGTGGTGGTAGAGAGTCTTTAGACTTTTCTACAACATTTACTCCTCTTAAAGAAAAATTTTGGACACCACCTTGCTGTTAAAGCCTAAAAATTTTACAACAGTGGTAACTTTCAACAAGAGTTTGAAGGTGTGCTCCAGCCTATGGTTTGAAAAAGCTGTATTATTTGGCTGACTGCCTCTGAATGTTTTAACTTGAGGTCTTTTTCCTACCAAATCTAACAAAACAAGTAAGAGGTAAGTGGTAGCTTTCACTAGTTGACTGTGTGTTCATTTAATGCCAAACTGTGTTTAAAAAGTAAATAATATTTTATGTTCTTTTTCAGATGTATAGGCTCACACTACGAACAAGTAAAGAAGCTGTATCTCAGAGATTATGTGAATTGCTGTCAGAACAGTTTTAATATTAACCATGTCAGTTTGGGTTTTTCCATTTATATCGCTGTCATCATACTGCAAATAAATGTCTTGTACATCACTGTCTGAGTACTGCAGTGTTAACCAATACTGGCTCCCTCCCTTAACAGGATTTGACCCTTGTTTGAAATTAAGACTATAAAATGTACAGTACAGGGAAGTGACTTTTCCCATTAAAAACGGCTTTTAGTGTGTTACACAAAGGGTGGGAGTGCTGTTTTGTGCTTTTTCTTTTTGCAGAGGTCAGGCTTTTAAACTTGTTAAAGGGAAATTGATTTATATGTGGTAACCAAGGATTTCAACTGGAAATGGCTGGTAACATTTTCCCTTAGTGCCTTTAACAGGTACTCCCTCTGCTCTGAGCTGAAAGAAACCAATGTAATGGTTAATTCAGATGT
Organism: Aviceda cuculoides; assembly: GCA_035590195.1. Taxonomy (NCBI): domain Eukaryota; kingdom Metazoa; phylum Chordata; class Aves; order Accipitriformes; family Accipitridae; genus Aviceda; species Aviceda cuculoides. Next base: position 10,575,405 of record JAVJGG010000021.1, read on the forward strand.
TAATGTAGAGTCAAAACTTTGTAAAGTTGAACATTGCCACAAGCCTTGTACTGGATGGAAGGGCAGATTCCAAGATGTGTTTGAATCTGATTAAAGTGAACATTTGAGTGTCACCAATCTTTGTATTTGAAAAATACCACAGAACCAGAGTCTTAAAGTATTAATCTTGTAATCCTTTGCATCTTAATGTTTTTCTGATCTTTGGAAAGTGGACTGAACACAAAAGGTATTCTTAATCCTTCTGCTTATCTCAAATAATGAGGTGAGCTTCTCTGTAGGTGGTGAATGAGTACATGCTTGTCCATTGTTAGTCAAACTGAAGTTAAATATTCTGATGGGAAACAGAAAAAACACAGAACAGATTTAGCAAGTAATAGTTCTAATGATGTGATATAACTAACTGCAGAGTCTGGTACTGTATAAAAGTGGAAGTGGGAAGAAATGGGCCCTTGAAGGGCTGTAAGGCATGCACTCTTTCAGATGAAAATGTAACTTAAAATAATAGGGTTTTTTCCCCAGTGCACAGTAATGTGAAAACTCGAGGGGTTGAATAACTGATATCTGAACAGTTTCCTGTCTGTCAGTGGTGGTACAAATATCCAACATGGTGTAGAAAACTTGTGTTGAGACCAAGAGTAGAAGGCCCCAAAATGTTCAGCTTTTACAGTGTTTTTTTACAACCAAAGCCTCTGTGACTTGTTCCACATCAGCAAACTCTTTGCAGCCTCTCTGCAGAAGTAAGTGAACACAACTTTGGCTCACACTCTTCAAGCCTTGAGGAGCAACAAAGGCTTCTAAAACAGATGAGGTAGTGCAGTTAGAAACTGTGGGCAGTTGTCAGCAAATACTGCAGGTCATGATGAATGAAGTCAGCTACTACTGATATGAGAAGTGAACCTCAGATCAAGATTTCCTCAAGGTCATTTAGAGGAAGCCTGGGACTGGTGTCTCACAGCACATACAGCCAAGTATGCCCATGAAATAAAGGTTTTGAGTGATAGTGATGACCTTGAAAATACTTATAAATGAGGCTCCTGTCATGCTGCCCAGTGCACAGCAGGGGACAGGATTCTACGTGATTGAGTGTGCCTTGCTTTTTTTCTTCAGTGCTTTGAGTTAAATGATGGAACTGGGTGATTATTAATTTGGTTTGGTTGAAGGCTAGTGATCATACTTGAGTGCAAGTGAAAAATGAGGCACAAAGGCTTGGCTGTGGTATGTGGATTTGGGGAGATTTTGTTTGTTTTGTTTTTCCAGAAATGGCTGGTAACTGGATGTTATGACTGATAACTTGGCTATAGACCTGATCTTTCTGCAAAAGTTCTCTTGAACAATTGGCTGGTTTATGGTGTTTCAAGTAGCTAATCAAGACTCTGATCACACACATTGTTTTTGAAAATCTTCATGACTAGTTCCTGCAGTCAGGTTGGGCAGTTGGCAAAGTACTGATGGACTACCTTATGTTTTGTCCTTTGGATGCCATATGTCTCTTTATTACTCCCGTTATCTTAATCATGCTGTTGGCTGCTATGTTAAAAATCTGATGTGCTGAACTAAAGGTAGTCTTAGCACAGACAGGGAGGAGCTTCTGTTTAAATTTTTTTCAAATCCTGTTGTGTATCTTGTCCCCTTGAAAAAGTTCTGTGCCCTCATTAAAGGACACCTTGAGACACTGCACTACTTCAGCTCACTTTGCTTTGGTTCAAGCTGTGCTAAAATGTGCATTAAAAACATGGGAAGGATGGGGGTAAGGGAAAGTGTCTTTTCAGTGGTGACTGTTACGCTTATGACTGCTCACACTTTGTATTAAATGTCAGCTCAATGAAGCCATGAGCAGAAAAGTGAACAAATTAAGGACAAATACTACTTTTTTTTTTTTGTGAGTGATGGTTAACTTACCAAAGTGATGTATCCTGTCAAGCAAAGTAATTTCTGCAGTAAACAGTGTTATTGTTTTTAAGTACAGTATTTTCAGACATTGACATGTGAAAATAACTGAATAGCAAAACAGGTAGCATATGTTCATTCTTGACCTACACTCCAGTATGTAATACTTATGTGATTGTCTTATTTGTATAAAACAAAGTTCTTGTCAAATTAAGTGGAGAATTTTCATATAGAAGACTATATATTAGACTATATTCATCAGAAGAACATATTAAGATTAAATAAATGATTAGAACCGTAATTAAACTGTCCTTTTTTGTTGGGGGGGGCATGGAATTGTAAAGAATACTTGCCTGAAATGGTTGTTATGGAACAACAATTGATGTGTAATGGTAAATTTTCTTCTGCAAACTACTTGTGGGTTGTGTTCAGTTGAGTCTTATCTGGCCTGCAGATTTCTGCTCCCCCGCTGAGTTTGTTTATGGCTTTTTGTTTTGGCGTGTTTGGTCACATGTTACAAATATGCTGTAAAAAAACCAACCACTTGATGCAACATCTGTCTTCCTATAGTGTTTAACAACAGTAAGTATAGTGCATGCTGCAGTAAACTGGTGTAACAGTGGGGTATAGTTGAGGTTATGAAGCATGCACCTGTATTAACACAGGCAGGACTTGTAAAAAAGTTGATGTCGCTGTAAAAAAAGATTATCTAAACTGCTAAATAACCTCACTCAGGCTTTAAATGTGTGTTTCAGCTTCTTAGTACTTCTCTAAAACTTGCTAAAAGAAAAAAAGCACCTGGGCACCATGAGCTTTTGTGCATTCATACAACTTTTTCTTGAATGAATTGCAAGCAAAGTAGTAAAGAATACTAGCAGCAAGTAGAAATCGCTTGTGAGTGAGCCACCTGTGTCCTGTCAGACACATTGTTTTTTATTTCTTGCAGAGAAATACCCTGCAAATTTCTGCTTTGTCTGAGAGCCACTATATCTGTGTTAATGAATGTTTCTAGAAATGTCCCACCACATTAAGGGTGCATATAGAAACTTCACAATTAGCTTTTGGTTCATGTAGTGCTTTGCTTTCTGATAGCAGCTGTGTATGGATGGCAAGCACAAGTGCTTGTGTCCACTTTAAAAGGGAACGGGTCACCTCAGTAGTCTCTTCTCCCAGTGAAGTAATGGGCTATTCCACAGGTCCTAGTTCAACTATAGTGAACTTAACAGACTATTTTCAGTTAAAATAATTGGTCAAATGATGAGAAATAAGTTAGCAAATTCAATTCCTTCTAGTTTATTCAAAAGTCAAATTTCTGTTATTGCACAGTGCCTAGGTCATTTCTTATCCTCTGGTTAAATATTGCCCTGACCCGGGCCAGACAGTCTGACATGGTCTTCCCTCCCAACCCCCACCCTGCCTGTTCTTTAGGGTTTTTTTTGCCTCCCCCGCACCCCCCAATACCTTCTTCATCAGGAATAATTTTATCAGTTAACTTCATCGGCACTCCAGGTAGCTGCTCAGGAAGCCGCACTGGAAGGCTATCCTGTGTAATCAATACAAGAGAACTCCCAGCAATGAGCAGTCACTGTGGAAGTGTTAAATTGTGATCAGTGTTTAATTAAAAAAAATAATAAAAAAACTGGTATCTGAGGCCATCTGGAGGTCTGGCTAGTGTATGCAACTGTCAAAGTTACAAACACAGCCACCAAATACAATTATTTCTGTAATGAGCCTTTTTCCAGGGTTATCTGGGTCTTGGCATGGTAGTTGGAATTCCTTCTTAAGAAGTTGCAGTGGCCTACAGCAGCCACATGCTGTGTTGACCATCATCTTCTCAACATTCAACCTGTTTGGAAGAGAGGGAGGATCAGTTAGGATTTGTATACAGCATTTTAGGCTTACAGCTTTTCAAGTATTTGAACTTTTTTTTTTTTCTTCTTCTTATGGTGGAAAGTTTAGAGAGAAGAGCACAACCCTTAGAGTTTAACAGTTCCGTCAACTACAGAACTACAAACAGCAGCAATTGACTCTTAAGTTCTCATGATGACTATTGCAGGAGTTCAGAGACTTTTCAAAAGTCTTAGACCTCAGACCTTACTGGAAAACTACCAGGATTCGATTTCCCCATTCTCCTTTTGCACTTTGAAAATCATAAACCATAAATTTTTTCCAAGCTGTGCACTGGACTACTTTTACAAAAAGGTCTCTGGTATGATTTGTTAACAAAGACGCTAAATTATGCATGTTCCTTATGCATGGTTCATGGAGGAATGAAAATCCCTTTCTTCCTCTGAACTATCAGCTCCAGAATCTAAGCTGACAACTGCGTAATGTTGATTCTAGGCTGTAAGTGAGGTCAGTTAACAAAGCAGTAGTAGATTTGCACATATCTTGCTGAACTAACGGGAATAGGTTGGTGAAGTGATAGCTTGAATAAGCAGGTGAGACTTAGATTCTCTTTTGATATTACTGTTTTTCTGTTATACTGTTGCTTTTGACAGCATTCAGCCAACTGTGCTGCTGGACTTGCTCCTATCTTTGGGGGTTTTTTTTGGTTGGTGGGAAATTGTATAAATAGTTGTATAAATGTAGGCTACGATTCAGCTATGGGAACAAGAGTTACAGAAAAAATATTTTTGTAAAAATCTCTGTAAAGGGGAGAAAAGTCTGTTTGGTTTCAGTTAAAACTTTTTTTAACCACAACTTTCTTAGTGATTTGTGATGAACCTTAATAACTCTAAAAATCATCCTCCAGGCTTCACAACCCTTTTGAAAACTCTCAAGATGCAAAGTCAATTACTCAGTCTTCAAAATGCTAGGGGACACCTGAACTCACTTTGAAGGGGATAGCTTTTAGCTTCAGCATTAATTTAAATTAGTTTTTGTAAAAGCAAAACCCTTCATTGCTTTCCTGTTCTTCAGCATTGTATTTGCTTGGATTGTTTGGAATATAACAACTTTAATTTTTTTCACAAATAACTGAACTCTGCTCTACTGATGCAGTGACTTTAGTTTTACTGAAGCCTTGATTCTCTGAATAGTCTCCTAATGAGCAACCAGACATCACACTTGTAACTAAAATATCCCTGAGAACATTGAGACAACTGAAGTGACGTTATGTATTTAGGTGAGACAAATTTCTTACTTTGCTGCCTTGGCTATTTGAAAACAGGTATTTGTGGTCTAACTGACCTTTTCTGTCTTCAAAAACAAACAAGAAAACCCAACAAAAAAGCCCCCCCAAACTGCAGTATTGGTCCCTGTTTTGTTTTTAAAAACAAACAAACAAACAAAAAAAACAACTTCAAGTGAGACAACATCCCTTGTTTAAATTGTAAATCCTTAGTACTAAATGACCTTATTAGTGTTTGTAGCTAGCTGGCTTACACTGCAACATTATATTGCTGGATAGATGCTGACCATATTTTTCTCCCTGAATTACCAAGGTGTGACAGTTTAACAAATACCACTATTTAGATGGTCAAATAAAAAGAAACAATTTTAGTACTACACAATCTCTCAACTATCCTTACTTTGTTGAAGATGGACATGATCCTTCACATCGGCTTAAGGTGACATTTGCAGAACAGCCTTTGTAAGTTATTTTTTCTTCATATTTGAGTTCTCTACAACGCTCTGTCAAATGTAAAAAGAAAATATTATAGCAGAAATTTATCTTTGTCTTCTCAAGTGGCCTTTGCTGGATGCCAAAAGCCTCCATACTTGGGTTTCATGGAAAACCATTCCTATTACATGGGACAATTAACATGTCACAGGTGAGTAACACAGCAAGACATGGTTTTAAACTAGGCACTGAAGGTGCATGAGAGAGTTAACCTGGAGGACAACTAAGAAAATGCAAGTCACTGGAATTACAAATGAGCAAAATATTCCTGTTGAGAATACAGTGCAGATTCATTCCAGCAGGAAAAAACTTTAATCCACTGCTGAGAACACAAAGATCCAAATAAAACAACCATCTGGCTAATTCTGGTGGAATTATTTCTAGTTACAAGACTTTGTAATGGATTTTATGTAGTTGAAAAAAGCTTAATTTAATCATTTTAAGGATTTATTTATTTATAGGCAGCCAGAAGTTCACAACTTAAATGCCTGCCCACAGTCAGTCTTTCCTTACTAGATGGAATGTGTAATGCTCCATACCAGGTAATGATTATATGTATAGATCTTCCATTTTCTCTGGACTTGCAGCAAGACACTAAGCACTTAGTGAAGTAAAAAGCTGACTGCAGACACAGGTTTTCCAATGAGTTTAAAGATTATATTCAAATTTTATTTTAAGGAGAACAATGTTGAATACTACGAAGGCAATTCATGCACCTCTCATGCTCCTCCTGTACAGTGGTCTTCTGAGCACATTCATGTTCCCTGCTTGAAGAAAGGTTATGGATGAAACCTGAATATTGTTGCAGGGAAGACTCAGTTAATACTGTAGGAGGAACTTGGGGATTTGTCCTTGGAAAATAAGGTGACTACTAACTGGATGCTAGACTAAGGTGTTATACCTGTGTCTCATCAATGAAGAGCTAGACCAGTATTTAACTTATCTTTCTGAACTGAACGGTACCAGAATGCCTCAGTTTAGGGATGAAAAATGTGCAGAGAAAGGAGAAGAACTTGTTAGCAACTTTCTGAACTCATGAAATAAATAATGGGAGGTACTGCCTGTTAACTGTAAGGAACAAACCCAGTAATGATACGGTTGGGAAGATACTGTTCTGAAGCACTTCTCTTAGAAAAAGATGTGAACAAAATCTAAAGCAGGCACCAAAAACATAATTATACTGGGCAAAAATCCTGCTTATGAGAGTTCCTACTTGGATTCCTCTTCTGTGAGGTGAAAATTATGAGAATGCAGTCAGTGAAAGCAGGGCCCAAGGGAGTAGGGCAAGAGAAAGAATCCCATCTCCTTAAGCCAAACTGTCATTTCCTGATGCTCACACAGTCAATTTGAGCCTCAATTTGAGCCTGAAACCAGCCTCTTTGGTACTGCGTTGTTAAACAGTGGGAGGAAGGACAGACTGCATTCAGTTGCTTGCTCTGTAAGTAGATAATTCTGCTATGCCTTGTGGCTGAGCTGACTGACCTGTACAAGCTGCACACTGCTGACAAGGTTAACAGTGAAAAGAGATGAAAGGTTCTGCTACAGGTGACTGTACCTGCTGTTATATATCAATTTTCACATCACCGTTTAAGAGTAGTAGTTAACCACAAACACCGTTTCCTTAGTTGACTATTTAGGACCCTTTGTGTAAATCAGTCTGCAGTAAGACTCAGTAGGTGAGGTCTTGGATGACTCGAGCGTGGTGTTCCTCTTTGTTCATTTTTTGTCACTGTTAGAGGTAAGTTTCTGGTTCAGCTGATCTGATTGTAACAATGGAATGGAGGACTGTGTGTGAAGACTCACAACAACTAAAGAAATAGTATATAAGTCTCTGGAAAAATTTTGAACAGGTGCTTCAAAGATAAAAAGATGCAAATACTTATAATCATTACTAAGCGGAGTAGAAAAGGGCAGGTCTATTAGGATGACACACCTTCCTCCTAATTCTTGAAAAAGACAAGGCAAGCGAAGGCTGTAACTTGTTCGAGGTGAGGTTGTACCTTCTCTAGGAGTTAAACACACAGAAAAGGAGAACAAACTGTGAAAGCAGTATATGACAGTGCAGAAGGCACTAGGAAAAAAGGCAGTATGATATGGTAAAAGTACACTTTCCAGATAGTTTCTCCTTTGTTGAACCCTCCCAAAAGAGAACGCAAAGTAGCTGAAATAGAGATGTTAACTCTTCTCTGAGTCCTCAAATACTGGTTAAAACAAACAACATACAAAAAAGAACCACACAGGAAATCTATCTTCCATTCACAGATTGAACAGTGTATATGTCATTCTTGTTTATTCTTAGAAGGGTTAATCCATGCCCTAGGAACCGTTGAATAAAACCTGTATCTAAACCTATCACTGTTTCTAAATAAGACTATAAAACTAGGCCTCTGCTACCTATAGAGATTACCGTTAAAAATGTATATATATCTGCTGTTCATCCACACAAGTGTTCCTGACTCCTATACTGTAGATCCTAAAGTAGGACAGTTCCATTTAAAACCAGCAGACAGGATGTTGCTTTGTGTGTGCTTCCCTTTACATGAAATGGTGCAGAAATTGTAGAATGTGGTATTCTTTCATATAAAACATATTAGGTTTTAGTTACGCACAGGAGCCAAAAAAACATAACTGTACATTGAAAAGTAAGAAAACAGTATCCTGCAGAAGAGATACCAAAAATGCTAAAGTGTGCAGAAAGAGTATATGAGAGCTAACAGAAGGACTGTAGGGTAAGTCAAGAGATGGCCTGTCTAAATAAAAGGCATCTTTCTAACACTGCTTAACTGGGATTTTAACATTAAAAACCAAACGATTCTGTGACTCTCCTGGTACACATCCCGTCAGCCTCCTTAACTCACACTTTTTAATGTTTACATCAGTATATAGCAGGGAACCTATTATGAAGTCAAAGACTTTGGACAACTACTCTACAAAAAAATAACTGCAGAAAGGACAAAAAGAAAAGATGGCGCCAATGCATACAAATGGTATCATAGCCAAAGAATACGTAAAGTAAGCATACACTCATGAAAGAAAAGATGTGCTAAAACAAAAAACGTGATATAGGAAATGACATGGATGTACTTTACCTTGTGGCACTGTTAATGGTACAACAGAAGACAAGGATGTTGAAAATCTAGAGGTGAAAGGAGATGATGTAGTACGGGTAGTGCTTAATGTTGTCGTTTGCAAAAAAGTCCTTTCGACTGACTCTGTAGAAGCAGTAGTAATAACACTGGGAGCAAAAGTAGTTGTCGTAGGTAAAATAGTTGGGATCAAAACTGGAGTGGACTTGGCAAAGATACTGGTAGGAAGTACTAATGCAGATGTTTTGCCGTGTGGAGTTGATGTGGTGTTTTGAGAGGGAAAATATGTAGTACTCCTAGCAGACCTAAATGTGGAACTAGTGCGGAGTGTAGGTGTTGGGCCGGCACTTGGGGCCAAAGCAGAAGAGAATGTAGATGTGGTGGCAGATGGCAGCCGGGTGCTGAGAGGGCTGCTGGGGGCAGACGGCGAGCTGGGACTTGGAGACGTCCTCGTCAGAGGGACTTCTGTGCTGCTAGCAGAAATCGCCTCTCTGGAGACGGAGGTCTTGGAGGTGCTGCTGGCGGAGGTGGCGGCGGTGGTCTTCTGCGTGGTCAGAGGCGGCACAATGTGCGGCACGGTTGCCTTCTCGTGGGTGAAGGCTGCCGGGAGGAAAGCACAGGCCCGTTGAGGACGAGGGCACGAGAGGAAGGCAGCGGAGGTGGGCACAAGCCCCGGGCCAGGGGCACGTGCAGGAAAGGCACGGTCTTGCCGCACCGAGTGTTGCTGGGCAGGAGGGGGGAGTGGGTCTCTGGCTCCCGCCCTCAGCCTCCCTGTACGGCTTCTCCCCAAAAACGAGGGGACAAGGCAAGCGCCTAAAGGGTGCCTTCCAGCACGCAAGCACCCTCTGCCTCTCCCTGGAAGAGGAGCCTCTCTGGAGGCGCGTGTCTCCCTCCAAGGAACAGGCACGGCATACCGTCTGCCCCCTCCCAGACAGGCTGGCCAGGCTCCGTGGGAGAGACCTGTGCCCCAGGGCCATCCCAAAGTGCCGATGCCAGAGGAAGTGGCAACGGAGGGCAAGTACCAAAACAACAGCCCAAGAGGCCTGCGCTGCTAGCAAGGAAGGATGGAAGCGGGAGAGCTGGGAGGAGAAGACAGAGCAGTGGGAAGGGCATAAGGGAGCCTTACTGGGCTGTGAGGAGGTCAGCCGTGTCGAGGACACGGTTGAGGAGGGAGAAGAAGCAGGCGACGGCAGGGCGCTGGTTTTGGCTGTGGAGGGTGTGGAGGACTCTGGTGCGGGCGACGCTGTGGGAGCACTCGTCGTCGGGGAAGAGGGCTTGGGCCTTAGGGTCGTAGGCGTAGGCTTGGGGCTGGCGGTTGGCGCCAACGTGGAGGAGACTGTGGAAGCGGCGGCAGATGGCAGCCGGGTGCTGAGAGGGCTGCTGGGGGCAGACGGCGAGCTGGGACTTGGAGACGTCCTCGTCAGAG
>JAVJGG010000021.1:10585528-10604470 GCA_035590195.1 Aviceda cuculoides
GGTGGCGGCGGTGGTCTTCTGCGTGGTCAGAGGCGGCACAATGTGCGGCACGGTTGCCTTCTCGTGGGTGAAGGCTGTTTGGAGAAAAGGACAAATCAATTGAGGGTGATTGGCAAGATGGGAACATGAATGATATGGGCAGGTCTTGGGTAGCATTTTTGTGCTAGGGTATAGGTAACAAAGGCAGGACCGGTCCGCTACTTTTGGTGTTTCAAAAATTAATGAATGGTCCCATGACCCCAAATATTTCCCATCCTGTCCTGCTGCTTCTGGGAATTGCAGGCTGGTGATCGTTTTCAAGGATATCTTCTAGTAATTTTTGTCTGCCTCCTTCCTCGTGGTGCTCTTGATAATGGAAGAAGTATCTCTACTTTCTGGTGTGATTCTTTTTGTTGACAGGTAGTCTACACTTTGCCTGGTGCAGACTGTGCTGGAAAGGATCCATTGGAGATCCGTGTCTATTGAAGGGATAGGCATTGGCCATGGATGACTCTTAGCTCTCTCCTGACCAGAGCACTCACCTTTTACTACTTTACTAGTTGGAATCTTAGCTCTGGTTGGCTCCCTTGCTACAAAGAAAGGGACGAGAGAAAAGAATGGTTGAGTCTTGGGAAGGATTCTAGGCAAAGCATGTTGTGGCATCTCCTGAAAGGAGGCTGTCCTGTTCGACATCAAGGCAGCTCAGGCATGCGGAGCCCAATAGGTCTAAGTGGGAGAACCTTAGCCTGGATTTGAGTGTACGCTTTCTTGCCCACCCTCCACTGGTGATTTTTTTGCACCCAGGTTCAGCATTGGCCAAGGAGGTCGCATTTGTTGACCCACACTTGTCATGGGTGTGCCAGGGCCTGGGCATCCATTGGATGGAGAGCATGCCTTGTGTTCTGTCTCTCACCCAAAACTGTCCTGAGGTGTAAACTGGAGATGAGTTTCCAGTTTCACTACCTTCTGTTCCCCCCACTGTGCATTCTCAGGGCACCATTGTAAGGGGAGGGAGTGTGTGTTAGCTTGTCTCTCATTGCTAGTTGTAGGCCAGGAACTCACGGATGTCTGTACCCTGATAAAGGTCTGTGCCCCAGAGCCAAATCCCTGAAGTGGCAAGGGAGGAGGAAGCAGTCAGGGTCATGTGCAGGCCAGTCCCAGGACCTGCCTGGGTCCCAGGTGTCCCATGACAAGAGCAGTGGGAATTGAGAATGAATACCAAAACCGAAGCCTGTGTGGGATGTGCTGCTTAGGAGAGAATGGTGGGAGCTGGAAGGAGCAGTCAGAGCAGCAGGAAGGGCGGGAAGGAGCCTTACCAGGATGCGACGGTCTCAGCTGTGTTGATGACACAGTTGAGGAGGAGGAAGAAGCAGATGAGGCTGAGGTGGCAGGTAAAGAGCTGGGGTTTGGAGACATCCTTGTCAGTGGGACTTCTGGGCTGCTGGCAGGGCTGGTCTCTCTTGGGACAATGGTGCCTCTGGCGGACGTAGCGGGGGTGGTTTTCTGTGTGGTGAGATGCTGCACAAGGTGTTGCTTCGTTGGTCTTCTGTGGGTGACAACTACAGAGAGAAAAGCACAGGTTGATTGAGGGTGTCAGGGCAAGAGGGGAAGGCAAAGGAGGTGGGCAATTCCCAGGCAGAAGTGCCAGGGTATCGGTGGGGGTAAGAAAGGCAGGACCGGACCCCACTGAGTCTTACTGGGCAAGAGGGAGAAACAGGACAATGGCTCCCCCTGCAAAAAAATAGGGGGCGAGAACTGGGCCTGAAGGATGTCCTCTGACAATTTAGCACCCTCTGGCTCTTCCTGGAGCTCCTGAGGGAAGAACAACGTCTCTGGATGTGTATGTCTCCCCTCCAAGGCATGCCAGACTAGGCAAGAACATCATCTGGGAAAGCTGGGGTAAGTACAGCAGTATCTTAGGCCAAGGGCACCTCTCAGTTCCCTCTTACTCACCTACTGGGACTTGGTGGTGCAGAGTGGTTGCTTGGGTTCCCTCACTCTCTGTAAAGTAAGGAAGAATGGACATTAGTAATAGTTGGGAGCTGGTAAGGTTCCTACTTCCTTAGAGGAAGCTGTAATTGCTGGCACAAGAAGACCCAGATGTGTACACCCCAACAGTAAGTACTTTGTGGGAGACACACAGATTGGGAGAGAGTATACACCTGCCCTCCCACTACAGTAGACTTCCCCCTGCACATTCTCCCAGTGTCTGGTGTCAGTTCCTAACCTAGCAATTCGTGTTGTCATACAACCTCAAAGGAGACTGTCCTTGTTGGCATATAGAGTACCTGACATCCCAAAGTGTAATTTCCTTTTTTTTTAATATTTATTTTTGGAAGAATTTGTTACAATGGCTAGGGGGAACACATATTCTGCCATCTGTGAGTTTTCAGGAACTTGCTTTGAAGCATAGAGATTTTGCCTAAATTTGGAGGAAGTATAGAGTATGGCCTTGAAGAGAAATGTTAGGTTTAAGATGAAATTTGGATGTCAGATGCTTGCTCCATTGATAAGACACATAAATTTCCATTTTTGTCACACTTCTTCAGTTATCCATGTCCTTTCCTATCTATTTGCAATGTTAAGACAACTAGTAAGAATGCTTTTTGGTTTTTTATAAGGAATACATTGATATGTGTCTTGTGAGTGATGGCTTCACCTGGCAGGTATGAAAAAGTGATATTTACCTACTGTTGTTAGTTTAGGCTTGCTGAAAGTTGTGATCTGAGATGTGGTTTCAGTAGGTATTGAGGTGGTTGTTTCCTTTTTGATAGTGGTCTTGAAGGGTGATGTGGTGAACCTCACTTGTTCTGTTGAAGCAGCGGCTGATGAGGCAACAGGTGTAGGCTTTGGTTTAGTGGTCATGGTTCTTTTCGTTGAGGTACTTATGGAAGGGGTAGTGATGGTTGTAGTCATACTTGGTGTAGTAAAAATTGATGTTGTATGTTCTTTTGGAGTAAAGGTAAATAATATAATGTGAATAATCAAGACATTGAATAATTAAAAATAGATAAATTATGAACAAGCTACCCATATTCCAGAGACCCAGTTTGCACCCTTGATCTTTTGAATATTTTCTGTGTAACTGTTTGTATTCATGTTCTCATAAGCTTGCCAAATCTTTCTCTACTTGTATTTGTTTTCTATTGTCTCATATCTTTCTTTGTTCTCATTTTCTGTATTTTTCCTATATTAGATTATTTTTTATATAATTTTTCTAAGAAGTTAGCTTTGTTGCCACTTATTGGCTAAAGTCTGTATCGGCTTTGCCCAAATGACAATTTCATTGGCTATTCTTATGTTCCAAAACAGCCACAGTTTCAGCTTTCCATAATTTGTATTACAAAGCTAAATAACATCATACTATAGGACTTTCCTTGTCCCAGTGCACAAATCATCTGTAACAATGGCAGCCTTTGAAGTTGTGTTTTGACTCCTGTTGGACCTCTTTTTAAGTCTGCTCTCCCTAATAGACTGGGTCCAGGATGGCTTATTAGTTGAAATGCATGTTAGTGGGAAGCTACATGTTATTGTAAGTCCCCATGAGCCGCAGAATCAGAAAGTAATTTATGCTGGGGAGTCATCCTTGTGAGAGCAGGACTCTAGAATCCTAGACAAAGCTGCTGTACTGATACCTGTGTGATTCTGCTTTGGAGTCTGCTTACATTATTCAGAGTTAATAGGTTGGGTGTTCCTTGAATATGACTGCATAACTGACCCAGTTGGGGAAAAGAGTCTGGAGCTGAGCTAATATATCCGACTGGAGCTGAGCTGGCTCACTGCTTACAGAACTTCTAATGTGCTTCTCAGATGAGTCACGCAAGTGATTTTTCATTGTATTTTTAACCTAGTGTCTATATCCTTGCTTTTTCCACACACTTTCAATCTATGTTTCTGAACATTTCTGGTTTACAAACTCCTTTCTGGAAGCCTGTTTTGCCTACTTCATGATTTGGAGTCTTATGCTTGGATGTTGAGACAGCTTGCAATGCTTTCCTACTAGAGTGATATCTCAACTATGTATAGAGTGGGTTTACTATAATTTATTTTAGACAGTAACACTAAAAACCTACCAGTTGTTGACTTTATTGTGACAAGAGGTGATGCTGATGAAGGTCTTGGAACTGTGATTTTTGATGTTATTGTTGGATTTGTAGTCTCAGTTGATACAGTAACTGCAGAAGAAGAAATACTAGGTACTGTTGATAGGGTACTTGTGGTAGAGCTTCTTGTTACTTTAGGCTGCACTGTTGTTACTAAGAGAAAAAAATCAAAATTAAAGGATAAGAAACAGTTCTTGATAATCTATTTATAATATACCTATATAAATTGAAAAATACTTTTTGAAGTAAGAACACTGTCCTAATAACTATTAGTAGTAACTACTACTAAAAACATTTACCTTTTAGATAAAACATTTGAGAGAAGAAAGCCATCTATTCCTTTGCTGTTATGTGCAGTGAATACATTAAACAGGAATTCTTGCAGAAGCTTTATACATTTTTCTTCATCACTTTAAAGTGAAATTTGCAGAAATACTTGTGCATAGCAGCAGAGATGGAATTGTATTTTATTATTCACACAGCTGACAGTAATGTTTTCCCAATACCATCTGCCTTCAGGAAAATTAATGAAATTTCTAAGAAATTTAAGATCAGAATATATATACATTCCTTTCCTGGATCAGGCTATAGGGGTTTAGTATACATTTCCATGAAGACTTTCTTAAATTGTTGAAGTGTTATGCAGCAAGTCACCACTAAGAACTATGACAAAATTTTTGTGGGATTTTGTACATTATAGAATCATAGAATAGTTTGGGTTGGAAGGGACCTTTAAAGGTCATCTAGTCCAACCCCCCTGCCATGGGCAGGGACATCTTCAATTAGATTAGGTTCCTCAGAGCCCCGTCCAGCCTGACCTTGAATGTTTCCAGGGATGGGGCATCTACAACCTCTCTGGGCAACCTCTTCCAGTGCTTCACCGCCCTCATCATAAAAAATTTCTTCCTTATATCTAGTCTGAATCTACCCCCTTTTAGTTTAAAACCATTACCCCTTGTCCTGTCACAACAGGCCCTACTGAAAAGTCTGTCCCCATCTTTTTTATAAGCCCCCTTCAAGTATTGAAAGGCCACAATAAGGTCTCCCCAGAGCCTTCTCTTCTCCAGGTTAAACAACCCCAGCTCTCTCAGCCTTTCTTCATAGGAGAGGTGTTCCCTCCCTCCGACCATTTCTGTGGGCCTCCTCTGGACCTGCTCCAACAGGTCCATGTCTTTCCTGTGCTGAGGACCCCAGAGCTGGACGCAGTACTGCAGGTGGGGTCTCACCAGAGCGGAGTAGAGCGGCAGAATCACCTCCCTCAACCTGCTGGTCACGCTTCTTTTGATGCAACCCAGGATACGGTTGGCTTTCTGGGCTGTGAGTGCACATTGCTGGGTCATGCTGAACTTCTCATCAACCAACACCCCCAAGTCCTTCTCCGCAGGGCTGCTCTCAGTCTACTCATCGCCCAGTATGAATTTGTGCTTGGGATTGCCCCAATCCATGTGCAGGACCTTGCACTTGGCCTTGTTGAACTTCATGAGGTTTGGACAGGCCCACCTCTCAAGCCTGTCAAGGTCCCTCTGGATGTCATCCCTTCCCTCAAGCATGTTGAACACACCACACAGCCTGGTGTCATCAGCAAACTTGCTGAGGGTGCACTCAATCCCACTGTCCATGTCAATGACAAAGATGTTAAAGATTTATTCTTAATGAGCCATTGTAAAAAAGAAAATTATTGCTTGAAGAAAACTATACTGTTAGTAGTATGCTTGAAAATTGAAAGCAAACAGAAGTTATTAACTTTTGTATGAGTGTGAAATACTTGTTTCTACTGCTATTTCAGGCCTTTCTAAGTCTGTTTTTACCCAGAGCATCAGCAACTCCCAGATGGTGACGTGTTTAGCTCCCTCATCTAGTGCACACTGAATGTAAATATTTCAGACCACAAGGGTTTTTCTTTTCTTCCTTGCACTGTACTTCTGCCCATCCATAGACTGCAAACTTTTACCGTGTTTTCTTTTCCTAGGCAAAATGGAGAGTGATTCTAGGACTGACTCAGGTCCCTAAAAGAAAATGCTATAAAAATGCAGTTGTCATCATTTTTATTCAGCTTTCTGATTACTCATGGAGTGTTCTTGTTTAGGCCTAACAAGTGGGATGTTTGTTCTGTACTTAAAAATTAACTGTTTGCATTATGTGTCATGACTTTCATAAACAGAAATTGCTTTCACCTGTATTGGTTAATTTTTCTTCTTTTTCCTTTACAGCTTTTTCACTTCCAGGTCTTACAGAGTGGTTTGTACCTCCTGATGTTGTTCCATCACTTCTTATCAACATGGAGGAGACAATTGAAAAGTAAGGTAGGCTGAAGAATGATCTACCAAGGATTTTTGTTATTTATGTGAGCCAAGACTGCAGAATCAGATGTAGCAGCAGCCAAAAGCCAAATCAGGGTAGAGGTCTGCTTCTGAGAGGTCTGAGAAGTCAGCTGCATGGAGGGTGTTGAAGCCCCACTCTAGCTGGTTTAGAGTTTGTAGTCTTGGGGAAGGGGAGGAGAAAATGTCACTTCTCACACTGGCGCTGAATTACCTCCGCTCAATTAGTCGAATTTCCTGTGCTCCCGTTGTAGTCAGTCTTGAAAGAGTAGCAGGAGCCTGCGTTGATTGATATGAACACGTCCCTGAACTGAGATTTAAATAATGATCTGGTGGGGTTTTCTTCAAAAGGTCTTGTTTTAGCACAGCGTTGAAAACCAGATCATGGTCTCTCTTCAGTTTTGGAGGTGGACATTTCTTCAGCTGAAGGTCGATCTTTGAACATCATTGCAGCAGCCTAGTAGTGCCCTCTGAAAGGAAAAAAAATCTCATGCAGCCAGTCTAACTGAAGTCTGAAGTTGCAGGTTGTTTCCAGAACAGATATTACAAGTTTCTGGGCAAAAATTTCTGGAGTAGAAACGAATGATAAGCCAACTGTGGTGTTTGTCTAATATTGTCTGATGGTAGTTTTTACTAGTTTTCTCTCTTCCCTGTTCCACCATCTCTTCCACTCTTCCCCTCAAGGTCCATTTGCTGATATAAGAGGTAGAGCAAATTCCCCACAAGGAATGCAGGAATAATTTCATTTGACATATAAAATAGACTGATTTTCAGAAAGTGCTGAATATCTACCCTTTTAAATTTGGGCTCCTTCCAAATGTTAAGTAGCCAGAATTACTAGTCGCTTTGAAAAATTACACTTAAAATACTAGTATCGTTAAGGCTATGGCAGATGAGTAATCCAACTGCGATTTTTTAAACATTGGACATAAACTAATACAAATGTGGTAAAGTGTCTTCAAAATGTAGATAAATCATTTTGCAATATGCTATGTGTCTGCACTCAGATATGTGAGAGCATGTTGTTGTTTATCCTGTCAAGTTTGGTAATGTTCATATTAAAGGATGTCCAGTTGCTTCTTTTGCATGATAAATCCCTAAAAATATAAGAAGATATGAGTCAATGTAATCTTGCCCTAGGAATATGAACAGTAACATCATTACATATAGGATAAAGTAGTTGAAAATAAGATGTGGTACACGGTGGTACCTAGCATAAAGAAGGAGATAAAGAACATGCAGCACAACCAAAAGTGATACATCACTTAACATCAGTGTAGTAAGGAGTATAAGGAGAAAGATAAAGCATAAAAATATTTTTACATTCATTGCTGTTTTCTAGAGTACCACTTGGAAGAGAAGGTGTAAAATATATTTTGGGTCAAAGGAACTGGGTGCTAAAATTGAATTATGTGCCAGTTCATGCCTCCAGCATGGCACAGAGAATACTGGAACACTGTGCTCAGTTTCAGACACCTGTAAAAAGGATATGTAGTAAAGGGCAAAGTACAGCATAGGATAACAAAAATCACACACATTTCTTAATTATCTGAAAGAGGATTTCTGGGAAAAAGGTAACACCTTAAAATATATACAGTTCGGGGGGGGGGAGGGTGTAATTATTTTAGAACTGTTTGAGTTAGACTTGAGTTGAAGAAGGAATACCAATCTAAAATGAGTCTTCCAAGGACCTGGTGTTACATGGCGAGTAAGCGATACACATTGAATAATACAGCTGTAATTTGAACAACCGCAGAGTGCTGTAGAACAGTTGTAGGACTGTAGAACAACTGTAACAATACCCAGAGAGGTAATAGAAAGTTGCTGCATTGACTTTCGACTTTTCTGTATTAGCCCACTTCTTGTATTTTTTATGATCTCTTTGCTTTTTCAGAAATCATATGTCGAATAAAGTGATCTGCCTCAAACAGAGTATAATCAGGTTTAGGTGAGGAGAAAGGGGCTGCATGGAGGCACTGCTAATCCAGAGAGGAGAACACTTTGGTAGCAGGTGATTATTCACCTCTTGCTCTCTGAGTAGTCCAATCATTAAAAAAAAAAGTTTTCACATTTTAGTTTCACTGGTTACAGACCTAATGCCCCTCTCTTGGGTCACATAATGAGAATTAGAGGCATATTTCTTACTGCAGTGTTGAGAGACCATTTTCTGGCAGCTAATTAATGCTCCATCCTTTCCTAGTCTCAAAGGAATTTCAGTCTTCTTATTACTTAAAGAATTTTTTTTTTAATGAGGGAAGCCTTTTTCAGGGGGAAGTTATAGCCTTGATATTTTAGATATTGTTTCTTCTAGCAGTATTTCGGATTTCTTTAGAATCCAAAGAAGCTTATTTTTAATGTAAAATATTTTTAATTACATTTCTGAATCTCTGTGGTTCTAATTCTTTAAATCAAAATACACAACAATATTTTTTGTGTGTTTTTCGGAAAATCACTTCTATTTCAGCATAGCAGGGCAGCTGATGTAAAAAAAAAAAAAAAAAAAAAAGAGGAAAAATGGAAAAATCTGCATAGCAATGGAAGAGACCAAATTAGTTGAGTTTGAGAATAGGCTAGAGCTGGGTAAGAATGTGTGTGGCCCTCTCTATAAAACCCAAGTGACACCAGCAGGACCTGGGAGGAGGGTACTCTCTAAGTTCAGTTGAGATGGTTTTATTTAAATCATATAGATTTGTTTTCGCTTCAGTAAAAATAGTTGCTATCTTTCTGTGTTTGCCTTTTGGGACTGGGGGGGTGGGGGTGGGGAGAAGCCATGCCAAGGCATAGTAATAGACTACAGAGGCAGTACAGAGCAGAGATTGCTTCCACATTCTTCTTGCTTCTTTTGGTCTGCTTGTTTAGTATAATATGCTTACAACGTGAAAAGTGGTGGGCTGGAGAAATCTGTGACATTGGAGTGCAAAATACCCATGAAAAGACCTTGAATGGTTTGCAATGGGACAGTGGAGTAGCAGGAACTCAAAGTGCCAAAATTTAAGAAAGCGAGCATCTCTTGGCCTGGAGAAAGTCCCAAACTTGGCAGGGTCTGTGAGGTCCTGCTTTTTTTGAAGTAGGGTGGTCTGAATCCAGTGATAAGCACCACCTTTCCTCTTGGCAAGGTACTGTCTGAGTGTCTCACTGAGTTTGTGTCAGCATGTTTAACTTCTCATTTGGGAAAAAAATACAGTTTGGCACACCAGCCTTATTTTGCCATTTTTTCAACTAGGGAATTCAGTCCTTCAGTGCATTTTTATCAACATGAGGCTATAACCATCAGCTTCTTCAGATATGGCTGCTCAGAGCAGCAGTCATTCTTTGGGGCATTGTGATAACACCACGCTCCTTTCAGGTAACTGATATCACCTGAGCAGGGGCCTGGACCAGATGACCTCCAGAGCTCCCTTCCAACCTCAACCACTGAGCTGTGTGATTCTGATGTTATGAAAAGGGTAAAAATTATGGCAGCACACCTTCGCAAAGAGATGCAGATGTATGAACCAGGGGGCCCTGAGCACTGATATAGGTCTTGACAATAGCATATTTTATGCCTTTGGGAAAGGCATTTTGTACCTTTATCGTATTTAACCATATCAACAACCATGGCTGTTTTTACAGGACCTGCCCCCTCACTGTTGTGTGGATTAATTAGCTAATATTTCTTCAGTGATTTGCATATGTAAATTCTATATAAATGCTGAATAGTTATTAACTCTGCAACTTTCTGCTAGTGCTCACATCACCATGGTAAGCACCACTTTCTTTCCCAGTGTATAAAAGCTAACAGGCTTTGCCCAAGGATAGACCTTGCCACCACTGCAAGGCAGCAACTGATAGTCTTCAGTGTTGCTTTCAGTAGTCTTCAAGGGGTTTGCACCAAATTGTTCTTAAAGATGCAAATCCTGTCTAACACCAGCATTTTATCTAAAAGTTATGATTAATTTTTTTAGTCTGATTTCTGCTTTCCAAATAGGAAGGTTTTTCTTCCTGTATTCTTATTTTCCAGCTCATCACTATTACAGAATATATAAAATTACATACCATGTTTTATGCTATTCTTTTTTTCAAACAATAATTGTGGAATCCACCTTGTGGTATGCGTCAACATGCCACCCGTGTGATGCCTGAAGCATCTTCTCAGCTACAGTTTATCTGAAGTGGTGCACACAGCTCCAACTTACCTGGTTTTCCCTATCAGTCACTGTGAAAACAAGCAGCTTAGAAGCAGCACATCTCTAAAACTTGCAACATTTAGAGAGGAAGGACATGGGTGAAAACAAATGGTTTATGTTTTCAGCCAGAAATAAATAAGGCATGGACTATGGTTCTCTCATCTACAAGTGAGTTTTATTAAAGAGTTAGAGCAAGCTGTAGTTTACAAGATATTCAGAACCATATGTATGCATTAAAGGAATGTGGAGGAGGAGGAGGGGATCTGAGAAAATAACAAAGCAGCAGTGTATGCGTGCAATGATTTTTCATTCTGTTTCGCTTCAGCTCTGCCCCTGCAACAGAGGATCTAATCAATCTGCCGGCTATTAAGTTTGTTAATTGATAATGCATACTAATTAGGCTGTGCGCAGTTACTTAAGAGACTTTGCTAAGGTGATTGTAGGCACAAGTCCAAATGGAGTTTAAAGTATTCTGTGTGAGGTTAAAACCCATCAACCAGAATAGATGGATTTTATATTATAACAGAAGGCACAACATACCCGTAAGTATTTAATGTATTGCACAGTTATCCATTGTTACATATCCTAAGTCTACCAAACAATTAAAAACATAAAAAGAACCTCTAAAAATGTAACTAAATAAGGCATGTGTATGAATATGTGGAGATAGTAGAGATGGAGGGAAACTGCAATTTGGTCTTAAAATAAATATTCATATTAATTTTCACACTTATGTCTAGGAACAATAGTATGTAGCTCTGCTGCAAGGGAGGAGCAAGCATAATGAGAACGCAGCCTAATCTAGCTTTATGAACACTTTGACAATAAGCCACATAAAAACGACATGCCTTTCTGCCCCCATCCAATAGGGCAATAAACCAGTAGTAGCAGAGTAGCATCAAAAGCATGTCAACTAGCTATTTCTAATATATGAATAAAGTCAGGGCAATTATTTGTATAGTTACTATATTATTACAAAGCTAAGAGTTTCATTTCCATTTCTAGTGGCTCTATCAGTGGTACAGTTTGAGGTGCTCCTGACCTTAAGGAAGTAATTTCTTACATATTAATACTCTTGGTCTCCCCCCCCGCTTCTTCTTCTTTTCTATGCATCATATAAAATGAAAGTTCTTCGCAATATAAATTTGGAGTTGGCAGGCACTAGTGATGGAGGTAGTGGGCATTTAATTAGTGAATGAATTGTATTCTTATGGTGTGACCATTGGACCTAAAATCCAAGCTGTAGTGCTTTATTTTAACTATATGAAAATGACCCAGTGCCACAATTTTGTATGCAGAAAACTATTTTTAAGCACTGAATAGTTAGAAACCAAAAGAAAAAAACAGCTAGAGAGAGAGCTGATTTCACGTCTCACAGCCTTGTTGAAGAAAATTCCGTGCAACGAGATAAATTGTATTGAAGGAAGAATTATTCCAGTGAAGATTTTTTATTATCTGCATGTAGTCAATGGATACATTTGGAGTGATACCATGTATGTACCAAAAAAAAGGGTTTGGTACCCACAAAGTTGTACAACAGCAAGGGTGTATAGCATATGTTACAATTAACTGTTTTGTATGTATAGGTTATGTATATATTATGTTGAGGATCATGAGAAAATCACTTCTTATTTGTTTCATACCAGCCAATGGCCTGATTTTGTGTGTAGTACAAATCTGGAGAATCATAAGGACATTCACCTAAGTGGCTGAGCAGTGACCCAGAGGGACCATGCATGAAGTAATTAAAAGGTGATGTTCACCAGGTTGCGGGAGAAACCTGATGAGCCCGGGTTTAAGAAAAAAAATATCTGCCAATAGGCTTTGTGACATTAGCAATGCAACGTTTGCATTGAGAGATATAAGCACAACTTGTAACAAACTTTTCTGAAGTTTTGTTCCTCTGAGGGTTCTGTGGGAGCTGTAATACTTCCTATCCCTTTCAGTGCTTTGCTTAACAGTCTGTAATGAATAAGTAAATAAGAGGAGATGAGCTTAAAAGGCAATCAAAGTAGCAGGGAATTGTTGCCATGAAAGAGTGATTCTCACTAGACTTTTCTACATCTCAAGGAGGATACAAGGAAGATGGTGATTTTACAAGAGAGTTTGATAGCAGAACTGTGGTAATTCTTACGAATCTGACACTGGAGACAACAGAGTCTGGATTTGTGCCTCCCAACACAGACACTTTTCTGAGGCACTTCCATTGGGCATTTTGTCACTGTTGGGCCTCCTTCTCCTTGGTAGGGAAAAATGGGCACATCCAGAAAGTAGTTCTGACCACCCAAGATCAGAATTGCCCTCTAGAAATGTCTGTTGCTCTATGGACCTCAGCACATTCCTAGGGAGGATGAGTTCCTAATGCACTGAAACGTGTCTGAGGTGAGTGTTTACAGGAAGGTTGGGTGGATGTGGATTGACCACTTTTGCCTGTTTCCAAAGAGCAAGATGTTTCAGGGACAATAGCTTTATCTGTCTATCTATCTATCTATCTATATATATATAGCATAAATATAAAAGAAGTTACACCACTGGTCACTGCTTGTATGGCGACCTCTCATGTCAGCAACAAATATATGTTCTGAAGAAGCCTATCTTACACCAGCAATAAGCTGATCACAGGTAATTATGAAAGAAGCTAGATGAATAACTTTATTGATTAGCTCTGAAGGGGAGCTTAGAGCAAGGTACAGCAAGGGCTCTTATGTTTTGATGTGTGGCTGAAACACTAAGGAGAGTTTGCTTAGCCATTCAGCAGTCTACTTTAAGGCTGCCCTCTGAACAAAATAAAAGGACAGAGAAGGTTAAATCACACTATGCCCGTTCAAGAGACCTGCCTGTTCCAGGAATATTGCACCTGCATTATTGAACAGAGTTCTGCTGTGATGTCTCTCTTTAGTGCACATCAGTGAGATTTTAGCCCATAATGTCAACTAAACCGAAGTGAATAGTAGGAAAAATGTTCTGCGAATATTTGCTCAAAGTGGAAAGTGGATTTCAATTAGACC
The DNA here is from genome assembly GCA_035590195.1 of Aviceda cuculoides. Lineage (NCBI taxonomy): Eukaryota > Metazoa > Chordata > Aves > Accipitriformes > Accipitridae > Aviceda > Aviceda cuculoides. The sequence continues at coordinate 10,599,103 of JAVJGG010000021.1, forward strand.
ATGTTTGCAATGCTTTCACGTTAGCTTTCCAGGAACACTTGAGTGCTCAAGCTTTATTAGTATGAATAACTCCTGAAAAAGTGAATGCAAGCTCAAATATTCACCAAAAGCAGATTTTGAAGAGAAAATTCACTGGAGAAGCGTATGGCTAATTTTGAATAAGAAGTACTTCTGAGAATTTTACAATGTTACTATCTCTTTGTGGGTGGTTTACAAAGAGAAATAAAGGTAATGTGCAGAATAACTTTCAGCAAATAAAATGTTCACTCAGCTCTAATGTAAAAAAACTCCCAGTGTCACTGTCATTTCTGTAAGGATAATATTCATTGTTTCTGGTTTCTTATGAGATGAAATTCTTAGCTTGTCGTCTAGGGCATGCTTCATAGAGGTTCAAGAACCTAGGGCTCCCATGGACTTAAATAAAATTTGAGATTGCTTGGTACCCTCAGGACTGGATCTCTAATCACTGATTCTTGCTAGTTTATATTTTCCTGCTGTAGTTGTTATAGGTTACACTTTTAGAAAATTGTGCCTACTCTCCCACTTGTGTAATCTTAGAGATTTTTTGCTTGATGAGCTGGGTGAAATGTACAGCATTTAATTATGTTTTTCATTGTGCATATTTTTTACTTCATGCACTTCATTACTATATTCTATAGAACTGCATTTAAGATAAAAAATGTTGCAGGGAATTTGCTGGATTGTGGTGTCCTAACTCAGTATGGCTTGGTTGGTGGTTTATCTCCATGGGACTCCTTAGAGTTCGAGGGACTATTTAATACAAGCAAGAGTATCATCCTATGATTTTAATTAGAATGCAAATCTTACAGCTAAGGACAGAGAATTTAGAAAGCAGAAGAGCTTTACAAAATAAGTAATATTAATTGTAATCCTAGACTACCAGGAATCAAACCGTATCTGAAAATGAGTTTTCAAAATCCCCCCCCCCCCTTCCAGCTTTTCTACTGCTTCCTTTTACTCTTTTGCTCGCTTTCTGAGTCATCCTGTCCTCTTTCATGAGGGAAGAAGGAACATTATTGCCATGTCCTACTGTTACTTTTGATGTAGATGGTAAGACAAGGGGCTTCTCATCTTCCTGCATATCATGCTGCCCTGGCTATATACAAAGCCAAAAGGAAAATCAAACCAAAACAAAAACAAAAGAGAGAGAAAAATACTTTGTCTTTCACTTAATACAATACACAAAGAAAAATTATTAACATTCAGCTTCGTGCTCCAGTGTGAACTAAATTATGTGGACTTAAAAATGCAAAAATGAAGATGAATGAAACTCTCTCTTGCTTAGCAATCAAATATAAAATAAACATTTGCCTAAAATGATTGCTATTGCTTAATATGTTTTACAAGAAATAAGATACTCTGTTGTACCATTTCTCAGAATATGTAATGCTTTGTTTTTCTTCAGTACTATTTTGCTGATTTCTAGAATATTAAAATAGATCTTTTTTGCCTGTTCAACAGCAATTTCTTTATATAAACAAATGCTTCTAAATACTTTAAGAAAAGAGGTATTAAATTGGTTAAAACACAAACCATTAGTGAGCCTCACAGAAAAAATCTGCAAATGTGAAAACAAGAAGGGAAGAGTACAATGCACATAGTAATTATTGCAATTCATCAAATCATAGCATATGTACTAGCATTGGAATTGTATCACCCAAAGAGCACAGACTTTTTACATAGCCTGAAAAATTTTTTACTTTGTTAAAGTGTGATGTACAAATAACCCATTTTATCTCCCATATGAAACATATATGCATGATCTCTCTAAAGGCTGTGTCCTATTTGCTGTTGAATGTAGCTCATGTAATTCCTAGATAGACTCTTCCAAGGTGAAACTCAGACAGCAACTATTCAGATCCCATAATTTAGTATTTTAGAAGGTAATGGAAGTACTAAACCTCATATTTTATGATAAGATTTGATTTAAATATGTTCAAGGAAGCATGAAATAATGAATAAACTTTAGTCCTGAGACTTTCTGCATACAGCTATTGCACTGCAAAGACTCACTGATCGATCAAAGTAAAAACTGGAATGGGCCATTCCTTAGGTACTAAGTTGGATCTCCTTTATCAAAGGATTATTAACTTTTCAGAGTATCCACCTAAAGTTGAAATAAAATTTACCTCTAATTTACATTTTCATGCTTGTCATCTTGTTTCTTTAAATGATGTTTGGCAAATGCCTTCCTCTTCATCTTTCCCATTCAAACTGGAGTTCATCACTGATGTTAGCTTTATGAAAAAGGAGCAGAAGAGCTAAAAGAGCTAAAACCATATGTAGAAATTCTGGATAAGGTCACTCAGGTATATGAATTTTTTAACTGGACATGTGCCACGCAATGTATTTTATATGCCGAAGTGTTAAGTCTCACAGTTCCAGCTCCCAGCCTAAGAGAACCAGAGAACTTCAATTCCTGTGTCTCTCACTTAAATCTGAAGTGAGCTAAAATAGAATTGAAGACTTTGGTTTCTATTTTGCTGTTCATTAATAGCTCCAGTTTACCTCTTGCTTTTATGATTTTGTATAGAAAGTCATTGGCTTCAGTAGGGTTTCTCTTGATTTATACCAGTATAAGTAAAAACTCATATTGGCTCTTTTCTCTCACTGAAGATGTTGCCCATGAGATGTGTCAGAATAATGACTCAGGAAAATGAAGTCATAGACCAGACAAGGCTCCCAGAGAATGAGCGGCCTTGCACACTTCACTGGTCCCCACATCAGTGTGCGCCGATCCTGCCGTGACGAGGATTACCTGGGGAGGTGCCTGACATTCTCTGTGCCCGCTCAATCTGTTCTGTGTGGCAATAGGGGTGATAACTATGTTGTGGACATTTGTCCTCGAAGAGTACATTTCTCATACCAATAGGCTATTGACTTTCAGTAATTGCAAACTTAGGGAAGATTTTTATTGGTGTGCTGGAGATAAAAGATCTCTTGCCCCAATACCACAATCTTCCACAATGATTAAACTGCAACTGGGAAAGAGACCAATTTGGTCCCCTTTTCTCACCTATCTGAACAGGGTATTGGTATCTGCCTACATAATCAAAGAAACAGCATATAGAGATTTATTTCACAGCGGGACTTGTACCATGAAACTGTAAGGCAGTTTGTTAATGATCATTTGTCAAGTTTTTTGTCCTAACTGGATGCTAATAAGGGATATAAAGAATGAGGAAAAAGAACATCTGATTAATAGCCTTACCTTTAAACACAATTATATAAAAAATTATTAAAACTTTATAGAGTCAATAGTTTTGAAAGATGAATCTGACCAGTTATATTCCTTGTTTAAAATATAACAAAGACACCTGGAATTATAACATCCTTTGCACAGTGGATGTCATATTACGTTTTTTGGTGATTACGTCAATTTAGTATTTCACGTATTATTAATAATTCCTCATTACATAAAATTATTACTAAACTGGCAATTAAGTGAATGTGAAGGATCCATATGCTGAAGTGCTTGTAACATTTCAATTATGAACTTCACATCAGATGTCTTCCAGTGTACATCAATAACATTAATGAACAATCTTTTTGCCAAAGCCACCTAAATGAGTTCCATTACTTTATTATATTTTCACAGAGCCTTGACTACACCTTCATAAATATTTAGATATTAGCTTCAAGAGGAATCAAGTAGTCTACTTTCTTGCTCTATAGCAAAACCAGGTTTCTTCATATCCCAATAGCCGTCAAACCAAGCCATAAACATTTCTGCTAATGGCAAATTCTTACGTCAACCTGTCTTCCTCCACTTGATTTTATGCTTGATATTTTTCTTTGCATTTATAGTTCATCTTTATTATTTAAACTAAAAAGTCTCCTAAGTTATGGACACTTCCCTTCTCACTGTTCCTCTTCAGAGAGAGGTCTATTCTCCTAAAGTAAACCAAATATTGCTCTGACAGTAGCCAGGACAATTTGTGTACTGTAAATCATAACAGTATCTTTACTTCTTACTTACAATCTGTGAACCACATAGACTAATTGTCATCTTTTCTGTAAAAGCATAAATCAAACAATTTTTGAAAGACAAAGAAGATTAAGAAAAGTAATAACTGAATAAACCAGACAAGTACTATGCATACAAAACTCCCTCCTCACTCTGCTGTGCATTTTCCCTGCCAAAGGCATAAAGAATACTACAGCAAAGCAAAGCATGTTGGTAAGGCAAGTTAACTTCAGAAATGCTCCTTCCTTCTTCATCTTTGGCTTCCTGGTTTAGTGCGTCTGGGACTTCTTCATTCGTTCCCTTGTGCTTTGAATTGATGGACTGTAAGATTACCAATGTGGCACATATCTTGCCTTCATTTATTGCAAAAGTTTGACCAGTGGCCATTACTGACTAATGTTGATTTAGACACAGGCTGGCAGCTCCTCTCACTTCCTCCTTTTTAAAAATGAAATATTTGCCTGTGCCACTCCAATACTACTGCAGTGGGTACAAATATGAGATAAACAAACCCTAAAGGATTTGTTCCCCATTAATCAGTGGTGATGGTCCCCATGCATACGCATAAGTCTGTCTTCATGTCTGTACCCAAAGACTTAACTGTGTAACACTTCTATGACACAAGTTAGTAGCAAGTGGAGAAACACTAATGTCTGCATTTATTCTAATAACTGAAGATAGTCAAATCTGGGGTTGCTTCTCCCTGACTCACCAAGCTTGGATGAGGTCTCTAGCAAAGGCTCAATACGGATAGAGATAATTCAGATTCACATTTATTTTTTTGACTGAGGGGGGTTTAGGATTTTGCCAGGCCCCCCATCACTGTGATCAAATGGTGTTCTCTGCATTTGCAATTTTTACCCTTTCAACTTTCTGAGGAAACTTACGCAGAGACGGGGACTATCATCTGACACCACTGCCTTGGAGCCCATACCATGTGGGTATGATGTGGTACATTCCCACAACGTCTCTTAGCACAAGGAGACTTAATTCTTCCCTTTTTCTTGTCGTGGTTTAACCCCAGCCAGCATCTAAGCACCATGCAGCTGCTCACACACTCCCTGCCCCCACCCCAGTGGGATGGGGGAGGAAATCAGGAAAAGAATTAAAACTCGTGGGTTAAGAACAGTTTAATAGAACAGAAAAGAAGAAACTAATAACAATAATGATAACACTAGTAAAATGACAACAGTACTAATAAAAGGATTGGAATGTACAAATGATCCACAGTGCAATTGCTCACCACCCGCCGATCGACATTCAGTTAGTCCCCCAGCGGCGACTAACTCCCCCCACCCCCACTCCCCCCAGTTTATGTGACGTCCCATGGTATAGAATACCCCATTGGCCAGTTTGGGTCAGCAGCCCTGGCTGTGTCCT
>JAVJGG010000021.1:10604570-10629474 GCA_035590195.1 Aviceda cuculoides
TCCCTGCCCATGGCAGGGGGGTTGGACTAGATGACCTTTAAAGGTCCCTTCCAACCCAAACTATTCTATGATTCTATTTTACAGGCTTTTTTACTTCCTTGGAATTATTTTGTATGCATATGCAAATCTCCACAGGAAACAAAAATATCTATCATTGTTCCACCCTCACTGTTAGGTGTGCTGGCACCCTGACTGCATTTGGTGGAAATAATATGGACATCGACATGCAGCCAACAGAGTAGAGGAAGTATGTTTTCATGTGTTCCTAAGAATAATCAAAAAGTTACAGAGAAAATAGCTTTCTGTCTTGAGCTCTTCTACTATCTCCCACTCTTATGTCTACTCTTACAACTTTACTCCTGTCATACTGCAGTGTTTCAGTTTCTAGATAATTAACAGAAAGGTTTGTCTGAAGCATGCATTTATGAAACTGGATCCTAAGCAAACGAACTTCTTCACCACAGCAATGACCAGCTGGAACTGCCAGTATTTAGTCAGTAATGTGGCAAATGTGTACTGCTTGTAGTGACTGTTTCTTGGGATAAAAATCTCATCTGTCCATATTCTTCTCTCTGTCAGATAATGAAGGACTCTAAGATGATCTGATACTACTGGCCATTACTGTCCCATAGAACTGAGAATAGTAAAACTTGGCCAATTGTGGAAGCTGTCACACAGCAGTGGAAATGAGGATGACTGCTCATTACTGTAGTTTCATGGATATATCTCAGGTAAGGTCTGGATATATTCTGAATTGCAATTATTACCTGGACTTAGAGAAATCTGGGGAGATCTTGCTTATCATCCATGATGAGAATTCCTCAATTTTATACTATTGTTGTCCTGAGTTTGGTGGGGAGGGAAATCAGTATCTTTTGACTGCACAATTTACTACTGAGTCAGCAAAGTTCAAAATTTGATGGCTTCTATGTAGGCAAGAACTTCGGGGACTGAAACATTGACATGAGAATTGGAAAAAAAACCCCCAAACCTGTTGGCATTTCCTACGAAAACTGAAGCTGTAGGTTTGGCACACAATTTCAGTTACAAGACACCACTTCAAAGACACAGCTAGGGCCTCCAAAAGGGAAGCAAACATAGGCTTAAAATAGTTATTCAGTTGGATAACAGCAGAATGAAGAGCTTACCCCAAGGTAAATGCTGATGGATCTGGAGCATGTAACCCCTGATTTCCCACAGATTACATTCTCAGTAACAATTTTGAAAGAGGAAACAGGTCTATTAACACTGCAGCCATCCTAAAAAAAACCAAAACAAACCACAAAAAGCAAAAAAATCCCAGTAGACTCTGTCTCTGGTGTCTTCCAACTTCTAAAACTTAAAAGTATAAAAAGGTAAAGAAAGCTTAAGCATGTCATGACTCTGATTCTGCCTGTTTTGGGAGGTGATAACCTCTGATTTGTGAGTCAAATTGACATCACTTCCCTATAAGATATAGCTGGCTGGTACAGAATACATACATATCAATGACTATTTAAACATGTTATTAAATCTAAAATTGGTTGTAATTGCATGAAAAAACTGTGTTTTGAGAAGTAAAGTCTTTTCATCTTAAGTATTGAAATAAGCAGAAAATATAAATCCACATTGTTTATAAAGATTGAAAGTGCTCTATCAGTTATAGATGCATCTTAGGGTATTTTCATTAGCCATTTACATCAAGCTACTTCTTGATGCTAAGACACTGCCAAAACAAGCAGTAAGAGGCAGATTACCATAGCTAATATGTATTCACAGTTGCCATCAAACACAAAACGCTGTCCATCAAAAGTGGTGATGTGGCCTTCTCCATAAAGATTACATGTTGAGGAACACTTTGATTTCTGAACACATTTCCATTTGCCTTTTGTGCAAGTGCTGGGAGTGAGAAGAGAAACCATACTCAGATTTCAAAGAAATGCAACCTTAACCTGCTTCTTTTTATATACAAGCACTTTTATTGATAAGATATTCATTTAATTGACTTGTGTACATTGTGACCAAGTTACAATTAATATAAGAACCATAACTAAAAGTTATGGTCTGCCTAGAAAACTAATTCATGATAAGGAAGAAATCTTAAGTCATTTTTGCTTTCTTTTTTCATGAAAGAAAGAATATAAAACTTGTTTATTTTTGCTCTTAATGAGAACAGATGTCACTGCTCTGTATAGTTCGGGTGGTGGTGGTTTTTTAATACCAGATTAGTAACTGGAAAGGGGATAAAGTACTTTGAGAATGCTGCTAAAGAAACAATTTTTTGGAGGGGTTGCTTTTATCTACAGAAAAGAAGAAAGGTTGTGCCCTCATCTTTATTTACGTGGAGCCGTTAATTCTTGACCTTATGTAGTTTACAGTTACAGGCTCTACAGGATGCCCATATTCCTGGATATGCATATGGCAGAAATTGTCCCTGAAGCCATTACCATGACTCTTTTATCTATACATATATACTGTAAAGTGTTAAGCTTCTCTTTATCACCTCTGTGGTTTGTCACTGTATTCCTTTCATTCAACTGTTGCCATTTCCTACTCTCCTGTCAGCTAAATGCTTTTGTTATGTAGTTGTACAGTTTACTGAAACAGAGGTTCCACAGTGGAAAACTGTGTGATTCTTACCAGATCTCGCATTCAGTTTGGATCTGTTCACCTCTTCCATAAGCAAGACCACCATATTCACATGGACACTCCTCAGCTGGAACACACCCGCCATCGAGATTTTCATATAGCCCATCAGCACAGACACAGCCTGATTCACATTTAGTGGGTATCTGGTAAGGATTGCAAATGGAAAGAAACATGAGATGCATTTTATCTTGTATGTGAATGGTGTCAAGAGTGAACCTATGCTAAGTTCTAGTTTTGACTTGATTTCAGTTTTGTGGTATTCATCATACTAATACACTAGTCAATTGAACCAGTTTCACTGAAGTTGTAAGATATACCTGTTAGATGAGATATTAAACATACTTAAGACTCTGAAAATTTTATCTTTCATTGCTACCAATCTTTCAGACAGGGTACCACAGAAGTTTCTTTATCTTGAGGAAGCTTATTACAATTCTTCCAATTAGTCTGTTTCCTTAATATAAAGGCATAAGAAAACCCTATCAAGACAGACTAGAAGTCCACCTAGCCTAGGCCTCCTGCATCCTGTGACCATCAGCAGCAGACAGGTGGGAAAGAATAGAACTGGAATCATAAAACACGTTCTATCAGTTTCCAGTGACATGCAGCTTATGGAGTACCTGAGCCAGAGGTGATAGCCATGTAGTTAAGAATCCTTAATAGATTTTTGTTCTATTCATTTAATAGAATTTATTAAGTCATGCAATTTAATTCCTTTAATCACTTTTTGAATATATGTAAATTTTTAGTGTTCACAGTCTGTGCAAAGAAGTCTGATGTTTAACTGTATCACGTTAGAAGAAATATCTCTTTTCATTTTACTAGAAGGAACGTAGTCAAATTCTAAGTAACAACTAGAACATTTTTCCTCTTTCAAGAGGATAAATATCCCAGAGCTATGAAACTCACACATTCAATTCCAGTAGCCAGCATCTGGCAGGTAGGTGCACATGCAGCTCCATACTTGTTTTCTAAACTGTCAGAACATGATACGTATTTCTTAGGAGTTTTGCAGCTTTCTAGGAAAAAGGAAGAAAAACAAACATTGGAGAGATTGTGAAGTAGCAGTTTTACACATAGGGGAAAAGAGTATGTTTCTAAGTAAACCATATCAGACCCATACCTGCAGGATTTTGAGGTTTGCCTGTGCAACTTAGCCTCCCATTAACGCAGTAGCTAGGGGGGGGAAAAAAGAATTTCAGTGCGATTCTCTCCTAAGAAAGAAATTTTAATTTTTTGCAAAATGGCTTCATGTTTCTCACCATTGGAAATGTTTCATTTATGTTACTAGCTCCTCCCCATCCTTCAAAATGGAACGTGAGTCAACTTGCCTCTCTTTACTTTTTGTAGTATACAGTAACAACAGTTTTGAAAGTGAATAGTAGGCCATTCACTATTCTGATGGCCTATCAAGTCATTCTTGAGGTTTGTATATAGCTGTCCAGATGCTGTTGACAAAATCTCCTGCTAGGAATAATCAGATCTTATCTATTATTTTCTAATTTTTTTCCTTAACATTTCCAAGCTTAAGGTAAGTCAAATGCTTTTTGTTCATTTAAGAATCTTTGTAGTTTAGGAAAGGGCAAAAAAGATGTCTTAAAAAACAAACCTTTGCTATTAAAAGTAAAGGAAAGTGTACTGATTTTGGCTGAAATGGAGTTAATTTTCTCTGTAGCAGCTCGAGGGTGCTATGTTTTGGATTTGTGACCAAAACAGTGTTGATAACACAATGTTGTTTTAGCTATTGCAAAACAGTGTCAAGGCCTTCTCTGCTTTTCTCACTGCCCCGCCAGTGAATAAGCTGGGAGTGCACAACAAGTGGGGAGGGGACAATGCCAGGACAGCTGACCCCAACTGACCAAAGAGATATTCCATACTATACAACATCATGTTCAGCAATAAAAGCTCAGGTAAAGAAGAAGGAAGGAGGAATGTTTGGAGTTATGGTGCTGGTCTTCCCAAGTAACTGTTATTCATGACAAATTCATGCTTTCGTGGAAACGTCTAAACATGTGCCTGCTGATGGGAAGTAGTGAATTAATTCCTTACTTAGCTTTGATTGCACATGCTGCTTTGCTTATTAAATAAGCTTATTTTTGCTTATTAATAACAAAGTTATTAAACTGTCTTTATCTCAACACACAAATTTTCTTGCTTTTGCCCTTCTGATTCTTTTCTGCATCTGGCTGAAGTGGAGCAAGCAAGCGGCTATGTGGTGCTTAGCTGCTTACTGCCGTTAACCCTCAACAGAGACACATGAAGACCCCTCGTCTTCATTTTCAGTTTGTTAATCTTTAAACTTGACACTTTACCAGGTGATCCCACCAGTGATTGTTGACTGGTCAGGCAAGATGTATTTTCTATCTTCTAAATAGCAGGGACAATGAGATTTACGAACACACTCATTCTTGTGGTTCAAGTACATTCCCTCAGGACAATGACAGCCTTCAATAGGGATGTCAGTTGGATGACATTCCAGGGCTCGGTTGGAGAGTGACAAGCATGTCCTATCACACGCCTGAGTGTTGTAGCTGAATGTTTGATTGCCAGTACAAGTAATGGCTGTAAAACAAGACAAGAGTGTACATTAAACTTCATTTACTTATCCTCTTCCTTGTGAAAGATAACTGTGCTCATAATGTGCTGCATATTGTGTTAACAGCCTCAATGCTTAATGCTTCCTATTGCTTCTCTTCCAGTGGATGTGGAGCTCTAACAAAAATTATTGCAGACCAGGGGTTAACACCAACCATGTAGCTCTTTGGAAGGTTAAATATTTTGCTGCTTCTTTGTGTATCTTGGAATAAAATAATGCAAAGAGAAGCTTTGCAGAAATACCAGTGTATTTTTGAGTAACTGTGAAACCTATGCCTATGTCTAAGTTGTATAAATAGCAAAATCACATCTGCAACCAGAGTTTTTCCTAGATCTTTCTCATCTTACAGCACAATATAGCTTTATTTATCTGTCTATTCTATTGCTCAGTTGTCAAGTCCTGGAAGCATCCACATGCTCACCTTAAGGCATACGAGTAATCTTTTTCACATAGTCCTAAAATAAAATCCTTTTCTGAAAAGAACTAGAAGGGTATTCAAAAGTTGGGTATCTCTTATCCCATTTCTGCTTTCCTCTTCTTTCTGTTCACACCTTTTCTCATAACACTTACCCACAATCCAAGATGATTTGGACACTGTTTAAAATACTGCTTTACCATTTATGTTTTTTGTTGTGTTATGATACATCTGTAAAGTCAGAAGCCCCTGGGAACATAGCTTTTATACCTGCTGGTTGGCCTACTTGAGCAGTAAGTAGTTATTTTCTAACGACCGACAAGTAGTTTTAAAATATATTCTTGCTCTTATCCAGTTTTGTCACAGGTGAATCAAACACGGGAATATTCTAAATGGTAACAGATAGACCTGTAGGCATGCATTCATCTGATGGCAGACTATTAAGAGCTGGTTCAGTTACTTACTACAATTGTCCATACTGTTTCTCCAGTCCTCAAGGATTAAACCCATTGAACTGCATGTTCGTGCATACGACCCCAGAGCAGAACAAATATAAGGAAAGGTCTCTTCGTAATTACAGGCTTGGTAGACACATCTCTGAAACCCAACACATGGAGAGTACTCTGTTATGGGGGAGCAGACATTTGGAAGTGCTAAACCCTGGAGGTATTTAAAAGATGTGTAGATGTGGCACTTAGGGACATGGTTTAGTGGTGGACTTCGTAGTATTAGGTTTACAGTTGGACTTGATGTTCTTAACAGTCTTTTCCAACCTAAATGATTCTATGCTGAATTGCAAAGGTAAGTCATACAAAATACATATTATTGCATAACTAAAACTGATGAAAAATATCAGATCAATTGCCTGATTGACATGAATAAAATATACTTAGTACCTAAAAAATGCCTTTGTTCATTCACTGTTTTTCATTTTTAATTTTAAAATGTTTTGTGAAGATTGACAAATATAATGAGATCAGTTATGCACATGGGAAAATCAATATTTGCACAGTTAAAGTTGTTGACATGGTCAGCTACAGCATGAGCAAAAATATGTTCTGATTCATAGGGATGGGACTGGTGATTATGAACAAACAGACTTTTAGTGTGATGGGGACATAAATTTCAAAACCACATTGTTCCTTAGCTTCTATGCATTGCTGATCCAAATGAGCGGGATACTGTATATGAGTACATTCTGGTCCTTATTTGGACTCCCTCTGTACAATGTCTATCATAATCTCCTACCTTGTAGAAAGGAATAGGGTTCACCACAGCATGGCATTTCTCGAACACTGTACCCTTCTTGGTAAGAATAGAGCAATGAGTCTCAGCAGATATTTCTAATGAAAGTAAATCATGGACATTAAACAGAGAAAGTTAGAAAAAAGAAATTAAAAAATGAAAAAGAAATGAAAAAAATCCTGGACACACTACTTTAGCTGAGCTTTTGGCAATGAATTATTGAATAAAAGGACAACTTCTTAGCTTGTTAGCTTGCAGATGATACTTTTGTTCAAACAGCTCAGTGAGGCTTTTTGTTTTTTTTTTTTTTTTCTTTTTTTTTTTTAAGACCAATAGCAACAGGGACTTGAGAAGGCAAAGCCTGGATTTCAGTCACAGCTGAGCAAATCTAAGACATCCATTGACATTGCAATTTCACTGGAAATATCATCAAAACCCTCTCATTCACCATGTCAATCCCAGATCTCTAGAATGGGATCTGATAAGCTTTCACTAGATATGTATTCTGGAAATCAGAAAAGTCTTGTTGGTGACAGAATTTGTGATGTTCAATTGTCTCAGTCTCTGCTTCTCTGAAACTCTCTCATTCCCCTGGTATGGGGTTATGGAAGTGTCAGACAAAGCTAGCTGGAGAGATCAGTTACAAGAAGATCATCTACTTACTGTTCAGTTGACTCAAAGCGCAAGGGTCAGTATCTCTCTCTAAAGCAGGATGGCAATTTCCTGCCCTCCAGGAATCTACAAACAGGGAGGCTGTCCCTTCAGTGATATCCATGCTAGTCATGAAGTCATCTGTAGTGTCTCCATTGTAATTACCACACAAACCTAGTAACATCAGAAATGCAAGGGATGGCTGAAAATTAAAGAATGTGTACGCAATGGTCTGTGTTTCATTCTACAGTAGTGAGAAAATTGATTCAAAAGTTCTACATGGAGTGTCACTGAGTACTGTAGATCAAGCACCCAGAGAATCTTGATTATGTACACATTCAGTCACTGAGCCTCTGCCTTATCAAGCTAGCATTGTCCACTTCTATTCAATGACAAATTCATACAGAAGTTTTTGTCTTGTTTTTAGAAAAAAGGCTTTTTCAATGGTTTTAAATCATGTAAAAGAGAAAGGCCATGAAATACTTCCACAGTTAACACGTGTTTTCTTGTGTATATAAAATCTGTAATAACAAAGAATATACATTCAGACTTTTTTAAAAGCTAAAGCCTCTCTGTAATTCCCCATATAAATTAGAATGCAGGATATGTCTTTGTGGCTAATGTTGCTGTGCAATAAACATAAACATCTCCATCTGGTGCTTATCAGCTGAGAAGCTTTTAGATTCTTAGGCTCATTGTGTTTACGGTGATTGTACACTGTGTTAAAAGAACCATGTGCTCCAAGACGTAGGGACCACACAGACTAATTTGTTGCCCCTTCATTGTGTAGTAAAGCACATATTGAAAAAGGCATACATAAAACATGTGAAGAACAGTATTATGTTACTAATGAAAAAATGTCACCCATCTAATTTCTTTGATTAATTTTAAAGTTATTAGTGAAAAACAAATTGTTAGCACATCAGTTTTCCAATGCAGGTATTTTTGTTGTATTTTCTTTGAATCTGGAGAGGAAACTTTATTCCTTAAAGGACGAGTACTAAGCTTTCAAAATTACACTCCCTACATTTTCTCCTTAACATGGGGACTAGATTTCTTACCTAAGGTTCTGCCTTTGAATTGTGATCCAACTTTCACATAGGCCTGGAAAACAGGTGATGTTTGAACTACAAGTTCCAGCCCGAAGGTTGTATACATTTGAATGTACATCGAGGACTGTCTGAAAATAATGATGTCTCCTAAAAGAACAAGGATATTTAGAAATAGAGATTTTGATGCATAGGATGTTACAAAGTAATGATTACAATATATATGTAAGTGTTCTAGCATTCTGTCTACAAGTCTTCTCCTTCCACACACAACTCTCTGCAGAGGGACAGATGCAATAGAAAAGATGCGAACCTTCATCTGAAACCTCTGCTATTGGCACTGCAAGAGAAAAGATGCTGGGTTGTGTAAAACAGACATTTAATGTAATTTGGATTTTACGTATATTCCCTTTTCTTTACCTGATCTGTAAGGTATATGCTTAAGTTCATCATCATCAGTAAGGAGTTCACTCTGAGAAATCACAATTTTGTCCTGTAAGAAAAGGACATGGAATCAGAAGTAATTATATGACTGATGGTATTTATGAGTTCTTTAACTTAAGCAACTGTATTGTCAATGACCTATATAATAGCAAAAGATTCATTCAAGCTTTTTCTCACATGTTATTCCATACTGCTTTCAGTTTTCACTTTGAAAATACTCTAGCTACTTGAGTTGATGTGGCAACTGAGATCTTTACTGTCTATGCATGAACTGGAACATACCTTTAGTACCTATCCCCCATAATTTTTCATTTCAGGCTACTAGCAATGACTTTAAGTATTTATTTTGCTAATCTGGTTACTGAAATGCTGGCTAGAACCTGTGGAGGGAATACTTACCTTTGTAGATAGGTAAATTACAGCACTGAGTGATGTCTCAGAATTAGAATAACCAGACTTTTCATATACAGCCATTAGGGTTCCATTGTGTGGCAGGCTGGAACTCTGGAGGAAAATAGTGAAAAGGGAAGTCTGTGTCAGAATAACAATGATTCGTAGAATAAATCTATATCATAGGAAGGCCTCAGTTTGTGTTCCAATAGGAAACCAAAGACAGACTAAAATATATCCATTTGATATGGTGTGTTTCTACACTGCAGGAATTTACCTTCATAAGAACGTAAGTGCAAACCCCATGGAACCTGTATGATCTAGAATCAAACGTGGTAACAAAGGAGCCTCCTTCCAGTGAACACCTTCCCGGGCAGGGCAAGTCTTTGCAGTTCCATTGACCCATTGTACATTTACTGAGGAAAACAAGAAATTCTGTGTAAGGTTATTCTCATACTAAGGTGCTGTTTACCAGCAGAGGATTTGATCCTCCTGTCTGGAAGTTTTGCTGTAGCTGACCAACATGCAAAATTGGTTAGTGAACACAGTGTAACATACATACACATTCTGAACTTCCATTTCCATTGTTTTCAAATTTCTTTACATTCTAAAAACTCAGTTATTTCCTAGTAATGGAAGATGTTATTTGTATCATTTTCCCCCTTATACTTTCTATGCTTTGATTTTCTTTGTCTGTGTATATCAGTTGAAGTCGTTCATCTTAATTCAAAGTTGCTGAACTCTGGTATGGTTTGTAAGTAAACTTTCCTGAATAGATTAATCATGAAAAGTGCATTCACTGTTGCAGTTCTGAGGATCAAATTCCATTATTTATTATAATTATGATAGCAAGAGAAGTAACACACAAAAAAATTACTCTACTTTTTTTTGGAAAAAAATTCCAAATTTAAAAAATATTGTCTTAATTCATTATTTTCTGTTGCAAAACAGAAATTTAGTTTTCAGCACTGATTTGATTATCAGAAACACTGAGATTGCCAGAAAGAAATTGTAAATACTGGATATTTGTTTTGTACTAATTTTACCTCCACTTTCACAGAGGATATAAAAACGTTGCCTGAAGGAGCATTTATTTTCTACAGATTAATCAGGAAATGAGATGTCTACATCTTCAATTACAAATGTATGATTTGTGGCACTCAAAGATGGCCTCAGAGATGGTATGACACATTTGCAGCTGGTATTGGGTTTGTGTGGTGGGGATTTGGTAGTGGGGGAGAGGCTGCAGGGGTGGCTCCCTTGAGAAGCTGCTAGAAGCTCCCCCAGCTCCAAGTCGGACCTGCCTCTGGCCAAGGCTGAGCCCGTCAGTGACAGTGGTAGCACCGCTGGGAGAACGTATTTAAGAAGGGGACCCTGCAGTGGGGGAGGTGATTGGAATGTGAGAGAAACCCCTCTGCAGATACCGAGGTCAGTGAAGGAGGGGAGGAGGTGCACCGGAGCAGGGGATGCCCCTGCAGCCCCTGGGGAGACAGCAGGCTGTCCCCCCCAGCCCAGAGGGGAGCGGGGGAGCAGATGCCCACCTGCAGCCCGGGGAGGAGCCCACGCCAGAGCAGGGGGATGCCCCCAAAGATGGCCATGACTCTATGGGAAAGCCCACACTGGAGCACTCTGTGCCTCAACGACTGCACCCCGTGGAAGGGACCCACGGTGGAGCAGTTCGTGAAAAACTGCAGCCTGTGGGAAGGACTCACATTGGAGAAGCTCGTGGAGAACTGTCTCCCATGGGAGGGACCCCAAGCTGGAGCAGGGGAAGAGTGTCAGGAGTCCTGCCTCTGAGGAGGAAGGAGCAGCAGAGACGTGTGAGGAACTGACCCCAACCCCCATTCCCTGTCCCCCTGTGCAGCTAGTGGGGAGGAGGTAGAGAAAATCAGGAGTGAAGTTGCATCTGTCTTTTGTCCATGACCGTAACTGGTGAGTGATCCCTCCCTGTCCCTGTGTTGACCCATGATCCTTTTCTCCTCCCCATCCCATGGGGAGGAGGAATGAGTGAGTGGCTGCATGGTGCCTTGCTGCTGCTTGGGCTTAAACCATGACA
Source organism: Aviceda cuculoides (assembly GCA_035590195.1). Lineage (NCBI taxonomy): Eukaryota > Metazoa > Chordata > Aves > Accipitriformes > Accipitridae > Aviceda > Aviceda cuculoides. Next base: position 10,616,045 of record JAVJGG010000021.1, read on the forward strand.
CAGCCGCCCTCTGAAAAGTTAGGCTAAACTTTCCAATCACTTGGTGAGGATACTCTCCATCCACTCATGAAAACACCTGTTGCTACTTACCAGGTCCTGCAAGCTGCTTTCATTGTCTCCCCAGGAGCATATATTTTCCCATTCAGCGTACATGGACACTGCCCAATGTGAACACATGTTCGATTCTTTGAGATGTCATCCAGAACAGTTCCTGCAAAAGAAGATAAAATAAATACTTTTCTGTATCTTCATTTAGCACTAAATCTATTAGAGGCTGAATGCCTTGCAAAATCAGCTTGGAATGCTGTTCTTGCACAGCTAGTGCCCATAGTTAGCGATATAACATGCAATAAATTTTCTCTTCATTAAAATAAAACTGACTCTTCAAGTGATAACGGCATTTGGCTACTTTGTTATATGAAAGTGCAGGCAATTGTCTTCATTTGAAATCTGAACTTAATTTGAAATAACTGTAAGCTTGAATGTTTTTGGGGTTTTGGGGGGGGTTGTTGTTTGTTTGTTTGTTTGTTTTTTGTTTTTTGTTGGGTTTTTTTTTTTGCTATGACACTCAAAGCTTGGAATTTTGAAGAATGGCCACATTCTATTTCCTAGAGTACTAAGTCTGTTTTCAAACATGCGGCTCACAGCACATTACTTTTCACTACTATAAAATAGTGATGATATTGTTGTAAATACCCACATCACAGTAACCTTGGAGGGTATTTCAGTTCTGAAATTTCAAGAAACAATGTAAATGATAGTCATAATTACAATTTTTGTAGGAAGTTCATCTTGAACTATTTTAAAGGGATTTTACAGAATTCCCATAATATTGCAGAACTTCTCTGAGGTATGCTACCTCTTGCTGGTGCCCTGAAAGGCTAGGTACCTGTTTGGGATAGGAAATTAATTAAGCTTACTCAATGTATATTATAGTACAAAACTTTAAGCAGGTAGCATATAATCATCCCATCATGTATCATGGTCTTGTGAGGAAAATGCTTTCACAGCTCTATTCTTCCAAATAGTGATCTTGAAGGACCATGACTGTTCAAGACTCCAGTTACATTATGTTACCTGAGAAATAGCAGTTCCAGCAGCACAATGCCCTGAAATGCACTGGTAGTTCATTATTAAAAAGTCTATTCCACTTGACTGGATATATAACAAAAACATTTGTATGGGCCATTTAGGATATGATGAATACAGAAATGATACCTTCTGGACAAAAGCAACCATAGGTACAGTAACTGGAACAGCTGTACTCTGGGTTGGAACAGGTTTTAATACATGGAGAACCACATTCCTCATAGATTTGGTTAGCAGAACATTTTCCAACAGCTGTAACAAACAGTGAAAGTGTTAATATTTTTAAAGTGTAAACATAGAAGAATCTCTCGTCTACCACCTAGGATGGGGAAGACCTTGTGACTTCCGGCACTAATGTTCTCTTATCCTGCCTCAATACTCAATTCATCATCTGAGTATTCATCATTACCATCATATTCACTCTAGCTTTTATTAATTTTTCATGCCCTATTTATTACAAACTCCTTTCAGAAGCTCCAAGAATGGCAAACAGGCTATACTGCAGCCTAACAAACTATCACAAATCAGATTTCCTGTAGTACCCGAAGGATTTAAAGACTATAACTCTTGATCTTCTATATAGTTCCTGCTTCTCAGACATTATCTGCTTTTCAGAATGCAGCTACCTAGCAATTCTAACATATGGAACTCAGAACATGTTTTATTATATGATAAATTCAAGCAGAGATTGCTCCTTATCCGAAAGAGTAAAAATAAGTGGGGTAGGGAAATAGAAGTAGTTAGGGATACGGCTGACAAAGAAACAATGAAGACTAAAAAGTTCATTACTTTCATATATTTGGTATTTATTTGCAAATTCTTAGATTCTCAGCTTTGTTTTTTTGGGAAACAAGGGTTCTAATTCCTTTTTTTTTTTTTAAGTTTTGCCTTTTATCACTTTACTACCAATCCTAGTAATGGTCTACTGGCAACATGAAAACTGCTATGACCTGGAGAAAACCAGGCTATTATTCTACTGTGATTGGTAAGAATTATTATACAGTTCCATGAACGCACATGGTGCTTGACTATTTATCTGTATCTATAAAATGCCATGAGGAGTTTACAGTTTTGAAGGCTTAAAATCAATTGCAGACCAACCAGAGTAAAATGGGCTACCAGTTTATGTAAGATGGATAACCTTGGAGAATAGGAGGGGAAAAATTATTTTAGAAAGAAGTACAATTTTATAGTGTCGGGAATAATAATGGAGCTTAGTAGGGAACATTTTCAGTAAGTATGAGGAAAGAACAAAAGAAAACTCAATGTTAAATACAAAACAAAAAATGAAGAGTGGCACCACTACGTGAAGATCAAGAGGAAAATAGAAGAATATGGCACCAGAGATGCAGGGAGGGCGAAACGATGGAAAGCCTCATAAGTAACAATGGTGAGGTGATAGATTATGGCGAGTTAAACAATGACTTCAGGAATATAATTCAACTGGGATTTCACTATTCTTATGCTAAAATCTAAATGGTAGCCAATCTTAAAGATTTTTGAAACAGCATAAGAATCAAGGGATTAGAAGAAATATTTTCCTGTCAAAGCAATTTACTTTACAAATTTGCTACCCATAACCATATATTCATATAAAGGATAAACAAAAATATGATCAAATGACATGTTTCTGAGAGACAATATCATATTAAGCAAGGTCATTCTGAATGCTCCTCTTTTTTTGACATGAGCTGCATCTCTGGTAATTTAATGTGTGAGTTGGTTTAGAAATAACAACTTCAATTTAAGTTACTTTTGACTTTTTTTATGATCAGCATGTTCTCTTATAAAACAATGAACCCTGCTACATAATATTGACTATAGATTGAAGTTTCAGGTGGATTTAAAAAGACTGCAAAAAGTGATTCAGAACTTTCATAGCAAACAGGCACTTGAAAAAAAGTGTGTCTAGTCATGTACAGCTTGGAGAGTAATGGAAGATTTGCTTCCTATTTACTTCCAAACAGTAGTTGTAATTAAGAAGGTTGAGCACCTGAAAATGAACTACTGAAAATCTCCTTTGAATAAAAGGGGCTATGGCAATTGTTAGCAAAAAGGTTCAAAGACTTCAGAGGCCATTTAACAGCTCTCTCTCTTCACTGGCTAATTTGCTAAGTACAGTAATGAAAAAACTGTACTAAGAGAGTAAAGTCTCCTGTCTCCTGAAGTCTGAGAAATTCAACAGTTTTCACTTGGTGAATGTTTCTCTCTTTTGTAGTTACTGTTCTAGGTGTAGGAGCTATGTTTCATGCTTCCTCCTTCTCCTTTGAGGTTTCCATGCTCTCCTTAATGCTTTATCGAAGACCACTGTTCTTTTAAGAAAATAACTTGTTTGATTCAAAACAATAGAGACTTTTCTATCAGTTGATTTTAATTCCAACTAATCATCATTCTCCCTCTACGTAAGATATAGCAAAGTTAAGTACAATATCCTATGAATAAAACATTTGAATTTACAGCAGAAGTTTTCAGTTCTCCAGTTGAACACCATTTGATGGGACATAGCACATTGCCTTGAATACTCTGACAGTGTAGAGCAAGTGCAATTGTTTTGTCCTGGCTCACTGCAGTCCTGCATATCAAGCTGGCAACGAATGACAAATCCATCCTTTGGCACACTGCAGGTTGGTGACACCAAGTTAAGTAGCTGAGAGCAGATAATGGCCTAAATAAAAAGAGAAAGAAAATTGTTCCTGGTAGTATTTCCCCCACGTGAAAACCACAATAGAATAGCACTGCTAGTTATGATTTTCTTGTTGGTTTGTTTGCCTTTTTTTTTTCCCTCTACAGTTTAGTAATATGTATACGACTTAAAATGCATGAGAAATTAATGAATAGAGGGGAATATCCATCCATTGTATAATAGAAGGATTTTGGTATGTTGAATTAGTTCCATCTCTCAATAAGTTGAAAATTAAGTCATTCTTTCAGTACCATCATCCCCCTAAAAATGGCTGAAAACACTACAGGCAGGAAGCGTGTTGTCTCATGGAGATTCAGTTTCAGGACAAACATCCCCAATGTGAAGATAGCAACATTCATTCCCCTTTGAGCAAACACTTGATATATCTGTATTACCTATCATATTGCCTACTGCAGTATAAGGTCTCAAAGAGAAACAAGTGAAAAGGCTAAACCTCTCAGCCAACAGAAGTTCTCCACCAGATCAAAGTAATTTTTCAGTGTGAATACAAGTAATATTTACAACCCTCTTCTTCAGAAAAGTATCTTCCTCACAGGACCCACAGAAACTCCTGTTCTTTATTCTTGCTCTTCTTGTTAAAGAGATAGTACAAAAGGAATGTTTCTCTGTTTTTCTGTTTTGGGAAAAGGAGAGTCTTGGAAGGATTCTAGCTGGCTCTTCCTCTGTAGTATGAAAACTAAAATTTAGCAAGATAAATGGTTTCTGTGTTCAAACGAAGAGATTCTTGGGTTGCTAGAAAAACAAGATGAAACTATTAAGGAAAAAAGAAGAAAAATCTCCTATTTTAAGACAAAACTTTTTAAGCATTCTGCTATATACAGTATACAAATAAGTACATGAGAACTGCAAAGTAAGATCATATTCTTGTGAGGAAGCACAAATGGAATCAAAGAGCATGATCATTCTATGTAAAGTGAAAAGTTTTTTAGAGGATAGCAATGAGCACTTGCCAGTAGGTATATGGTGACATTATGACCTCCTAGGTAGAAAAAACAACAGGTTGCTGAGAGAAATTGTGGAGCTTCCATCTCCTCAGCCTGGAAGATCCACTCAGGAGGTACTCAAAACCTACTACAGCATTGTCCTGGACAACCTGCTCTAGCTGACCCTGCTTGAGCAGAGGGGTTGGACTAGATGATCCGAAGAGATCCCTTACAAGCTAAACCATTCTGTGATTCTGTAAAATCTGTGTGGAAAAGGAAAATTTGAGTTTACCCAACTTAACAGGATCATCCTAAGTAGGATTTGATTCCTGTATCTGCAAAATCTATGAAATAGAACCCCTTTTGTTCTTTGTTGCTACCAAGCTTCCTCTTTCAACCATAGTTACATGGATGCATCATGTTTCAGGTATGCTGATTTTCTTTTCATTTAGGACTGGAAGTCATAGCAGTTGATAGTGGTTGGCCCTGTTACGAATGCTGTTATCTGGCTGTATATTTAAAGCATTGTTGAATGTCTTCAAGTCAGTACAGCTTATAATGTCAGGTCTCTAGTTGTTCAATAAAAAGTTCTTTAAAGCTTCACTGGTTGCCATGAATTTCCTGTGATGACCTGCGTGAAATTTCAGAAAGCTGTGAGCTAAATTCTTGTGGGTTTATATGAGCAATATAAATCCAGCCTCAAAAATGCCCATGGGCCTATTTCAAAATGTATTTCAATGCAGAGAACTCCTTTTCTTTCTCATATCATGCTATACAAATTTTGACTTTATCCATTTTCATGGAAGTCGGTTTTATGAAACCGTTGCTTCTCTGTTGTTGATTTCTATCTATCTTTCCACTTCTGTTAAGAATCATGCTACAGAAAAGCCAAGAAGATCTTTCTTACATATTTTTTGTGAGGAATGGTGGAAATTGGTATCTCCTCAGACAGGCAGATCTCTGATGGATCATCCATTTTTTGTAATGCAGCAAATTTATATGTATCCAGCAATTTACCTGTAAATTGAAGGGTTATAATTCATCAGGAAAAAGCCTGCATGGGTTTGTTTACTCTTTGCTGTGATCTAGCAAAACTCAGATTCTACCCTTTGACTGTGAAAGGTCTTACTAATTAATCTTCCTGATGGTAACAACTAACTCTTTTGCCCTTTAACTGGAGTCTATTCAGTAAAGCATACTTTTATCACCTTGGTCATTTCTCTTCTCCTAATCTGTCACATCTACTACCTTACATGATACCAGCTGCTACGATTTTTCTGCCAGCTGTATTAACTTTTGCCAGCTGCTAATTCATGCCTCTTCTCCTCATCCCCCATTCTTATATTTTCCCCTATATGTGGGGTTAAACTCATCACAACCCCCCCAAATTGTATACTTTTTAGAACTCTTTTCTGTGATGTGTATAGAAAACTGCATCTGGCTGTGTTGATCTGAGATTAGTTTACTGTGCAATTTAATGTCTCCACATTAGCACTGTAGTTCAGATTAGCAGTGTGCTTTTAAAGCAAATCTCCCAAACATCCCCACCCTGTACAATTTGATTTCCATTGTGGAGTGGTCTTGGCATACAGAGTTCCTTTAAGATGAAACCAAGCCGGAAGATGTGATACAAGAGCATGTGTAACAAGCTCCAACTGCTAATGGGTAGTTCAACAGACCAGAGTGACTCTGAAGTGAACCCCCCCAAACCACATATAGTGCAGATGTCAAGTCCTCAGCACCAACTATTTTGTTCTAAAGATCCACCACTATTGGGATACACTACTTGTTAATGTTCTTGTCCACTATGCTCTTTTTATTACAGCCTCATTCTTGCTTCTGCCTAACACAGTAATTTCCCTCACCATGCCTTGCTATGAACCTAGACTGTTCTGAAAGTTAGGTGAAAGAGTGTTTAAAAATCATCTGTTTCTAAAATATAAAAGAGTCCTTATCGCTTGTCTGAGGAACCCACAATATTTTCATCATAGCAAATAATAGTGTGTAGCATAATCATATGATATGTATGTTGGTGACTTATGGGAGTGTTTTACTCAATTCTGAAACTGAGTGAGCAGTCAGAGCAATATTAGTACAGCACGAAATTTCCACCTTGACTCAGTTTAACTAGTTCCCCTTCCATCTGACTTGTCCTTAGATCTTACCTTCACTCACAAATTCATTCAATTCATAACCATCATAATTTCCACACATTCCACAGGTTTTCCCCATGTATTTTTTTTCAGTCAAAACCTAAAATAAAATAAAACAGAATATTTAAAGGGATCACCCTAAGTAAAATTATTTATACATCATTACCTTTCTCAAATAAATTCAATTCAAGGATCCAGTTAAAGGTGATCCTTCTCATTAATTTCAGTGACTTGATTGGAGGAGAAGTTTTAGAAGCAGTTACTTCTTTTCCCAATAGACAAATAGTGATTGTTGCAATTTTTTTGATTTAATAAAAGAATAAGATTCTAAGACATTTGCAGATAATTGAAGGGGGATAATATTCTAAGGAGCCAGAAAAAGTACAAAAGGAAATGATGCTGTTTCCTTGCTCATATCTTTGTTGACAGAGCACAAATTTCAGGTTTGTTCTCTTAAGAAATTGAAGGTTACAGGAAGAAAATCTATTTTCAGAAGAGGGTTATCCAATTATCTATTGCTCTGGAAGGTGGTAGTATTACCACGGGCTACAATCAATGAGTTATTATGAAAACCTTAGATCAGAGGGTGTAATCTGACTATATTTAGAATAGAGTGTGTACCCATCACAGTAGCATTTCCTGTTTTATGTGTGACAGTAATGCTGGTAAATCTCCCAGACAATTTATTACATAAGAATCTCCCTGTTATAGCAAACTTATTAATCTAGAATTCAGTGTCTTTTGTGGCATTAATATCAGAGGTCACACAGAGAAAATGTATCCTCTTCTCTAAAATGTATCATGGATTTTGGAGGGAAAACATGAAAAGTTTCAGAAAAATGAAAGAAACAAAGGAGCTCATAGGAGCACCATATGTTTGAAACAAAAAGATGTCCAGGGAAAGCACAGTAGAACTGGCAAAACTATGGCATACACTATTAAATTCTACACAACTTTAAATAACTTCAACATCCCTTTAGCAAAACATCATAGCTGCTGGAATAGCCTGAGGAAAGTTGAAAATCTGTGAAACCATCCACAAATCTCAGCACTGGTGGCTTTAGTTAACTACCAATGTTAACCACCCATTAAGTCTAAAGAGATCTTGTCATTCCAGTAAGTGAGACCTTCCTCTTCTGCTTTATGAGAACATTTTACTAACCATGAGATAGTCATCATTGTTCCACATGACAACTAGCTCCATCTCCCTCAGCTTGGCCACCAGACGAATGTTGCATCCATAAGGTGCTATTTGAATTCCATTGCTGGTGTAAGGCAACTTAACGACACTGTAATAAGGTAAGAAGAAAGACTGACATTCTCATACCAATATTATGCAGGTACTAGTTATCTCTTTTAGATATAATACACATACAATCTGAGTACTTGCAGCAACATGAAATAGATTTTTTTTTTCCTTTGTAACTGTAAAATTTCAAGATACATTAAAATTTCTGTTGATTGAATGTCAGCATTTTCACAGAAGAATCACCAGGAGATGGTTGCATAGGGATTATAATAGTGAAAATGTTTGCACAGGACTTGGCATCTCCATTTGGTTTGGTTTTATTAGGGCATAGTTATATGTTTCAAGAACTTGTAACAATACAGTGTGTGTGGTAGAACTATTGTTGATTATCCTGAAGAGCTTATATGGACTACAGCCTGTTAATATAGGAATTACTGCCATGACTGAAAACTGACAAGGTTAGAGAAACCCATAACGGGAATGTTGTAGCAGAATGAGGTTTTCATCCTTGCAGCTGAATTCTAAAGCTACAAACTAACAACATTAAAGTACAAATATATTTTGCTAAGTACTCGCTAAGAATGTGATACAATCATAGAAAAGTTGGTTGGAAGGGACTTCCTGAAGTTGTGCAGGCCAGCCTTCCACCTGAAGCAGGGCTATGTGCGACACTAGAATAGACATAAACTAATAAAGGAAGTTTTTCTAACTACAGTTTGCTAAATTAAGGTAGAGCTTCAAGTTGTCTTTTTGTTGTGATGGTTATTGTACCCAGGTAACTATAATAAGAAACAGACAATCCACAGTAAATTATTTCCCATATCCGCATGTACTCACAGACAAAAATTCAACACTGCCTATCTGATAAAAATGCTGAAAACTTTCCTGGAGAAATTTCCTTGCATGGGAGCAATTTGTCTAGAAGAATGAATGATGCAGAACCCAAAGTTTCCCATCAGTATAATTCCTCAGTAAAACAGCGGTTTTCTAGATGTAGTAATCCTTAGAATAATGTGAACAGTCAGTGGTTTCCTAAGCAAGAACTTCTTTGTAAGCCTCTCCAATATTTCTCTGTTGGTTGTATAGCTCATATGTGTCTTATACCCTATGTATGTGTTATCTTTAGTACAGAGGGTTCAGAGTTATCTAAGTCTCAAATCAAATGAACTCTAAGCAAAACACTGGAATTTCAAGTAGTATCTACTGAAGGGTATAAGCCATCCCATCTGTGCTTGTAGTAGAGATAAGCATAAGCAGACTGGTAGTATCTAGGAGACTGTAGTTTCAATGTGAGAACTGTTTTGGTCTGAGAAGGTTAGTTTATCCCTTGGCCTACACAAATGTAGTCTAAGCTTGATTCAAGTAACTCCAAATGAAATACTTATCTAGAGAGTATGCTTGATAGGAAGAAATGGGAGTAGAGTCCAGTTAGGTGTGCTAACTTCCATAATTTGTTAGTTCATTTCTGATACAAAATGGTCTTCTTCAGTGCAACTGCTATGTAACTCCTGGCCTTCTTTAAACACCTTTTTTTCCCATTCATTGCAGAATCTTACCCAACACTCCTGACAGAAATGCTGCCTTTCTCAACAATGACAACGGAAGGTCCCAGCTCAATAATGATCCTTGCAATTTTTTTGTCCAGCCCACGACGGAACTGAATGTTGAAGTCTGGGCTGGTTTCATCACATACAGTTGCAAAGATATAGTTGCAGGTCCCAGTGAAGTCATACTGGTATTTATCAAAGGTTGAAAAATGCCCTCCACCCCAGGTAGAACAGGAATCCTTGCTCAAAACTATAAAAGTGAAAGAGAAAAATGGATTTAGGTCTCCTAACAGCATATTTGCTCATTCTGATTGCTGTTTCAAATATAAATAGCATGAAAAGCTAGTAAGTTTCTACACCGATTAGTTATGTAAACAATATCCTAGACATTTTTTTTTTTGTAACCTCAAAATTTTACCTCAAATCAGGAATTGATACAAAAGTTGGAGTCAGAACACCATTCTTATTTACTGTAAGCAGAGGAGAGCTCCTTAGCTTCCTAGCTTGGGAAGCACCCTTCTGTCTCCTTCATGGACAATATAAAGGTTTACCTTCTTATTTCAGTCTGCTCAACCCGTTTGCAAAGGCAACAGCCTGCTACTGCAGAGACCTTTAACATCTCAGACATAACATTTACAAAGCTATCTATGGCATTACTGTATCATGATTCATTGCAAAGTCAGATCATTAGATATCCAAAGGCAGTCCTCAAAGCCCAACTTGTAAGTCCCCACTTTTTTGGCTCTGTGTTTGTGTGACAAAGTTCTAGCCAGCTTTGTAAATATATGGAATGTTTTAATCAGTTTTCATTTTTAGAAAGTAATCACTTTTCATCTGAATGGACAGATCTTAGGAGGTTTAAATGAATCATAAGAAAGAGATACAACTCCAGCACTTGATGTTAGATATTTCTATACCTACTTAAAGCATTTGAACAGTCCCTCTGAAGTTGACAGAACTACTAAAGTAAGTAAAATCCTTGGTTATGTATTTCCAGACTCAGATCATTACTGTTCATTTTTTAATTATTTTTGCGTATGGAGTTATATGAAGCTCAAGTACCTTAGAATGTATCTTAGAAGCACAAAGTATTAGATAAGTTTAGCAAAGTCTATCTGCAATTTGTATTCACTGCTTTAAAGCCAAAACACTTTTTGTTCTTTAAGAGTGATCAAATGACTACAGAATGCTACTGGTTTTATTCAGGTCATGTAGAAAATACTGTTTCCCAATGAGCTGTTACCTGTTTGCAAAAAGTACTCCTCTTCCATACTTCTGTGCTGTCCAGATCATCTGACTGGAAAATAGGAATCAGCTAATTGTTACCGTTCATCCTTCATGCCCAATTCCAGCTATTTTAATATATTGCTCTTAAGTGATACTGACCAGCAAACCCCAGCTTTTTCAGAGTGTGCCAATGAATGATTACCTGGGGTTGCACATGGTCAGAGTGCACTAGGTGCCCCTTTCTATAAATATAGGAGTGCCTTCAATGTACTTGTTTTGTACTTTAGGATGAACTTCATATAGCTTTTCCATGCTTATGCTGAATGAGAATTCACGCAATTTAAGCCACTCTCTGCTTCTTCTGCCTAAAAAAATGCTTCTTATTATAATAAATTTGCATTTTATATAATTCTTTTTGTTCTACACCTCTGCATTTTCCCCAAACTAGATTAAAAACTTCATTGTCAACCACTGAAATGCAGCAACTTTTAGAGTACACAGAGCTGCTTTTTAACTGTATGCAACAGTAAAGCACAGTATTTTAACACAAAACATTAAGATTATGGATTACTGGGAAGAATGTTTGTAAATAGAATGATACAAAAATTGTTCAGAATACTAGAACTGACATCCATATTTATTTTATAAAGGATCTAGTGAAAATTGTGTGTTTTCAGAAGGGTTATAGCCTTCTGTATCCTGTCTTAGCAGAGGAACAGCACGTCCTGTAAAATACAGTGTATCATGATAGCATGATGACATTTATTCATTCTTGTCATGGATGTGGAAAACTAAATATTTAATGAATGAAATTTAAATTGAAAAGTCAGTGCCTCACATTTCTTCAGAAAAGAACATGGAAAGTTGTATTGGTTCTGACCAAGGGTTGATGTAGCTTGGTATTTTATCTCCAGCAGTGATCATTAAGAGACTGCCCAAGGGAAGAGTCCCACCAGGTCAAGCATGAATATTTCCCTAGATATTCTCTCAGACTCCAATTATTTTCAGTTCAGGGGATTTTGTGAGGCTATCGGAATTTGTCTGCTTACCTGCCTTGTGCTCTGGCTTCCAAGTACTGTCCAGCCTCCTTTTAAACTGAAGTGAAATTTCTTTGTAACAGAAAATACCACAATCATTGCTGTCAAAAGTTACCATTTTCATTATGAGTTAACAATTTAATGATATCTGCCTTTCTAACAGTACTTCTGATAGCTAGTATTTTTAGTACTTTAAAGCTATAATATGTTGATTATTTTGTGCTTTGGCATGGCACACATTTTTATGGAAGAACAATAGTCCTATGTTACTATCTTTTGTATTTCTTAAGACTCAGAAGGACTAGCACAAATTTGCAGTAAGTAGGTGGCTGGAGTTAATTTTACTTACAGATTTGGTTGCACACACAGAAGCCATTCTTAGGAGTTAAGGGAAAGCTTCTGGGAAACTACCAGAACTGTGGCAACAATAGCTTCAGCTGGCACAGCTGGATGTTGAAGAAGACATCTGTCCATACCCTGACTCCCCACTGGCTGCTGGCTATAAAGGTGAAGAAGAACTATGCCATATTCTGATCTTTCACTTGCACATAAATTTGTTTTAACCTGCAATCTTTAAAATAGTCTCGTAGACCTAGCCCATATGGAGAATCAGCTTTATTTCACTTCCTGGATTTTGCAGCATCAAAAGAATCTATTTCCTAAATTCTTCGATAATATTAGGCAGTAATCTGCAGGAATGAAAATCAAACAGATCACACAAATGACCTCAACAGCAAATTTCTAAATGTGGAAGGCTACTAAACTCCTCACAGTTTCTATCCTTAGGCATCAAAACCTCAGCATGGCACACTAAAGCACTTTCCATTTAGTGTAAAACTTACCAGAGTGAGACAATATATTATACCATCTTTTTATAGGCAAACTCTTAATTCAGAATTTCTAAAATTAATGCTTTAAAATGTATGCTTCTTGAGGCAAGGACTTATTTTTATTATGTGTTTTGTACAATGTCTTCTGCAATATAGAACTGATGCTGAACGGAGTTGTTGCGCATAGTTGCAATGTGAACATTAAATACTAGGTCAGGCACTTACTTCTTTGCAGAGATTCCTTCTGTTTTTGGAGAAAAAAATGGGGCCAATAATCTCCTTCAAAAGCTGTGAAAGGAAAAAGACAACAAGAAGAAGTTATCGTCTGAGCACAAGGAAGTTAAATATTTGTATATTTATTTGTTTTTAAACATCGTAGAAGTCAAAGCAGGGTCAGCACATATGAATTGCATCCTGCCGCACAAAACTGAATGGAAATTACAGTGGAAAACCACATAATTCAGCTTGTAATAAAAAATTTTTCTGCGACTGGTAAAATGTTACCAAAAGCTGCCAGAAATTCTATGCAATATGAGATTTCCTGTACTTCACCCACAAATCCAATGTTCCTCGTTAAAAAAATGTGGGATAAATCTGTTGGGGAATGGCTAGAGGACTGTGGACACAGTTCTCTAGAGAACCTGGTTATGCAGTCAAAGTGGTAGCTAAAG
>JAVJGG010000021.1:10629611-10685329 GCA_035590195.1 Aviceda cuculoides
GAGGGGCACAAGAAGTTGGGAGGGGACACAGCCAGGACAGCTGACCCAAAGTGGCCAAAGGGATATTCCATACCATGTGACATCATGCTCAGTATATAAACTGGGGGAAGTTGGCTGGGGGGACGTATCGCTGCTCGGGAACTAACTGGGCATCGGTCAGCGAGTGGTGAGCAATTGCATTGTGCATCACTTGTTTTGTATATTCCAATTCTTTTATGATTATTATTGCCATTTTATTATTATTATTAATATTATTTTCTTCCTTTCTGTCCTATTAAACTGTCTTTATCTCAACTCATGAGTTTTACTTCTTTTTTTCAATTCTCTCCCCTATCCCACTGGGTGGGAGAGAGGGAGTGAGCGGTGGTGTGGTGCTTTGGTGACAGCTGGGGTTAAGCCACAACACACCATCTGGGTAGAAGTAGTGGAGGGAACAGCCAAAACTGGGAAAATATGGGAAAAGTAATGTCGCATATGTTCTTCACAAGAATCATGGGATCTGTAGCTGAAGAGTGGGAAACCCCCAGGCCTAGTTGTTGCTTTTGCTGCTCATGTTAAGGCAGAATGATGAAGGCTGTTACCTGCTCCCTTTCACACACCTCTTCACAAAGCCTATTCTGCTTATAAGAAGCCAAGGAATATTTATGTGTGTACTCCAAATGTGGAGTACAGTGTGGTCCCTCTTCTGTCACAAATGCAGACTTCTGCATGTGCACAACTGCACCATGTCCCCATACATACCTAAAGGTTCTTCTGCCTAGCAGCTTGCTTCCTGCCCCAAGTGTGAAGAGGGTAAGACAGATGTTGAGAAGGGCTGCCACAGCCAATCTACAAGTAGTGAGCCCTGTGCAGGGACAGAGGTGTGCATGCATGGAGTGAGCTTTCGTAGAGTCAATAGCTGGATGGTAACAACCAAAGCAAGCTGTAAGAAAAAGGACCTGTGGTGCTTCAGAAATGTGGTACTCATTTTTAAAGTTTGTCAGGTCCAGTATTTCTTAGATAGGAGGAGCAAATATCCTGTAGAAACCATATAATTCTCTATTATATGTTTAGGATCTTTTGCAACAGAGAAAATGTTATGGCAGAAGGTTTCCTTAATCACATAAACCAGGCCAAGTCTACATACCTATCTATATATATACTAGAGCTCTGCAGGCTCCTCTTTCTTCTTTATATACAGAAGAGAGTAAAAGCCTCTAGGGAGCTCACTAACTGTAATAGACTCTCTAGCCAATTCCACGCTGTGCTGCTGAATGTGAGGTAATATTTATCATGTGGTATCTCAAGGATTGTAGGAAAATAAGTGAGGTTCTGCCTTGTATGTGAGGCTAGATTAAGGCATGAAAGGGCAATCTGGAGAACAAGACTTGCAGCACATGCCTTTGCTTTGGATCTGAGATTCAGACAACTCCAACTTCCCCATCAGTCTATGCCTTAGTTCTTCTCTGAAATAATACTTAACAAAAAAGATGTTATCTGGATAAACTAATCTAAGCTTTTAAGAGCTAAAATATTACATTTGTGGAATTATATACAATGAACATCTAAACAGAAGGGAAATAAATCAAGGATGTAAGCTCAGTGACAGAAATGCTCCTACCCCAAATGTTCTAATAGTTTTAAATGACATTCATCTCAGCCAGTTGTCTAGACTCTTTTCACAGGCTGTGAAAGTAAATACAGCTGAGTACAATTTGTCTGCAAAATATATGTCTATCATGGAGCAAATGGATTATACACAAAAAAAATTATTTCTCTCCATTGGTGTAAAGGAAACCTTAGGTGACTATCTGCAGTGTAAATGCCAAGGCAGAAGTTCAGTGAGATGTATTCCCTCTATCCTTCTTCCTACATATTGTGTCAATTTCAATGGGACAGTGCTCTACAAACAAAAAATGAAACTCAAGAGTACAATGTAACATATTTTTTCTAAGCTGGAGTAAGTTACCTGCATAATAACTTCTTGATAAACTAAAAAAGAACATTTCTACAAGAAAGGAATAGCACAAAGTGATCTCATTAGCTGTTGAGTTGCAAGCTGCTATACTCACTGCATGGCCAGCACTTCAACTTCCACCACTGTCTGTCACACTCATCAGAAAATCATTGAGGATTCTACTCACACTGCCTTGTACTCTATAATTGGTCAGCACTGGCCCATAATTGTTTGAAATTTTGCCAGTGTTTCAGTACAACCTCTATGGTCAGCCTGCAATTCAGCAGGCACCTCTAGAATACGGCATGTTTCTTACCCTGTCCTTCCAAGTTCCTAGTGAACCACACATCACACTAAGTACACCACAAAAAGTAATAGTTTATGTGGCTATCAAGCTAACACTCTTTACACCTAGAGTTGCTGCTGCCTTTTTTGAACCCTTTGGGTTTGGTATGTCCAGTAGTTCAATAATCTATTATTGTTGGTTTAACAGTTTTGCAATTGCTACAGTTTAATCCCAAGCTACAAACACTACATTAATGGGATTTAAGAGTGTCTAACAGCTGCCTTCGGAGGATATTTGATTTGATTAGGCATGAAGACATGCCTAAAATTTTATTTCAAGTGAGATCTATCTAGACAGCTTGATGTAAAACAAAAAGTCTAATACTTTATGGACACATATTTTAGATCAGGACAGTTCGGTTTACAAAGCTTATTTGTAAGCTTTTCAAACTCAAAATTCACAAGTCTAAGCATGCCAAACAGTTACAAAATGTTACAAATACCCCAGGTTTGGTTCTTAGATTCAAAAATTGAATGTAATAATCATCCTGGATTATATGGAGGTGTGCAAGAGTTATACTGAAAATAACTAAGGATATGAGATCCACTTTAATGTTTTGCTCAAAGAATAGCTAGTAAAACAAATACAGAGCCATTTGCTGACTATCTGCCAAACACTCTCTATCCTGTCAGATCAAACTATTAAACAAATTACAGTACAGTAATTATTCTCAGCATTTATGTTCTTTTGCTCACAGTTAGATCTGAAGAGGTTAATAAAATCATCCTGGAAATGTTATTAACCATTCACAACCACATGAAATGGCAGATTGTATAGATGCAGCAAGTGCTGTGGCCCCATGTAGCAGTTGTATCTGGCAACCATTTAGGAATTTTCCACTGAAAAGGCTGTCCCAGTGGTAAATGAGATTTCTAAACTACTGAAATCTTCCTTACTGACATTTTAGTATTACTGCAAGTATTCTGTTTTCCTTTGAGAAATGAGATGATTTTGAGTTGATGTGAAATACTTAATTTTGCATTAGCTCAATTGAACTGTAAATAAACTTTCACTTTTCTTAAAGGAAGTTTTACTTTCACTTCCTACTCTACTCTAGCTTGCCTGACTTCCTTGAGAATTATGTCTATCGAAATGCAGTTTCTGTGCGATCAGTCTGTCTAGTTCATGACAGCAAAACAATCCAGACAAGGAACCTGACTTACTGTGAAGAACTAAGTAATTTTTTTCCTATGCTACAGTTACTATGAGATGTCCCTATGGGAAAATACAATTTTATCTTGTAATGACTTCAATCAAAGTATTTTATATCAGCTAAATGAATGAAAACAAAACATTTCAATTTGATGCAAAACACTGAAATGAAATCTTTTTTGTACTTCCAAACAGAAAGAATTTAGGATTTCTGTTCTGTAAAGAGTTCAGTTTTTATCTTCTCATTTGGGACAAAAATAAATGTTGAAACATCAGAAGTTCTGGAAAAGACAAGAGCTTTAAAGTAAATTATATAAGCCTAAAATGAAATTTAACAGCAAGGGTAGTGCTAGAGTCATAGCTGTAATACTAGTCATCAGTTGTACATGTTCATGATGGTTTCTCTTCTATATGAAATTATTAACTCCCTTTGTCTCTTGGAAAACAAGATGGCTGAACAGCATAAATCAAGGTAACTTTCTAGTTACATACTCAGTAAGAAAAAATATCACAACTGTACACAAACATCTCTTAAGGACCCATGCACAGTTTTGACTATTGAAATAACTAAAGTGGTGAAGCCTCAATTTAGTCAATGAATTGGCATCTCTTATTAAGTAGAAGCTAGAACTAACAGTTTTAATCTGGTTCTATACTTCTGTAGATTTTTTTAAATTGGGCTAATGCATGATTACTCCTTTTCTTGGGTTACCAAGGGAAACAGGAAGTGGGTCTTCCGGTTTCCGTCAGACTCTGCATCAAATATGTGTCCTTACAATGAATATTTTCTAGTCAGAGACAGACTCAAGGTATGGAATTTGGATGCAGATCCATGAAGAGCAGAATTTAAGTCCTTGCTTTGATTTAACTCATTCTAAAGAGACAGGACTTGGATCTAGAGTTTGAAACAATGTGCATCCTGCATGTTGGCCAGTTTTAGATCATACAGATCAACCTCTTATGGCTCAGATATGCCTCAAAAAATTGTCTGATTTCAAAATCTTGCTTGACAGAATGAAATCTCTATTTGTCTTCATAGTCTCCAACCTCGCATGGCACTTCAAGGCCCCAAAATGTTGATACATTCCAAAGTGAGAAGACTGCTCTGTAAGAATTTTCTAGATCCTACTGTTAGGCTTTTATGTTTAAATTCAACTGAAGTTCCATCCTAGACAACAGAATCCTTTATAGATGAGGCCCTATTTGTAATTGCCAAGTTTATGCATAAAGCTTGTGGCTGAGGAGGTGTTGACAGTAATTTTCCATTTGATTGTGAATATTAGTACTTACAGTAATACATCTACTCATCTGCCATATGTAGATAAAGAACTTGCAGGCATCTGCATTTGGGGTTAGGACCCATGTTCTGGTACTTCACTTGATCTTGGTTACAATGGTGCTCATACAGTGAATGGAGTTATGCCTGATTTATAACAGTATAGCTGAGATTAGAAATTAGCTCTGGGAGTCTACAAAAGGGTTAAGTTGCTTATATTTTAATTTTTTTAAGTGCTACAGTTTAAGTCAGTGATTTAAGAGTAATACATCTCCTTATGCAACTTGAACTATATGGTTCATTAAATGTAGTAAACACAATACAGAAGAAATAAATTTAATTTTGTTCAAACTAAAGCAAGTGAAGTATGCTTTTTAGCAGCTTGCAACCTGTTCTTCAAACCAGAACTGTAACAAATGGTAATTACAGAGAATATACAGAAGGGAGAAAAAGAAACCACTATCTTAAGCAATGCCAAATCATGGCAAAAAAGGTTCACTCTCAAAGAATCCATTGAAAACACTACAGGAAGAGGAATGAGTAAGGCAGCAAAGTAGCTACAGAGTCAATGATCTTCCTTGTCAGTCTTTTTTAAAAAATTACACAGTCATCTGATATTCAGATGGGTTGGATCAAAAAAGTGAGACAGAGTCCTTTAAAAGACTAAAGAATTATACTGAATAATATTTGGAGGAATACTTTAAGTCACGTAAAATTTTTAGACTGCTATCATTTGCCTGTTTTCCAGCACAGGATTCTTTCTATCACATCATTTTTCAAAAAAAGTAATGTCATCACATAGCTCATACTAAATAATTTTTGCAGTTTGTTTAACAAAGGATAAAGGTTTTGATCAACACTCTACACAGAAGATATACAGCTTCCATAATGACATCACTAGAGCATGGCATCACAAACATCTGAAAGATGCAGGCACTCAGCAGCTTGGAAACAAATCATGAGTCCATTAAAAAAACATTCTCTGTATCTAGGGAACCAGCTTTAGGGAATGATCCAACAAATCAGTAACTACATTTCTAAAAAAAGTTAAGAACAAATATTTCTATTTCAGTCATGTGTTTAATAAATATGCAGCTGTGTTTTAAGATCCAGTGAGGGAGAAGGAAATGTCTAAACTTAATTGGTTGTGGGAAAGCAGAGCAAGACCTGCACCTCATGTGTTGTAATATTATGATGGAGTCACACACTTTGTTTCAATACATGCGTATTTTCTTTCAAATCATATACCAAGAGGAAGACAGGCATCTTAGACTTACCGGCGGATTGCAGAAAACTGCAGAAGATGAGCAGTATTATTGTCGGAAACATGATGCATGCCCTAACTGGAGAGTTTTTTCAGTACTCTCCTCTGTTCCAAATGGGCAGTGTCACTGCTGCAACTTTCTAGGCTTAATTCTTCAAGCTTGGATGCTTTATATATAGAATTGAAATGCCCTCCCTCATTCCCATGGCTTTCAGAAATTGCAACAGCAGAGTACCCGCCAAACAGGATCTCCTCTTTATCAAGTTCAACACACCTGAATGCCATTTAGAAAGAAAAGAAAAAACACAAACGTCCTCCAGTTCATTATCATTCTTACAAAGTTTTTATAATGGCTTCTATTTGTAACAGCTCAAACACATTTAACTTCATTTACTGAACAAATTTGGTATTATACCCAAAAGCAATTCGCAAAGAGACAAATAATACACAAATTATGATCACCATCTGATAAAGAGAGGAATAATATTGGACTAGTACACAAAATGGAAGAATGAAGTGCAGGAGTTTTGGAACTGCTGGAAAGAATGTGTGGATAAAGGATGGTAAGGCATGAATTAACAGAGATACACATCTCAGACTTTTTTATTAACTCTTCTTTCATTAACTTTTATTGACTCTCCTGAGTGACTGTGTTCATGTCTCCCTTGTGTGACTTTTTAAGCAAAATGATAAACTTTTCCTCAGTAAAAAGGGCTGTCCATGGTACAGCTTCTTTCCTGAGTTTGCATGGGAGCTAAGTTCTTGCCTACCACCTTAGCATTGTCAAGGGCAGAGGGCAATCAGTGTTAGGAAATGGGAAAGGGTATTGCACTTTAGTACTTTGGCAACTTTGACAATAATCTCCACCTTCCTACCAACATCCCAAAAGATCGATTCCAGTTCTGTTACAACACTCGGATCTCTTCGTATCAGAGGTGAAACACTGAACACACTGCATATATTCACTGTATCACTGCCATCACTAAACTGACACAATACAAAAACAACTTTGCTTGCTTGGTCCTGTCATTTTTCACTAGCACAATTACTTCAAGAAAATATAATCTAATTAGAAGAGAACTTTCCTCATAAAATATAACAGGTAGGGATTACCTCTCCATATGAATCCCTTCAGCCTTTCCTGTTTCACCTATGCAATACTTACTTTATGTAATTCATTATTTTCCTGGATTCCTGTTGTTTTGTATTTCTCTGGTTTCATTCCTTTGCTTAAAAATTGGCTTCTCACCGTGTTCTCAGAGTTATGCCTTCTGAGTGGTGGGAAGAAGCACAGGACAGACAGTGACTATCCTTTAATGTAATTTCAGCCCTGGCTCAACCTGGTTGTAATTAAAATAAAACCATTAAATTTTAATTGAAATGAAGGTTTGCCTCATTTTTTTCCCTTTTCTTTCCTGCTCCTCCCCAGCAACTGAAGGGCAAACTATATGGTTGTTGATAATAGAATTGTAACCCTAAATTCCAAAATTTCTGTTAAAAATTTTCTGCATCTGCCTTATAAGAAAACAAAGTAAAGGAAAAAATTTAAGAATTTTTTTTTTCAGTGAGAAAAAAACCCTGCTTAGTTAAACCCCAGACACTTAAGAAAGAATTTTACACCAAGTATTTGACCACATCTACATACAAATAACTTGTTATTTTATGAGGACATCCAATGATGATGTAAATACAATTAAACAAAAGCATCTGTCTACAACTACATTTTATGTCAGGACTCTAGACCAAGAAAAAAGCATTTGCTGCAGGACTATGAGAAGTGACTAAGTCTGCAGTACATAGATACTTATTTTATGCGGAAGAGCTTTGCGAAAAATTGTCTATCCAGCTGTAGTGAGAGAATGATGCCTCTAATTAATGTTTTTTTTTCCGTGTCACAATTATAACTGATTTAGTAACATCATTAATCATCAGAAACTGGCATCGTACTGGTGAGCAGAGATTATCGTGGCCATATACATTATCCAGTAAAAGTTTCTCAGTATTTAGGTATAGTTTAATTTCCAGCATCATGTATACTTCTGGAAGATTTTGAAATGTCAAAGGAACTTATGTTAAGCCAGAAATTATGCATATTGAGAGAGTCATAACAATTTAACTAATTAACAGAACACCTTGCACAGTTTAATTCATCTAGGAAATTATAGGTATACCAATCCTAGAGTATTTTGATACTTTTATGAAGATCCCTAAGAAAACATTCAACATTCCACATTCCACTTCCATAGCCTCTGAACAAACATTTTAGAATATTTATTATAGCATCATTTATGTACAGTGAACATAACATTTAGTACCTTAGAAATGCTGTATCAGAATTAGGTAAAATAAGGCTCTTGAATACAACTGGGTTATATTTATTCTTTATGACTTCACTATGACGGGCAGGGCAATCTCAGTTTCTATCTGCAATCAAATGGATTGTAAAATTTCAGTAGGAAAGTTTGACATTCCATGGAAACCTGTGTGGGTTTTTGTTTGGTATAGGCTGTCTCAAGGTAACCCTATTTATTTTCTATTAGCATACCTGAACTATATTCATATTTGAACATATCTTGTATGAATACAGACTTGGAAAGAAGTCTGAAATCCTTCAAACATGAAATTGGAAAATAGGATTGCCATATGAAGGAGATTTCAGGCCAATTTTTATCCAGTATCCTGTCCAAACGAACACTGCAAATTTGCCTTAGAAATTTCACAATAGGTATGACAGAATGTTTCCTTCAGTATCTAATCCGTTTTTAAATCTTGGTAAGATCACATTGTGTAAAATTAAACACTGTGCAATAGTCACAAATGGGGAAGCTCCTCAGAAATATCTCACTTTCCTTAAAGAATTTTGCATTTTTAAGAGCAGAAGCACATCCATATCACTCAAGATTTTGACTGAACAGTAGTATCTCTGCCGCATAAGGCAGAAACACTAAATTCCTATAGGGACAACTGAATGTATGCTGGCTGCACCTCTCATGCAAAATTTGCAGATTATTAGTATAAAAAGAATATAGCTACAGACTGAACAAAGCTTTAAACAACAAATGAGTGAGAATTTTGTCCTGGACATGGACAACCAAAAAAAGAATTGAGTAATCTTTTCTCTGTACTACTGTGGAAAAAAGCAGCATATTTTTGATTCCTCCACTACAGTGGAAAGGAGTTAAAAGGAAATATTCCTATGCTGTAACACACACTGAGCATTTTATGTCCTGGTCTTCTGTCCTCACAAAAAAATAGCTTAAGTGAAAAACTAAAGAAAGGCAAGTAGTCAGTATTAGGTATTTTACAAAAAAACTCTTTAAATAAAGGCCAGAAATTTCAGTATTGTGAACACATGACAAGGAGGAAAAGAGGGATGCAATGACTAGTCAAGTCAGAATGAAATGGGGAAGCATTAGTGATTTACCTTACACAAGGTAATTTCATTACAATTCCACTACTTCAAAATAAAACAAAAGATTAACATAACGGCATTAGTATGCTAAACATCAGAAAACAAGCTCCCATTTTGTCTGCCTGTTTCTCATTGTTATCTTTCAGGTAATTTAGTCAGGGAGCGAAGGATCACATACACTGTTGCTCCTCAGGGGCTCCTGCCTAGTTGTCCAAGTAGCTGGCAGGCAATCAGGCAGGCAGGCACCACACAGCCAGCTGGTTGCCCCTGCTGCCAAGATGCTTTCCAAAGAAACTGACAGTAAAATAGAGACAGTAAAATATTCTGAGAATGTTCCAATTGTGGTAAATAAGAAATTTCTGGCTGAGAAATGGTGACAAAAAAATCATAACCAGCTATGCCCTTATCCTCAGCCTATGTTCCACCTTTAGAATCCCCTGATATTTATGTTCATGCTGTGTGCCTTTCTACCGGCCTCTCTTCATGCTTTTTGTACACTTAAACTTCTTCCCCAGACAGTACCCAAAAGAAGCCCACTGTGATTGTGCCATCAGACCCTAAATAATCCACTTTATGGTTTTAGTAGAAATCCACACTTCCTGCTTTCCTTTCAGTGACCAAAACCAAGGGAATTCTCTTTCTTGGTATTTAGAAAATGGTCCATAATTCTGGAATTTATCAGGTACAGTCGTCAAACCAGAAGCACAAAAAATGCTACTGAGTAGACTGTTACGGCAGCCGTTCACTTGGAGCCAGCTCTGCCTTCCTTGGGTACCTGACAACAGGTACTTAAATGTAAAATTTCATTTAACAATGTAAATTATGTTTTGTTGCAATGTACAGAGACAGTGCCTGTAGGTGTTATGGAGGAATTAATTTCGTGTTTTACTGTGCATATAGACAAAAAGTGAATACAAACAAAGCTATAACTAACAGCAGTCTTTCACTGTTCCAGAAGTACTTAACCTTTAATTATAATTTGTTGGGGACAATGGCCTGAGACCTCCCTGTGTAGGTTTTATGCCTTTGGCATTCACTTTGATGAATACCTCAGATCCTATAGCTGTGGGGACCTCAAGCTGGTGTCATTCACACCTTGTATCCTGCCAGCCTGCGAGGCTGAGAAAGCCTGCCACTCCCACAGCTCTCTGAAGCATATCTGCTGCCCTGAAGACAAACTTGGACAACTTACTTGAAGTGTTTCTGGAGTAAAACATGGGGGGAGGAACGCTTACAAAACAAAGCAAGGCCTGCCACTGTGAGAGCGTGCTCTCACGTGATGCCATGTTATCCCTTCTGTGCACAGAACACAGGGAAGGCAAACCCTGCTCTCATCTCCCGCACTCTCTTCTTCTGCTCCTGAATTCTATGTCGTTGATGCTGGACTCAAACTGGTTTGCATTCTGATCTCTGGAGCAGTCTGGGCTGCGCAGTTTGTCCTGTAACACTTAATCCTAAATTCTGGTCATTTTAGCTACAGTGCTGATGGAAAAGAACAGAATGATACAATTGTGGAAAGTGAAACCTGAGAGGGAATGTGTCCTTTATTCATGTTTGTCTTCTATCTCTTGATACTTGTGTATGACTTTTAAATCAAAATTTCCCTCAAACACTATAATTGTGAACAAATCTGTGCAGTATCTCTTAATGTCAAATTTATCTTCTAGTGATTAAGTAGTCTGTAGAGGAAGACATTGATTCTCTCATTTTCATTTGCTTCTAGTAGAGAGAATAAAGGTATTCCTTCTTGCTATTTCTGGACTATCGATGAAGACCTAAATCCAAACTTGGTGTGCTACTTTTTTTCCCAAATAGAAAATGTTGATACCAATTTTATTGTTTTTAATTCCTAACATATTATTTTCCTTTGGGTTGTATTTAGGACGGAGAACATTTATCCTATGAGCAAAAAATTGGGAAAGTGCAGGTCAGTTTTTTTTTTTCAACTTTTAGGCTTTAACATTTAATCAGTATTCCTTTTCTAGGGAAAATTCAGGAATTACCCTGAATTATACATCAACAGTTCTCCTGGGCAGCATGCATTTTGACTCCATATGAAACAGCAAATGCATGGAAAGCATTATACATGAAAGCAGCTGTGGTTCAAATGTTTATAGCTTAGTTATAACTCGGTTTGTTGAGTCACATGAACAGGAAACAGCCTAAGTTCTCCTAATTCCTATACTCATAATTGCCATGCAGCTGAGCTAAATCTGTAGTTTGTAATTGATGTTCAAAGCGGACTCAGAAAAAAGAAAGTTATTTGCCACATGTTACATCACAGCTCTATTAATTTCATAATCAGACAGATTTTATTACCAGATATGGAATGAAAAGCAAATATATTGTGTGAACCAGGAATCCATTAAGTACAAGCTTTGACCTCTACTGGCAAGGAAGAAAAATAAAACCTGTATTTACACATATATTAAGAGCTGGGAACAGGAAGTCAGTGGCATTCACATGTTTAACTTGTCCTTTAATGTGTGTGTATTTTAGAACACAGTCTTGAATTGATGCTAATATAACATATCTGCTAAGATAATATGGTCAAGCATATACTTTTGTTTACCCTTTACTTGATAAATTCTGATCCTTTTCTTTTTTTATGTGGTTTTTTTGACTTGGATTAAAAAAAAAAACCCAACAACAAAAAAGATATATTCACTTTGCCAAAGCTCTTAGATTTCTGAATCATGATAGAACAGGTTTGAAAAACATGACTTATATCTGGTTCTGAAATTAGAACTGGAAAGTGGTTTCCAGAAGAAATTAAGTTACTGCAAGAATGAAACAAAGTTAAGGGTGTAAAAAGCATGAAGGGATTAATGGAGGTAGTTTCCATGCACACAGTTTCAAGAACAAAGGACAGTATGGCTATTTTTCCCATGGTCAAAAGAGCACTCTGTATGGAGAATCCTAAGAAGAATGCATTCATAGAAATCATACATTCTCTTGCAGCAAGAATGAACAACCTGCATCTCTCTACTTTTGACTAGTACAAATATATGATGGAACTGCAGCTGCAACTTGCAACTATTATTTACAGCTGCTTGGCCTCTTAGTCCAGACAGCTGTATTTCTGTCATGTGTCTTTCTGTCAGCTGATCATTTAATGTATTAAGACTTCGCTGCATGGAGAGACTGGCAGCCATTTTGTGTTTATTTTCACATGGAATAAAGATATCAGCACTATGTTTTCTCACAAAGATTTGACATTTCTGTCCTCATTTTTCACCTTAATGCATGCTACAGACTCAGACTGAAAGCTCTTTGCTTCTGTGTGCGATTAAGTATAATCAAATCTATATGCAATTACCAGTCACACTATTGCAGTAAGAACATTTTTTTCTCATAGGGAAAAAAACCCCACTATTTGAAAGCTCTGTGTAATTAAGTGCACATGTACTTTTAAGACTCTGAGGTTCCTAAGGAAGATTAAATGTAATAAAGTATGAAGAATCAGTTGGAAAATGAGAACTAAATATTAAATTGCCTTTATTTGCCAGTTTCAATTTGGAGTTTCATTTTTCAGTTTTTAAACTCAGCATAATATAGCACTGCATTGCTGCATTGTGCCAGGTAGTTACGTCTTTAATATCTCAAGCTTGGATTTTCTCCCCTTGAGTCAGGTGGTGGGTGCCTCATGCGAATGTACAGGACAAATATAAAGAACTATTTCACAGAGCTTAGGTAGGATCCAGACTTAATTTTAGTCCTTACACTTGTATGACTACTCCCTTATGCTCTTTGTTATAGTAATTGCTAAATTAGTAGTAGGTACTCTCAATGAGTTGTTCTCCACCTTTTTTATTCTAGACTTTCCTTCCTTTCAGGTGCATGTTCCACTACTTTAATTATTGACTTGAAATCTCTAGTTTCTCAGTGTTCAGTTTAAGAACAAGCAGAGGGAGGAATAACAAAAACATGTGTGTATGTTATGTATCTACAATGCAATATGAACAAGATATTTGCCAAATGTATTTTCTAAGGTGCAGTATGCTGATATTTTCCTAAGTAGTCAGACCATACATTGCTAAATGCATCTAATATCTTATCCAAACAAGCTAGATGATTTAGCTATTATTAACAGGTGGAAAATATGTTGAGTCTTGCTATACTTACTGTGTGTGTAAGTGTATATACATATACATATTGTATGTATAAACATACTGTTCTTTTGACCTTTTCTGGCAAGTCCCAGAGAACTGTGCTGCTGTCAGGGATGCTGACAACTCTATACAGAACTGAAAACTTTGACAATCAAAGCTCTTAATGTGGCCCAAAGCATGTAAAAAAAAAAAAATAAAAAATGCAGGGCCAGGTTTTCTTTCGCTGATGTAATTCTGGTATGATGTCAGTAATTCCATTTGAGTTAACATCACAGTTGTTCCAAGGTCTGTGACTGCCAAGCTGTATATAGCACACTTATCTTAGTTTCTCAACAGAGAATCAGCAGAGTACTTGCTTGTTGAAAGTATGAGGTATATGAGAAATTGAAATTGCCTATGGGAAATCTGGCAAGTTGAACTGCTCCTGTGTTTACATATTTTTAATTAAACAAAACTAATACAAACATGAATGCTGGCAGTTGCTGAAGTCCATGATAAAACTCTCAAGTACCTTAAAGGTAATATTCCCCAAGTCTCAAAAGCAGTGGAAAATTTATATCTGAGATGTACCAGAATGTAAAGACAATTAAAAAACAGTGGAACTTTAGCTTTTCTTTTATCATCTTTACCTATCTTCCACACACATCCAGGCAGAACTCAATTTATTTGTGTTTCATTGATCTCCCCTGAAAAGCTAGAGCTTACGATGTTTACATATAGTCTCACCAATTACTACAACCCCCCACTATGTGGTGGAGTGGTGCCTATGTAAATGTGCAGATTTAAGGAAATGTCATGTATTCCTTGCCCTCAGTGAAGAAGTGTAAGTTTCTGGTTACTCTGGGGTTTGGCAGCCTCTGCATTTTCAATAAGAAGCAGACCTTGTAACGTCAGATGTTTCATACAGAGTCAGAAAAGAATGGGAAGACCTTCTTTGTGTTATCCTTTCTTCTCCTGCAAGAACAGCAAATACAGGTGCAAGACAGTTTAATTCTCAGAGCATCCTCATTAACTTCTGCTAGGCTTCATATAGGAAGATGGGCTTCTCACAGAGCTTTATTTTGAGGACTGAGTCAAATTTGGTTTCAAACAGCATATTGCATTCCTACTAATTATTACTGCTATACCTATCTTCTGCTGTACCACATTTATGATCTTGCTTGAGTTTCTTCCAGCAACACATTGAGAAACAAGACTACATGCCTGCCAGGTATTGGTTCAATCTTTTATACTTTCACCAAGGTGAGAAAGATGTATGCAGTGGGCTCTTTTTTAAAGAGTTGATTTATAAACACCACCAAATGTAATAGAAATGTTGAGGTCAATGCCTTGCACATGATGCATGACAAGTAGTGACCATTATGGCAGCTCCCTCTGGCTCTCAGGCAAGCTTGTTCCTCTTATAGATTAGCTTATTGAAAAGACTACCAACTTGCTAGAAGAGCATTGCTGATGACTACAGCCTTTTCCCAGAGCTTTCAACAGGCTTTTAAGAATACTGAATTCAGACAAGGGAGTCTGCTGAAGGTAAGGACTGGGACTAGATTTGAAACTGTATGTAAGGTAGCATAGATAACAAAGGACATATCATATACTTGTAATGGACTGCTGAGAAGGTGCTCTGCAGCATTTTTCTTTGCCTGCCATTTCCCATATAGTGAAAACTTCACGTCCGGACATATGCTGTTTCTTCAAGTCAAGCAATAAAAATGCCACATCATTGTTTGGAAAGATGTTTAGTAGCCTTATATCCTTATATCCAATGACAGACAATAGAAAGAATTGTTTGTAGCCAGTAGTTGCTATTTGAGAGTACTTACGTAATACAGCCTGTACTGACAAATGGAGGTAGTTTTTTCTGCAGAAAGGAAAACTTGAGGAGGGCTCAAGCTACAAACTTAGGTTAAAATGTTAATAAGCTAAAGTACATTAGTAACTGTTGAACCACTTCTGCTGGTTTTGCCAGAACTAATTGTATCTTCTGCTATTTTGTTATAATGATCCTGAATGAGACAGAGGAAATGGTCATTTCCAGCAGTTTTTACAGTGGCTAAGCCTGAATGCATTTTTTTTTTTTTTTTTTTTTTTTTTTTTAAGATCTCTCTCCTCACTTCCTATTTGGGGTGTGAGCACAGAGAGTAAGCAATAAGAACAATGGAGCAGCTGCTGTTAGGAGATGGAGGCTTTCTACCGTTTTCTACAACTTCATGTGACAATGCTAGAATACATGGAGGCACTCAGCTTAAGGCAACCAGTATCATCGGATTCTTACTTGGAAAGAGCTTTATCTTGGAGCAAACAAGATAAACACTCTTGGCCATTCTCTTTACAATCTGTGCCAAGGACATTCATCATTTTTATGATCATTCGTATACAATTGCTTTTGTAGCACTAAGTCAGATCGGGAATCCACTGGATTGCTGAAGGCACATTTATCGCCTATACAGCTTGTCCCTGCGTGAAAGTTCTTTCCAATTTCACAGATGAAAGCAGCACACCACTTAGGACAATGCTGTTTGTACTGCTACACTGAGTTGCATCACTGAGATGGTAATTCTCAAGATTATTTTTTTAACAATAATCATATTGTGAAAAATCATATTGTGTATGATGTTCAAGATTTAGCACTTTAATACCATCTACTTGCTGAATCAAACCTTAAAGAGACCAGCAGAAGGTAGTTAAATGACCATGATTAGAATTTTTTTCAGCAAGCATCAAGCTGAACAGGTATCTCAACAATGACACAAACGGGATTCTCCACATAAGGATATCCTTGAGCATTTGAGGCTTTGAAATATTTACAGTAATGTTCTCTAATGGATACAAATACAAGAATATACAAATGCAAGTTGACTCTGGGTTTTTGATTGCTTTTTATCAGTGAAGATGCAACCCATCTGTCCTTTTCATGTTGCCTTTCCAAGTACTCATCCCATTTTGAAGCATCTGGATTTAAAGCAGTCAGGATATCGGTTCTGCCGAAGGAAATGTTCACTCATGGATAGTGGCAAGGAGGGAAGGATGAGAAACTCTTGTCATTACTAAAGTATGTACCGTTAAGTATCAGCATCTACAATGTACACAGTATTACAGGAGAGGGATTAGAAAAGACACATAACAGTTTCCCCATCTGCCTTCTGCAGACTTGGGAGACATAAAAGATGAACGAGGTAACTCTTTCTGGATCTGACAATAATGATGATCCACATAAAGACCAGTAACATACCTTGAGACTGGTGGGTAAAGATTGCTTACTGAGTGGAATACCTCATTGAACCAGGGAACCTTTGTCTGATCACCCATAAAAAAATGGTATTGTAGTTGTTGTATCCAACGTAGCACTACAAAAGCAGCACAGTGTAAGAATTTGTGGAAATTATGCAGGCTCTATTAAAAAGGTGGTTACAAAACATCTGTGACTTGTGACCTTAACAAATCAACTTCTTGTTGCTTTTGCCAGGATCAAGTGTCCAAATGTGCCAACAACTTACCATCAGTAAAGACACTGCAGATGCTCATGAAATCATGAGTCTGAGACAGACACCTCCAAATCAAAATTCCCATTTTAGTTGGGATTTTTTTTCCAGTACTCTTTGGAAAATGGAGTATCCCATATGGTACCATGTTTTGTTGATATCCTTACTTTGGGATCATGAGAGAAAGAAACTTCTGAGGAGCTTTAAGAAGTTTGGAGCTATACAGCATCCACCCGAGAGTAGACAAGATAAACTCAACTCATAATGCCCTGGAGTCAAAATGTAAACATTAGGCTTGTATATTTTTTTTATTGCTCAATTTTTACCAGGTTTCTACTTCAAATTATGAAAAAATACTGAAGTTCTCCCCCACCTCTCTGACACTGAAGTTCTACGGACACCAATGCAAAAATAGGCAGAACAATTAAAAAATAGTAAGTTACTGAGATGTGATTCCATCCTTTCTAATATGACAAACCAAGACTTCTGGTGATTATCTGTGACATTCTGACATGTGACATTGGAGCTGTTCTCAGCCTTGCCCAACTTAGATGGGCCTGAATCACTGAAAGACTACTATCCAATAATATTGATGCTAACTGAACAAAAAGATGCAGAAACATTCATCAGTGGAATAAAAAACCCCCAAAACCAAAAAACCAAAACCAAACCAACAAACAACCTAACCCTGTAATTATGGCCATAGTAGCTTGTGTGTGCAGAGTGAAATACAGTGCAAAAAAGTACCTCTCTCTGTCCAATAACTAGTTAACTATTCCATTTGGATGCCCCATGCTATTGAATATTATACTAAATACTGATCATTCATTACTGGCTTACTTACAAGCCAAGATAATCGATCATAATTGTGCTGTGCTGGCTGCTGTGGCATATTCAGACAGACTCAAGTCTTGAAAACTACTCTCAAAGTTCCAACAGCAATGTAGGCTCATGCAGGCATGAAAGGGATGCCTGGTTAAGAAAACCATCTTGTGAGCTCAAACCATTTTAACTGATAAACTCATAATGAAATGCTTTTACAGCAGGCTATCCTGAAAGAGGTTAGCTGATCACTTTAGCTATGTTAAAAGCAGCACATCCAGCTACCATGCAAATTGAAACTGTTATCCAACAGTTATGTCTAGCAACTCAGAACTACTGCCAACACAGAGAAAATGATAAACAAAATTACTTCTCAAGATACAGTAAGTCACTTAATTTTTTCAGTATTTCTCTGGAAAATGATCCAAACCCCACAATCTAAGATCTCTATCAATTCTGGACTATCCATAGGCTCCTTTTAGCAGGGGGTGGGGGCAGGAATCCCAACTTCCTTGTCATAGTCTTACTTGAAATGACTTAAGAATTTACAATTACATTGCAAACACCTGCTGTAACATTCCCCATTCTTCAGCAATTGTTTGTGCTTCATAGGGTGGTGCGTTTGGTAATTGGAGTGCTTTCACCTCTCGGACTCAGGAATTTAAGCAAAACCAGCTGCATCTGAGCTGTCAATATTGCACTGTGGTAAGTGGAGTCAGACTGTAGAGGCCTTACAGTGGCCTTCTCAATAAAACTGAGTTTTCCTGAAAAACAGACTAGAACAATTACCATTTTAAACAATAAGGCTCTGAATGCTTTCAATTAAAAAAAAAAAAAAAGCTATAGGAGGGAAAAAAGAGGGAAGACTGTAAACACAACTCCACCCACAGCATTCCCACAGCACAGCTTTTAACCTGGGACACATTTTCCCCTCAGCAAACTTTCATGGCCTCAGCTACCCTGTGCACAGTCCCCTGTGGGTTCTCAGGACTCTCACCTCTCAGAGGACATACCTGCTCCTTACTCTTCCCAGTAGCACCATACAGGCTATACTGCAGGCTCTCTCACAGCACTTTCCACTCAACTCTGCTGTAACCCTCCCTCCCCACTTCCAGAACCTTCCCTTCCCTGCACATGCCCAGATGCTCTCAGGGAAAACCCCAGCCTCTCCTTAGGGCTGCACCTGATGCCAGAGGCAACTGCTATGAGGAAGGAGGAGGCAGTTTTCTGCTCTAGCACTCACCTGCCCTCTTTTAAGGCAGAATACTGTAAAATACACACTAAATTGCAAGCAAGTGGACAAAATGTGTGCTGTGCCTTGTACTTCGAAAAATTGAGTGGGGAAATGGGCTGACGTGGCTTGCCAGGTACTGTGTTTTGTGACATGTCATGTGCAAATGCCAGAGAGAGCCTAGATGGCAAGTTTCATGGGGAAATGAGCTGAGGTACTATTAGTGTTAAAATCTGCATCCTGTTCCTGTATATCTTGAGGATTTATATTTTGTCAGAAGATAGGGAGCTGCGTGAACATGAGTTTCTTTCACTAGTTGCTGGAAGGTGTTCCTGGCTGCTGAAGGGTGAACGGGCTCTCCGTTGTCAGCAGGCCAAGAAAGCCATGCTCTGACACCTCACTGCAGCCATGGCCCTCTACTGTATCCCTCAGAGACCTCTTTTGGAGTCAGTGATCACCCCGTGATCCATAATGCCTGTGGTCAGTCTGTTGGAGCTCCCTGAAGCCGTCACTCAGAAGGGATACTTGCTGTAAGTGGTTCAGGGACTGTGTGGTGGGACTGGGTGCACTCTGGCTGGCTGGTTACGGCATGCAGCAAAGTAGGAACATCAGGTAAGCACTGGGCAATACCGAAGTTGTTTTACACCGAAGTATAAATGTCTGTCAGTGATGGTGACCTGTGTGAACCCAGTAGAGTTTGTTTTAGGCCTGGGTCTGTTTTTGTGACTTCTGTCTCAGTGTTGTGTATGTTGCCACTGCCTACAGCACTTCCATTTGTTCTCCTCTGTGAGCATGGCAACCTGACTGATTTTTAACACCAAATTTTACTGCTGTGGTTTTAAAATCTGTTATGAATAATGAGAATATTGAGATGTCTCTACCCCCCCCCCCATCTTGGTGAATGTTGGGTACCTGCTGGTAGAAAACAAATTATAACAGCTTTCAAAGACTGTGTTTTCTTTATAGCTGTCCATACATTGAAGGACAAAACATCCTTGCATATGAGTGAAAACCTCCCCCAGCCCTGTTTTCCCAGTTTAATTTGAACCTAAATCTTCTTTGTTTGTAGCATGCAATTTTTAAACTCTCTGTTGAAGTACATCACAATAATTGAGATACTAATAAAACACAAAGGTCATTTATGTAGATACAGTGTATCAAATTGAATTCACCATGGGATTAAGATTTGGTCTGTTTTGATTCTTCAAACTTTAGTCTTAATTTTCCTTAAATTCTTTGCTGTAATTTATTCAAAAGTATATATGCTCTGCTTTAAAATCCAGTTACCAGTGAGGTGTCAAAAAGCAACATTTTTTTGATGTAATTTAAATCTAGCATACTAAGAAGATTCTAGGTTCTAGAACATACTAAGTTCTAGGCCAAGAACAGGAAATTAAATACTAGGAATTATTTTTTTTATTTAATATTATTTCATTTTGTAGATCAGTAATAATTTTGTGGTGTTCGGGGTGGGGCTGGTTTTTTTTAATTTTTGTTGGCTGTAAGTATTGTTGATTTAAGTCTTAGAGGGTCAACAGGCACATTGCTATCTCTGGAATCCAGGATTCTAAGTATGTTAATAATCTCCAGCATCACTTTTATCTAGTAAAATTTAAAATGTTTACTCTTAGCTGAATTTCTAGGACTTTAACTATGCAATCAATAGATAGAGTATGTTTACATATTGCTAGCAGTCATTGAGTCACTATTTAGTACTTGCATTCAGTGATGATGTTTTTAATACCAGATTGTGATATCTCTGCAAGTTCCGTATAGTTTTTTCTTTACACTGCTGGTCTAACAGCCAAGTTTATCTCATCTTGTACCTATGGTATCTAAAGAAATTTTCAGGATATTTGTATAAATTTTGTTCCAAGGGCCAAACTGAATCCTCTGAAGCAGAGCAGATGTGGAGAAAATGGCTGCTTGACATCTTTTGGCATTATTTCTTTGGGGCAACTCCTGAACTTACAGGAGAGTTTTCAGAGTAAAGTGTTGCCTGTCTGAAATAAGAACTTGTGGTGGGTTGACCCTGACTGAACACCAGGTGCCCACCAAAGCTGCTCTATCACTCCCTCTCCTCAGCTGGACAGGGGACAGAAAATATAATGAAAGGCTTGTGGGTCAAGATAAGGACAGGGAGATCACTCACCATTTACCATCATGGGCAAAACAGACTCAGCTTGGGGAAGTTAATTTAATTTATTACCAATCAAATCACAACAGAATAATGAGAAGTAAACCCAAATCTTACAACACCTTCCCCCCACCCCTCCCTCCTTCCTGGGCTCAACTCCACTCCCAATTTTCTCTACATCCTCGCCTGCAGTGGCTCAAGGGGATGGGGAATGGGGGTTGGGGTCAGTTCTTCACACGTTTCTGCCATTCCTTCCTCCTCAGGGGCAGGACTCCTCACTCTTCCCCTGCTCCAGCGTGGGGTCCCTCCCATGGGAGACAGTTCTCCACTAATTTCTCAAACATGAGTCCTTCCCATGGCCTATAGTTCACAAACTGCTTCGGCATGGGTCTCTTCCATGGGCTGCAGTCCTTCATGCACAGACTGCTCCAGCATGGGTCCCCCATGGGGTCACAAGTCCTGCCAGGAAACCTGCTCCAGCCTGGGCTCCTCTTTCCATCGGTCCACAGGTCCTGCCAGGAGCCTGCTCCAGCGTGGGCTTCCCATGGGGTCACAGCCTCCTTTGGGCATCCACGTGCTCCAGCATGGGGTCCTCCATGGGCTGCAGGTGGATATCTGCTCCACCATGGACCTCCATGGGCTGCAGAGGGACAGCCTGCCTCACCATAGTCTTCCCCATGGGCTGGAGGGGAATCTCTGCTCTGACGCCTGGAGCACCTCTTCCCCCTCCTTCTTCACTGACCTGGGGGTCTGCAGGATTGTTTCTTTCACTCATTTTCACTCGTCTCTTTGGCTGCAATTGCTGCTGCACAGCAGCATTTTCCCCTTCTTAAATCTGTTATCTCAGAGGTGCTGCCACCATCACTGATGGGCTTGGCCTTGGCCAGCAGTGGGTCTGTCTTGGAGCTGGCTGGCATTGACTCCATGGGACATAGGGGAAGCTTCTACCAGCTTCTCACAGAAGCCACCCCTGTAGACCTCCGCTACCAAAACTTTGCCACGCAAACCCAATACAAAACTAATTAAAAACAGTTGTGTTTTTGGCACTTTTAATAGGTCTTACCAGTTAATTTGGGCTCTTTGTATCCAAGCCAGTTCTCTACTTCCATTTAAAAATAAGTGGGGAAAAAAGAATGCTGTTATAGATATATTACTAATTATCAGGCATTATCTAGTGATTGGTATGAGATTTGTGAGGATGGAAACTTTGTTTTCTTCTACAGCACACCAGAGTTTATATTCAAGGTCCATTCCCTATGAGCGGGATTAAAAAAAAAAAATCACTTTATTTTTGCAGTGAGAATGATCTTATATTTTCTTCATAACGTGCTATCCAAATAGGTCTTGGTGAATAATCTTAAACAGTGTGTCCTCAAATTTTTTTCTGAATTTCAGTTTGGCATGTCTCTTATTCCTTCCTGCTTTCATATTTTTCACTTTATTTCCTTCCTATTACAAGGCTATAAAAGTAATGCTAGAAGGTGAATAAAAACATCTAAGAATCACAGAAACATTAAGTTTGGAATGGGTCCAACTCCCCTGCTCAGGCAGGGCCACCTAGAGCTGGTTGCCCAGGATCATGTCCAGTTGGCTTCTGAATATGTCTAAGGATGGAGAGTCCACCACTTCTTTGGGCAACCTGTTCCAGTGCTTACTCACTCTCATGGTAAAAAAGTGTTCCCTTATGTTTAGATGGACTGTCCTGTTCTTCTGTTTGCGCGCATTTCCTCTTGTCCTGTCACTGGGCACCACTGAAAAGAGCCTGGCTCCAACCGTCTTAACACCTTCCCTTCAGCTATTTATATACATTGATAAGATCTCCCCTCAACCTTCTCTTCTCTAGGCTAAACAGTCCCAGCTTTCTCAGCCTTCCTTCATATGTGAGATGCTCCATTCCCTTAATTATCTTCACGGCCCATTGTTGGACTCTCCAATATGTCTATGTCTCTGTTGTACTGGAGAGCCCACAACTGGACACAGCACTCCAGGTGTGGCCTCACCAGTGCTGAAGAGAGGACAGGGATCACCTCCCTTGACGTGTTGGCAATACTCCTCCTAATGCACCCCAGGATATCATTAGCCTTCTTTGCTCTAATGGTGCATCTCTGGCTCATGTTCAGCTTGGTGTCCACCAGGACCCCCAGGTCTTTTACAGAACTGCTTTTCAGCTGTGTGGTCCCCCCCACCTACTGGTGTCTCCGGTTGTTCCACCCCAGGTGCAGGACTTTGCACTTGCCCTTGTTGAACTGCATGAGCTTCCTGTCAGCCCACTTCCTCAGCCTGTCCAGGTCCTTCTGAATGGCAGAACAACCCTCTGCCATATTAGCCATTGCTCCCTGTTTTGTGTCATCTGCCCCATCACCCAGATCATTAATGAAGATATTAAACAGCACTGGATCCAGTACTGACCCATGGGTTATGCTGCTAGTTACTGGCCTCCAACTAAATTTTGTGCCAGCTTCATCAGCTTTTCTCTGAAGATCTTATGGGAGATAGTGTCAAAAGCCTTACTGAAGTCTAGGTAGCCAATATCCACTGCTCTCCCCTTGTCTACCAAGCCAGTAATATAATCATAGATGGTTACCAAATTGGTCAAATGTGACTTCCCACTAGTGAATCTATGCTGACTACTCCTGATGACTTCCTTGTCCTTCATGTGCCTGGAAGTATCTTCCAGGATTAGTTGCTCCATCATCTTCCCAGGTATTGAGGTGAGACTGACCAGCCTCCAGTTTCCTGGGAGCTTCCCTTAGAGGAAATACCAACATCTCACCTGTATATCAAATGTTCCAATTAGTTTGAAACAGTTACTTTCAAGCAAATGTCACTAACCTTCAGTTTGCTGCTGGAAAAGCCTAACCCCTAAAAATCTCTTTCTGTGGCTTAGTGGAGTATTTTGATTCCTTAAGTATTGCTTAAAATACTAGCATCTCCAACTTTCAAAACACTTCAGGAATTATATTAAGTTGCTCTGATTTCTTTGCATGCTTGCTGTCAATTGTCTCTTCTTGAAGAATTGTATTCTTCAGTAAGTATAACAAAAGTAGTTCTTTAAAGAGAATTATGACTATTAGTTAGTAACCATTAGTTGTTCAAATAGCTAAAACTAATTGCTTTTTAATCTAGTGATCTTCCCTTCCTGCTGACGACATGACTTCTGGCCAAGATCCCAGCAATCCTCCCTCAGCTATCTTCTCTCCTCCTTCCTTTCATGTGCCAAGGTCTCCTTTAGTTCTGGACCATACAGAAATATTAGATGCTCTCTGCTACCGCCTACTGCACAACTGCTCTGCCCAAATGCCAGGCAGAGGAACTGGAATCACTGGGAGGCTAGCAGTTAGGAAAAAAGTTGATGTCTCTAGTCCAAGGCAGAGAAACTTTCAAGGCAGTCAGAGATGGTAAACAGCATTCTGTAGAAGGTTCAGACCTAGAGATCTACAGACCTTAGACTGGATTCCTGGCTCTAAAATCATGGGATGCAGAGACTGTTTCTGTTTTAAGGTGAGCTTTTTCTGCAAGGCCTAAAATGGTAAGACTGTTTAGCAAGATCTGTTTTCTCTGCCTTCCGCTGAGTTGCACAGTAAGGTGACTTCTACTTTAAGGTAGGGAGCTATCGTTCAATCTCTTCTATTCTCCACTTGCATTATTAACTCCCACTACCACTGGCACTGTTCCTTTATACTTCCTAAGGAGCATATGTGTAACACTGTTCTGCCAGGCAGGAAGAAACTTATTTGTGCCAACCCAAAGGTGAGGATACTGGGAGAGGAAGAGAGAGCACTGGAACTGGATCTGGTTTTACTGATTGTTTGACTGACAGGAGTTTATGGCAGGACCTGTGTGTCTCAGGGTACCCCTAACAACCATTCACCACCAGAAACCAACTACTTCCTCTGCACCAGCCTGTACTATAGAAAACTAGTTATGGGTCTATTGTTGTTTTGCTCACCTTTAAAATTTGTCACTCTGAGTGACTGGCTGCTTTATCAATGCCAAAAGCAAACCTTGATCGAGCAGCCATCTGCTTCCAATGCTTTGCTTCTGTCACCTATTCCATGTACCTTGGCATTGTCTCTGCTGCGTAGGCCTTTGTGTAGGCTGAATAGGCACCACAGAGCTGCAGCCATTTCTCCTGAGAACAACTTTATGCTGCTAGAAAAGAATTCCCACATCTTCATATGTGGTAACAGCTTCGAGGAAATGTTAATCATTTTGAGGTGTGGCCCCTTTAAAGATAAGGAGGATGGCAGCCATTCTGAATAACATTTATCAATGGTGGCCTATTATCATGTTTCTTTGGGGTTAGTTTATACAAAAAGGTTGACATTAGAGCACTGCACAATTGATAAACCTGTACAGCATGTGAAGGCTAGGATGGAAAGAAACCAATCTGGTGTCCACTGCCCTCTCTCTGAAAAGCATCCCCTCTGAAGAGTATATAATACTGTACAGCTGCTTCCTCTCTGTGAAAGGAAACCCCTAAAACTGCAGGAGTAGGAGGCCTGATATGCCAAACAAGGAGGTAATTTGGAAAAAAAAATCCTTTCATTAAGCATAGCAAGTACATACAATGTAAAGGGGGAAGATATATTTTTACTTTTTGGTCTATTGGGTTCAAGATAAATAGGTAATTAAAATGGTACTTAGTGACCCTTCAGATTCACATTAGCTCATATGTTTGGGGGTCTTCATTTCTGCTTCAAAGGCTTGGACAGGACTTTCCCTTAGCAAGCAGCCTAGGAGAGGAGTATCATTCTGTGTCATGGTAATTCATGTGAAAATGCTATCTTCAGAAATTTGGAGTGGAAATATGGAGATGACCTCCCACATACCTAATCATGTATTTCTGTGAGCGGAAGTAAAAACATTTGGTAAACGGTATAATAGCATATAATAGATAAATAGTGTAATAGCAAAATTTTCTCTTGTCTGGCTATAGGCAAAAGTTTCTCGGTTTCCCTCAGTGTGGGACCGGAAATCCGTTTCATCATACAGAGAATCCGTGTGCCTTGGCAGACCTGCAGTTCAAACTTGATTGCCCACCCAGAACTCCCTATTGTAATCCTCGGGCAGACTTGGCTGCTTCTGCATGTACTCCACTGTCCCTTAATTGATTAATATTACTCCATTTATAAAGTTCCATAGGCAGAGGTGACATTTGTATGGTTGCATTTGGATGGGGTTTGAAATATTGCTGAGTACAGAATGGCTGTAGCATTTGACAGCACAGAAACAGCACTACCCATATTTTATATGCAATTGTGCAAAGTGATTTGGGCATTTCTGAGTTTGAAAGCCAAAAAATTCTTCAATCCACATACAAATTAATTATTTAGAAAGTAAGGTTCACAAGTTTTCGCTTTTGGGTTTACATATAGCAGGAAAAAATTGGACCTGACATACATAGACAAGCTCTATGGATTCACAGGAGTCATTCCTTGGATTTACACAGGTGTAGCACAGATAACTGTGTTATCTGCTTGTACATGTATATTTATGCATATTGATATATTATATTTGTTGATGTAAGAACTGCACAAACATGACTGGTACACTCCTGATGAGTAGTAAGCAAGAGGTCACTGTGTGTTATACTGGCAGTTGAAGAGCAGGTGTGCCTAGTGATAGGTGCTTGGATTTTTTTGAATTCCTGCTTATACATGTGCAGGGAAGTTATCTGTAGACATTTCATCACCAAATCATTGAATTTGCCAGCAGTGAATTCACCTTATTTAATTTAAATTTACCCATTATTAATCAGGTGATAAAAGGAAACAAATAGCTGGGGGAAAAAAAGTAAATTATTTTTTCATTTTGCTTTAATTATTTTTAAGAAAAACAAATACAGAATTTCAGTGAAAGTTATCTTTTCCTATTTTTTTTAAGATGTTACATATTTAGTGTGATTTCTTATTACGATTTTAGCAAATGTCTTAATATTCCCATGTTTCTTTATCTATCATTTTTAAAAGAAAAACTTAAGAGCAATGAGTCGAGGCCTGCTCTACATCCATATTCAAGTTTTGGCGTCACTGCCCCTTCACTATTGGACTCTTGGACCCAGACAGATCTTCAAGCAGAGGATGCAGCTTCTCAAGTCTGAGGCAGCATGGAGTGCCTGGAGCTGGAGCACTTGGTCTTCTGGCCTGCCAAGAGCTGTGAAGTTGTTGGGGAGCTGTGCCTCCAAGTGAAAGAGCTGTGAGAGGAGGTCAGCAAACTGTGCAGAATCTGAAGGGATGAAAGCGATCAATCAGGACTTCTCTGAGACCCTGCAGCTTCACGAACCTTGACCTTCAACTGTAGTGGAGAGTTGTGAAGAGCCTATGCCTCTGAGTTTGGAAGGTGGAAACTCCCATAATGGCAAAGGCTGGAAGCTGGTGACTTCTCATACCAGGAGGAAGGCTCCAGCTCCATCTCATGGCTTGCAGTTACAGAATAGGTTTGCCACCCTCATAGCTGATGAGGAGCTGGCATTTCCATCAAACGGAGCATCTCCAGTGGCTGACCCTGAGCCACTCAGGACAACTAGAAGCAAGTGGCAAGTGATCATGGTTGGAGACTCCCTGCTGCAGGGGGAAAAGGTCTCCATCTGCTGACCTCATTTGTCATTTAGGGAGGTTTGCTGCTTGCTGGGTGGTTGAATTTGGGATGTTGTGGAGAAGCACCCAAGGTTCGCCTCACACTCCACCTAATACACCCTGCTGCTTTTCCATGTAGGTGCCAAAAATACTGCCAGGGGTGACCTGGGAAGTATCAGGCATGACTGAAGGGCACTGGGGCAGTGATCAAGTGGATGGGGATGGAGGTGGTATTCTCCTTGATTCTGCCACTGAGGATGACTTGATGGATCCTGTGAGTTAACAACTAGTTGCGCAGCTGGTGTCGGCAGCAGGGCTTCAGTTTGTATGACCATGAGGGTCCACGGCTGCTTGTAAGAGACAGGATCCAGCTGACTGAAGGGGACAAAAACATCTTTGCCAACAAGCTGGCCAATTTGGTAGGCAGAAATTTAAACTAGAAATGATGGAGGAGGGATTGATTCCTCAAAAGTCAACTAAGGAAGTTAGGGAGAGGGCAGGCAAGCCAAGGGTCCAGGTGGTGGGAATTGAAGGTGCATAGCAATCAACAAAACAGAGCTGCAATGGAATCTCAAGCTTAGACATGTGAAGAAGAAAGTGCCTGCAGAGCAGCCTTGTGGTAAAAGCCATCTTGCCTGTTCTGAGGAATTGGCATGCCCGGGCATTTCTCTGAAATGCCTGTGCACTGAAGAATGCAGCGTAGGGAACAAGCAGAAGTTAGAGGTCTGAGTGTAGTTACAGGGCTGTCACCTCGCTGGGATAATGAAGACATGGTGGGATAGCTCATATGACCGGAATGCGACAGTGCGGGGATCCATCACAGCAAAATCCGGCTCTTGATGCACATAATTTGCTCTCATAAATCCAGTATCTTCTCAGAATGAGTATCATCCAGTGTGATTTCCCACTGCTGTAAAAGGAGAACTAAGGTTATAGCAAAGACAAATGGTGATGATAAAGGAGGAACTGGCACATTCAAGGTGTAAAGGATCAGAATTTGCCAAAGGCAACGTTAAGAGAATGACCTTACTCACAAACTTTTTTTCCTTTGTTCACATTTAGATATTTCTATTTTTAAAATGTTAGTGAACATCTTTAAAATACTATACTGAATGAGACAGGTAAAACAATTTAGAGCTTTAAAAAGTAATGAAAAATCTTCCAACCACACAGGAAAAAACCCCAACCAATAACAAACCAAAATTAAATGCCACCACAAATAAAAGATGCTGAAGCTAGAATGCTAATAAACAGTTAGAATAAGTACTCCATAATATAAGTATAAATTATGTACTTTGACATCTAGTAACATTAAAAACAAAACCAGGAATGGGATGCTTACTTCACTACCAGCATCTGATTGAATTTAAAATAAACATCTTAATATATTTGTTATCATAAACAATAATAGTGTTTTAATAGTGTCATATTAGTTGAGAAACTGCCTTGTCATTGAGTGCTCTGAATGGATCATCATCAGTTGCTGACTTGTTATTTTCTTTGAGGCTCATTTATGGTGAGATGCTAACCTTATTTTTCTAAAAAAATTGTATTTTCTCCATTGCTTCCCTGGGCTAAATACAGATGAAAAATGAAATTATTATCTAATTTAAAGTATTACTTAAAAAACAAAGCCATATTTATAACCATGAGACCTTAAACAAATCTTAGAAATATGTTATGCTTAAATACCTGAATGCAAAAGTTGAACTTACAACATACTTTACTAGGGAAACTAGTAATAGAAGGAATTATAAACCCTTTTTTCATGTTTCTGGGGAAAAAACAAATGCTAGAAAGATATTTAATGAGTCTGTTTTCTACCGACAAAGTATGTTGGTATTCTTTTTTCTCTAGAATGATCAGTCACCCCGAAGGAAAGGAAGGCAACATTTCCATTTATTGACTTTATATCTACTAGTGAATTAAAATAGCACGGGGTTTATACAGTGACTGCTAATCCCATTTGGATTGGAGTAGGAAGTCACAGTCATCCAAATAGAGTGGCAGTTATATTCTGGAAATTCCTATGCAATTTCTGTTTCTGAGGAAGCATCATTTTTCAGGAAGGATGTGTGTATGACTAGTTGTAGAACACAGATGTTACCTCATTTAGTATGGAGTCAGAAAGTACCCTGAGAAGCTGATATATAGTTCTAATAGACCATCTACATTAGTCAGATAGAAAAAATACTCTTTGATTTGCAGACACAATGATGTTACTTAAGCAAATCATATTCATGAACTGAGTTTCATGTCTGATTTCTCAGTGCCTGAAAAGTTTCTGTTAGGGAGCACCAAAATGCTTTTTACAGAACTCAGCTAAAACCTGCGTTTGAGCCACCGTAACAGTTGTTGAGGCCAATGTGCACTTCAAAAAGAAAGCCCAAATGACTATTACCTTTTGCTTTTCACCTCTCACACTGGACTATAGAGCTATCACAGTGAATTTGTTAGCTTCTTGACTAAAACCCAAGGAGAATGGTAGTGTAATGCCATCTAGATAGAATGAGGTATGTTCTAGACAATTGGATAGTACTGACAAATGAAGACATATGTGTCTATAATGTGGTGTAC
Source organism: Aviceda cuculoides (assembly GCA_035590195.1). NCBI lineage: Eukaryota > Metazoa > Chordata > Aves > Accipitriformes > Accipitridae > Aviceda > Aviceda cuculoides. The sequence continues at coordinate 10,659,934 of JAVJGG010000021.1, forward strand.
ACACCATCATGCAGAAGATAGGAAGTTTCTGTGTTAGGACTTTTCACAGTTTGAGCAGGTCTTGCATGATATCTGCTCTTAAATTTTTAATATCTGGTCTTATGTAGCTTTGTAATTGTTCATAAGTTAAGGCTTTTGTTGCAAGATGTAGACTGCATTAAGAAGGTCAGCTAGAAATATGGCTTGGGTTTTAAAAAAAATATGTTAGTAGTCTCTAGGTGAGTCATTTCTTTTTGTCATTTCAAGAGCTTAAAAACAACACTAGGTATCTGGAGCTGATATTGAGACCGGGTTTTAACCTCTTCTCCATGTATTTATTCTACTGCTTTAACAGATAGCAATTGTTCTGTAATCTTGAGTCCAACATGATAAGATTCTTTAATTTTCCCTAACCAGCCTGGCCATCCTGCAAAGTCTGCTTTAATGTACAGAAAAAAATAAAAAAGGAAAATATAAGAGCTGTACTTGTTTTCACAGTGATCAAGTTTTATGGATAAACTCTTGCTGTGTGTAGAGTTTGAGGGAGCACACTCTATGTGGCATGCTTTTGTGGAAAATGGGAATGGGCTCTCCCCTGCCAAACAGTACAGCAGATCAACAAATACCCTGCTCATTTACCAGAGCTTGAAATACAGGTGAAGGAATTTACAAGAAGAAACTCCCAAACACAGGCTAATGAGCAGTCTTACCACACCTAGATGAGATGGGTCACAGATGTGTGTTAACACTTTTCTCAGTGTGTACCACGTGCATGGAAAACATGGGGAAAGCTTAGTCTGAATTGAGGAAGATGGTCTGCATTCTTACTTAGCATTTTTAAAAAAAGGTAGTTTACGGCTTCTGAAAAATGTAGACTGCAGATTTCTGTCAGCTAGTAAGAATTGTGCTATTATGTACTGACTAGAAACCATTTTAATGTTAACTTCAGCACAGCTGAACAGGATTTTACTTGTAAATAGTTTTTTCTAAATAAAAGTAACAATATTCTGCTATTCCTGTTTGTGGTTTAATAGGTCCAGGAATACATCCCAGTATCTTATTTTCTATGCGTTGGCAGTTTGGGAATAAGGAAAAGAATGCAGGAAAAGACAGAAAAGATCATTTTATCCAATTACTGTAAGTACCCCTAATAGATGACCAGAATGACTGTTCATAGTGTCAAGCAATGCCAGGCAGTCTGTTCTGGGGCATCTTTGTTATTTTTTACTGATGGGAACATTTGTCATTTGCAATTGCCAGACTGTACATACGTTGGCATTGGATAAATTCTCAGTATGCTTCTTGAATACTTTCTGCCTGCTGAATGATTTGTGGCCGAAAGCAAATCTGAGGAACTCCTGTCTTCTCTAGGAAGTTAATTAGACAGAGAGTTCTATTCCCTCCTCAGTCTGTGGGAATACAAATCCACATCTCTTATATTTCACCAGGGTACATTGATCACCATTAGACTGCCTCCTGGTCTGTGGAGTAATACTCCTTTTTCCTATCTTACTGATGCTGTGACACTGTACAGCAAGATTCAGGGAAACAGAAATAAAGCAAATGAAAAGGAACACAGTCCTGTAGCTTCCTGGGATAGGGCACTCATCTGGGAGGTACAAAGATCTGTATATTTGGCCCTGCAAAATTCTAGTTTAGTAACTTTATATTATGCTGTCATTTAAACCCAGGAGTACTTCTGGAATTTGTACCTGTGTTACACTGTCATCAGCGTTATTATTATTTCACACATACTTGGATGCAGTTTAAAAATGATTAAATTGTATGTCCTAGTGGACTTCACATAACATCAGACTAGAGACGTTCATCAGCAAGGTTCATGAGAGGTTTGTGGCCATACTCCTGTGTTCGTTGCAGTCCTTTGCAAAGACAGAAGTACTGAATGCTTACAGATCTCAGTGCTTAAAACCTGAAACCAATAACTTGAAAGATGTGTTTCCAGACTTTTTTTCCACTGTGGATGATTCTGGATGGAGTCGGTGTTTACTTCTATGTGCAATTCTGCTTTCCACCAATCCTTACCTCAGGAAACGAGAGCTACATTGTAAGAAATGACTTGTGTAGTTAAATCAGTGCAGTTATCTTGGTGTTTTTTCTGTCATGGCAGATTTTACTGATTGACAAAAAGAAAGGGAAAACTTATTCCTGATAGTTATGTGTAATACATTATCTTGTTCTGTGCTATTTAAATAGTCCCACTGTGATCTCTGTGGCTTTTACCTGTTACATGCCATAGCAAGCAGCACATGCAAAAGTGTAGCAGAAAATTGTCTTCGTGTAATTTTCTTTCAGTTTTCATTCAAGATCAACTGTGTTGCTGCCTTCTACAGCTCACTCTCTGAGCTAGTGCTGCATGCTCACATTGCTTCTAATTTTCTCATGGTTTTTAATTATAAGTTCATTGGGTGGCAGTAGAGTTCCTGCCCTTTTGGAATTGCCATTGTGTTGCTGCTCCAGGCATGTCATGATTCTAGAAAGTAAACCCTGTGCTCGCTTCCCTGTGGGAGCAGCAGTTCCTTCCTGTTTTGGAGCAAAGTCAGTCTCACCTTTAACTAGTACAGTAGCATCACATGATTTTCACAACCAGCATTATTTGCTTTTACAGTTTGACATGTTCACCTCTCCTGGGAAACAGCTATCCTGTATTTCTGCCTACTATGTCAGGTAGAAGAAATAGAAAACCTTGCAGTCATCATTATTCTTCCATGTTTCTGGGGCAAAAATGCACTGGATTAACTTAAATACTATAATTTAAAGAAAACCCTCCAAATTAGATCACAAATTCTCAGTGAATGCTAATTAGGTGTATCTTGGCACTGAATCTGAAAGATAAATCATTACATGGGGAAACGTCTGCAAAGCTCAGTTCTGGATCCTTAATATGCCATATTTGAAGCCATCCTGTTATTCTTATTTCAAAGAAATCTGTGTAAACCAGCTTTTCCTACTGGTAGTGCCCCAGAGTAACTTCCTGAGATAGGCTGGTTGCTGATGATTGCAGCAGGCTCCCAGTTCTGTGGCTGTAAATCTGTGAACAATGCCAGGAGAGAAAGTTGGTTAATAAGTTACAGTGCCCTCAGGTTAGTTTATTGTGAGTGACCTGGATCATGGTGCATGCTTTACAATGCAGTAGTTCGCAGTGTCTTGTTTTGAGTGCCCACTTTGAAGTATGTTGGAATATATGCAGTGAAAAGCCAATGGGAAACCAGCAGCTCATGTACATTACTGCAGAAAAGTAAATAGCAAACTTTTGGAAGTCACAGACTGTTTTATTGCTTTTTTTTTCCAGTATTCAGGAATTTGGGCAGCACAATTGGCTGACAGAGGAGCTAATTAGGGGTCACACAGGGCATGAGACAGGCAACTGTCACCCTGCTATGGGAACAAGCTTGGGTCTGTATTCTTGGACTTGCCCAGGAATGAAGGGAGTAAACATGGTGATGAACAGAGACTGGTATTACTGTTTGGAGACTTCCTGCCCTTTCCCCTTTCTTTGGTCAATGAATTGCTATCAGGGGAATGTTCTTCCTATTATTTTCCATTTCCTGTGCAATATCTCTATTTTTTCAGCCCCGCCATATGTCATCAGTGAATTTTGATGGGATGCTACCGCTTAATGTTTGTTCAAAGAGTTTCATCTTTGGAACACAGTATAAAGGTTGTTTGATTATTGCAATTTCTCACAGGGCTAGGCAGGCAAGTGGTGTTAGTTTTGCTTTAAGAAATGGAGAAGTGACTCATCCAAGATTGCAAAGCTTGTTGGCATTACCGCTAGAGAGAGAGCTCTGTACAAAACTGCCTCTGAAAATGGTACTTATAGGAAAGGAATTTACCTTTTCATTAAGAAGGTAGTGGTGTTCTTTTCAGAGTCACAGAATAACCCTTTCAAGCTCCTCCTCTCCCCACTAATCAACTCCATCCCTAGATGGTTGTCACAGCTAATCCTCTGCTGAAACTGAGGCTTCTGTTTACAGTGATGGTTTCAGTATTTGTCTTCTGCCAGTCAACATTTTTATCCATCTTCAGGTGCTCCATGTACTCTCTTTCTTCATATCTATCGAGATGAGGCATGTGCACTGCAGAGTAAGTAGCTGCTAGATGTGAGTGCTGGAGTGCATCAGGTGACATTGCTGCTTGACCTGGGTTCTTGGAGATCAGGTGCCAAGCTGGGAAGAGCTTCCTTCTTCTTAATTTTACAGTTTAGAAATAAGGTTATAAATTCAGCAATTCAGTGTATTTGCCTACATCAGCTGCTCTTTGAAAATCATGTTCCTAGTTTGAGGCAATGTAAAGTAAAACTGATTAGCTTAAACTATGGTATAAATTGTAGAATTTACTGTATAAATGACTGTGTTTTACCTGCCCTTTCCATCAGTCAGTTACTGCAGCTCCACTAATTCAATTTATCCTGTCACCTGACGTCTGTACTTCGTTCGTCGGTGCTGGGTATGGGGAGCTGGAAAAGCATAACGGAGCAGTGGTGACTGAAAAGCTGCCTGTGGAGTGAACACTGTCGTGGTAAGAAGCTGGAAGCAGCTGCTGCAGTGAACACAATGCCGCAGTGAGTCGTGAACTGAGCACAGCTGATCACAGTGAACCACAGTGTTTATGGACTACACATGAAGATCCCTTCACTCGGCTGCAGTTGTTGAGGGGCTTCTCGTTCTTACTCAGCAGAATGGGAAGCCCCAGCTCTTGCCTCCGCCTGCACAGTGGGGCTCTCAGTTTGCAGAGAGAAACCGGCGTGGTTGCGGGAGAGTTCCGTTTGTGAGTTAGGAGGCTGTGTGGGTTCCGAGACCCATTCCTTTAAATGGCTCAGCTCTGGAGCCAGCAAGTCTGTGGAGGAGCTGCAGATACTCCCCTTCTGGTATGTGGAGGCAGAAGGAACTGATTGCTCAAGCACCTTTGGCCTGCAATGACCTTTAAATATCTCAACACGTTTTCTCTCCGAGTAGTGAATTAGTGTCCCAGTGTAGTGAAAAATGGGCCTGATAGGGTTCTGCCTTCTGGGGCATTGTATTCTTCTGTCAAACAAATCCTGCAGATGACTATACATTTTCATATTACTGCCAGAACTGTTTTGTATTATTGCTTCTTAGGCTTAAATAGCTTGTACACTTCATATCAGATCTAACTATGTTTCAGTGGTGGGTAAATAATCATTTTAGAATACAGGAATTGCTCCTAGCATGAAGTATACTTTTAAAATGTTTTCTGTCTTCCTTCTTGATAGGTATCCTAATATTTCTAAGCAAAAGTAGTGGCTGTAGTACTACTGAAAGAATTCCAGATATCTGGATAAAAGATAGTATGTAAATGGCTTCCATTAAACATCTCTGCAGGAATATGTGTGTGTATATACATATACATACACACTTGTAAAACAAAAAAAAAGTAATCTAGGAGCTAATCTAAAAAACACTTATGATTTCTCTTGTATTAGCTTTATTGGCCCCACACAATGTAGAGGCATAGTCAGCAAAAAGGTTCATTGCAGCTGTATGCATCCAGCTTTGGAAGTACATTTCTGCAGCTGCACACATGCAGACTTCTTCAGTATTGTACAGTTGGGAAATTATTTCAGTGCTGAAAGCCAGAAAGCTCTCTGGTAGTTTATATCAGATCGAATTAGATGCAAACATTAATATAAAATGTTTTTCTGGAGAGCATGAGATAAAAGCATAGTTCTCCCACTTTCTTGTCCAGGCTGGCTACTAGTTTGTTTTTTAGTTTAGCTTTCAGGAAATTTGGCAGGCCCAGGTCTTCACACGTCTTAGCCAAGTATTTGAACAGATTTGGAACAGTATTGTCAAACAGTCATTTTAGATTGGCTTTGTGTATTTTCACAGGCTCAGTTCCAGTAATTTCTCTGATCGATCTATGATAGAGGAAAATTAAATATAAGGTAGTAAAAGATGTTGATCTCCACTGGGTTCTGTTCTTGGAGATGGAGGGGGACTAAGAAGAAGCAATGTACGTTTTGTATTTAAGCAATGCTGTGGAACAGCTCCTGAGTATTGCAGGTATATTGTGAGGCTACATCCCTAGCAAGACATCAGTTATTCCCAATGTTTGGCTTGGTCATCCTCTGTTGTCATTACTGAGATTGAGGATAAAATGTCAGAACTCTAAGGACCTCAGGAAAAAATGTCAGCTGACAGTCTGTAGATGTGGCAGTTGCTGAAAATAAATAAGGCAGATGAGACACTGGATTTTAAAATCAGGATGCAAAATTTGTGGAGATGTCAGCAAAAAATGTGGTCTTTTTTTTTTTTTTTTAACAGATGCTAACTTGCAGGTAGTTTGTTTTTCTGTAATCACCAGTTACAAGGATAATTTAGGATTATTACCTCTCCCAAATCAAGTGTATTTCTTACTCTTTCTCTGTCATTATGTACTGAATATTGAAGTTGCTGTACAGAACATCACTAAAGTTTGCATAATTTTGTGTAGTGAATAAAACAGGAAATAACAGACTAATGATTCCGCAGTGGTACAAAAAATATGGCTCTGTGTACAGTATGCCAACTTTCAACAGTCTATTATTTTATTGTAATGCACAGGAAAAGACCTAGAACATATTAAAGAATTGCTATCTATCAGGTGTAAGAAACCTTTGATTTTCACATTGCATGGCAAATACCTTTATCCTAATACTGCAGTTATACTGTATCTTCTGTAATGTAACAGAGAAAAAACATTTTAAGCCAAAAATTCCAAACCAATGAGACAATTAAGTACTCTATGCATTATGGACATTTTTTTTACCCAAATGATTCTGAAGTCCTAGTTTATTTCATTAATACATATGTATAAACTATTCCTATTGAAATGTCATTTTTATTTCCAAAAATGCTTTTCTAGTGTGCATCTCTTTATAAAATATTGTTTTATACAGAGCTAAGCCTAGACGTTTTCAATTAAAATTAACCTATACTAGAAGATTGTTGCAACCCTCTTTAGGTGTGGTGCGGTGTACTTGTTTAATATGTAGATTAAACAGATATTAATACGTGTCATAGAATATCTCGAGTTGGAAGGGACCCATAAGGATCATCGAGTCCAACTCCCTGCTCCTCGCAGGACTACCTAAAACTAAATCACATGACTAAAAGCATTGTCTGGATGCTCCCTGAACTCTGACAGGCTTGGTGCCATGACCACTTCCCTGGAGAGCCTGTTCCAGTGACCGACCACCCGCTCAGTGAAGAACCTTTTTTCCGATGTCCAATCTGAACTTCCCCTCACGCGGCTTCATACAGTTATGTGTTATGTAGGGGCTGTAGTTCTGTTTAATAAGGTTATTCATGAATTATTGCATCACCACCTATTTGTGGAAATAGAAGAGTTGTTTAAAAATATTGTGATTCAGGGCCTGAGTCCATCTGCATAGGAGGATTAAAAGAAAAAAGTGTACAAAATAGTTTTTGTATCTGAAAATGTAATAATTATTCAGTATCTAGAAATGTGTATGGGTTTTGAATTAGATGCAGGACTATCTCTGCAAATTCTCTCTACGCACCTTTTTCACAGACATGAGATACCAGATATTTAGTGTGCTGTAACAGTGAGATTCAGTATTTTCTGTCTCTTTCTCTCAGCCTCCTGGTGCAGTCAAGTTGTGTATGGTCTTACTTTTGTCTGTCACTGCCCACTGGAATACAAAACCAGCACCTAAGGCAAAAGATTCTATTTTATGTGAAAATAAAAGAGCAAAAATATCTACACAGTGGCCATAACCTTTGCTGGATGTTTTTCCTTGATCCCTTTTCCTAAAGAGAAGTAATGGTGCCATCTACTGGCAGAGGACAGACCGCTTGTGGGATCTGGTACTTTCTTGATAAAGCTTGTGTCTTCCCCTGGTGAGTTACAAACCCTTTTATTTCCCTATGTTTAATTCATTGATCTCGGTCATATGTACCACACCGAGGCAATTATTTCTGTGTGAGGTCCGTCAGTTGTGAAGAGTTGAATCAGTAAACCATGTACACAGAAACTTTTCCTTCCAAGTAATGTGTGGCCTTGCCTTAATGAAGGAGTTTAATAAAATATTAATAATATGATCCTTATTGTAACTTAATAAATCAGTGAAAAAGTACTAATACCAATTTTCCTATGAAAAGTGGAAAAATTTTGTGCCTTTGCTGTAAAGCCAGGAGGTCTTTTTCATTACCACCTGGATAGTAAACTGAATTTCCAGACTCTTCTAACTTCAGAAGTCTCAGCAGTAGAGCCAACAGGAAAAGACAACAGGTCATTCAGACCCTGCTAGTCTTTCTTTTAATGCCTAGTTTGTGAATTAATGTTGTACCATACTCTCCAGGAAGGTTTGACTATGTTGCTACTTTGCGAGGATGGGGACACCAGAACAAGATACTGATTCAGTGACAGTTGCCATGTTCTTCTTTGCTATTGAAATATGTACTCTTTAGATATGCCTGACCAGTGGCCTTGTCTAGAAAGACATAGAAAAAACATTACCATCTCTCTGACACTTTTAATAGTCTGATGCCATATCTGGCAGGTTAATCCTAGGGCTTCTCTTGGTTTAGCTTGGAAGAGTAGTTCACATTCCTCTTCACAGTTTGAGGGAAATGTGTCAAGACTGACTTCACTCTGGTTCACAGAGACTGGCAGATTTTAAATCTTTTCTGTCAAGCCACTGGCCCTTTGCAGAATGACTCTGTCTTTAACTCATTTCTTCATCATAAACTTGGATCAATTTTATAATCCCATTTTGTTTATTTCCCCAGATATTAACTGTTATCTCAGTACAACTCCTGGAAACGCAGAAAAAGTAAACAAACTTGTGAATGCACCAGAGTACAGTGTCACCAGAGGACATCTGAAATTCTGTTTGTAGTGTTGTACTCGCAGATGGCCAGCTGAAATTGGGAAAAGTTGAAAGGAATATTTATAAGAACTATATTAAAAAGAAAATTATTCACTAGATTAAGATTTGTAAACAACCTTTTCTCCTTATCTGAAATACATTTTGCTTTGTTATAGTCCCTTTTGGCTTCTTTGCTTTCTGCCTTCTGAACAAGAAGTAAATTATACTGTTCTTCCTCGTTTCAGAAAACCGCTGATCCTGAGGAGACAGATGGAGGAAGTTTCCTGTTTTGACCTTGCTTAATTTTACAGATTTTATGTAGGTCACAGGATGCTGGTGGTTGAAAGCCCAGGCCTTTTGAAGGCTACGGGAATGCTTTTTCATGTGTAACCACAGAGGGGCTCTGAAGGGTGTGTGATGTTACACCATTCTCTCTGAAAAAGAACAGTATTTCTGATGTTGATCATCCTCACCAACTGCTGCATGAAGCAAGGTGCATTTTGGTTGGAAATAGAATGTTATAAACGCCTCCTCTATGTAAACAAATGCTATGTCTCATGCTAAGGCTATTAAGAAGTGTTTTATTTGTTGTTGGATATCAAATGCTGTGGACTAGAGGAAGCAGTTGCTTTTTCATAAGATAGAAATCTCATTTGTATGATAAGGTTGTCTTACAGGATGGTGAATGAGAATAGCACAGGTATCTAGAGAGAAAAAATTCTGACTTCCTGCAGATATTTCTGTAACCTAGGTTGCTTCCTGTAACCTAATTTTATATTAAGAGCTCTTGTATTAAAATCCAAATCACCTTCTTTCTCCATGTTTTGGAGAGTTGGTTGTTCTGCAGCCATGTTAAGTTTGAGTACTGGGGACTTGAGAAAAATAAAGATAGACCGAAAGAGTGATTAAAAACCCTGTCCATGAACTTTCTGTGGTTTGGGTTTTCAATAGGTTAGACAGACAATACCATGTACCTCTGTGAACTGATATTGCAACTGAAGTCCTTGCATAGCCAATACTCTTATTTTCTGGTGATTACTTTATGGTTACTCCTATTTTCTGATGATTTTCTCACTGCCTCAGCTGGAGGCACAGCTGTTTGGGATTAGTGCTTTTCACTCAGGTTTGTTCAGTTTATTTTCACATTCAAGCAAAGTTAAACTTTTGGAGACACTTACTATTAATTTACTGAAGGATGTGTGACCTTAATATGAAGTCTAATGGGATTACTTTTATGTGTGTGTAGACAGGATCTTTCCAACAGTTAGAAGTGGTGATATTTATTACAGTAGCAATAACATCAATGAGGTTGAGAACTACAAACTCAGTGAGCAGATTCCCCATATTAATCTTTCAAGATGGACAAACTCTTGTGAGAAACAACCAAAATGTCGTAGTATTAATGAATGACAGTTAAATCAAATTACATATTTTCTTTTATTTTATCTTGTATCTCATGCCAATGCTAGCAAAGCTAGGCTACATGCTTAAGCTTTTGGTTGGACTTTGCTCCTGTTTTGTCTGTGTCTTTCAGAATCATAGAATCATTTAGGTTGGAAAAGACCTTTAAGATCGAGTCCAACTGTTAACCTAACACTGCCAAGTCCACCACTAAACCATGTCCCTAAGTACCATATCTACATGGTTTTTAAATACCTCTAGGGATGGTGACTCAACCACTTCAATGGGCAGCCTGTTCCAGTGCTCGATAACCCTTTCGGTGAAGAAATTTTCCCTAATATCCAATCTGGTGCAACTTGAAGCCATTTCCTCTTGTCCTATCGCTTTTTACTTGGGAGAAGAGACTGACACAGAAGTGAATCCATAACTGACATCAGCAGAACATGTTGAATACGTGGACTCTTCACTTAGATTTAGAGGACACTGTACTCAGTAAAGGCGTCCTTAGTATCATCCACTTTGCTACAATAGCGTGGGAACTGATTATCACTTAAGTACAACATTTCAAATGGTTCTTTCTTGGCAGGCCAGTGAATAGGCTTATTCTTTTTACTGGAAATACTGTACTTGTTGGAGTATAGTGCCTAAAGAGCATACATGGTGAACTGAACCCCCAATTATACTCTGCTGAGGTTTGTTGTGATGTTATAAAATAGCATTAGAAAGCAGAGGATGAACTCTAAAATAGCACCAAGGCCTCTAAATGAGATCAGTCCAAAAAGTGCTGCCTGAAATGGTGTGTTGTGCCTGAGGTTTTCAGCAGAAAATTCCTGAGGTGCCTAAAGATATGTTAATGTACCTGCTTCATAATCAGTGACTTTGCTTTAAGCTAACTGCCTACATGTCCCATCTCCTTCCTTGGTGCTATAAATCCAGGAACTAAGTGACCTTGCACTTAAACTCACTGAAGAAACTGGTATGTTTGGCATGCTCTGATGAACATACCACCTGACTGTGCTGAGTCAGACTTAGGCCAACACTGACTCCAAAAATGTTGCTGCAGCCTGAGAAGGTTTAAACAGAAATTTTGAGAGTGTCTTCACCCCCAAAATTGTGGGAATGTGGTGGTGGATATCCATCCATCCATTCCTGCTGAGGCTAAATAACTGTGAGAAAGTCAGCTAGTAAATCAGAGAGAACCCTGATAGGAAAGAGGGAGCCCTGTCAGCTGGGAAGTGGGGAGACCCTGAACACAAAGCTTACATTGTTTTTTGGATCTAATGCCTCCTGGTGATTGTAATGTAATGCACAATAACTGCAAGTGCCTAAGTGACTCTATGAACTCATCAACATTGTGATTTATGAAAAATAATCCGAAACAGCTTTCTTAGTTTCTGTATCAACTTGAACACATTTCTTAATCGTATTAAATCTCTGTGTGTACCATTACACTTCTCAGATAGTTAAAAGCAATTGTGTCCCACCTGAGTGAGACTTCAGTAGAAGCATAGCTGTGGAACAGTAAGGTTTACTTTACTCTGGCCCTTTTTCACAGGTATTTAATTACATTGCATGCAAACACTCACAAATTTAATTCTCTATTATGCTACCTCAAGCCAAATTCTATAGAGGAGTGATTTGAAATTGGCACTAACAGCTTTTTTAAAAAAGTGGTGAAATGCAGTGCTAGAACCAGTGCATACACTTGTCCAGAGAAATTTGATGCCAAAATTGTTACTCCTCCAAATGACAAATGCTCTTTTGAGAAGTTCCAAAATACGCTATATTTTTGTTAGGGAGATTTCTACCACAGCTCCTTACATGATATTAGATTTCTAGTTTTCTTCTCTTGCTGTACTCATCCTGAATCTCCTATGAAGTTTCTCAGCTGTCAGTCTTGGCCACAACAGCTAAACTGCCTTAGATAGATCTAACCAAAATACAACACCCATTCCTACTTGAGCAAAATAGTTTGTTCTAAAAAGATAAGATTTTTACTGGATTATTTGGAATGTACAAAAGTTGCTTTTTACTCAGTAGTGATAGTTGCCATAAGATTAATGAGTTCACATTTATAATGAAAATATTAACTCTGTGTGAATGCCATTAACATTGAATTAAAAGATCTTTGAGTTGAGGAATATAATTGAATGAGAGGTTATTTAGTGCTTAGCACAACAGGTTCATGTCTGGGTGGACAGATCTATGCTACTGCTACAAAATGGGAGAGCTAGCTAGATCTTTAGAAGTTCTTTGTCTTTGCCTATGCCCTCAACAGATGTAGTTACAAAGCATTCATTAAAAAAATAATGGCAAAACTCCCATAAACTTAAGAAAATAAATGATTTAAAATTAATAGCAATAAGGTACATAGATTAAAATATTGGAAGATAAAATATACACTTAATTATGTTAAGTAAAATGTATTTAAGTGGACAATATATTGTGTTATCAAGCCTATATGTAGGAATGTAAACTAAACAATATTGTTTGTTGGGGTTTTTTTTCAAATTGTAAAGTTCTGTTTGTAGCCCTGTTTTAAATCCAGGTGCTTTAACGGTCACTTCATTTCAGTATGGTGATTATAACAAAATATACTGTGCAACAGAGTATGTGGCATTTTAACCTACCTACGGTCACAGCCAAAACTCATTGACCTGCTCTGTTGCATACAAACATGACATAATATCACTATGCTATCATGTATTACAACTTTCTATTTTTATGTCACAGGAAAAGGCTAATTTTTTTAGGAAATGGTTAGTAGAATCCCATATTCATACAGTTGTAAGAAGGACATTTGTTTACAAAACCGGAACTCCCTTTCCTTTTACCAGGAACTTGCTATAAGTCAAGTCACAAATGTGAAGATAGGTGCAAACTCCACCTGTATGTAATCTCATAATCGTTGTTTTTTTATCAGCTGTGGCAAGCAGCTGTTGTTAATTCTTCAGCTCCTCCCAGAACGTTTATTATTTGTTCCCTTCAGAAACTGAGCAGAGATTAAATAATGACTGTCTTTACTGGGTGTTTATCTTGGGCCAGGCAGCTACTTTAATGAGTGCTGTTCTTTCTCTGTTATAAAGAGTTTTCATTTTCAGTATCACAGTATTACTACAGCATTTTGAGAATTTAAAACTACTTCTTTAGAACCGTCAGCTTCTCTTCAGTGTTCTTCCCCAGAGCTGGACTGTTTTCTGTGTACCAAACTGATCCAATTTCAGAGATACTTTCCTCCAGAAAGAGCAATCACTGACTGTTTAAGGCCTTCTCTTTTGACTGAGAATCCAGTTAATGAAAAATAAGTGTGTTATGTTGAATAAATTGAAAGTTCACTACTGTGTTGTGATAAATGAAATATCATTCACCTGTTGACCTGCATGTTAGTGCAGCTTATTACAATATAATTCTGGAAGGCAGAAATCCTTTCTTGAGTATAGGGTTATGGCATTTGGTAAGATAGTTGGTACAAACAGCAGGCTGTATTTGTGGGATTGGAAGAACACTCAGTGCACAGAGCTGGTAATTATTTTCTAATATTCACTGTTCTGAAAATAAATGTGTGCACAGAAACATGGTGTGAAGTATCTATTTTTAAACTGAAAAAATACTTAAGTACTTAAGGAATAGAATAAATTACTAAACCTGGGGGCATAAAGCACTTAATATAACCGCAGAGTTGATATACCACAGTCAGTACCAGTTTGTGCTTCTTCAACCCGTCTCATCACAGTTTTGCTGATGCAGAGTGACCAGTGGCAGAAGTGAAAAATATATGAATTATTGCTGCATTTGATTATGATTTGAGTCAGATGAATGCCTGCCTATAGAAGCTGGAAAGAAAAGAGCACATCTATATGCATACTACTACAGGTATAGTGATTTAACCTCAGTACCATTATCTAAGTTGGTTTTCAATTTTTGTCCAAGATACAAAAACCATCTAAATTCCATTAACAATTATTAAGAATATTAATGGTCTACAGTGTACAGTACTATGCAAACCATGATACCTGTTTCAGGCTTCATGCTTTTGCTTCTTATGTGCAACCTTTCTCAGTATTTATCTTTTAACCTTTTTCCAATCGTGTTTACTTTTATGTGTGATTGCTAGAAAAGTTGCCATACTTGTGAAAGTTTCTTTTCAAACTGGGTGTGCAGTGACTTTACTGTGACTTTAAGATGACATGTAAAAGGAAAAGGCTAAGCTGTAATGACATGCTCTTACTTATTACCCCTTAAACTCTGCTTCCCACTCAATTGTTGCTTTAAAAAACTGAGGTCAGTACAATGCACTAGAAGGTGTGTGGCAATAACAGTACCGAATGTGAAGGCACTGGTCAATCTCTATGTCGTATATGCATATAAATGGATATATAATGACTGCAGGGCTTTATTTTTCTAATAATGACTAACCTGTTGTAGTTCAGTCATCAAGGTATTTCCTTCCCTTTTTTTTTGATGAAGAATATTAGATTGCCCCCGACAATCTATTGCAATGCAGGTATTAACAACATATGTTACTTTTGCTACTGTCAAAATGTGTATGTTTATTACAGACTAAAGATGGCCATATATTTAAAAAGGGCATAACTATTCAGTGTACCAGCATAATTAACTCATTAATAAGGAAACATTAGAACTGTAGATAGCTACCAAGGGAAATTTATTTTTTTATAAATTATTTCTGGAATTCAAAAATAAGAGAGGAAAGTATACAGTGGAAGTTCCTGGAAATGCCATCATTTGAGTAATTTACAGCTAGATTTAAGAAAATAGAAAGT
This sequence comes from Aviceda cuculoides, assembly GCA_035590195.1. Classification (NCBI taxonomy): domain Eukaryota; kingdom Metazoa; phylum Chordata; class Aves; order Accipitriformes; family Accipitridae; genus Aviceda; species Aviceda cuculoides. Next base: position 10,674,952 of record JAVJGG010000021.1, read on the forward strand.
ATACTCCAAAAAGCAAGCATGTCTGCAAAGAGCAGAGACAATAAAAAGAAGTGTGTGTCTCTGCATTTAAATAATTAGGCAATATCTTTCAATATCACATTTGTCTCTATTCTTTGACAGGAAAAACCAATATGTTCATGATTGATCAAATATAGTTTTATATTCACTCTTTATTAATGTGGCTTTTATTTGTGTGTGTGGGGGGGGTTGTTTTGTTTTGTTTTGGTTGGGGTTTTTTTGCAATAGCTTGAAATAACTTTTGTGACGTAAGAAGGAACCAACACTAGTGTCTATAAAACTATTATGTACATAAGCAGTTTAGTTTGTAAAAAGGATATATTTAAATAAAGTAGGTAAATAGAAGTGAAAAGGCAAGTCTTGTCTAAGAAATGAACCCTGTAAAAGAAGTCTACCAATTACCCACATATTATACAACATCTCATTGCAAAACTGATAGGAAGAGACGGTAATAAGCAGTCAAGCCCTCGGAGTGAGAGGATTAGTTACTGATTCCAATTGTGGGTCAAATTGGGGCTTTTATTTCACAAGCCCAATCTTGGCAGAAAGTGCTGGATATTGGGGTCTTTTTCCTTTCCTACATAATAAATTTTTCTGATAATCCCAAAGAGAAATTCAGAACTTTTTCTGTACTGAGTGGTGTCTAAAACTGAACAGAAAACACTGTACTAACAGAAATCACAGTACTAGCTGAAGACACAGAATCCTACCCTACTGTAGGGAAGATGGTGGTTACATGTTAGGAATATGTTAATGCACTTTTTATTATATGTGCAACATAGGAAGAGGCAGAAGTGGAGGAAGGAGTCAGAAGAAGGACACAATGTAGGTAAGACTGAAAGAACGGAGTATGTGTCTGCTAAGTTGTATACACACAGCAGTTATATGTTCAAAAGAACCGACACTTTTTTCTCATGCTTTTTTCTCAAGGATGGTGAAATGGACTCTTGAAAACATAAAACTGGAAGACACCCCCCCCCAAAACAAACAAACAAACCAACCCCAACAACCCAACAACAACAACAACATCAAAACCAAACCCAAACCCCTTTTAAATTAGTTTGAAAAAATGAATTACTGACTAAACGTGCTTTCTGGAGTGTGTTCATCTACTCTGTGAGTTCTCAAGCCATTCAAACTAACCATGGGACTGTTCTCTAAACATTACAATGCTGTATTCTGGCTTGCTGAAGAAGAAGTTTGATGAAAGTAACACCAAACAAAAATTCCATGTTACGTGACATAGGACCGTCCCAAATATTCTGTTACCCAGTTAGAGTGTCTGTATTCATCACCACCTTTACTGAGGGGCTATGGGAGTTGCATAAGTAGAAATGTCCAAATAGGGTACTTAAAGTGTGTTGTATTACCTCTATTCTTGCAATGTGTTATTCTTTATGCAGCGACTGTACATAATTCTGAAGTTCTTCCTTCAGAATACTGAGTAGTACTGTAGTACTTATAAGTACTTGTATAGGTACAGTAGTACTGAATACTGAGTCTAGTAGCATGTGCCTACTATATGTTCTTAAGGCCTTTGAATGCAGCATGTTGTGGAATGGTTTAGGTCCAATGAACTTTACCGTTTTACTTCAGTTGAGATTTTGAGCCCACACCTCCACAGATGAGGAAGTTATGGTCCAACCTTGCGGCAAAGAAACTAATGAAAACATTTGCATTATCTAGGTTTTGTTTTCAGCACCATGGCCAGGGCACAAGGTAGGGAATACGTAACGGAGACAAGAACGTACAAATTGTTTGTAATAAAAAATAATTTTACCATGGATGTGTTGCTGGCTATACTTTCAGTGGATGATCAGTAGCATATGGTCAGCTACATTTTCCAGGCAAAAAACCTGCTTGATTTCCTCCTCCTCCTGATAGTCAACCATTGATAGTATGTTTGTTTCTCCTGTAAGACAGAGCTGCCAGTAAGTAAGGTAAATTGCAGCATTATTTATAATCTCTTAATCAGAAGTGAAAGACATTATTAATTTTTCCAGATTTTGAGTCAGGTCCAAAGGGAACTAGACTCATGTCCTCTTCAGTGGTGTCTTATTTGGTTTCTTCCTTAGCACCACAAGTCAGAAGTTCAAATGTTTATTCTAGGGAACATTCCAAGTATGAGAAAAACACAGTAAGCATAAGAAACTCAAAACTGAATCTGAAGGTGTAGTTTAGCTTCAGGGATTGAATAAAGAATATGAAGGATGCGCACAATGTGCTTCTCTTTCTGCCTCTGAATTGTAAATATAAAAAACACTGTCTTCACTCGTGCCCCTGCACTCCCAATCAGTTTGTAATCAGTGGCATATCACTCTGTAAGAAAACTCATGTAATAAAATTAAATGCATACACATTTCCATTCATATTACATTCACATTCATACCAGCCCCAAATCATGTGTCATTAATTCTAAAAATGTTTTAATAGACTGAACTGGATCTTCACTTTCATCTGTCATCTTGAACAGCTTTTTTGCAGAGTCTTAATTAGTTGTGACTGAATGGACATTTCTGGTTTGATCAGGCTGTAGAATTCATCTGTCTCACATATACTGTTGTTAACGTTGGCTGTCCATGGCCAACAGAAGCAAAAAGCCATGTGAACAAATACAGTGTCACAAACGCTAGAGCAAGTCTGAGGAATTTGCTTGTGCTTTTATGATAACTTTCAGGATAGAAACATCATTTAAGCATCTCAGGAGTACTCAGCAAGAGATACTCTGTTTCATGGTGAGCAAGCCAAGTGCATAATAAGGTTTTCCAAAGCTTAATGCTTCTCACTTCCCCATTTTAAAAATGTTGTTTAGTATGCATCTCTTGTCCTGGTGGCATCACTTGATGAATTAGTAATTTTGTTTTAGATCTGTAACAAGGGATACTGTGCCTCTGCCTGCTAGGTTGCTGTGTCCTACACTAAAGTGAATTTACTCTATTTTAAATTTCTTTAAGAAGAAAATTCTTTGAAGATCAAAACTGTGGTTTTAGAACAAACTACCAGACCATTAGTGGATATCACCGTTATCTAGTCCTGGAAATCATTGCCTTTTAATGGTGTAACCCACGCTCAATGGCACTTAAGATATAGCATATATACTTAGCAATGGAAAAAATGATGTAGAAGACAGCCAGCCATAGTTGTCCATGTCCATATTTGTCCATGTCCATAGCTGTGACAGCCAGGGCATCACTGCTGTTTCTGTACTGCTGTACTGGACAGGCTAGAACTCCAGTGTGAACTTGAAAGGGACTGTGTCAAAGGGACACAGGGACTGAAGTCAAAGGGACTGTGGCCTGTGGAGGAGTCCACGCAAGAGCAGGATGTCCCAAAACATCTGTGGCCATGGATAAGCCAATGCCAGAGCAGGTACATCTCAAAGTGTCTGTGGCCGTGGTTATGTCTGTGCTGCAACAGGTATACCTCTGAAGGGATTGTGGCCCAAGGATAAGTCCATGCTGGAGAAGGTACATCTCAAAGCATCTGTGGCTGTGGATAAGTCCATGCTGCAGCAGGTACACCTTGAAGCATCAGTGGCTGTGCATGAGGTCATGCTGGAGCACCTCAAAGTGTGTGGCCATGGATAAGCCCATGACAGAGCAGGTACACCCCTGGAGGGACTGCAGCTATGGGTAAGGCCATGTTGGAGCACGTTTACTTCTGAAAGGACTGTGGTGTGGGTAAGGCCACACTGGAGCAGGTATATCTCTGAAGGTATTGTGGCCTATGGAGAAGACCACACTGGAACAGGTGCACCTCAAAGCGGCTGTGGCTGTGCTATGCTATGCTACAGCAGGTACAGCCCTGGAGAGATTGTGGCTCATAGATAAGGCTCCACTTGGAGCAGGTACATCTGTAAAGGACTGCAGTCTATAGATAAATTCAAGTCAGAGCAGGGCCAAGGGGAGGAGTTCATTGTGATATTAAACCCAATGGTCTGGTCCAAAGGCACCAGGGGTGGAGATTGTAATGGAAATACTTTTAAATTGTTGTAACCCGGGATCTGAGTTGCATGTTATGGGAATTACTATAGCAGGAACGACCAGAACCAATGGAGAACAAGCCTTACAAGAAGCAGTGCAAGTGCAGCAGTGACCCAAACTGAGCTAGTCTTGGTGCCCAGTAACTCCACACAACACACCACCTCTCCTGTCCTGAGTGAACACTGTAACAGATGGAGCCCAAAGTCATGGACTAAATGAAATCAATGGATATTTTCTGGACATTTATGGATATTTTACAGACATTTCACAGGAGTGGTCCATAGACTAAGGGAATGATATCTGTGTATTGTATTAGAGGATGTGAAGGGGGGTGGAGGTTAGTGAGGATGTGCTGGATGGTGTGGGACCTGAGCATGACATAAGTGGTATGGAATAAGGGGTGGAGAATGTGCTGGTTTTGGCTGGGGTAGAGTTAATTTTCTTCCTAGTAGCTAGCACTTGGATTCAATACCTGTAGAGTAGAGGTCTAATTGTATTGTTAGTTTATAGACTAACATGTTCAGTCTGGTCTAAAATACTAGAAAAAGATCCTTTTTCAAACATGTGATGCTCTGTGATGGTAAAGAGATGTTTATGTTATAATTTATGTACAGGTGTATTGAGTTTATGTGGCAAGATTTTGGTAGCAGGGGAGCTGCAGGGGGGCAGCTCTGTAGGAAGAAACTGGGACTGCCCTGTGCCAGACACAGATGCTGCCAGCAGACCCACTACAGCGCAAGGCTGAGCCCATCAGCCAGGCTGGTGGCACCTCTGTGGGAATATATTTAAGAAAGGGTAAAATGCTGTGTAGCAGTGAGAGAGAGGGGAGAGGAAGAAACGTCCTACTGATGAAGTGAAGTGAGAGAGCTTCTGGGTGAGGGTTCGCAGCCAGCCAAGGTTAACCTACCACAGCAGGAAAAATAAGGAATCTTTTTACCTAATTGCAGGTTTGCCTGACTAGAGCAACACTTATCACAGTATTAAGTACTGTTCTGAACTGGAAACTTTACCCTGGTCTCTGTCTTGGGAAAGTACAGAGAAGATATTATCACTTATCTCCTGGACCTGCTTTCGATTTAGCCTTTTTATTTAGCTATTTGCTTACAGCAAACATCTCTTACAGAGTTGTTGTGAAATACTTTTTCTCTATAATGTTTCTAACACACGGAAGCACTGCTGGAAAAATAACTGTTTTTCGGACTGGGCAGAGAAAGATTATTTTACTCTGTTATCCATGTTCTGCATGCTCTTACGCAGAAGAAACATTCTGCTGTGGTATGTTCAACTAAGTCTTACTGTCCAGATCAAGATAAGAATTTAGCTTTTTTAAAAAAATCTTTATCTTTGCATAAATTGAGAAACATCTTTATAAATGACCTTAAACAATTTGGGCTATATCCATACCAAAGTTTCTATTCCCAGGACATGAGCTGTGTTTTATATCAAATGTTTGGACTGAGACCACACCCCTCCTCCCTCTTCTCATTAGCATGTCCCTCTAATCTCTGTGTTGTAGAGTCATGCTCACTCCTGCTTTCCTTGTCTTTGGAACAACAAAACTCTTAAGTATTCTGTGCAGAGCTGAAGAGTTTCAAAAGGAGGAGGGAGCCTTAGAGCCCAGGGATTCAGGTATTAGAACAGAATTGTTCAGTTGGAATGGACCTACAAGTATCATCTAGTCCAACTATATTCATACTGGAGATCTGAATGTGAGTCCCCAAGACAGATTGAGGTATGTCACCCCTCACTGAATGAGTACTCAGTGCTCTATGGAATCAAAAGAAGAGTCCTCCACTGCCATCGTTTTGAGAAAAGGCTCTGTTATTTGAAAGGCATGAAGCACCCGTGTTCATGAAGAGAGTCAATGAAGGTATTAGTCACGATCCACAGAAAAGAGTTAAAATTTATACATACCCCTTTTTTTGAGATTTTCCTCTTGCCTGGTCCAGGCAGCTCCTTGTTCAGAATGCTGGATGTGTACATCTCATCTTGAGCCCTTGCTGTATATCGCCTAAGTGCTTTTATGGTTCTGTATCTCTGGCTCTGTGTTTAATTCTGCAGTTGTAAATATTGGAACATGATTTTTGTGGAGACACATATATCAAAACTGTGAGGTATCCTGGTACTCTGGGAAACAGTTCTTCTGGACATCAATTACGTATAATTTGAAGTTATAATCAAAATTTTTTTCCCAAATTGTTTTTATCCAGCCCATCCAAAATTTGAATGTAGGTAGTCCTAGTAGATGCAATACATCACTGGATGGCATGGACTGTTAGTCTTACATTTTATATCTTATCTTACATTATATCTTATATCTTATATCTTTATATCTTACATTATCTGGCATTTTATAGTGCAGATGATCTGCTTCTGAGAATTAACATTTTAAAAAGCAGTAACTGAAAAGGAGAAGCATTAAGGAATACTCAAAAGTATTTACTCCTGGTTTTGTTCTCTATTTTTTTACCTTTTGAAGGGCACCTTAATGAGTGATCAGATTCAAATTTTGAAGATGTGTGGAAAATAAACACAAACAGTGCAAAATATCATGGAAGTGTGTGAAGGAAATTACTTCTCAGGCTGTCTAATTCATCCTTCCCTCGCCTTTGCTGTGTGGGAGGTAGCAGCTCTCAAAGTGTTCTTCAATATACACTGTTACATTCACAATGTTGCTGTGATACAGTGCTCTGTATTGAGAATGTTGTCTTTTTGATGATTCAAAAGTTAATTATAAAGTAGTGTTGTTAGAAAATGTGTACGGCAGCTGGAAGACTTGGGTATGAGTCAGATGTATTCTTGCATTTGACGTAGTTTTTCTCTCTCACACGCAACAGAAGGCACTGTTAATTATGTAACTGCTTATTTACATAACAGAAAAAAGTTAAAGTTTACCATAACTATGGCAAGTGTAGTAAATTGTACCAGCAGGATCATACTATTTGGTGGTAGGAAGAGAAAGACTAAAGACTCTTAGCTAAATGTTCATGCAAGTGACCTCAAGTTTCCATAGCGTCCTGTGGAACCATCACTGTAGTTATACCATGGCTCAGAATATTGTTTAGCTCAGCTATTTATGAAATTTTGTCAGGTCAGTAGAAGTGTTGACTGCATGCAGTTAAGTGACCCATTCTATCAAGACTTGAGTAAAATGGGAAAAGTATAATCTATCAGCCAAGTGACTAGACTGGACGTTTTGTAAAATACAAGAATATACTGTATTGTGAAGCAAGCATTCACAAGTTTGGAGGGTCATTCAAGAATTCTGGTTCTGAAAGCAAAAAAAAACCTCACAGCAAATGTTGACTCGGAGGCCATATCCATATACGGCTGCAGAAAGGAAGGAAAGAGTGAAGGGTTTGCTCTCTAGTTTTGTTTGTAAGGTTGGTCTGATCTCCCATATGGCACCTGAAAATATTAAGTAAATGCAAATTTACTTCAGTTCCACCATCAGTGTCAATAGGAATTTTGAGACAAGGAGATAGTAGAGAATATTAGTAAATCAAAATTGCAATTAAAGCAAGTATGCTCACTTTGTTTCTTGTTCGAATGCTAACATCTCCTTGATACATGAACTCCACTGAGAGAACACAGGTTTACGTGCACAAGCTTTGCCTAGAATGTTTCCCAGCTTCTTAGTGAGCTCTATTTTCAGAAAAAAACCTTCTTCAGAGGACAGAGGAAAAAAATTCACATTTTTCCAATATTTTTCTTCCTAGTGAGAAAATAAAAGATTTGGAAAACCCCACTCCACTGGGGTAAAATTGCCAGAGAGAAAGGAATGTGGAGTGTAAGGACCTCAATGCCTTTGCTATGTCATCTCTTCTTGCCTCTGTCCATTTCCCTGCAGTAAATCCCATAGATGCTTGAGCAAAGGACAACTCTTCTCATATTTTTTAAATCATCAAATATCTTTCCATGGGTATAGATTTCCATTGATATGGAAGCTCTCTTGCGAGGCTTTTTGCAGACACACCTTTTCTAGAAGGTAACTTTTAGTAGGAAAGTTTACTAGGTGAAGTTATTACTTACTACATCCATTCCTAATCTCCAGTAGTTGTGTGTCATATGTTTATCCCCATTTGTACTTAACTGGAAGAGAAAGAAATGTTTTGCAACCATAGTCTCAGAGTATGAGCTACCGACAAAAAGAAGGAAGTACTATGAGTGGAAAATGGATGCTAGTCTTAAAATTTCTATGCCAAACCATTTAAGGAAGGGCATGTGAGAATGTTACACTCCAGCTAGCATCAGCAGGTACCTTACACTATTGTATTTGAATAAAAAAGAATGCCAATAACCCAAAGACTTGCTTAAAGTCACAGCGATGAAATTAGTGGTAGGACTAAGGTTAGTCCAATCAGAAACTGAATACCTTAGGGTAAAATAGTAGGATAATTAATTACATAATATTAAGCCGTTTCCAGAAGAGACCTAGGATCAATCAAAAGTATGCAGGTTTTTGGAACATTTCCGTAAATAAAACCTTGACTGTTGAATACATTTAAGCGGACATTCTGTGTATTGAAGTTCTTTTTATAAAAACAGTAACTAATAACTCCCTATTAAAAAGTCTGAGAGAACAATAAATTGGTTATAGCCATGGGTTTTGCCACTTGTTTCTAATTATTTAATAACATAAACCCCATAAATTAATGGTTGCAGTAATTTTATACCAGTTGTACATCCACACAAATACTGGCTCCATTCACGTTAATAATTTTAGGATAATCAGTTGACAGCATACTATCAAAAGGAAATGCATCCCCATTACTTCTACATCATTACTTTAACACTCTCTTTCATGCGCTCTTCAGCCTTCTGCTGCTTGTCTCTGTGGTTTCCTAAGTTTTTGTCAAGGTGTGCTGTAGAGTGCTTACTGGTGTCTCAGTCAAGGAAGTAGTGTGATTGCATGTCAAACATCTCTTAATTCATAATCTGCCTATATTTTGCCAGAGCTATGTTAGAATGGCTGCCAGGGAATTCAGAAAACCCATCACTGTGCTTGAGATAAAGGGAGTGATGTGTATATTGTGCAGCTGGATGGTCATGTGGAAGGCTTTGTGTGCTCTGGTGAAATATTGGCAGGTGGAAGAGTAGCAGAACAAAATCCCATGGCTACTTCTGAAGAGCAACGTCACTGATAGAACATTGCTTCTTGGTTTGACAGCCTGTGATCAGCAGCAAGACAGGAATACAAAAGCAGATATGAAAAAAAATTCAGTCACCAGGTATAATTGTACTTTCTGAGGTATTTGTACAGTGGCCATCCTGGGATTGTTGCGACAAGACTGCAATGAGATTTCCTCTTGGTATGCTAACAGATGGAAACAGACCCCAAATTCTTGAAAAATTATTTATTCTTCCTAAAACAATAAGCCTAGCCAGGTCTCTGCTTAATTTTATCTTAAAGTAATATAAATTCTCCATATAGGCCATTTTCTTCTGCAGTGTGAGTCAAAATGAAGACAATCTTCTGTGTAGATTCTCTTTTTAACAGAACGTAAACTGCAAAATAAATTTACACTGTAATTAATATGAACATTAAAAGTTAGCTATGCTGATGGAATGATTAGAAATAGTCTCATAAAAGTTTAAGGGTAGGGAAACACTCAATGCATTGACACAGCTATGACTCAAAACACATTTTTTATCTCGCCTTCTGCATCTGCTGCTATGACAAACACACTTGCCATGCAATAAACTTTTTTTTCTAAACTTTGAATTTTAGCATTGACTGTTGTAGCACTGGTCTTGCGGCTCCTTCTACTCATGGACTTCAGGAACTTTTAAAAAATTATGTTAAGACTCAGCAGTGGGACCTAAATATGAAAACACTCCTCATTGCTTGTTCTGGTGATGCCACTTGCACAGTGATAGCTTTTACCCAGTTTGGATTCCATATGCTTTCAGTTGCAGTGTCCGTACTGGGAGAGGATTGAAGTGCACGCAGAATTATAGGAAGTATCACTGGTAATAAAGGTAAATGAACACCTGGTATTGGAAAGAGAAAGATGACTTCTGATTAAGATGCCCAGAAGCAAGGAATGGCATGAAGTTCCACAGACAAGTCAACTCAGATGTAGAGAATTGATGTCAGCTTAAAGCAAAGATGCTAATGCTAAAGCAGAATTATCTTTGTTCCAAAATAGATTGATTATTTCAGGTTGTCAAACAATTTATAGTAAATAAATTAATGCATACATATGGATGCAGAGTTATTTGTGCATTAACAGTAAGATTATTCTGGATTAAAATGCATAATCCAATAAACTTTAAGGTAGCTGAGCATGAAGTAAAACAGGCTATCATGTCTAGCTCAAAGACTGATTACTTCTGTGAGGCATATAAAGCAGCTGGTAGGCAGAGTCATTACC
>JAVJGG010000021.1:10685429-10741733 GCA_035590195.1 Aviceda cuculoides
GAGGGTGGTCGGTCACTGGAACAGGCTCCCCAGGGAAGTGGTCACAGCACCAAGCCTGTCACAGTTCAAGGAGCATCTGTCTGACACTCTTAGTCAAATGGTCTAGTTTTAGGTAGTCCTGCGAGGAGCAGGGAGTTGAGCTTGATGATCCTTACAGGTCCCTTCCAACTCAATATATTCTATAATTCTATGATTCTAATTAGGAAGTCCAGTTCCTCCACTATGCTGATTTTGTATGTCAGTTCTGCTGATTTTTCTATAATGGCTTGATTAACTCATGTATAAGCATCTGACATTTTATTAGTAGTAGTGTTTACCTATGTATTGGCTTGTAGAGACATGCCTATTACTTATTGTATGCAACAGTGCTGGGATAATACTTTCTAAGAAAATCTCTTGCCCTTCAGATTACGTAGCATTAATGAATTAGTATTGAAGCTGTATTGCAGAAAATCTGAATTTGGTTCTGATTCCAAGGATGAGTCATTATAGATAATCAACTTGTAAAGTTAGAGGCGACCAGCATTGTATTGAGTTGGCCAGCAATTTTTAGAGGAATAAAATTATTAATTTGATCCTGATCTCAGAGTTTTCATGGCAGGTGATACCTTAAAATTTTTGAAGTCATCTTTATTTCGGCAGCCTATGTGTGTGTTTACTGCACAGTTCATGTTTTGTTTTTCAGCCAGCTTCTCGGTATTCAAGCCATCTTCCTACTACCTTGTTGCACAAACTTCTTTTGGGCTTCAGGTGCAGATCCAGTTGTTTCCAGTCATGCAGCTGTTTGTGACTGTGGATCAATCAGTTCAAGGAAAACTTCAAGGCAAGTGTCTATTCAAATGGGAAGAAAAGCCATGACGTTCCATAGCCGAAGAGTCATGTATTCTTTACAAGAGCAATAATTTGTGCTACTTTTAGATTCAAGAGGAGGAAACTAAAAGCAGAAATCAAAACATTGGAAGAGAATTGGCTCAAGCAAACTAGAAATGCATTTTTGTTACTTCATATTGAAGTGACCTAGCACTCTGGTGCCGGTACCTAGATGTTTCTTAGAATATTCCTTGCCTTTGTATACAGTTTAATCTTTAACTATCCACAAAAGCAGGCTTTTGGTGCATTTTGTGGTTTTAAGATCATCAGAAAGCATAAAAAATACAGGTTAGGGTGGTGATCTCCTGAGGCAGAGATATCTTAAGACTATTCTTCTCAAGAGGTCAGATATTTAAAATAGAGCTCCTAAATCTTCAGTACTTACAGTATGAATTAATACTGAGGTGGAATAATCAGCTGTAGGAACTTCTGCTTCTAATATTTGTGATAAGTTGTCTCTTTCCCTTTGACCTTTTAGAATAAGAATGAGTAACAATTAGGTAAAACTTTAACCTTCTTTTTCAATAGGTCTTTGTGGAAACTTTAACGGAATGGAAGGTGATGACTTTAAAACAACAAGTGGGCTGGTAGAAGCTACAGGATCTGCCTTTGCTAACACATGGAAAGCTCAGTCCACCTGTACAGACCAGGTAGAAAAGCTGGAAGACCCCTGCGCTCTCAGCACCGAAAGTGGTAAGCATACTAATAAGTCAGATGGTTGGCTTCTGCCAGAAGGAACAGCATTTGCTGTATATTACTGCAACAGGCATGTAAGAGTTGTAGTGTGGAACTGAAGTTTTTTTAGAGGACTGCCAAATTAATAATTAATTTCTGCAAGTATGTATGCATACGAGCACTGATTTCCCATCAAATTGAAGTGAAATTTTAGGGGGTCACTGTAGAGGAATCCTGAGCTGGAAGATAGGGAAGCAAGGTCATTAATTTATATTATCTGCAAAGGCAGCCTGTATTTCATAGTATTATTTATCCCTATGTTTAACTTAGCTTTATGGTCCCCAAATGGAAAGGGCTGTCACAATTCCATGTAGACAAGTTGCAGCAGTAAGATATGATTTTTGATTTTGCGATTATGTCTACTGCTGGATAACTGAATCAGAGAATAGAAATATATGTACAGTGATTGCATGTAGTTTCTCCACTCCCCGAAGTGCACACAGTTCTCTCATTTGTGTTGTTGAATTGCATTTATGTGACAACGTAACGAGACATTACACAAGGAAAATAAGTTAATGTAATGAATATAATTATATAATTTCATTTTTCTCCCTTTTTTTTTGCAGCAAATTATGCTGAGCATTGGTGTTCTTTGCTGAAAAACTCAGAGGGTCCTTTTGCAAGATGCCACTTAATCATTGATCCTTCAGAATATTATAAGGTATTGTAATCCTGCACTCTTTTTAGTACTACTGCTTTATTTCAGATGGATGATTGCAGACATTTATCATTATTCAAACATTTAAGACATTATTGAGTATCTTGCCCATAAGAGCTGGTGAAGTTTTTGCAGTGATTAAATGAGATAGCATAGCATGCATCCAAAGTATCTCCTATGATGAGATTCTTAAGGAGTGCTGCTGAAGAAAAAGGTAGATTTATTTTTCTGGTTTCTTATGTTTCATCTTTAATGTACATTTTTATTGGATTGGATATTTGAACTGGAAAGAAGATTCAAGAGATGCAGGTGAGCACAGAAATTTTAAGTCTACCCTTACACAGTAGTTGCTATTAAGTCAGAAAAAAAAGAAAAGTAAATATTTATTAAGTTTCCTGTATTGCTTAGAATGTAACACCAAATAATTTTCATGCCAGAATCTCCATCATTTCTTTTTCCCCTATGCTTATCACTGTTGAGTGGTAAGTGAGGCTTACCTGAGCAAAAAAGATGGAATTCCTAAGTGTTTGCTCATACCTGGAACTCAGTCTGAGCTCAACTTTTGTGATCTTCATAGATCTGATTAATATTTTGCCATTATGGTGTTTAATTTTTATGGATCACTGCATTTCTAAGTTATAACTGAGGAAGAATTCTATCAAAAACCTTTAAGAAAGGTGGCTGGCTACTTTTTAAAGGTTCCAGAGGCTTGGCTTAGGTTAGGACAAGCATCCAAACATTTTCATTGTGTGTGAAATGATGTAGCACTTCCCGTCTGTGGTCTTTGTCCATTCCTTCCATTGTTCTCTGATTGAGGGAATTAATAAAAACAATGTCAGAAAAAGGACACAGGATATTTCATAGCAACTGAGTTGCAATTGCTCATTGGTTTCCTGTAGGCTTACTGACACTTTTGTTCTTTTTTCAGAAATGTAGATATGACACCTGCCTCTGCGAAGACAATGAAGAATGCTTGTGTGCTGCCTTGTCCTCTTACTCAAGAGCCTGTGCTTCCAAAGGGATCATACTGGGAGGCTGGAGAAAAAGTGTTTGCAGTAAGTAGTGGAACTGTAATCCCCGTGGAATTAATAAACCACAAGAAATAAGCTGGTTCTCTCTGATTTTGGCTGTCAGTAATCTCAATGTTAAGGGATTTGGAGCATCTTAGAAATGTCTGATGGACTTAAAAGAGACAATGCTTATAATGTTTACTAATTCATGTTATATTCTTTAGCTGTCATTTGTTCATGACATTTAAAAAAGAAAGCAATATTTTTCACTTTCACCTACTTTCCCCAGTTTAAATAGTAATGCTGTTTCTATCTTTGACTAATGCAATCAAGCCATTATGCCTTTTACATTGTCTTTGCTTATCAGTGTCTTTGTTTATCATTGTGCTCGCTTTTCATCAACAGTACGGTATTGTTGAGACTAGGAGTTTATTACGTTGTACTGTCTCTCTGATTACCAGTATGTGAAACAAATACAGGTATGAAAATAGAAACTATTTGTAGCAGGTAAAAAGACGTCTTCAACTGGTAAACAAAATAGTAGCAGGTAAAAAGAAGTCTTCAACTGGTAAACAAAGTTAGGCTAGCATTACTTGTGACTTATGATTTTTTTGTACTTTAATAAAATCTAAGGGAGTATTTTTACCATTACATGCTGCACAGCCAAAGAAACCAAAACGGAAATGTCGAGGTTAAATGCTCCATGCTGCATCCCTTATTTATCAGTTTGTTTATTTTCCCTCCAGCTAGCGAAGTGTCTGCTTGCCCAGGAAATCAAATCTTCCTTTACAATCTTACAATGTGCCAGCAAACATGTCGTTCCCTTGCTGATGGTGAAAAGCACTGCTTGCAAGACTTTCCTCCCATGGATGGCTGTGGCTGCCCATATAATACATACTTGGATAACCAAGATACCTGTGTGCCCATCTCCAAGTGCCCATGTTATTACAAGGGATCATACCTGGAACCGGGGGAATATGTCACAAAAGATGGAGAACGTTGGTATGTTTTATTGTGGCTTCTTGTTTGTGGGGATAAAAGCCCTTTTAAAATTTGCTTATGAGGTGTTAACTGCTTAGCTTTTTTTTGGTGCTTTAATGAACATTTGTCATATGTTTCACACCATCTTCATGCTGAGCAAAGCATCACCCTGTGGTAATGTAATTTATTAATAATTGAGAAATGCAGCTTTGTTTGGAGGTGTGAGTACTGGCCTTCACAGATAAACATTACTCTGAAGCTGCACTGTTAACAGGGCTTTGTTGAGCAGAGGGGCAAAAGGAAGATAAAAGGCCAGCTATAGGGTTATGTTGCTGTTTCCTTTTCTGTCAGAGACAGATTGCTTGTGTTTTCCACTGGAAGAAGGCCTGCGTGATATGTATTTACTGTAGCATAGGCTTTTGAAAGCAACTTTCACAATTCTGGTATTTTTTATCACTAACTCTGACAACTGTTTGCTGCATGAATCATCAGTGCAAGCTGTGAAATACTTCCTTCTCTCATCTGGCAGATGAAGCATACAGGCCAACAACTTTGCAGCACATGAGTTGAATAGGCATGAAAATATACTGTGTATCCAAATGAAGGCTTTAATTTAAATTATCATTACTATCTGTTTCCTGAGTAATCAAAAAGCATAGTATTGAGGATTAATAGAATAGCTGTAATTCCTTAAAACATAACCTTTCTGTGCATTATGCCTAAGATCTTACTGCACTTTTTCTCCAAGTGAAAATTCTTGAGTGCGCTTCAATAGAGTTCACCTTGAAATATCACAGGACATCTCTGATAAATACTCTCAAATTTGTATAAACAAATCCTTAGATTTAAATCGAAGGCACTGAGCTTACTTTTTTTTTACTTTCTGCTTACTTCACTTCTTTTCTAGTGTTTGCCGAAATGCAAAGGTCCAGTGTACTTCGGTGACAATAAAAATGAAAAGTAAGTGACATACTATAAATTATAATAGAACAAAAACCATAAGCCAACTTCCAACCCCAAACCTACACTTTCAATTTGAATTCTCCACTTATTTGATTTGCGTGTTGGGGTTTTTTTTCTTTTTATGTGAAACATTTATGCATTTTCACTCTGTTGTGTCTTCACTGAGCCTCTTTTTTTCATAAGGATAGTCATACCCTGAGATTTCCGTCTCAGTAGCTACCACCTTTCACACACATTTCTTTTGCCTTTTCTTGATTCATCTAAACCAACAATGTACCTTTCAGGTACAACAGAATGTTCTTCTAATAAGATGTACTTTGACTGCAATGCATCCCCAAAGTGGACTTCGCAAACACCTCTACAGCTTAGCTGTCATACTCCTCGAACTGATCATGTATGTATTCAGTTTTTCTCCATGTCATGTTTCCTTTTTTCTGTATTCTTTAAGTGATACAGTGCAACACAGAAAATGCAGTTGTAACTACCACTTTATTTCTTTTTGGTTTGGTCTTCCTTTCTTTTCTCCCCAGTATTACTCTCTTGCCAATTTCATGATGATTCCTCTTACAGTTTCCCTCTCCTTTTTCTTTTTACTGTGTCTTCAGTAGAGTTGTACCTGCCAAGTGAAATATGATTTGGGTTCTTAGACAATCAAAAAAGAAAAGAAAAACTTTAGAAACCTGGAAATAAAAACCTTATAAAACTGATCAATATTAGGATGTTTGTTTACAAATGCAGTTTTTTACCAGAGTGCTTATGAAGAATTGGAAGGAAAATACAGTGTTTTTTTCATAAAGTAACAATTTCTCCTTATATTCCTTAGTTTCAGTCAGAGTGTGTCTCAGGCTGTGTGTGTCCTGAAGGTTTTTTTGATGATGGGAAAGGGGGCTGTGTTGAGGAGAAGGACTGCCCATGCATTCATAACAACCAGTGGTATTCTCCAGGACAGAAGATAACAGTGGACTGCAACACCTGGTAAATTATAATTTTGTACTTTCTTCCAGAATATATTCTATATGGTCAATTGATAGTCATGTCTAGGCTTATGTACTACAGTGGCTGAGATAGCTGCAAGTATAAACCTTTATTTTCAGGCATACTTTCTGCTATCTGAGGAAATACAGATTGTGCTGTCAATATCGGGGTAATAGCTATCTCTGTTTTCAGTAGGCATCTCTTATTGGGAAAGTGCACTCATTTTTTAAATATAAATGCTATCAGATCTAAAAAAGATAGCTGGCCAGAGTTGAAAATCATGTTAGAGGCTTAAAAACAGGCTAAACTATTGAAGTTAAGACATAAGACACTGTAGCACTGAAATGGGTATTGTGCACATTATCATGTTGTATCAGGTAGCTGCTTGCTTTGTTCTGCAGTTTTCCAAACAGCACACTCTTGTGCTCTCTTCTAGTACCTGCCAAAAAGGGCTTTGGAGCTGCACTGAAGACGTGTGCTATGGGACTTGTATGATATATGGAAGTGGCCATTATATCACCTTTGATGGAAAATTCTATGACTTTGATGGGAGTTGTGAATATGTGGCTACTCAGGTAATGCTCATCATGAGCGCTGAAATGGCATCTGATTGCCTTGAAAATCTACTTTCCTCTTTGGTTTTGTCATTCTTTGTTGCCTGTCATCACGTTCCTGAGGTGTTGACATGTTCTGCCAAGATAAATTCTGTATTTTCAGTGCAGGCAAACTGTGTGAATGTTTTTTTTCCCTGGTACTGTGGTCATAAATTGTATGTAACAGGACTATTTTATAGTGAGAGCTAACAGCTCATTATCAGTTGTGAAATAAATAAAAATTCTAAGTTTCCAAAGCAAAGATACTTATATTTGAAGATATATTCCTCATTTTGTTTTATTGTTCCACTTGTTTCCCAGGTTTTGGCACACATGAGACTGTATTAACCGTTTATATGTATGCAAAGATGTGTGTGTATATGTTCGTGCATCTGTAAAAATATATGTATGTAGGATTTCACATATGAAGCAGAAGTAATGATTTATACATTGTGGAGATTTAAATGCTTGTAATTATTATGAGATTGAACTAAAAATTAAATATTCTACCTAATTTTCTTATGCTATTTTTTTTTTCTTTTTTAATAGGATTTTTGTGGTGACAAAAATTCCAGCGGCTTGTTCAGTGTCATCACAGAGAACGTCCCTTGTGGGACTACAGGGGTCACCTGCTCAAAGGCTATTAAAATGTTTCTAGGGGTGAGTAATGATACTCAGTGAGCATATATCAGTATTCAAGTATTTAAAAAAAAGTAATGCTCCAAAGCCACATCCCTAAAAGCAGCTATAACAAGTAACGGTTAGAGGCCCTATCAAATTAATCTGTAAAGGTGTAGGTTCTCGTGTACTGAAACATCTCTTAAAGGTACTACACCACTTCCTGTTGTCTTGGAAAGTCATCTCAGACTTTGAGCTATTCATTTCAGAATGAGTTGTATTGTTATGAGTGTCTAATATTTTATCTCACCATAAAAGTTAGTGTTATAATATTTCTCTTTTTACTTTTCAGAAAACTGAACTGAAATTGGAGAACAAAGATTATAAAGAAATTCAGCGTGATATTGGTGATGATGTGCGTTATTGGAACAGGACAGTAGGCCTCTACCTCGTTATTGAGGCTAGCAATGGTGTGATGCTTATCTGGGATAAGAAGACTACTGTTTTCATCAAGCTGACCCCCAATTACAAAGTTAGGACCTGTCTGTCTTTTTCTGAAGCAGTAGTATGAATAGATAAATGAGATAAGGAAACATAAATGTTCTTTTATTCTGACTCCATGTTTGATTCCTATATCCTCTGTACATTGATGATTAGCTTGCATTATTACTATCACAGCTTGCAGTGGTGTTACTGGAGTTCCTTACAGTCCATCACAATGCATTGCAGAGGATGCATAGCATATGATTGCAATAAAGCTAAATATCTAAGGCATTCTAAGTTTGTGAATATTACGAGTCAAGCATCCAAAGTAATTTAGGGGATGCAAACTGACTGTACATGCACTTAGAAACCTGCATGGAATCTCAGCCCTGAGTTAAAACCAAACCCTCTGTGCAATGTATGGAGATGGTTCTAATTTCTGAAAATCCACATGCTGAATTATAGAGTACTTAATTCATTGGGCTGAATGAGGAGGTGTGGGGTTGTATAAAAGGGGACATACTATTGTTTGAGTGGGCTGATGTACCTTAAATAGCACTACCAAAAATTCACTGTTGTGGGTAAATTGCTAAATTCTTTCTTTTGAGAAAAATGAGTCCCTTTCATTTTTTTCCCATGGATGAAGAAATGGTGCTCATTATGTTAGAAGCTTTTAATAAAAAACAGTTTTGAGCAGAATGAAATTCCCTCAGGCTTATATTAATAGCTGAGTTATGATAAATTGAGAAGAATGGAAAATAAATTAATTCTTCGCAGGTGAAAGAGGTTTAGCCACTCTTTAGTGTTATAAGTTGGATGAAGGGCCACCACAGAGACATGGAAATACACTAGATATAAATGGTTTCAGGGAGGGAACACATGGCAGCTGAATAGTTTGCTGAGTACACAAATAAAGGTTTATTTTCTCTACAAATGATTTGAAAGTAAAGATGAAAATATGTCATTTGCATGGAGAGTCAATTATCCTTTTTAATGTCAATGTTTTGATCTTACTTTACTATAGTCTGTTTCTCACTTCCATGGTATATTTAAAGGCAGTATATATCTTAATTTTCTTTTCCAGGGCAAAGTGTGTGGTCTGTGTGGCAACTTTGATGACAAGTCTAACAATGACTTTACAACAAGGAGTGGGCTGCAGGAGACTAATGCTCTGAAGTTTGGGAATTCCTGGAAACAGTCTTCCATGTGCCCAGATATCACAGAAGAGATTAAGCCCTGTGATGTGAAACCACATCGGAAGTCCTGGGCAGAGAAAGAATGCAGCATCATCCGGAGTGAAGTCTTTAAAATTTGTCACTCCAAGGTTTGTAAAGGGCAGTGAGTGATGGGACAGAACAATGCATTTCTGTTACTGCAGAAGCAGAGGGATCATCAGAAATGAGTGAAGAGATGGTTAAATAGAGTGATCTTCAATTAAGTCTTCAGTACAGCTACATTTCAGCTACCATTAGTCAAAGTAGTTTGAGTATCTGTAGCAATGGAACTGTGCAGTAGTGGTGCCAGGCCCAGCTGTACAAGCACGTATATATGACCACAATTTCACTGCTACTGCTGTGCAAGCTAGCTTCATCAATCTAGCCTGAATAGGTCTGTGTGTACAGCAGCTGCACGGTCTCTTGTTGAGAGACTGTCAATACTATAAGTTCTGAAAGGCCTTCTGATCATCAGACCTATCTTCTGACAGAAATGCATACTGTACTTGAAAGGGGGCTGTTGAAGAGACCACTGCTCCTTGTAATATTCAACCCACAGAAGGGATCATCTTGGAAACCACTGACATCATGCAGTTTAGGCTTAGCTGCTAGTACTGAGCCTCCAAATTGCCATAGCACACGCTATGTCAGGCCCACAGCTTCCAGAGCACAGTGCACAGAGAGCACTCCTCTCTATTTCTTGTCTCTTTCCTGAAGTGTGGTAATATTAACAACAGTTTGTTCTTAACTCACAGTGGAAAAGTCACAAAGAATTATTAATTTAATTAACTTGTGTTTCTATGTTGATTCCTTCAGCAGCTAAAATCCAGTCTAAGTTTCTCTTCTTGCAATCCTAAGCAAAAAAAGTGGAAATGTTTTGCTAAAGTTTATTGGATAAACTCCAAAAACTGGCAGACATAAAATTCTCTGCTTCATATTTGCTGAGAAGTGCAGCCTTTCTGATACTGCTCATTACTCGGTCGGCAAAGCTTGCTGTAAGATAAGACTTCATTGGCATCAATCCAGCTTGGTTTTGAGAGCAGTAAAATGAAACTCTGTTAGAAAATGCGGGCACTGCCAAGGACTCTTATTTTATTTTTTCGGTTGTAGCAAAGTATGAAGGTACTATATTACTTTAAGTCTATTATTACCCAAAATATATTAAACAGCTTCAAGCCTATGTTTGTTTGTGATTTGGTAATTCTTAGAAACAGTCTCATTACTGCCCAGTTCAATTCCCATATGTCAAGAGATCTCTCAAGCTTACTAGTTTGAAAACTAATTTGGAGATGAACAGGGCCATCATTTCTTTCCCAAACCAGGTGGACCCAATTCCTTTCTATGAAGCCTGCGTTCATGACGCCTGCTCTTGTGACAGTGGTGGAGATTGTGAGTGCTTCTGTTCTGCAGTTGCTGCATACGCTCAAGAATGTACCAAGGCTCAGGCCTGTGTTTTCTGGAGAACTCCTGATATATGCCGTGAGTAACAGTTAAACACAACTGTGTCTCTCTGGCTGCAGTCAGAAAGCCTATCAAATAAGTCATTAATACTATCACTGCAAGGTTGTGGTGGCTATGGGATGCAATTTATTTTCACAGCATATCAGGGAACAAACAGAACTAGTGATTTTTTATATTGCAATTATCTTTTACTCAGTCTGGCTTCTTTTTCTTTTTTCTTTTTCTTTTTCTTTTTTTGTTTTCCTTTTTCTTTTCTAGTTTTTTTTTTTTTTTTATTAAGGCTAGGTTTCAAATCATCCTTCCTTTTTGCTTGATAATCGGTGAACTGCAACTCCTGTTACCTTTCTCCTCTCTTGTTTCTTCAAATTATACAGAATTTGATTATAGGAAAAGTTATATGGAAGTACTCGTATGTAGATGAACCTAATCAGTATTGAGTATATTAAGCAGTGTCCATTAGTGGTGTTAATGCTTATACCAGCACCTCATAAAATAATGTAAAATAATATTTAAATTAATAGTTCCCCCAAAAGTGCTCAAAACAAAATTTTGAGAGTCTAAGTGGCAGAAATTTAATTTTTTTAAATTTAAAAAATTCATTCTGATTCAGAATTAAGGCTAGTTGTAGTTTTTAAGTGAAAGAAGTCAGTGAAACAGAAGTTATAAGATTCAGTCAGGTCTGGTATATAAGTTTATAAAACTCCTTCTTCTGTCCATAGTCATCTAAGCTGAATTCTGTCTGAAGTTGTATCCATAATGTCTCATATGCTTGCTCTTGACCTGCTGGAGGTGACTTTTATCCCATGTGATACAGCAAGGTAGAACTATTTTGAATATACTGCAAGACTTTTTAGGAGTTTGCTAGTAGCTAGGGAAGAAAAATACTCTCAGAAATTTACCCTTAATTTTAAATTAAAATCAACACTAATTCTTTAATTTTTTTGTGATTTGAATCAAACATTTTCACCCCGTGGCTTGAGTGTTTAATATGAAAATCTTGGGCCCTGGAGTTTTGACCCCAAATTTTGAGGTATCCTATGTTTTAGTAGAAGAAAGGCCAGGTCCTATACCTCAAAAGAAATTTTGCTGGCTTAACATGTAGATTAATTTAGCTTGTACCTTTAAAGACCTGATCAGAGCTGCATTTTGGCAACCGAGTTTTTAATCAGCTTCTCTTTTTTTTTTTCATCAGCAATATTTTGTGACTACTACAACCCTCGTAATGAGTGTGACTGGCACTATGAGCCTTGTGGCAGTAATGTCACAACCTGCAGGATGATTAATAATGTCAGCACCAACTTTTCAGTACCATACCTGGAAGGTAATAAATTCCTTGTCATTTTTAAATTTTATTTCATATTACTCTGCCCAGGTATCATTTAATGAATATGGAATAGTCAGTCAGCTTGACAAGATGTTCCTAAATCTGTTGTGTTGAATTTGTCTCCAGTCTTGCATAAATGTTTTCTATAAAGTAATTTATTATTTATTAACATCAGTGGATGATAGTTACATTGCTGTAAGCCACAAAACTAGGTCTCTGCTTGGATAGTATCCTGAAACATGCAAGATTTTTACACCACTGTTATTTTTTACCCCATCCTAAGGGCATTTCAAGAGAAGGAAAACCTTTTACATGGCAAAGAAGTGAGTTACTGATAGTTGGAGTTTTTTAATCATATAAATTTTTATGCATCAGATCCATCTTGACTTTATTAATGTGCAGCATCCTCTTATCTTTACAATGGAAAATATCTCTGATATCAGACACACTGATGCTGCCATGTATTGTATTCTTAACAGAGACCACAAAGTGGTGTCAGAAGGCTGCTGGGGGCTACCTCTGTTTTTAGTGTATTTCATTTGTAGTTTTTGTTTAGGCTTTAAGACCAAGATGTGAGGCTAAAACACATTATTCTGCTTTCCATCCCACTTAGGGGATGCACAAGCCATTTAAATCCCACTGAACCCCTCGAAGAATGTAGAGATACAATATTAGTAGGTGAAAGTCCTTGTGCTTGATAACTGAAAAGTAATTTCATGTTTTGAGGACTGTGATGATCCAGGAATGCGAATGACTTTACAAATATCTTCTGTTTTATCACATGATAAAGTTGGAGAAAACAGCCACATTTTTGGCTACACAGTCTTTTTGGTCTGGACTGGAAGGAGTTATTTCCAGTTTAGGGATTGGAAAGAACTGCCCAGAGTTTTACTTTGCTATTTTAATCCTTGAACTGCTGATAACCAAACCAAACCAAACCAGCATAAAACCTAACAAAAATATTTTCAAAAACAAAAGTTAACTCTATGTTTTGAAATAGATTGTCTTAGATTATTAGAAAGATTTGGAAAGTGTCGGAAGGCAGATTATTATATATCCAATTATCTTTCTAAATTATTTTTGGTTTTTATCTTCAATGGAAATGTAGAGCACACTTACTTGTGTTAGGACATCTTTAGTACAGTCTGGCAGTGTGAAGTGACTTTTAAGTACCAGTTAATTACATGGTCATTAAGTTTACAGGCTATTTAGAATTCCAGGATAGCATAAAGAGGACTTTATCTAATTAAGAATTGGATTTTATGAGAGATTATTTGGAAGCCAGACACAATAATTTTTTAAAAGTTTGTTTACATGAAAAATGCAATGAGAATTGACAGACAATTAAGCCGTTTCAGGTGGGGTTTGGGTCATTGGCCACAGGTATGGAAAAATGCAGATAAATTATCTGTTTGGCATGGAGTTACCTGGTCTTTTAAAGGCACGTAAACAAGGTCTAGTGTTCCAATAAATGTAGTGAAAGACCTGTTTGTTAATGAATCCACTTCCATATTCTTCACAAAAGTATTACTGATATAGTGATCTGATTTCGATATCTGTAGAAAAATCAGGATGTTTCTTTCTCTTAAAAATACTAGCTGCCCATAGAATTTAATATAAATTAGGGATTTCTGCAAGACCTTGAACTAGGAAAAAACAACTTACCTAGGTTTCATGACTAAACTTTTTTTTTAATCCTCCTCACCGCAGTATTATCAATGAGAACTGTTTAATTTAAGTCTTTTGGAAAGACTAATTTTCCAAGGATTAATTTGTATTGGAAATTTTCAATGTCTTTCATGCTTGATTCAGTGAGAATCATATACCTTCAGAATGTATCCTATCATTGAGTTAACTCTTTATACTTTTTCTTCATCCTGTATACTGTTCTACTTGTCATCAACAGGCTGCTACCCCAGGTGCCCTAAGGACAAG
Organism: Aviceda cuculoides; assembly: GCA_035590195.1. Classification (NCBI taxonomy): domain Eukaryota; kingdom Metazoa; phylum Chordata; class Aves; order Accipitriformes; family Accipitridae; genus Aviceda; species Aviceda cuculoides. The sequence goes on from JAVJGG010000021.1 coordinate 10,699,250, forward strand.
CCTGTTTATAATGAAGAAACAAAGGAATGTGTGCCTGAAGATCAATGTTGGTGTTACATCAATGGAAATCATGTTCCCCCTGGGAGCGAAATACCCACAGAAGACAACTGTACAAAATGGTACATAAAAAATGCAAAAACATTTGCAGTAATTCAGGAAAGAATTTATGTATGTTGAGCCCCTCACTTACTTTACTGGGCCTCAAGCAAATAGAGATGCAACTTCAACTGAAGAGCTAGTATTTCTAGCATTTATTTATACAAATCAGAGGAACAATGATGTTTATTCCAGTTGAGACTTAAACTCAGAAAATGCTTCACTTACCATATGTATAGATCCTAAAATTTTCATTCATAATTTTCCAAACCCATACAAATCCAGATTTCAGGTTGATAGTGTTGTTATAATAAGTGTATTAGTAAATTCATTAAATATACTCTTTGAATTGCCATAAAAGATTTAATGGCATGAAACCTGGGTGTGTCTCTAGAACAATCTTTTGATTCTTATGGCACTTTGGGAAGAGAGGGGTTACTCTGCCTTGTATTCTCACTTAAAACTAGGATTTCAAATTCACTGTAATCTGAAATGTTCTGTACTAGCCCTGAGAGAGATAGCTGAGTGCTAACTGCTCATTCCTAGAGCCTTACTAATGATAGGACTGACATCTACGACTCCATGATGACAACAGACAAAAAACCTCCTGATCTAGTACAAGTTCACTGCTCTGAAAAACATTTCTTACTATTGCAACTTGCAACACAAAGCGGTTCATGATAGTTTTAGGACATTGTACTTAAAGAACGAAAGTGATAACTTATTTGAATGAAATAATGGCAGGCAATATTGGGAAATGTTACACCCAGAAAAATATCCAGTAGTATGAATGAAGATCAGGTGACAAATTTCTACGTTTCTGTGATCTTGGCTCTGCTAACAGGTGCCATAAAACATCTGCAACATTTTAATTTTTGAAAATTTTCTTTTAGTGTCTGTGGTCCCTCAGGATCCATACAGTGTACACCAATCCCAGGTAAATAATATTTGGGGATTTCTACAGATAAAAAGAAAATAGTGCATAGAATTGCTATGTTTGTCTCTTCAAAAGACTTAGTACTGATTTGGAATAATTCTTTCCAGTGCAAGTGAAAGTTGTGGCCAAAGAAAATTGGGCAGAACTTGTGTTGAACCTTGCTTCAAGTACCTTGAACCAAGTACTTCTTGTTCAACCTTTTTCTCATGTCCCTTATTCTTTCTCCCCATGTCCCATATCCAAACTACTGAATTCCACTACAAGAATTGGCACTCCCAGAACATGTAGTATAGAAAAATATCAGATAGTAAATTGCAGTTGTTATTTCTCTCAGAACATTTTAAAACATGGTTTGTAAGTCTGTCCTTCCAAGCATTTTATGCAGGGCTTTATTAAATATGTTTTAATGTAAAGATAAATTCATGTGATGCATTAGATCTAAGCTCCAGGTATAGCTCTGAAAGGACCATGCATGATGTGATTTGCCTTTATCTTTTACCTGGTAATAGGAAAATTGCACAGTAAAGCTCTTTCTTGCAGGGTGTCCTTGTGTCATCAATGGAACGAGTTATGAAGTGGGTGAAATTGTGGCACAAATACAGGATGGCAACATATGTATAACATACGTTTGTGCAGAAAATGGTTCTATAGTTGTTGGAAGTACTTACCCTTGTCCGACATCTACTTCACCTACAACCATTTCAACCTCCTTTCCTACTAGTACTCTTACCACCACAGGTAAATCTTCAACAGAGATGCGCATCTAAAAAATTGTTTTCTTTAAGGAAAATACTTTAAATATTGAATGTACAAGTATATGGGCTTATAGTTGACACAGATAGAACGATGCTTATGAATAGTTTTATCACACTACACTAAGATTTTTAACACTTTGAATTGATTTACTTCTCATGGAAGAAATTGTAACTATAAATGCACAGGGTGCCTTCCTAATTCTGAAAAACATGTTAGCATCTCAGTATCCTGATGGGATAGTAGAAAATGTCTCAGTAGTGTCAGCAAAAAAAATAGAATTAGGATATTTAAAACTATTATTATATTTTTTTCTAAAGCTTGGAGATGATGGAGTAATTTTTTTTTATTTTTCTATTTCAGTTACCACTACAAGCCCTCCAGTAATTACAAGTAAGTTTTAAATAGAAAACAAAGTTGTTAAAAAATGTCAAAGGAATATTTAAAGGAAGAGTAAATCAAAGATGACCACTACAGAAAATATATTTAAAACAAAATTAAATAATTTCTTAAAATTGCAAAAGTGTGATAAGTATAGAGCAAAGAAAGACCTTTAAAGGCTTCAGATTGGTGATTTTGTTTTGATGTGAAGCTTCCTGTTGAAAATCCTGGTAATATAGAACCCATTTTAGAACACTCTTCTCTTGGAAAAAATGACAAGTTGCAATGCATTGCTCTAGTCCTTAATGGAATAACATACAAAATTAATCTTCTCAGAATGTTTTCTGTAAACTCAGATGCCAAATCTCTGTCTTTTCTTGCAGCTCCATGCTTTGGATTAATCTGTAATTGGACTGAGTGGTTTGATGTTAGTAACCCTGAAGAAGATGGTGGTGACTATGAAACCTATGATGCAATAAGAAATGAACATGGAAACAAAATATGTGAAGCTCCTGAAGACATTGAATGCAGGGCTAAAGATAATCCCGATATGAGTTTAGAGGAACTTGGCCAGAAAGTGGAATGTAATGTTACATATGGACTAATCTGTAAAAATGAGGAGCAAGATCCAACTATGTGGCAACTTTGCTATAATTATGAAATCAGGGTAAACTGTTGTGAGTGGAGTGAAATTTCTTGTGAGACTACAAGTACACCGAGTCCAACACCAACTGCAACTTCAACCACCACCAGCACAACAGTACCCATCACCACTACAGTCAGGCAGTCAACAGCAATTACCACCACGACCATTCCCACCCCAACTATCACCAGTGAATTCACACCATCAGTTACCACCCCAGTAACTTCAACCTCTCCAGGTATTTAGCAGACTAATACCCTCTACTCTTCCCTTGCCATAGGAGAAATAAAGGGCTGTCAGCTACTAAAGGCAACTCATCTCCACAGCAGATATTGAGCTGGCAGGAAGTATTACTTATGCTGGTTGGGAGCTCTAGCCTTCTGCTGGAGAGAAGGTTCCCAGGACTTGTTGTGTGAGATTAGAGTAGGCCTTGATCTAGAGTACCATCATTTTAGGCATTGTCTGGGTGGGGCTGTGCAGAATTCCTTCCCTTTCTCCTCCTGCTTTCCCTCTGTCAGTGCTAACATTTGCCTGTGGTTATAGACACAGGAAGGAAGGATTTCCTGGCAGGCTTTCTGGAACAGTTTCACTCTGCAGGCTGCCACTTGCTGTGAACTGTGGTCTTTGGCTGCTGAGATCCACTAGTACCCTGTGAACCTCTAAATCAGGCTGACATTACACCACAGGGAAATTTCATGACAATTGGGCAGGAACATATTCCTGTGCATACTTTCTTCCCAGACCACAGCTTCCCCTCTCAGTTCTTACTCCATGAGAAAGCAAGGAGTTCTAAGTAATAAGGCAGAGATAGAAAGCCTCACAGAGCCTTAGTCCTCCTCATGTCATGTCTGCCTCCTATTGGTAGGTATTTTCAGTTTAGTGAGAAGCACATTACAGCAACATCCCTAGTCTCTTTGCTAGGAAAGACTGTTGTGATCCTGTCTGTGCGCTGATTTGGAACTAGTCTGCTTTCTGGGGACAGAAAGGAAGGCCTAGTGATATAGGCCTTTACTGTGGTAAGAGTGGGCTGAATACTCTAATTTTGTGCCAGCTACCTTAAGTGTAACTTCTGTTCACTGCACATTGTATACTTGCACCTACGTCTGTTTTCTCTGTCCCTGTTATTTCTAACAGCCCCACCTTCGTCCACAACGAGAACAGTGTCCCCTCCACCCGTATCGACAACCGCTCCCACGCCGACGCCATCGGAGTCTCCCAGCAGCACCGCCACCACCACGATGCCACCCAGCAGCACCCTGGGGACAACGACGATGGTTCCTGGCACATCAGCACCCACCCCAACTGCTGCAACCACATTCCCAACACCAACAATAATCACGAAAACCCCACTGCCTCCAACTTCAGAAGCAATAAGTAATTCTCTGTCTGTGTTGTCATTTGTTGCCTTGCTATGGGAGAAATCAACATTTATCAGCAGCTTAAGATGTCTTAATTTTTGTACACTCAGCGAGTTTAATTGATTTATATTTCCAAAAAAATCTTAGAATCATGGAATAGTTTCTGTTGGAAGGGACCGTTTTAAAGGTCTTTTGGTCCTACCTCCCCTGCTACGGGCAGGGACTTCTTCCACTACATTAGGTTACTCAGAACCCAATTCAGCCTGACCTTGAACTCTGCAAATGATTGAGCATTGACAACTTCTCTGGGAAGCCTGTTCCAGTGTCTCGTCACCCTCATCATAGAAAAGTTCTTACTTTTGTCCATTCTAAACCTACCGTCTTTCAGTTTAAAACCATTGCCCCTTGTCCTGTAACTACAGGCCTTGGTAAAATGTCTCTCTCTGTCTTTCTTATAAGTCCCCCTTATATACTGAAAGACTGCAATAACGCCTCCCTGAAGCCTTCTCTTCTGCAGGCTGAACCCCAACTCTCTCAGCCTCTCTTCACAGGGGAGGTGTTCCAGCCCTCTGATAATTTTAATGATCTTCCTCTGCACCCGCTCAAACACTTTCATGTCATTCTTTTACTGGGGACCCCAGAGCTGGATGTTTTACTCTAGGTGAGGTCTCACAAGAGTGGAGAAGAGTGGGTCCTGTACTGAGCTGTCTGTTTAGGAGGGAGAGTGCACATGTTTCTGCTTCTCAGTTCTACTCCTTTGATTATTGGGAACATTAGGAGTTTTTCATCCTGCTGCCTCTGCCCAGCTTAGACAGATACTGAACTGATGGGAAGGAAGCCTTGCTTTTGCTGCTTTTGGACCCTGTTCTTCAGCTGGAGAGAATTTACTCAGTGGGACCCATGGCGTGCAATGGGAGAGCAGCCTTGGTTTTGTGGCATTGTCATTTCAGGCGCTGTTTGGGCACAGCTGTGCAGACTTTCTTCCCCTTCTTTCTTGTGTTGCCTCTGTGGCCATTGCTGCCACTCACCTGCAGTTCTGGCTGTAGGAAGCTTTGAAGGTTTTCCCTGGCAGGGTTTGGGGAAAAGCTTCAGACCGCAGGTTGCCCCTTGCTACGGACCAAGGCTCGGGGCAGCTGGGTTCTCCCAGCATTCCCATGAGCGTTGTTCTCCAGCTGTCTACGGACTGCTGAAAAGCAAGCAAACGTTTTGGCAGCAGTGTGTGTCCTGTGCCTGCTTCCTTTGTGGTCATGACCTTTCCCAGTGTTTGGTTTCTTCTTGACGTAGTGAGGTGGTGTGAGTGGCATGAGAAGGTGAGAGAGTGGTGGGAGTCCCTGCTTGGTTCTGCTTCAGCTCATGTGTTGCCCTTACGTGAGTGGTTTTTGCACATGAGAAGCCCAACAGAGCCATGTGCCCTAGCTGCGAGGAGGAGACACAATGTGTCTCGGCAGTGCCTGTGTCCTGATTTGGCCCTAGTGTGTTTTGTAGGGCCAAGAAGAGGAGGCCTGCCCATACAAGTGAGCTTTGTTGTGGCAAGGGTTGGGTGACCGGTGTAGCAGTGCCCAAGGGGCACTCTTGTGTGCAGTGGATGCCCAGAGCACCACCTGCGAGTTGTGCTGGTGCACCGGCTTGTTGTCTCTCTTCTGGCTGTTTCTAATTGTTCCTCTTGTTGTTGTCCCCCAGGTTGTGACTGCATCTGGACGGACTGGATTGATGTGAGTTACCCAAATAGTTCTGACAGAAACAGCGGTGACTACGAAACCTTTGAGAATATCCTGAAGAACGACTCCTCCTGGGTCTGTGCGAAAGCTGAGAACATTTCATGCAGAGCAGAGAAATTCCCTCACATTCCCATTGCAGATTTAGGGCAGAAGGTGGAATGCAGTGTTAACACAGGGCTCATCTGTAACAATAGCGATCAGGTCATAGGAGGTATAATACCGATGCCTGTCTGCCTCAATTACGAGATCAGCGTCTGCTGCATCCCCAACATACCGGAGTGTATTACAAGTACCACCATGAGCACCACGACAGCCCCACCTTCGTCCACAACGAGAACAGTGTCCCCTCCACCCGTATCGACAACCGCTCCCACGCCGACGCCATCGGAGTCTCCCAGCAGCACCGCCACCACCACGATGCCACCCAGCAGCACCCTGGGGACAACGACGATGGTTCCTGGCACATCAGCACCCACCCCAACTGCTGCAACCACATTCCCAACACCAACAATAATCACGAAAACCCCACTGCCTCCAACTTCAGAAGCAATAAGTAATTCTCTGTCTGTGTTGTCATTTGTTGCCTTGCTATGGGAGAAATCAACATTTATCAGCAGCTTAAGATGTCTTAATTTTTGTACACTCAGCGAGTTTAATTGATTTATATTTCCAAAAAAATCTTAGAATCATGGAATAGTTTCTGTTGGAAGGGACCGTTTTAAAGGTCTTTTGGTCCTACCTCCCCTGCTACGGGCAGGGACTTCTTCCACTACATTAGGTTACTCAGAACCCAATTCAGCCTGACCTTGAACTCTGCAAATGATTGAGCATTGACAACTTCTCTGGGAAGCCTGTTCCAGTGTCTCGTCACCCTCATCATAGAAAAGTTCTTACTTTTGTCCATTCTAAACCTACCGTCTTTCAGTTTAAAACCATTGCCCCTTGTCCTGTAACTACAGGCCTTGGTAAAATGTCTCTCTCTGTCTTTCTTATAAGTCCCCCTTATATACTGAAAGACTGCAATAACGCCTCCCTGAAGCCTTCTCTTCTGCAGGCTGAACCCCAACTCTCTCAGCCTCTCTTCACAGGGGAGGTGTTCCAGCCCTCTGATAATTTTAATGATCTTCCTCTGCACCCGCTCAAACACTTTCATGTCATTCTTTTACTGGGGACCCCAGAGCTGGATGTTTTACTCTAGGTGAGGTCTCACAAGAGTGGAGAAGAGTGGGTCCTGTACTGAGCTGTCTGTTTAGGAGGGAGAGTGCACATGTTTCTGCTTCTCAGTTCTACTCCTTTGATTATTGGGAACATTAGGAGTTTTTCATCCTGCTGCCTCTGCCCAGCTTAGACAGATACTGAACTGATGGGAAGGAAGCCTTGCTTTTGCTGCTTTTGGACCCTGTTCTTCAGCTGGAGAGAATTTACTCAGTGGGACCCATGGCGTGCAATGGGAGAGCAGCCTTGGTTTTGTGGCATTGTCATTTCAGGCGCTGTTTGGGCACAGCTGTGCAGACTTTCTTCCCCTTCTTTCTTGTGTTGCCTCTGTGGCCATTGCTGCCACTCACCTGCAGTTCTGGCTGTAGGAAGCTTTGAAGGTTTTCCCTGGCAGGGTTTGGGGAAAAGCTTCAGACCACAGGTTGCCCCTTGCTATGGACCAAGGCTCTGGGCAGCTGGGTTCTCCCAGCTTTCCCATGAGCATTGTTCTCCAGCTCTCTGCAGACTGCTGAAAAGCAAGTGGACTTTTTGGCAGCAATATGAGACCCCTAACATTGCAGTGAATCTGCCTCTGTGACAGTTCACCATATATTCCTTTATTTCCTTCTGAACATGAAGGAGTTTGCCTGTCCTCACCCAAATGTGAATTAATTTTAGCTGAAGGACTGTCCTTGTGGACTGTGTGGGCAGAAGCAGTGTATCTTACTTCCTTCTATCCTCCAGCATTATGACTGCACTCTTATTATGTATGCGGTGCTTCTTTATCTACCATGTGTCTCTTACATCATGCTGTAAAATCACAAACAGCTGTCTATGAGGCTGACCTCTGAGCATCATGAACAATTTATAAAATGCTAACCAAAAACTATTTTAAAGGAGCCTGCAGTAGGGCCCTTGAAAACTGGCTTGGTCTTGTGAGAAGTAAAAAGCAGAAAAGTGAATTTGGGGTTCCTAGCATGCAAAAATAGGTTGTGGGTGAGTAGTCACAAAGGCCTGGGAGTTAGGTATGGAACACAGATTGCTCCAGCAACTGCTCAGTTTCAGTAGAATCAAATGACGCTGAGCATAATCAATGCTGGTATGAACATGCCACATAAAGTAGAACAGGGAACAGTGGTCTATACATAGAATATAGCATGATAGCAGTAAAGAATTAACCAAAGAGTTCACTGATCAACTCAAGGAATAACCCTGCAATAAGGACTGCTGAACTCTTCTCTGCAGTATAAACTTTTGAAACTGCAGATACCTGTTCCATCAGACATTGATCATTGATAAAGTGTTTACATCAATGTCTCCCATGCAAGATGTAGAAGATTTTTTTAGTAATATCTCTGTTATGCAAAAGACTTTAATAAAACACTTACTGCTTTATTCCCATATAAATACCCTCTACTTAGTTTTGTTAAATTTTATTTGCTTATAAGAAAATGAAATTAAGTTAATAAAAATGCAATTTGACTACTTAAAATACTGTGTTTTCTCCCCATCTTAAAGAAGGTACAACACCTGAATCAGGAACACTGACAAGTACTACAGTTCCTCCTTCAGCTACGCCAGAGCCAACAACTAGAACAACAGAAATACAAAGTACAGTGTCTACCACAGGCACGACTATACAACAGTCAACAACACCAGTGTCAACAAGCCCAGTGACAGTCACCACCTCTGGAGTCACTGAAACAGGATCAACCACCAAAACCACCACTTCGGGCCCCACACCCTCAGGCCCCACTCCCTACAGCACCACGATAGTAACAGTAACTGGTAGCCCAGTGACAACCACTGCAACTCGCCCTACTCCCACAAGATCAACTGCCATCACTACCACCATGACTTCAGGACCATCCTCCACAGAGTCTGCTGCTTTCACTACTGTATCTTGGCCATCAGTATCAACCAGCTCCATGCCTGTCACTACCTCTGGTACAACTCCATCAGAATCTTTTACCACTACTTCAGGAACAACCTCTAGGAATTTTACCACAATTACTGCCACCACCACTACCAGCACCTCTGAAATTTTTTCCTCTGGCTCAACTAGTACTTCTGGGCCAACTGCAACATCAATTTCAGTCACCATTACAGGAAGTTCTACGTACAGTACAGTTACTCCACTCAGTGCTTCAAGTTCAACTACAACTCCACCACCAACCACTCCTGGAAGAAATTGTTCTATTTTTCCTAATGAATCTTACGCAGTGAGTAGATTTCATGAGTTTTTTTAGCATTCTCCTTTGTACGGAGACTAGGCATATAATTTCAATGCTAGTAACATACAGAGTAGGTATTAATCTGGATAGAAAATGAAGTATCAGTCCATTCTATTTCTTTCTGTTTTCTTGGGTATGAGCATGACTTCCAATGATATTCAGTTTGATAGCTTGCATACTGTTATTAGTTCTTCAAGGATAGTTTTAAAAAGGCTTTCTTCAAGGAGGTAGATCACAGCTCAATGTTTCTCTTTATTGTAGGATAGCTTTGATGAAGAAGTAACTAAGGGCTAAGTGGTGCTAATCTGTCTTTTCTGTTTCTGCTTTTGAATAGATCCAGAGTGGGGAAAAGTGCTTTATATGTTTACAGTGGAGCCCAACAATAAACCACAGTGCTGAACTAGTCTGAGTTTGGAATTAGTCAGACTTGGTCATAGCCTAGTTTCAGGAGAGGACTGTGAAGCAGATCACCACATTCAAATGCTCTTGAAATTTGGCTCAGAGTTCTGAGTTTTTTGGAACCCTCCACCTCTGACACAGACAAGTTAATGTCTTGTACATTTCTAAAGCCTCCTCACAGCTTAGATGTCTACCAACTTGCTCAGTAGATCTGCAGGGATGAAAATTATACATGACTGAAAAACTGGTGGAAGATAGAAAAAATGCATACAGTCACAATGCATGCCCATAACCCCTGAGACATTACTCCCCAAATAGCTGGTGTTCAGTGTAGCTTTAGCTGTTAATGTGTTCCAGGCATTCATGGGAAGGGGTTGATCATATATTGAACACCGATATTGATCAGTGTCTTTCACTGTTGATTAGAGAGGGAGTGTAGGTGATGAGATTAGATCAGACAACCAACTTTCAGACAGCTGAAACTAAAAAAGGCAATTCTCACTTCAGGTTCTTGGCTTGACTTTTATAAGTAATGCTTTTCACTTAGCAGCTCTCAGTAGTGCTAGCTCATCTTCCAGGCCTTGATGGTGCTGACTGCTGCACTTCTTTTCCATTTTCAGACTTCTGGAGGGGAAAAAAATTGTCAATAAACATACATCATTTTAAAACTCTGCAAAAGATATTCAGGCATAACTGTTGTCAGTCAGACTGCTTCATAAGGTTTCTCTCTCTCTTTCCCTCCCGCCCTGCTTCCAAACACAGCCAGGTGAGTCATGGTGGATCTGTGACTGCATTAAGGCAATATGTATAGAAGACGATATAATCCAGGTGGTTCCCGTAATCTGTAACCCACCTCCTAAACCTACATGTGCCAATGGACTTTCTCCTGTGCAAGTCATTGATGAGGATGGATGCTGTTGGCACTGGGAGTGTGATTGTAAGTATATATTTTGTTGATTATTTTATCTCCTGTGGGAACAATACTGGTGTTAGGAGCAGCAGTATTTATCAGGAGACAAGTATCGCACAAGGCTGTGACCCTCACACTTCTAATGTTGGTCGGTTTGGAGAGCTTCACTGATTCTTTTTAGCTAATTGGAGGCTTTTACTTAATTTGATATCATTTCTACATAACTATTGTGTTCATAGAATAAAGTGGTCTCCCAAGGCAGGATTTAAATGTCCAGATGCAGACATCTATAGGCTAGAAGCCTACATATAAATTACTTGTTCAGACTATGGGTAGAGGTATATCTAGGGTGCTGTTAATCCTATTCTCAGTTGTCTATCAGAAACATCAGATGAACTGTGTCCTGAAAGTGCCTGTTTTTCTCTGTTATTGATGAGTTCTAGATAAAGAGCTCATGCATTGATATACACACTTTAAAATCTAAACCCTTAAAGTTAGATGAGATGAATCATGCTCCTACAGATTTTGTTTGTAGTCTGATCTCATTCTGTATGTTGCCGTAAGAAGCTAACCTAGCTGTATGTTTTTGTAGGCTACTGCACTGGCTGGGGAGACCCACATTACATGACTTTTGATGGACTATACTACAGCTATCAAGGGAATTGTACATACGTCCTTGTGGAAGAGATTTATAAGAAAGTTGACAACTTTGGTGTCTACATTGATAACTACCATTGTGATGCACGGGATGTAGTCTCCTGTCCTCGAACACTCATTGTGAGACATGAGACTCAGGAAGTGCGCATGGCAACAGTCAAACCAAATACTCTACAAGTAGAGGTATTGAAGAATGTTACCTTTGATTTCTTGATTAAAATATTAATACAGCATCGACCTGATAATTATATTCACAATGTTAGGGAAAAAAAATAAAAAGGAACCTGTGTTTTAGATTTAATACCAGTTTAGATTATAAAATAAGACTGCTTTGAAGGACTGTTTTTGACTCTGAATATGGAGATAAATTTCTACAACTTTGTCCCTTTTTTATCTCAAATATTTGCAGTGGCTTATCTCTCCTAAATACACAAACATTAAAAAATTGCTGAGAGTTAAGGATATAAAATAAATTAATTTATAATTAATAGTAATGTAACAAAGGAAAAGAATAAATGTTGAATGGGAGGATACAACATAAACTAGACATAACAATAAAGTGCTGGGGTTAAGCATTTTTAAAGAGTACTGTTACTAGCTTTTATTGGTATCACCTTTTTAACTTTTCAGAATAGGGGCTCTTATGTGTTTCTTTCACTGATAAATATGATACCCCAGCTTTGGGGCTTCAAATTTGGTGAGAAGTGTTTCTGTTTAGGCTTTTGTGGGGTTTGTTTTGTTTATTTTTGTACATTACTGTGTAGGAATATTACAAGTTAGGTTGCAGCATATTGTTGAAAATGTGCAATATTTGTACCCCTTTTTTTTCTCTAAAGCAAAGAAATCTACCATTGCTGAGTAAAAGTAGTAGTGCTAGTTCCATAGGTATTTCATGGCTACTGTATTTAAATAAATAATAGAGATTTTATCTTATTTCTTTCATTTACTTTTCCTACAAGCATGTTCCCTTTATGCCAAGAAAGTTAAAAATGTGTGCACTAGGAATTTAGGAGAATTTTATATTGCACTTTCACAGGGTGTTCTCAATGCCATAGTCACTCTAATAAATCTGTTGAGTGTTAGAATTTAGCTGGTTTAAACTCTGAATTTTAGCCTAGTTTATCAGTGGCTGACAGGCCTTTTCTTTGTCTCAGAGAAGAAAAGTTCAACTTTCCAGTAACATGAAAGGAAACAGAGGGACACTTGTTACAAACTAAAAGCGTATTATTTGCCTTTACATTCTTTCTCCAATGCAAAGTAATGAACAGTCAATGGTTTTCTAAAGTCAAACTAAATATATGTCTCTTTGCTGTTTTCTTTTATTTATTAGGTAACAGTAAACAAACAGGCAGTGGCTTTGCCTTATAAAAAATTTGGCTTGAGCATCTATGAGTCAGGCATAAATTGTGTAGTGGAAATTCCTGAACTAAAAATGAACGTGACCTACAATGGCTTGTCCTTTTCTATCAGAATGCCCCACAACCTGTTTGGCAACAACACTCATGGACAGTGTGGTAAGGCTTACTCTTGTAATTTCTGTACTCTCAGAAAACCACAAACAGGTAAATGACAGCCCTGCCACAAAGATGAATGGAATTTGATAACAAATCTGTGAGTGAATTCTTTCTCCCGTTACCAATTTTAGGTACTTGCAATAACAACACAGCAGATGACTGCATGTTGCCGAATGGAAACATTGCAGAAAACTGTGAAACCATGGCAGATCATTGGCAAGTTGTTGATCCCTCCAAACCACAGTGCTCCCCAGGCCTAATTCCTACAAAAGCACCCAGCACAACCCCGTCACAGCCTTGCAAAGAATCTTCCATCTGTGAGCTTCTTTTGGGAAGGTAGACATTCCTCTGGGGTTTATGAGCCTTTGATCTTCAAATTAAGCAGCAATTTTAGGATTTGTTTCTCAATAATAAGTGTTTCTAGCTATTGTTCCATTTCTTATAGCTTTGTGGGTTGCTTCCATTCCTTTTACTGTTTCTAGATGTAATTCTTTGCTGATAGTTTGCTTCCAACCTCTGGCTGCTACATTAAACTTCCTTGATGTTCTTATGTTCTTCCACGCTCTCTGCCCTCCACTGTCCTATGCTCTTGCCTTTTCACATACTCAGCAGAAAACAGGGTCCAACTGAAAACAGACATCTTCACTTTTAGAACATTGTGTCAGAATTAAGAAAAAAAACAAAACAAAACACAAAAATCTCTTTAAAAAAGTAGTTCATAGTTACACTTCATAATATTCATGTAGCTCCTGGACAGAAAATATTGGTGCCTGAGTGTTTTGTAGGTTAGGGGAGACTACTTTAAGATATGTTGAAAGGTTACAATCTAGATAAGTGCTCTTAGTAAAAACCTCTCAGTAACAGTCCTTGTTCACACCTCGTTAAGCACCACTGTTACCATGTTATAACATGTTAAGCACATTGAAGAATTCATGGATCATTAAGTAACTAATAATGATAAATGTTTCTGTTTCTAGTTTGTTTGAGCCCTGCCATGGTTTTGTCCAGCCTGAAAAGTACTATGCAGCCTGCGTTTTTGATAGTTGTGTACTTCCCAACTTAGACCTGGAATGCTCAAGTCTGCAGATATACGCTGCCACCTGTGCTGATCAAAGTGTATGCATTGACTGGAGAAGTCATACCAATGGTGTCTGCTGTAAGTATTTGGCCATTTGTCTTGAACTATTGGGGAAGCTTATATGGAACTCTTTCAGCAACAATGTCCTAATGGTAAGCCATATTGCTTTTCGAACAATGAAGACACCAATAAATCACACCAGTTGCTTTCCTCTAAGTAATTTTACAGGTAACATTTTTCACAATGGAAATGATAAATAAGCCTGCAAAAATATACATCTATTGATTGTGCCAGAAACATCTGTATCAGTAGATACTTTTTTGTACACAGGCAGTTTTGTGTTTTGCAGGCATCAGCAGATCACGCTGTATTCAGTGACATATGCATTCATTTTCAGCTGTAGTAAGAAGAGGACGGAGGGTAGGGATACACTCCCGTTTGAGAACTTGTGCAAGAGAGACTGAAATTATGAAAAAAATTGTAATCAAGATGTAGACTCTTGGTTTTATCTCCTTAATGTAAAGTATGGTGCTATATCTCTGCAGCTAAATTGCATAAAATAATTCCATTCAGAGACATGAGTCTGATATCTGGTGGGTTTTTTTTTTCTCTTTGCTTCTCAAAATGGTGAAACATACATGGAAAATGAGTAGTCAGTATTTAATTTCTTGGCATAAGTCATGGGGCTTTTATATGATACTGTTACTGAGCTCTTCCTCCTTTTTATTCTGCCATTCCAGCTTATAAATGCCCCTCAGATAAAGAATACAGAGCATGTGGTCCTATTAAAGAGATAACCTGCAAATCAAGGTAAATAATTCCTTCCCTGTTAGTTATAGCTCATACAACTTTTCAGTCATATATAATGCATAGGTGGATGAGAGAAATCAACCTCCTGTTATGTCTTAAATCGACTGGCAAATTCGGTACCACTGTTCTCTTCATCCTAAATCTGGGTGCCTGTACTGTTTACGTTGTTTGGCTATACCAAACATGAACACTGATAATCCCTAAATCACAAATGTGATCATTTGCCACTGTATCTTAAGTGAAAAGTTATTTGACATAGTCCTCCTCTGTGTGCCTATGACAGTAATGGTGTTCCTCTGAACATTTTGTCTTCTACAGCCAACAAAACGAAACTTCAACTAAACAAGTGGAAGGCTGTTTCTGTCCTAATGGAACAATGCTGTATGACTCTGGTGTGGATGTCTGTGTGAAAACCTGTGGTGAGTTATACTGCTTCACTCGGATGCATGTTTGTTTCCTCTTTGTTGTTTCCTTCTCATATATGCAACATAGATCTGACTGTATGCAGTACTCATACAATATATTATAGAGATCTCTACTGTTATATGAGTGGTAATGGAAATTTATTTTGATATTTTCACAGGCTGTGTTGGAGTGGATAAAATACCAAGAGAGGTATGCTGCTGTATGCTTTTGTATTTCAAGTAGAGGCTGGGGGTGGGGAGAGGGGAGTGCTCTCCACTGGTGCAATCTTGCTTTGTTGTCTCCCAGCTTTTCATTCCTGTTTTTGCTTCTGTTCTTTTAATTAGTAATCATGCTTGAGTAACCACTCACTTTATTTTCTTTAATGACAGTTTGGGGAAAAGTTTACAGTAGACTGTCAGGACTGTATTTGCCTGGAAGGTGGAAATGGCATTGTATGTGAGCCTCATGAATGTGCCAAACAAAATAAGACCAGTTGTGATGGAGAAGGCTTCTATGAGGTCAATGAAGTCAATTCTGAAGACTCCTGCTGCCCCATTGTCACCTGCAGTGAGTTTATACTTTTGTTTCTGGTCTTTCTATATCTTTTAGGAATAGAAAGGAAAAAAGAACTGAACTAGTTTAGCACCAGAGACCTGCAGCAGTGAGTCACAAAATAGTATCTTTCCTCATGCTTTTTAAAATCAGCTTGCCTAGTGTTAAGGAAAATAAGTTTTAATATCTCAATGACTCAGCATAACTGATTTTACAATTATGGGACTTAACATAACTGAATCTATAGTTCATGAGTTCAGGACCACATTTTATTCAAGTAAAATGCAGATAGATTATGGAAATCTATGTAGGTTTTCATTTTGCAGCAGTTGCTTACAACCTTGGAGAGAGTAACAGTTGTTCACTACTTCTCTGCAAAGAATTGTGATACTTTTTTAACACTTGGTAATTACATGGTAGAAAACGTTTCATAAACTAGTGCAGTCCCCCAATCCAGTGCCTGGACTCACTAGGAAAAATAAGTTCTCTTTCTGCAATCTGTTTCTTTGGAGAGGATCTGGACTGTTTCCTAGCAATGGAAAGTCTATCCTAAATGCTTTGATAGATGCCTATTTCTAGTAGCTGTGATTTAGTGTACTTTCTGGCTTATTTCTTTTTTTTTTTTCAGAATGCAACACAAGCTTGTGCACAAGTAAAGCCCCCAAGTGTACACTGGGATTCGAAGTTCATTCTCATATTCCCAGTGGTCAGTGCTGTCCTGTGTACCAGTGTGGTAAGTCCCTTGAAAATATATTACAATGATTTGTATTATATATTACATAATTTAGCATCACACTTTGTTAGACTGTATGAAATAGCCTGTTGAAACAGGTAATACAGTCAGATTCTACAAATTGGTTACTATTAACATTGTTTACTACTGCTATGGTTATGACAAACAACTACGAAATCAGATATAGCTCAGGTGGCTCAAGTTCAATTTTCTGGTTGTAAGTACTTGTAAGAACAGCTACAGGACTAACTGGGACTGTGGTCTCAGCTTAATCTAGCAAAACATCCCTGTAAGTGTCCCCAGTAGAAGGTAGCTTTACAAAGTCTGCTTTGTTCTTGGTAATTGAAACAAGGAGCTACTTGTACCTGTTAGGTGGACATTCTTGGCTATGAACTGGACTGCATATATTGGACCAAATCTTCCTCCCTTTTTGCACATGCAGTATTTGTTCTAGTACTTTATATATGTCATATCTGCTACCAGAAATGGGGAATAATCAACGTCTTTGACCATATGCATTGTGATTCATTGTGGAAGAAATGAGTTTGACTAGAGTAGGGTGAAGATGTTTTGTTTGGGTTTTTTTTCTCCTAGTAACCACCTAACTCCTTGCTTCTTAACAGTTCCCAAGAGGGTTTGTGTACATCAGAATGCTGAGTTCTTGGTAAGTTCCTATTTCAACAGTCTTCCGAATATGCTTAAAACACCAGTTAGTATGCTTTATCAGAAGTGCTATGAGGAGGTTTATATAGTACAATCAATATTTTAGAAATTTTCAAATTCCTGTCAGGGGTTCATAAATTTCACAAAGTCTAAATCTTTTCTGAAAAGGTTACTGTGTTTGAAAGGGACTGAAAAGTTGTTTGTGTGTCAGTATGAGAGAGAGATTTGGGTTTAGATTTAAGTGTGCATGCATTTTTAAAAGTCAGTCCATATTTACTGTCAGCATGTTATTGCAGTTTTAAGACTGCTTTCAAAAATAAAAACATCTGTAAATAAGTATTATTCTAAACAGACTTAGATTCCTAATAAATTCTGTTAGGTCTAGTAATTGTTTTGTTGCAGATATTTGTATGACACCTGTCCTTTTAATATCTGAGTTTATCATTGCTATACAGGACTTCAGTAAAGACACACATTAAATTAAATTTGGTATTTAAAATGTTGTCTTCATAAATGGCTAGCCGAATAGCTATCCAATAGACTTTATGATTGTTTCCTTTTCCATAGCTTGGTTTACAGATTTTTTGAAAATTCAGAAATGTCTGTCACACGTCATATCTCATTAATATATGAACTTTTTTCTTAAAATTTATAGCCTAATTCCTCAGTCTTTGTTGATAAGTGCCAAAATTGTTTCTGCACTAACGAAGTTAACGTCAGCACTCAACTGAATATCATCTCATGTGAACATATTCCATGCAACACATATTGTGAACCAGTAAGTGACAAACTTAAAACAAACAAAAAACCCCCACAAAACTCCCATGTACATGAAAAGCAGTTTGATGAATGAGTGGTATAAGCAAAGGACAGGGAGCAGAAATCCAGAGTCCAGCTTCAGTGTGGATACCAACTGTCCTTGAGCAATCTATTGCATGAAGCCTGACTGTGTAACTTACAGTATTCAGTTCACATTGGGAGGATTAGCTAGGAAATTTCTGTAGAGCACTTATTGGAGTGATATTTAATTATTAGGCATATCTATTATAGTGCTTTAGTTTATTCCATCTATAGCCTGCTTTCTTTACTTGTCTTCCATTGGGTTGGAACACAGAATGGCACAAATCTAGAGTGCACTTCAAAGCATAGTCAATTAATGGGTTAGTATGTTTTCATTTATTTCTCAAAAATGCATCTATCATAGTGCTTTCATTTTTAATTAATTTTAATATCTAGGGATATGAACGTCAACCAGTGAAAGGTGAATGTTGTGGAAGATGTGTGCAGACTAAGTGTGTTATACATATATCAGATAATTCTGACCTCATCTTGAGTGTAAGTATGCTCTATATCTTACGTCTGTATCAAATTTGTAAAGTTCCCCCTTTCAGAGCGAGAACATCTCCTTGTCAGAGATAAGGCTTAGTGCAAGTTTGCACCTGGAAGGTCAGAGGCTCACCTAGAGCAAAGCCTATCTACAATTTTTTGGCCTGAAGGAAGGACTCATGAAATCAAATTTTCTGGAAGGCTCTTGCTGGAATGACAAATCTAATACCATCGGAAGGGTTTTTCTTGGAGTGTCGGGAAGCTTGGGCTTTTCTATATTATTTGATTTCTGGCTACTGAAAAACACCAGTAAAGCCTGCATATGAAACAATTTTATTGCCCCTGTAGGGTGAAAGTTTAGGATTGTTCTTAATTACCATACAACAGTTTAGCTTTCCCTAGGCAAAATTGATTGGCATGGATGATTTTGTTAATAACTAATAATGTTCTTTACATACTTTAGAGGATTTTTCTTTTCCAAGGGAAATCCCATGTAAAACTGAAGATTCTCTCCACATATGGCATACTGCAATACTGTAATAATCTGTATCCAAAACAGCTATTAATATAAAAATAATTGACTGGGAAACAAGAGGAAAGTCATTGTCAGAGGACAAGAAAATTTCTGTCTGAGCTCGTTTCAGCTTTCCTTATTACATTTTTTATTTCGCTTGCAGCCTGGAGAGTTTAAAAATGATCCTTACAACAATTGCACCATTTATAGCTGTGTAAATATCCACAACCAGCTTATCTCTTCCACATCTGAGATTACCTGCCCAGCATTCAATGAAGAGAGCTGTAAACCTGTAAGTAAATATGGAAAACTCACCCTCTACTCAATGTATAGATTACTTCAGTTTAGTTCAGCCACCTAACTAGCAACGACAGCCAAATTAAGCTCTGATGGCCTTTCACCAAAGTTTCTCAGTCCCAAGGGCAAAAGTTTCTGCTGCATCCATACACAGACCTATAGAGTGTATAAAATAAGATATCTGGGTGAGAGTTCAAAGCTTATAACTGTCATCTGTCTCTCAGTAGCCAAAACATTGGTCAGCACTGAGATACAAAGTCCTCATTGACTGCTTTGTACAGGGTCCTGTCTGAACAAGAGCCATGTTTTTTGAATGTTACAGAAACTCAAGCTGTGCAGTCAGCAGGCTGCCAGTAATGCCATGCATACATTCAAATACAGAAGTCTCTGAGAAACATTTTTTGGAATTGTTTCTCAGGAAAAATTGCATTATGTTCACTGTAGCCTTTCTTCAAAGCATTGTCTTTATTTCCACAATCCTTTGTAAATTGGTAGATATCAAGTCTGGAAGAAACCATTGTCTTTGTTTATTCAGATCAATGCTACAGTTTTCACTGGTTATTTCCAGCCATTGAGGAACTGCTCTCCTCAGTTATTGCCCTAAAAGCCTCTTTCATACAGGGAAAGAACATAATATTTTTTTTCCTGTTTCTTTGTTCTTTTAGGGAACTATTACATTCTTACCTAATGGTTGTTGCAGAACCTGTAAGTATGCCAGTGTACCTGAATCAACAGTACAGAGAATGAATTTTCTTCTTAAATCAAACCATTTTCCAGCCATAGAGGCTGATATGTTTGTATTTAAATAGATACTTTTATATTTATGTTTGTTATTCCAAGCATTCACTGTACAATCTCTCTGGGAAAGTTTAAACTGAAGCAGAAAGACCACTTAAGACAATTCTTTGAGGGCATTAGTGAAGCCCAGAGGGTGATGAACTGCAAGGAACTTCTGAAACTATTTCACTGAAAGTGTTTTCTGATCTTTCCCTATAGGTGCACCTCTGGATAGTCCCACACCATGCTCTGTCCGTCAAAGAAAAGACTTTATTGTCTATAAGGGCTGCCATTCTGTGGACAGAGTTGTCATGACTGAATGTGAAGGAACATGTGGAACCTCCTCACTGTAAGTCAACTGATTGGAAAATGAGGTTCGAATTCTGCTGGCACTGAGCTTGTTTATATAAAAGGAACAATAAATAGTTAGACTACAGAATGGTAGAAGACCTGAAACTATCAGCTCCCCAAATCATGGGCACAAAATAATGAAATCTGTGACTGAACCATTGATTTGTCTTAATACAAAGTAGGAAAGTGTATTATATTGCCTTGGGATTCAGACATCTATAAGGTCTATTCATCCATTAAGAACTGGCTTGTCTGTCATTTGTGTCAGACCACCTTGGCTGGAAATCATCACAAAAGATCATGGATTATTTCCTGTAATGGGAATGAGCCCAGAGAGCAGCCAGGCCTCATGCTCATAAGCTAAAATGTTTCTCAATAATTCACATCTAAAATGAAAAACACAGACATCTTTTAAAGGAAAATTCAAACATGCACAATTTTTATACAGTAAAGAAATTAGAGGACAAATGCTATAGGGGTGGAGTGCTGGTGTTAGTAGAAAAGTTTCACTGTACATTTTTCTCTGTAATACGAGTATCTGCAAGAAACTGGCTATAAGAAAGTGGCTAGCAGGACACCTTGTACTGAGCTATTAAAACACTGGAAAAAATGTAACTCTAACTCCCCAAAGAAACTGTCATTTGCTGCCTATCACTGAATATGCCACATGGTACCTTACATGGGAGAAAACTGATCTTTAGTCTCAGATTGAACCCTGAATAGCCAGGGGGTTTATTAGTATTTTGAAATACTTTATCATCTTAGAGTCTTGCTGTGGTTGCCTCTGCACTCAAATACAAGTAAAAGATGGCTCTTGACACAGTTTGTAGCCTGATATTGACAGATTCTGCAGGTTAGGAATGGTGCTTGGGAAGCTGATGAACACAAGGCTGCAAAAAATACTTTTCTGTGAGATAGGAACAGAAAGAGCTGCTGCTTTCCCTTCCTGTTAACACTGCCTGGTTTGGGATATGCACTTTGATTCACATGATGCAATTGTAGCCCTTGCAGCCAATTGATTGATGTGATGCCATTGTAGATGGCATTATAGCCACTTATCTATGCAGTTTTCTTATTTGGGGCTTTGTCTACCTTTAGTTGTTGATCTGGTGTATTTAACATCCATCAGTGCCAGGATGGTGAGAGGAATATAAGGAAGCTGAGCTCCTAGAACTCACTGTGTTTTTTTACAAGGACTTCCATACTAATTGTTTTATCAGAAAAAATCTCAGCAAATGCAATGACTTTTAAAAGCATATTGTTATAACCACTTGTCTGTCAGATGAGCTTAGCACTTTCATTAGCCAAAGCTGTGGCTCTTCTACATATTATTCCAAACTTCTCACAGGAGTTCTGTACCTAATTTCACCCTCTCCTCTGTATGTTGGCTTCTGGCATAGAGTAATGTTGCCATTTTCCGTGTTAACAGATACTCTGCTGAGGCCAATTCTATGGACCACAGCTGTTCCTGCTGCAGGGAATCAAGGACTGCTGTGAGGGAAGTGGAACTGAAATGCCCCACTGGGCATTCAGTTTCACATAGGTATATATACGTGGAAAGCTGCAGCTGTCAAGACACTGAATGTAGCCGCTCACAATCCAGTGAGTTGCAGAGCACAGAAGAAAATGACAAGGTGAGCACTCTGAACCGTATCAAGAGGGCCATCAGCTTAACAGCAAAATGAAGGGGAAAAAAACTAGCAACATTCAACTAAAAGGACAATGCACCATTCTCATCTTCCTTGACTATTTTGAACTTTGCGTTTCCCCATTACTGTACCCTGTTTGTTCTCCAATTATTTTTAACAGTGCTGTATTTATTTGTGCCACAAGATAAGAACACAGATTTGTGTCCTTCCAAGTGCACAGCCTTTTGGGTCTTTTTATAATCAGCTTATTTTCTCTGAATGATTAAAAGCACATTTAAAAAACCATGGGTTTTGTACTTATTCTCATGCTGTCTTGACGAACCTGACTTCTAAAAGAGAAAAAAAGTTCTTTTTCGAGTTGTAGGAAGTCAACTGACATATTTCCTAAATTTTTGAGGTATCTGTTTCTAGTTCCTTAAAAACTGAAATATCAGAAGGTATTGTCTGGAAGACCCAATGTGTAAGGTGGTGCAGAAGTTGATGCTGTTGGCCAGAACAAAGCTAAAGATGAATAATGCATCATAAAGTGATCCAGATGACCCGGAGAAACTTCTAGTTCAGCACTAGATCTCATTTTACCAGGGCTCCTGTGTATGTTAGAACTGTTTCAGTTCATCACAATTATGTATTTTCACTAAGAAAGTACTCCCTCAGCTATAAGAATGTGAAGGAATGTAAAGTTAGTACTATAGTAAGAGGTCTCCAAATTCCAATGCTTGCAAACCAGATGCCCATCTCTGAGCTAGTAATCCTAGGCTCCCTCTACAGGAAATGGAGAGAAATAGCCATTTTTGACATTCATTTGTCTAACAACAAAGGACATATCCAAAGGAGGTTGGCTGCATTGCATTCTAAAGTGCCTGTTTATCTGATCTTACTGTAAGAGGAGCTGAAGGAGATTAGCTGAGAGATGGACATCTCTTTTGGATCACCTGAAGTACAATGAGGGTAATCTACACCTTCTGTTGTGTGTGAAAAATGCTTTCGGTATTGTTTTGTCTCTGTTAATGAACACTAATTGTGCTTTACCCTTGTGAGCTTGAGCCACAGCCAACCTGAATACAAGCATCTTTGCTACCTAAAGAATTGGTGGCACCATTTTGTGCTACTACTAGTCCTGCCAAATGTATTGTAGCTTAGAATGCAGACGCTGGTAGGAGTGCACAGAAAATGAAACTCCAGAAGTTTTGCATCTTTAGGATACTATGATTACAGAACTAATTTCTGCAGAGGGGGAGAGGTAGCTGATCTAAGAATAAGGAAGTTTCGTCAGTTTGCAAAGCAAACTCCAGAACCAATGAAGCCTGGTTTCTGCTTTAGCATGGGTTTCAAAGGATTTCTATCCCTAGGTTCATTGTGAAATGTGACTGAGACTTTTCTCCTGGGGCATTTACAAGGTCACTCTCTGTGGATTCTTTGTTGTCTAATGATTTCTGTGCTGACACTACAGCCATACTTTTATTCGAGTCATTTGCAAAAAACACTTTTCTCAAAATCTGTTGACATTTAGCTGTCTTTGAGATCTTCATTTGTGCAGTTAAATTTGGCTGAAGTCAACACATAGCTTCTGGAGACAAACAGATACAAGATGTGATCAAATCCACCTTGTTTGCTATGAAAAAGATAAAATATTCCAAGCCACTATTCCAAGGCATTTTGCTGCACGCTATATTTACACCGAAGACTAAAATCTCCCTTGCTTCCTTTTTTTTTTTTTTTGGTTCTGTAGTTTGCATGGGCTCATTCTGTCCCTTCTAGTGATAGGCAAACTACTTCTAAATAAGGAAGTTAAAAGATCCTGTAAGTCAGTAAGGCTGCAGATTTTGGCTTCGCCACTGCAGGGCAGTCTATGGCTAAGAATGTAAAATCACTTCGGACGCAAAAAAGCAAGCTGCCGCCAAAAGGGAATTTGTACTTCATCAAGTAGAGGGCTTAACTTCTGAGAAGAATGAATGTTGGTATTTCCCCACAGACTCTTTTATGCTCTTAGTAAGCACTGAAAAAAAAATTATTCTGATAGGAATTTACATGCATGCACAGGGTGGTGTTCCTTACAGTGCTCTGGATTATAGCAGCCCCTCCAGTTTTGGTGCTGGATCAGTGCTGCCCATAAGCAGGTGCCATAAGCAGGCCCCCAAGCAGGCGCTGTCAGAAAATTCTAATTTCCAAGTGCTTGGAAGTTCCAAGTCAAACTGTACATGTCAAACCTCCACCCCTTTC
Organism: Aviceda cuculoides; assembly: GCA_035590195.1. Lineage (NCBI taxonomy): Eukaryota > Metazoa > Chordata > Aves > Accipitriformes > Accipitridae > Aviceda > Aviceda cuculoides. The sequence continues at coordinate 10,723,419 of JAVJGG010000021.1, forward strand.
TGCACTCTTAGTCACCTTAGAACTTTGCAGTTCAGTTCACACCCTTGGAACTGGATGACAAAATTGAACAGATTAAACTTTTTCCAGCACAGAAATCCACAAATAGTCTTTTGGAGAGAAAGGAAGGAAAGGAGCTTTAACTGTGTATCCCTACAAAGCAAGTAGTAGTGGCAGTGAGCAGCACTTATGCTCCTTCCCACAATCCTCTTGGCAGTAAATGGAGACCTGTCCTACCTGATCCCACTGAGCATTTTGCTTCTTAAGCAAGAGCTGTTGGGTTTGCAGGTCACAGGCAGAGATTCATCTGGAAAACTCAGGGCACAGACTGAAGAAACGTCTTACAAGCCGATGTCAGTGCTTTAGGGGCTCGGAGGACATGGTGGAAACTTCTGATCCTGTTATCTCCCAGGCAGGACCTCCTGCAAGGGGCACTGGCAGCATCATAAAAAGCATCAGTGCTGGAAGGGAGCGGGTTTGACTCCCTCTGTCCTTCAAGAATGACTCCATTCTCCAGGAATTTCCTTGTCTTCTTGAGTCTAGCAAGAAGGGAACAGTAGCAAGAGCCCCATCAGAGTTCAGCTGTGTGGCAGAGTGGCTAATACACTGTCACATCTCCACGCCTGAGTCCTGTGTTGATCTCCTCTTAGACTTTCTGTCTAGCCTTCCACTTTCATTGGTGGCAAAGGGATTCTTTTTGGTCTGTTTCCTTTTCGTCGGCAGTTACTTAGCAGTTTTAGTTTTGCCTTGAAAAAGGAGGAAGCCTTCTTGGGAGGCAAGCGGGACTTCTAGCCACACAGCCTTTGAAGGCACCAAAAACCAGAGTCCTAGCTCTTGCTCTCCAATAGGTGCTTGATTTGGCCTCACTTTGTCACATTGTCCCCAAGCAAGAGATGACCTGAGTTCCTCTAAGCATGGGGTTTGAACACATCCCTGAGGCCCTCAAAGAAGTGCTTGAATCTCCTTGGACATTCTGGTGAAAAATCCAACCAACCAACCAACCAAACCCATGGCCTTATTGCTGTTTTCCCTAAGGGAAGGAAGGACAGATATGGGCAGGCTGAAATTCCCAAGTACAGGCTGGAGCTGGGGTTTACCTGTAGCATGATTATTGCCTTGGTTGCCAGAAGTTGTGATTTTGAGTTCTTGCCTTAGGTCCAGGCTCCACCAAGGCAGCTGGAAGCTGAAGCAAATCCTTCCCAGGCAGCTTCAGCCTTACAGGAAGCTCCTCACAGCATAGAGCTAGCTGTAGGAGACCACTGCCAAATGCTGGAGCAAACCTGGGTGGGTTGGCTACAGATCGGGGGGGGGGCCTTTTGCCACACAAGTAAAGAGCAGTGCAGCTGGGGGCCTCCAGTACAGTTCTTGACACACTTGGCCACTCTAATAAGCAAAAAGAAAAAGCTCATTGTCTTATTGCATTGTGGGCCATTTGCGGGGGATACACACAAGTATTCCCTTAGATGCACCCTAAGCCTTCCTTATGGTAGGTTACATGCTTCCCTGGAAGCAAGGCGATCATGTCACGCACCTTAACTGTGGAAATACATGGGTTTCATTCCCAGTTTTAAGTCTTCTCCAAGGTAGTCAGACAATTTCTTCCTACTTACCTGTAAATGCACTGGAAATTCAATGTTGTTCATATGACTCTACAGTAATACCATGAGAACGTTCATCTGGAGTTAAAAAGGAGATCTTAGACGATTTGCTGATAAAGTGAGCACAGTTGTTTTATGAATCGTTACTGGACAAGTGTTTTGAGAACACCAGGGGCAGAAAGGAAAATGCTTGTTAGCAATATGGAAAAATAATACAAGGTAGGGATTTCTGATCTAATAACTACCTTGTTTAGTGATGTAACTATGTATTGTAACATTATCATTTTGTGCTGTAGGAGAGGAAGGGTAAGATAAAATTCTCAGTATGGTTACTGTTGGACTGTACCTTGCTAAACCACACTTCACTGAACTAAGCACTTACAGCTCTGCACATAAGCCCCAATGAAAGGACTTCAGCAAAGGCGAAGCCGTAAGTAAATAATCATGCAGTTACTGTGCTTGTTATACACTGAACTTGTCTAGCAAAGCAAACTCAGATACTGTGAAGAGGCTGAAATAGACTTACAAACTATAAGATCATAGAAAAGAAAATTCTTGTGAACTTTAGGTCCCACAAAAACTAAAATACCTTTAAATAACTGTAACATTGCTACACAATTTCTGAAATTTCATCTCCCAGCAGAAGCTTTGAGGGGTAGGGGTGTCTTAAGGCAGAACAAGTTCTTCAAGTTAAGCAGCCCTCTTCCTAGGCTAAATTTCCTCAGTCTTAATCCTCAAAATTAACTCAATCTTTTCAGGCTACCACAAACAACTGTGTTCTTAACTGGCAATCTCCCACACTAACTTTGAACCAGGCTATGTAAGCATATTCCCGTCACTGATGTAGAAAATCATCTAACTTCTTTTTCAGCCTCAGCCTTTTGAAATCTCATGTGTTAAAATGTATTTCCTTTAATCTTCCAGTTTTTCAGCATTCATATGTAAAATACTTGACTTCCTTTCACAAACTTGTCTCTAGAACAGTGAAAATCACCACTGTAGTTTTTCCCTTATTCCAAGACTTTGAGAAAACTCACCAAACTTAGAACTCATAATGTATTTTTGATATTGCTTCGGTCCAACAACTTCCATATCAGAACATCTTTCTGTTGCAGAATGGTTTAAAGACTGATTTATATCACCTTTTGCTCTGCTTTTGGCTAGCCTCCTCTCCACATCTGACAAAAAAAAAAAAAAGTCATTGGGACTTAGCTCCAGGAAATCATGGATCTTCCAGGGATAAGCAATTACTCTTGTAAGAATCATTCTGGAGATTTGTTCCTGGTCATATTATATGGTATATTTGAATGAAAACCTCATTTGCTTTGAAGGCTAAACAAAAGAACTAGTCATTAGAGCCTAATTCAGTTAGTCACATAAATGCTAACCTTTGCACATAGAAGAAGCTACCGCCTGACCATATCAAGGCTGTTAATCTCAGTCTAACCTAATGATAAGAGAAGCATCACAGATTTTCAAATCATGCAAAGATTAGCCTGCATGTGCGAAACAAGGTGAAGAAACCTCAGATACTAAGTGAAGCAACATACATACAACTACCTTATTTGGCAGTAATCAAGTAGAAAGTATGGCAGAGTTGGGGTTGAGAATGAGCACCTTTGCTCCATGCAGATCTCTTTCAAGCAGTAACAAAAGGCAACGGGAACTGTGATCAAGGAACATGGCTTTACACAGTGCCTGTGACCTGACACAGCAGTGAAATTTCAATAGCCAGTCCTTTTGGACTAGTGTAGCTGAGCACCTACCTTCTTGCGCTTTGCTTGCAGCATGTGTGGGAGCTGTACACTCATTCTTCTTAAAAACACAGGGAGCCTGAGGTAAACACAGCACACTAAGGGCAGCTAGCAATTGGGTGGCTAATTCTAACTTCCATAACATGCTAAGCAGTGGCCTCGGGAAAGACTGTGGCCCGATTTGTCTTGTTTTTTCTCTCTCTGGATAGTCATTTGAATTTAAAAGAAAAATGGTATTCAGCCACCTACAAAACTTCTTTGGTTTTAGTGGCTACAGAGTTCAAGGCAAGGTAAGCTCTGAAATTTGGATGACATAGAAAAGTTAGCTGCTTACTGTGAATTACCATGGTTCATGGTGGACGGATCACAATCTAATGAGTCCAGTAGAAAGGCTCTGACAGAATTTTAGATCAAGTCCTTAACAGGGACATAATGTAAGTCCAATTTAGGAAAAAAACCCAAACCAGGCCAAGGCTGCTTAGCTTCTCACCTCAGCCAGTTCTCTGCCTTATCTCTGCTTTTCTGTTAGCTTGCAGGAACTTTCAGTCATGGTGGATATGGTTACTGGGTATGTAATTTCATGCAATTTCAGAGTTACACAGACTTCAGTATTAAGTATGCAGTGGCATCTTCTGAATTGTCTTGGCATCCATGAAATAAGAAATTGCTTTTACAAAAAGGGGTGGAATCTGCTTTAGCCTGAAACTCATAAAGCTCTAATTCTTAAAGCAGAATGTTCATATCCTTCCCTACACGGAGCCCTTGGTTCCCTTTGTTCTGAATACTCCATATTTTTCACCAGGAAGGTTGTTTCAAGAAAAATCTTTCAAGTAGAAAAAGCTCAAGGGCCCAAGTTCCTGATGAGATGGCTTTCTATGCAGGCAGTCTTTCTTATGTGAGAAAGTGCCAATAGGTCAATAAGACCTGTGTGCACAAACACCAATCAGCCGTGTCATTACTCCTTGTATGTGGATTTTGAAAGTTCTACATCTTCTTAAAAAAACCCTCCAAAAACAAAAAACAAAAAACCCCCAAACCAGAAAAGAGCAGCTGAACCGATTCTTTGCAAACAGGAGTAACTAATGCCCTTGATTAGTTCAGCAAAAATCAGGGAACCCTATGGCAAGGTGAGAGGTTAAGGAGCTTTGTGTTCATTCTAAGGCAAAATGTAAGAAGACACCCAACCATCTCCTATCAAAATCAAAATACTGAAAGCGTTCTTCATGTATTTTAATCTACAATTAATGACAGGGATCTGTTCCCTGCTTTTCCTCTGCCTGTTACAGATCAGCTTATACTTACTGCCAGCCATTTCAAACTGTGTGATGGATGCAAATCTGATGGATCAAATAAATCTTTGATATGAACTTCCTAAATTCTATGGGATTACACCCAGGATAAAAATATAATCCATGTTGTTCTTGAATTCTGGCAATTTAGAATGTGCAAATTAGCATCGTAACCATCAGTTATGTCAAATATTTTGCCAAATTCACTTCAGATGTTTTTGTCTTGTGGATTATCAGCACAAGAGGGCTTGACACCAAATCCAAATTAATTATTTTCCTAGTTAACATTACCTTGTTAATGAAGTACACAGCATTTCTCCAGCGTTATTAGCTTGGCAGTGCTTGTAAAACACCATTTCATAATGGATTCACATTTTAAGAAGCAGCACCAGCTTTGCCTGAAATGAGATGGAATATCAGAGGATTTCCAAGCTGAACCCCACCAGTGCTTGGACTGACACAGGATGGTGTGTTAGAAAAGTCTTGGTAGCCTTAGTGGTTTGTAGTGTGTATAGCATCACCTTTTGACAGAAGGGTATGGTACAAATGCAACTGGCAGGCTTCAGTACTGCGGCTGGCTGTGAATGGCATTAATCCACCAGATGCTCCCAATTTGAATGTCTCTTTACCAAGTTTGTATCAAAAAATAGGAGATGTGAGTAGCTGGTGTATTACATTAGCTTCATGACAGTTTATCTCCAGTGAGTCAGTGTCAATAAAGAAGCTGAGTTAATATTTACCTATTGTATTTACTAAAATCACATACCCTTTAATGGCAAATGATCCATGAAATGGGCTGTAAAGGGGCCAAGAGGAATTGTTCTTTTTGCTAGTACAGCTGCAGCAGAGTGAAGGCCTCTTATGCTGCAGGGCTCAATAAAGTGAAAACTTATTAATACCAGTATGTCACTGCAGGGGGAATAGCTATAACTTGCGTGCCTGCAATAACAACAATTCAGTGGTAGGTGACCAACATATTCACAAGCTCCCTGTCAGTCTGAATTTCCATTTGGAAACTACCGTGTATTTCTTCTGAAAACCTCAGTGTTGCCACACTTGAATATAAAACCTTCATCTGAATGCAAATCTCCTTCCCCTGTAAGTAGCACTGAAATCATTGCAGGGAATTGAAGCATCCAGTGATTTCTAAGGAGTGTAGCCAGCACTCTCTGCGGAGAAGCCAGAAGCGGCAGCTCTGGTTAGTCACTGACAGGAACTCTGCTCCCCAAGAAATGGCAAAGAAATGGCAAAAATGACAGAGCAGACAAGCAGAGGTAAGAAAATGGCTAGGTATGGATCAAGAGGACTGGGTTTCCTGTTTCTCTGAGTAGCAAGAGATGTGCTCTTGCTTTTCTCAGGAGGTGATCCCAAATGACTGAGATTACTTTCTCTGCTGAGTGGAGCATAAGTGAGTGGATGGTGGTTCAATGAATTATTTGTTTTATTCTGTCTGTTCCTTGGACACAGTTTTAACATGTGCTGTTCATGTTCTTCCCAGGCCCCTAAGTGCTAAACGAGGCTTGCAGGGGGAAATCATGCCTTAGCTCATTCCTCCTGCCCACCCTGTCCTGCCCCCAAACCACCCCACATGTAGAAGACAAAGGGCTGGGAGTTGCAACGGTCAGCCTCACGATGTCTTTGTCATCTAAGGACTACTCCAACCTGAAGGGTATCTTTGGCAAGTAGTTTGTATGTGGTTCCTGCTGCTTTTGTGCTGTCTGTTGGGAATAAAGGGATTTTTTTTCTAGGGTCAGGAATCGTACCCCTAGAGTCCTATTCTTCTTTCTGTTCTCATACCAATCTGAATGAAATAGGTGTCTTGATTACCTGGGTGGAAGAGGACCATGATTTTAAAAAATGGACTCTATCTTAGCAGAGTTCTGCATTTGGATTTTGACACTAGCTTTGATTTGGAAAAATGAATGGGTTTCACCTTTCCATCTTTATCCTCAGTTAAGCTCTCTTGTCAGTGTCTGTGGTCTACTGACTTATGTGCTTTTTCTTCTGAGCTTCACAGTCCTTCCCCACACCTGCCATTAACACTGTTCTGTAGCCTGAACAAGAACTCAATTTGAAAGTTACCATGGGAATCTGCTGAATTTGAGTGTTACTATTGCACTGTATTCAATTTCAGACCATCCTAATACCTACAATTTCAAATTCTCCTGGTTTGGTCTCTCTACTAGATATTCTGCTGGTTTACTTTGTAACTATTTGGATGGAGATCAGCAGGGTGCCATAAAGTCTGTTGGTTCTGTATTCCAGCCAAAATGGCAGGGCTTCAAGAACAGACTTTACCTTCCAGTAGTGCCCTGCCTCAAGTGCAACTGACAATGGAATTAATGGGGCACGGACAGTGGGAAAGGGGTAACATGAACTCATGTTTCATGTACTGCACAATGCTCTTGCCTGCTGGTGCGGGATTTTCTTGAGAGCAACCACAGCAGCAAATCTTAATCTGGCAGACATTTGCACCTGCAATTCTGTCAGCCACTGAGTAAGCAGCTCATAACTGTGTAGGGGGAACAGCTGAAAGAAGCAGTGGGCCAGCTTTAGGGCGCTTAACTTTGTAAATGCTGGAAAGCTTGGTAAAGCAGTGGGCAAGATGCAGTTCTTGAGCACCAGCTTACTGGCTGCCAACCAGTTAAGAGGACATGCATATTTTCCAGCGAGTGCATGGACAGACTAGACCTGAGGACTTGCAACAATAGTGAAACCTAAGCCCACTTTAAACTGTATTGGTGCCCGCTTACCACTGGCAATCATTCTGGCATTAGTTTATTCCCAAAGGGGCATGGAGCAGTTGAAATTGTGGGAACGTCATGTTACCCATGTTTGATTTGCTGGGACTAGGTGAGAGGCTTCCTCTGTGTCAGGAGCAGTTGCCCCATGGCATGGATAAGGTGAAGAAATGCTAGGTCAGCTTGTGCCAACAGAGCAAGTAAATCTCTAAAAGTGCTCCTAAAATTACTAACATCAAACGTCTGTGACAGGATGTCTAAGAACTGTCCCACAGGGGAATGTAGACCAGATCATGACTGAGCCTGCTGGATTTTTTATGGGTATGTGATAGTCTATTAAAGCACTGATAGCACCAAGGGACCCTTTTGCAGCAGCATAATTTAGGACGTGAAGGAATGAATTGTGGTCTACATTTTGGTGGGACTTGGGCACTGCTCCCTTATGCTGTTTGGAGAAAACACCACCTCTGTGTGCATAAAGAATAAATTAACTTCCTATGTCTGACTGGTGCAGCTAAATCTCATTTGTGCAGTAGAGGTGAGAAGTTTGCACTGTGTGGACTAATGTCATTCCTGGTCTGTTGAAGCAGTAAATTTCTGGCCTTTTTTGTAAGATATTTTGGATACACTTCTTAAAGAACATTGCCCTGCTGCCAAAAGTTTTTGCTCTAAATAAACCACACATTATGCCTGATCTTACAATATTTTTTGCTCTAACATTTAGAAGTTGCCGTCAAGCTAGCAGAGGCAACAAACACTTTTTCTCTACCTGGGGGACTGTGCTGGTGTGCAAGCAAGAGAAAAGTTCTGAAAGAGGGCAATGATTGCTTGCTACTAATCAGATGTTACAAAAAGAAAAACTATTGTTGCCAAAGAAAAAGCAACACTGTAGGGATGGTGGGTGGGGGGGACGTATAGGACAGCTCTCTGTCTCTGCATAAAGCAAGAGAGAATTGGATACCTGTCTTGTCTGAAAGACAGGAGGTTGCTGGCTGCTAAACATGAACCACTGAAAGAAAAATTAATGGAGCTCCACCTTTCAGGGACCCTGCCATCAGTGTTTTGTTCTCATGCCAAATTCCTGGGCTATAAAAATCTGCCTATAAGCCAAGAAAAAAACACTCCCCTGGAAGGATTTTCAAGTTACTGCTTCATGGCAAGATGGAAACAAAAAAGGGGAGGTCATTTTGGATCTTCTGCCTAATTTGGAGTTGTTGCAAGGGCAAAGAACCAGTTCAGATAGGTAAGAAAAAAATCTAATTCTCAGATTATTTGCTCACATATTCCTCTCCATAGGTGACAAATAGACTTTTCAAATGAAAATGTGTAAAGTATTCATGTAAGAGCTGTAGGCATGCCAGATACTGTTTAACTGTACATTTTCATCCTTAATGTCAATGATTTAAGTATTTTACAATTTTTCTTTCACTACTAGGTAGCTTATCAACTGTTTCATGTCCTAAGTGACTAATCTTAAAGAGGAGACTCCTGGATGCAGTTTGCATCATAAAAAACTGGTGACACCCTTTTCAACACAGTTCACATATATTCTTTATAGAAGAAATATGTTACCATAATGCCTGCTAGGCTTGATAGACAAGTATGAAATGCTGCGTTAGGAGTAATCACAGTTTTTGTGGTCTGATGCACTGTTACCTCCTGGTTTGGTTTTGAATGTCTTACACTTTTCCCAGTTGATTAATACACAAACAATTAATGTGACATTTATTGCTGTCTTAATAATTCCAGCAACTCCACTTCCAAGAATAGCCAAACTTTTTAATTTCCCCTCATTATTGTGTAGAAAAGTGCTAAATTAGCCTACTCTACTCTAGTGCTTCAAACACCTATGGCAAATCATAGTCTCTTTAAAAAGCTGTTTCTGTAAGCACTTCTTGGCACTTGAGTTTGTGTTGCACATTTCTGACATTAAGATCTGAGTTTTTCAGTGTTCCCCTGCTGGTTCTTAGGTAGGAATATTTAATAATATTTTAGAATTCACTGAGTACATTAATGACTGCTTTTGATTTGATCTGTGATGGATGTTGCTATGTTGATTTTCCTAAACATGCTACATAAACAACACAAAGAAATTTGCCTGTTTTCATTTCCCATTCTTTCAGGTGGGCCTAGAAGAAATGCTAAAAACATTTTGTAGCAAGCATATCTTATTTAACTCAAGGTGATTCCTATTGGCTTTCTGCAGCTCAGTGGTATGAAATCTACTTTATAAAGTGATGTCTTATATACACTTAAAGTATGTATCAATACCTTCAACAGAGGTGCAACTCAGAGTCCAAAACATGAGTTTTGGTTGAGATGAAAACCAAGTAGCTCTGAGCTGACCGCTGAAGCTGGTGTCAGCCTCAATTGCTGAGATCAGCAGCTGCCATTTTGCTGAAGAGTCATGCTACCTGTGGTATCTCCTGGAAGGGACTCAATTCAAGACTTTGGACCAAAGTCTCGCCTGGGTTAAGAAGCAGGATTTCAAAAGTAGAAATGATATTTAGGCAGCCAAGATGGGATTTCCCTCACTTCACTTTAGATATCTGCAGTGTAAATGCTGGTGTGCCATCTACATTGGCAACCCTCAGCAACCTTTATAGACAATGGGGAGAATCATGCAATCTTGGAGCATCTTCCTAGGTAGGTATGTAAGGTAGGGAAGCTGAACCTCTTCTGCTTCTCACTCTTAACTTCAAAGGAGCCTGGGCTCATCTGCTCACAATGAAGGTATCTCTGGCATGGACTTCAAAAGTTCAGTGAGACAAAACTGCTTCCCACAAGCTAGTATCTTCCGGGGTTAACATTTTTGCCTTTGAAAATCTCTCCTTTTAATGTTGTCAACAAAAAAACCCCCCGAAGTACCTCATGTGGGGTGAATTTCTAAGCTCCCCTCCTATGACTCCTTCTTTAGTCCAGGTCTCCACTGTCAGTAGGAATGAGTGTGCCACCTGGGGCAATTTCCACTTTCATACATTTGACCATGTTAAGTTCACCTTTCCTGGAACCTGTACATATGTCTTCGCTTCGCACTGCAATGACAGCTACCAGGACTTTAACATCCAAATCAGGCGCAGTGACAAGAATAGCTTCCCGATCTACTTCACTGTCACCATTGATGGAGTGATCTTGGAGGTGAAGGAGACAGGCATCACAGTGAACGGGAACAAGTGAGTAAAGACCATACCGTTGTTCTCTCGTGCAGCAGTTTTATTGCTGTGTATTAGCAACAGGTGGCCTGTGTAGAAAGTGGTCCTATTCTGTAGAGGTGCAAATGGCTGTGTATGATGTGTTCATAGCACTTTGAACTGGGTATTGTGAAGAGTCCACCCCATAGTGGTGGAGGAGGCAAGATGCATATAAACTACATCTCCCAGGAATCAACACCAACATGTTAAGCAAAAGGCTACGTGTATGTTCTAAAAGCAGAATGTGTAGATTTCCTTAACATTGCTTTGATTTGGGAGGGAGAGGTGGAGGGAAGGAGTTAAAATCAACACTTTATTTACAGGAGGTTTTCATTTTGTAGAAACTTTGAATTCTTTCCTCAAAACATTGTTTCTGTGGTACTAATGCTAATGTTGTATGTTACTGTTCAGGACCAGATGGTCATTTTAGAAAAAAGTTTTCTGTTGCCAGTTAGATTAGTCTAGAAAATAGCACTGCTTTGCAGATCACGGCTTGCCTTGGGATCTACTTACACAAAAGACATAAGTTTCAGAAGTCAAAATCCACACCTTTAATTCCAATCTGAAATGAACAAGAAAGCAAACTGCAAACAGAATGGTAAAAATACTCCATAAGTAAAAAGTCATATGCAACAGTAGCTGAAAGTTGGGGACAATAAAATTGTGATGTGATCATACTTGCTCTTAAAAAGGGCAGCTCTCATGAGAAGTGCAATGACCTGCTCTCAGCATATAGATATGAAGGGCCAAGGCAAGCTTTGACTCTGGGAAAAACCCTCACAATCTTGTTGGAGAGAAAATTGCAAGCATATAGGCTGTATTCTCTTGACAGCCTTCTAGAAATAACCAAATGTAGAATAGCATCACTCAGTTGTAATTATAGTAGCAAAGCCCAGATGTATCTTTTAAATCAAAAAGGCAAGAAATCTCCTATCCTTTAACCATTTTCTGATTTTCTAAGTTTTTCAGGGAAAATGAATGGTAATTGTCTTGATGAGATGAAAAAGTAACATAGGTTTGAGTCATGCCAGTACATGAGTAACAGAACAGAGCTTTCTTCATACCTCTTTGAATCCCAAATGTCAAGGAAAGCCTGGAGGGATGATGAGAACCTACAGTACCCTCATGCGGAGGGCCATTTTCCCAGTATTGTGGTCTTGCTCCTTATAACACTTTGGGCTAGGTCCTTGGGATATGTAAACAAGCAGAGCTGCATTGGTATCACTTGAGTGGCTAATGTAGTATTGACACACTCATGACCAAAATACATTGTGTTATGGGCTAAGGTTGGTAAAAGGTCACAGTGGACAAGGTTGTTATACCTAAATTTAATGCATTGTGTGGATGAAGGCTGACCTCGAAAAGAATGTCCCCATGGGTTGTTTAGCTCCTTTTGACTCTAGTTTTTCTTCCTATATCTCTGAGAGGATTTCATCAGGTTTTTTTTCAATGCAATCTGTTTTCTTTTTTTCAATGCAAACTGTTTTGTTCCCTCCAATTTCCAGGATCCCCATGCCCTTCAGCTTGAAAAGCATCCTGATTGAGGACACCTGTACTTACTTCCAAGTCACTTCCAAGCTGGGCCTGACACTCAAGTGGAACTGGGCTGACACTCTCCTAGTATGAACAGCCAGTTAGTTGTTTTTCTCTTGGTGAACCTCATCAATGGCAAAAAGCAGAGCCCGATGCAGGCACTGTGTTGGTATAAGAGATTGTGAGAGGGAGGTATCGCTGTATCCATAAGCTGATAGGGACATACCAAACTAGGTAATAGTTTCATGGGGTAGGGGCATGGAGTCACAACACTCAGGCATTCCAAACTAATTTTATGTGACAAAAGGTGCCACTGTTAACCCTGCAGATAGCAACTCTGTAGTTACCTGCTTCCTTCATGGGGGACTGGCAGCAGAACAGCTAGTGCCTCCAGTTCTGACTTGTTAGTTAACCCTCTGTCTCCATGCTCATCTTGTGTGGGAAACTAATCTGTGTGGCCAGTTCAGACCTTGACCTCTCTCATTCCAAAGCCTTGCTATGTGGAGTTCCCCTCTATACATCCACCCCCAAATATCCTCTTTTGAAACAGTGTATTTACACTTTTGGGTGTGAATGCTTACCCTCCACAATCAGGACTGAGATTAAATAAATTGAAGTTGTATGTCATGTTTTGCAGTTCAGAGAGACAGAGAGAGGGTAGAAGGTGAATAGAGAGAAAAAAAATCAGGAAGCAATCAAGTGTTATTCAAATTCTGATTTAATGAAGTATTTATGTTCCCCCTTCCCCTGTACTAATTAATACCTGAAGTATTACAGGCCCCGCCTGTAGCATGGACACAATTTTAGGGTGACACACCTGTAGGAAAAACACCACCTTTTTTTGGTGGACCTGAGTAATGCCAGTACTACTCTCCAAGTGTGTAGGAGTGATCAGGTGGAATAGTTTTATCTAGCAATGCAACAATGTGCTAACCTGGCTCTTATTGGCCCCAAGTACGGGCAGAACAAGTTATGCTGGACAGACCCACCCCTAGAAATGATATGAAGTCTTCCATTTAGCCTATGGACTAGAAAAAGCCTTAGATATGGCTAAAAGCTGGCCAGAAGCTGCTTTTTGCAGCATCCAGCATCAAAGCACTGTTATCTGACCTGCTCAGAGTGGAACTGTGGTACCTTGCAAGAGGTACAACATGTCTATATACCAGTGACTCTACACTGGGAGACACTGGTCCAAGGATTACTCCAGCATTCAGCATGATTCAGTTAACTCTTTAGTAGGTTGGAATGACAATTGCTAGAAGATTGTCTTCCCATTTAAATTCAACCTATCTGCAGGTAAGTTTTATGGCAGTTTTGTAATGGAAAAGCAGACTGCTGCAAATTGTTAATGACCATTTCTGCAACTGTGCTTTTCTATTGTGAACCACGTTGTAACATGTGCTGCTGATCTGGGGAAAAGCCTTTAAACTCTGGATTTCCTCTTTCCTTTTGTTTTGTAGCTGGACCTGGAAGAAACATATAAAGAGAAAATATGTGGTCTATGTGGAAACTATGATGGCAGTGAGAAGAATGATTTGGTTTTGGATGGTAGGCCATGAATACACAATATTCCACATAGAACAAAACTGTTAATATGTGACACAAAACTTGGTATCTGTTTCCTCTAAGCAGGGTTTCAGATTTCATGACAGACACTCTGAAATACATGAACTTTTCCGTATACAGGAGATGTATTTTAAGAGGTTCTGGGATGATTTGGGTTCCTCTGCTGTTTGCAAACTTGCAAAAGTCTCAACCCTTTTTGACCCAAATTAATTGCCTGGCTATCATGCAGAAACATTGCCATGTTTCCCACTGATAGTAGTAAATTTTAAGAAACTCATAGTCTCAAATGAGGCATGAACACATTTTCTGTCCTTCCATTTTCATCATTTTACAATTGGGTATCAAGTGTGATCGTGTTTCCCTTTGTAATGAAATGAAAGCATCATCATTGAGCCACAGAGATTTCACTGAGCATCTTTGCAGAAACCATGGTGCTATCCATGGATACCTTCAGATATTGCACTGAAATGGAAATTGGCCAACAGAGCAAACAGCTGAAGCTACAGTCCTGCATCAGATTGTAAGAGCGGAAAGAAACCTGCATCCTGGGGTATTAGCTGCAGGACTGAAGCCAAAGTTATAACATCATCCCTTCAAGTAATACTTGGGCTTCTTAAGTCACCAGAAAAATATTGTCATCTACCTCACTTATTCAGAAAGAATCCTGAGATTCAATTAAAAATACCACTTGTATTGATAGATTTGGGGTTCATTTTCATGTTTCATATTCAGCTTTTTGGATGCATCTTAGTCATGTTTCTGCCCTTTACTTCACAAGCTTAATAGGTAAAAACTAAAGGTGGCTCAAAATTTTCTGAAGAAACAGTTTGGTACTGAGAAGTATTGCTCTAAGAAAAACAGGCTCTTCTTTTATGCCTCTGGTTCTGCAGATAACAGGTTCCTACACCCAGGGACCAGGTAGCCTCCCACATCCCTCCTTTCTGCTCGGAACACATCCTTCTCCCTGGGCTGAGCAGGCAGCAGTCCGCCTGCCCAGGCTAAGATCCACTGCATATAAAGGTCTAAAATTTCTTCTCACTTTCAGGCTCTTTTCACTTGAGAAAAATTTATCAGGAAAAAAAATGCCAATTTTTGCATGGGGTAGGTCTTCTTGAAACTTTATATTCTTTAATGTCAGTTGAGATCCTTGGCAAATCACATGGCTCGAAGAGGTTGGGGCTTTAGAAGGGCCTCTGTTTCCAGAAAAGTTAGTGGTAGAGCACCCGAAATGAACATTTTTGCGGAAGTCATTCTCTCAGGCCTGCACTTAGTTAAGGGACTGAGCCAGTATAGGAGGATAGACCTGGTCAGAAATCTGTCTATTAAACCTTTTTTAAAAAAAAAAAAAAAAAAATTTAAAGCAAAGAACGGCAATTTATGCATACTTTCCATAAAAATATATAAATTTCAAACAGTCAAACAGTCAGAAAGATTTCTTACATACAGGATCAAGTTTCTGGTAATGCTTTGCAAAAATGCACCCCTCTAGCTAATTTAACGGTTACATACATGTATTGTGTGCCTGTCTTCCTCCTGCTCCCTTTTCCCACCTTCTCTAGCCTGTAAAAAGTCACAGATTTCCAGATGATTAGAAACATATGCACCTAAAATGGTACTTTAGGTTGTGATAGTAGAAGGCAAACTAAAATGTACGACCATTACACGTGCAACTACAAAACTCTGTAAGATAAAATACACCCATAATGAACAGAAGTCTTTGGAAGTGATGAGGTGCAATAGAAAGGTCAAGAGTCTCATGTGATTATAAATGCCCAGGCTGACAGCAAGCCTATATACAAATGTGCCAGATTCCTGGCTCTATCTCAACAGAAGTTATATCAGGCTGTCATCCTCTATAATATGGATGCTATGGTTAAATCTGGGCATTTGGTGAAGAGCAGACTGCCTTAAAGCCCAAAGATTAAGAGCATCTTTATAGCCCATTAACTGATCTAGAGAATTGCAGGCAGTTACTCAGATGCGTCTGGGGATTTTGCAGGGTATAAAATGCGTCCAAGGCAGTTTGGGAACTTCCACAAAGTAGAGGATCCATCAGAAAAGTGTGCTGATGTGAGTCCAGATGACCACACTGGAAGACATCCTAGGAGGAATGACAATAGATGCAGTAAATATGTAAGTATGAGTGGCCAAGAAATACAAACCTTCCTGAACTATAGCCCTGGACAGACTGTGTTGAAACAGGTGTTAATTACAGAACATGGACTGAACTGAACTTTTCAGGAGTCTACCCATGAATCTGAGCAAAATGTTGATTTTATAGCTGAAAGAATACCCCATTACAGTGTTAAAGAAATAGATAGTGACAAAATGCACAATTGAATGGCAGTTTCCAATCCAAGAAAAAGAACATCATGACAGAAAGTTAGACTGCATAATCTCTCGAGGTCCCTTCCAACCTGAATTATCTTGTGACCCTGCAATTGTGTCATCAAAAATTGGGATGCACATCCATCAATGTGAAAGTTGGTAAAACGTCAAGTATTGCTTTTCTTTTCCTTCTTATTTTTTTTTTTTTTTTTCTTTTTTTAACAGAAAAAAAGATGCAAGAAACTTATGTCCCATTTTGGAAACTGCCCCAAAGTGGTTGCATTTGATGACTACGTAGAGACCTGCACTGAGGATATGTGCCACTGTGCCATTAATTCTTCCCACTCTGATTTGGTTTCCAGCTGCATATGCAGCACTTTAAACCAGTACTCTCGAGATTGTGTCCTCAGGAAGGGAGACCCTGGGGAATGGAGAACCAAAGAACTTTGCTGTAAGTAACTACTGCTCTGGAGATTTCTTTCAGGTTAGACACATATGCATGTATTCTGATCCCAGCAGAGCAAAGCTAGGAGCTCTGTTAACTACTGTGAAGTGAATCAATCTGTAGAAGTACTTTGACAGAAACATTGTTAATGGAAAAGCTTCTAAAAATTTAACTTGATTTTGCTCCTTAAATTAGAACTATATCTCAATACTGTCTCCCTCTTCCTTTTGGCTGTTTTCTCCAGTTCTTTTTTGAATTTTACCATGCACAGTTAATTCAAATAGCCTTGTTTTAAATGCTGACATCTAGTCAGAAGAAGTCACTGGGAAGTCTAATGTGTTTGTCCTTAGCTTATCCTGTGCTTTCATACTCAGTAGTTGCAGCTACTGAGCAGGAAATCACTGTAAATCCAGGGGGAAGGCTACAGGTAGTTCTCCCAAACTGCTGATGTGGATTGGGATAGAAAATTAATGCCAGAATGACTGATGCTTCAGGTAAACATAAACTATTATGACTTCATAAATTATTCCAGTGTCCTTTGCTTGTATCATGACTTCAGCCAACCTTGAGCTAGTAAAATAATGTGAAATAACTCATATTTCCCAGCAGTACTGTTTTCTCCAAAGGTGAAGTAAAAGTGATGATAAAAAGTTCCCTTAGAGGTTAAACAAACATGACACATCTGAATAGAAAGTTTTGCAAACAAGATATGGGGCAAAGGAGGAAAAAAGGAGTTGGGTAGTGATACAGTGATCTGAGAGCTCTTATAAATACATCATTAACATACCACATTTTCATTTGGTCGTGCAGATCAGGAATGCCCAAACAACATGGAGTACATGGAATGTGGAAACTCCTGTGCTGACACATGTGCTGACCCAGAAAGGAGCAAGATTTGTAAAGCCCCATGTACGGATGGCTGTTTCTGTCCTCCTGGTAAGGCAGTTCACTTCTTCCAATGGGTCACACATATCAAGGAACAAAGAGGGAGGTTGTTCCCTTTCAGTTAGTGGCAGGTGTTTTTTTTCTTTAATATTTTACACTAAAACCAATGAATAAAGTGTTTCTTTTAGCATAATTTAACAATTTTCTTCTTGGAAGAACCAGTTCTCTAAAATTCCTCACACTGGAGGAGGGGAGGGAAGGATTTCTAAGGACTAGACAGAATAAAATGGTACAGGTGTGGAAAGAGGAGAGGTGTTCTTTAGAGAGTAAGAATGCAGGTGAAGATGTCTGGTGAGGTGTCTCCCTGCTACAAGGCTAGATCTTGCTGTAACTTAAGTCACATGTAATATAAATGCATTGCCAGGTACATGCATGTGTAAGTTTGCACATGAAGTAGAGGCTAAGATAAGGGTCTGATTTCTGATAGATTCACTATTAGGAAAGGATGGAAACTAGCTCACATCCTTGCAATCTGGCACTCGATAATTGGGCTCACAGTGACAAATTCCAGTAGCATGCAGAAATATTCTTTGGGTTTTGTGTTGCTTTCATTTGAGCTCTAGTAAGAAATGTTTTCTATCCATTAACACCTGAAAGGCCCTGGTGCGGTGTTCTCCTTCAGACATATCCCATTCATTTACAGAAATGTTGAATGCTCCAAAGTTTTTTCCTTACTCTAGTCTTCCTTCATGGTGTTTCCCACACTTACCAAAGGAATATTAACTAGCCAATGTGTCTGAACAGGAACTATCCTTGACGACCTCGATGGCAAAAAATGCATCCCCAGAGACAGCTGCCCTTGTATGTTTCAAGGCAAAGTCTACTCATCTGGAGGGATGTACTCCACTCCCTGCCAAAACTGGTACTGTTGTGAATTTGATCGCACTAACAAGGCAGAGGCGTTTATTTCAGAGTGTTGATGAGTTGC
>JAVJGG010000021.1:10741743-10770568 GCA_035590195.1 Aviceda cuculoides
CTCCCCCCCCCCCCCCCCCCCCATTCCTAACAGTTGTCTTAAATAATAATGCAAAATCTGGGTCTGAATTTCAACAGTATAGGAAAAATTAGATATAGTCCTCAACCTCACATAGTTACCACCCTCACTTGGAATTGCCAGCAAAAACTGAGCTCAATATTTAAGAATGCAGGAAAATGAGACTCTTTGCTGGTTAGTTCAGAGGCATTGGCCACTAACGTGAGGCAAGGAGTCATACAATGTTAATGAGTTACATTTCCAGTCACCTCTAGATCTACAAAAGGCTGTTTCAAGGCCTGGATCTCAAACGTCCTGATCCTTGAGAATGATTTGATTTAGAAAAAACCCGTAGCTTGAACCCATCTCCACTCTGCACTAGTGAAAGGTGATAAGACCTCAGGTGTATTATTCTCAAAACAGTTTTATTTCTTACTCTGATATCCACCTAGTGAATGAACAGTCATATGTGTTATTTGAGCTCCTGTGACACAGCATCATTTCTTGACCATAAGCCTAACCTTTACTGTATGGAGGAATGAAATATGCTGTCATGCATGGTGGAGTAGGCCAGATGTTCTGAAAACCCCTTTGAATGGAATATTTCCTGCATTTTGAGGAAATACTCCTCAAACCTGCAATTTTGAGGAACTGAACTTGATGGGCTCTGGGTGGTTCCCACCTAGCCACATTCCCACTTAGTCCTCACAAAGCCTGAGCTGATGTGGCCCTTTTGTGTGCACAGCTCTAAATATTGTAACTGCTCATTATCTCACATCCTCCCCAATTAGTTGCTGAAATGTTGCATCAGCAACTTGCTGAACAGTTGCATCAGTAGCACAAAATGTTGCAAGATCCTGCTCAAATAGGTTCTTTCTTTCTTTAAAAAGTCAAGTAAACAATTTAGGCCCTGAAAAACATTTCTTGCTTGACCAACTCGGTGTCTCTCTGAAGGAGTTAGTTTGAAGCCCTATGCAGTTAACTCTCTCATTGGGTGGCATTGAACCTTCACATTGTAAGGGCCTAATATAGTCCTCCTCCCACAGGGATTTAACAAGCATCTGAATAACAAGCTAAAAAGACAAAGAGAGTGTCATCTGTGCAGATTCAGATACAGATGTTATCTCATCATTGCTCCTTCAAAGCTACGTTTATTCTAACTACTCCTTTTGGGGTTTTGTACAGTACTTGCAAAGGAGGCCACTGGAGCTGTATCTCTCTGCCCTGTTCTGGAAGTTGCAATATAGATGGAGGATTCCATATAACAACGTTCGATAGCAAGAGGTTCAATTTTCATGGCAACTGCCATTATGTCTTAGCTAAGGTATGAACAATCTCCCTTTTCACTCCTAAATCTCTTGAGTAGCATAAGGCATTAAGCTGTGCTGGAGCTTTATATGACTTAGTTTAATTAAATGGAACCAATCCACCAAAGCACTTCAACACATGATCAGCCTTAAAACCCATAAATTTTCCCATTTGCAATGGATTGCAAGTCAATTGCATGATGCTTAGCATCAAAGTTTTGCAGCTCCAACATAGTTTTAGATCTTTTTTTAAATGAATTAATTTTCTTATTCAATGTATTAGTGTCGATTCGACAGCTGAAGCTTTCTTCATATATGACTTTAAAAAGGAAGTGGATGAGCAAAAATTCCTGCAAAAAGATTGAATTCCACATAACTGTCTGCAAATACACGATTCACACAGGTTGATAGCAAGGAAACAGAGTGCAGAGGAAAGGCAGTGAACATTATTGATTTTGGCAATGAAATAAAGCAGTTTACAGTTAGAGATTAAATGCCCTAGTTCTTTCATTATTCCACTTTAGCCTTTCAGAGACAGCTTTTTTGTCTTCTAGCTCGCTTCCTGTAACATGCTAACAATGTCTGCAAATCCCTTTTTTCACATCTTTTCAGAATACTGATGACACATTTGTGGTGATTGGAGAGATCATCCAGTGTGGGACATCAAAGACAATGACTTGCTTAAAGAATGTATTAGTCACACTAGGAAGAACTGTAAGTTACTTGCTTTAATTAGTGACACATAATATGTCACTTTTATTTAGGTTCAAAGATGGGATTTCTCTAACACTGTGGACTCATTTTGGTCTGTTGCAGTCCTGAGATTGCAAGATTAATACCAGCAGATGATGCAGTATGTGTGTTTATTGCTTTTGTTCTACAAGAGTGATTTCCTTTCCAGTTCTTTTGGATTCTGGCTTTTCCATTTTCTGTAGAGGGAGACAGCTAAAACTTATCCTTGTCAGCTTTCCCTCTCTTTTTCATGACTTCAAACTTGTTCACTTGGGTTTTTTTTGAAAGATTGAGATTCCTACAAGGAAAGATCCCCTTCTTTTTGCAATTGTTCTGAGTCCTGGTGTTTTTCCTAATGAAATGAGTGAAGTAGCAGAAGTTTCCAAATGAAGGCCAGAGGCTTCTCCTGCTGAAGATTATGCCATAATTCAAACTGAATTCAGTGGAAGCTGAGTTAGGGCTGGTATTTACACACTTCTGAAGTTATATAGATTCATTCTGTCCACCTGGTATTTAACTGGTACAGTCCTAAACTTTTTAGGAGATCCAACACCATAACTTCCTTCTATAGTCAATAAAGAAAGATGGGGATCTCCAAAGGACAAGTCATCCCACCTAAGGTATGAGGTGTTCTTCTGGAGGGGCCTGTCTCCCTCCATTGACTACTGAGGGAGTTTGTGTCAGATAGCTCTCGTTTTGGATATGTTACATTTCCAATGAGATGGAACCAAACCTACATGTAACATCTCACATGCAGGTCTCAAAAAGATAACTAACCTCTTGGGTATATGAGAGCATTCAATCAAAGCTGTCGCTTACAGAGAGGGTTTTCCATTTTTTGTTATGGCCTAGAGGTTTGCTCTATGTTACTCTATGGCATCAAGACACTGAGTTACAATGACCACAGAGGTGATGATGTTTAGAAGACGCTACTTCTTAATGCTTAATGAAGCTGTCAGGTTGCTGTTGTCTGTATCATGTCATATGCATTCACTACTGTGGGCTTTTTCCTTTTTCCCTGCAGACTATAAAAATATGTTCCTGTGGAAATATCTACATGAACAATTTCATTGTGAAGCTGCCAGTAAGCAAAGGTAAATGTCCTTCTTCACATCTTGGCCAAACTAGCCTACTTCTATTTACAGACGGATTCCTGCTCTTTTCTCTGAAAATAACGTACTCCCGCTCATTGTTAGGTCATTTGACTTAGGTGGAAACTAGGTCTGGGACCCCCTGGGAATTCCTGAGTTACACTGCATGCACTGGTAAATGGAAATTCCTGTTTACTCAGCTTCATAAAGATTTGCAGGCACATACACCTTTTTTTTTTTCTTTTTTTCCTCTTTAGATGGCATCACCATATTCAGGCCCTCTACATTTTTCATCAAAATCTTGAGCTCAACTGGAGTACAGATTCGAGTGCAAATGAAACCTGTAATGCAGCTCTCCATAACAGTTGATCATTCTTATCAGAATCACACATCTGGTAGGACATATCATGCTTTTACAGTTTGCTCTTAAACTGAGTTATAGCTGCTTGTCTATCACTTTAAGTGAACAAATTATTTGATTTTATATTGACTTTGGTATGTTAGAAGCCCTGGTTAAATCCATAGCCTTCCTGAAACAAAGCATTGGCTGAACCCTTCAATTTGCTGAAGAAAATTAGATAATCTCTGTGATGTTTGGTGTGTGCAGGTCTTTTAGACTCTATCTGTAAAAGCAGACCTTCATCAGAGACTTGTGAGATGCAGACTATGTTCTCGGTTTTGCCACCAACCTCCTATTACATCATTTAAGCTTTTTGTACTCCGGTTTCCTATCTGTGTAATGGGATTACATCCTGTCCCTCTGACCCTTTTTGTTTTGCTTTTGTGATTTCCTTTGCTTATAAGCCTTTGGGGAAGGCACTTCTCTGTCTGCCAGTGTTTAATGAAGCACATTTAAGCAGCTTCCAATCTCAGTGCTATCACTAAGTGCTACTGTAATGCACAAAAATAATAATTACACTCTAAAGACAGGGTCCTGTCTGATTTGTGGGAACATCAGGAAGTCTCTGAAGGAAAATGGGCTTCTCTCAGGCTAGGTCCATTACAGAGCTAAGAGTCTTCATCTAGAAGTAGTGATTTCTTCTTTTCTTTTGCATTTTTTTTTCCACCCACACAAGGTCTTTGTGGCAATTTCAATAACATCCAGACTGATGACTTCAGAACAGTCACTGGAGCTGTGGAAGATTCAGCTTCTGCTTTTGGTAACTCATGGAAAACTAGAGCCAGCTGTTTTGATGTTGAGGACAGCTTTGAAGATCCTTGTTCAAACAGTGTGGATAAAGGTAGCAGGCTTTTCATGCTTGGTTTATCAGTGCTAAATAATTTTCACATGATGGATAACCAAAACAAATTTAGAAATCGCATAAACATCAAAACCCACTGCATTTGAGGCTATTACTAGAGAGAACACACCAGGGTTTGCAGATCTTCAAGGTGACAGCTTTGCTTTTAAAACAAAAAGACTGCACTGCTAAGAGAAAGCCAACACCTTCTTCACTGATGACTTGAAAAACACACACAGCATCAATGAGAATAATTCAGGTTTAAGGCAGAGCACAGTTGGTTGTCAATATCTGGGCAAGATCTTCATCCAATCTACAGCTGTGCTGAAGTAAAAAATTATCAACCGCACTGACTTCTTCAGCAAGCATTGTACCGTACTAGATGCCCTGTCTAGTTTCTCACTTTGACTAGGTTTGGATATATATAGGATTCAGAATGTACTCTCCTAGATATTCCACATGTAATTAAAGCTGTAGCTCATAGACACAGCTCACTGATTATTACATGCTTGATGTTATTGCTTGGCTATAAGGAATTATCTGACTGTAAAGAATTAGGAAAGTTTGATGGAAAATGGGGAGTTTTTGCAGATGTTCTCCAAATCCAGACCCCGAAATAATGTTAGTACTTGGAAGGTGAAACCTTTCTTTTAGGGGGATGGCTGGTCACCCATCCAACTATGCTTATCACCTTGATATGTTAATGTCCCATATTTCCTTCTGGCTTTATCTGAACACCTCAGGACATTCTAGGTCTGTGTGATACCTGACAAGAATATTGATTCATATAGTAATGTGGTTTAAGTGACTATGGACAATGATTTTTTTTCCCACTTCAGAAAAATTTGCCCAGCATTGGTGTGCTCTTCTGTCTAACACAAGCAGTGTGTTTGCTGCCTGCCATTCTGTTGTAGACCCTTCTGTGTACATCAAGGTAAGGCACTGGTCTAAATGGGTGGTTTAACCTAGCCCAGAGACTGATCTGCCATGAAGGTAGTCTGGCCTAGGGGAGTGAAACAGATTACAGTAATGGCTGTTTGCAAAGAAGTTCACTGATGCTGATGAGAAAAATAACAACATGAGAGTTTAAGCAAGATACGATGGGCCTTTTTTGGCTGCAGCCCTGAAAATATTGTGACTACCATCACTGACAGTTCTGTTGCATGATCCAGAAGCAAAATAAGAAAATATGGGTTTGCTGTACTTGAAAACCGTTCACTCTTTGAAAAGCTAAATCAGTGTTTCTGTGTGGAATTGAATTGAGAGTTTTTTCAGCCCCATGGATTCCCTCTGACTTGGTTTAAAATTCACATCTAGGGGGAGAATATATACTATATTTACAAAGTTTATATCCCATTTATAACTGTGGAATCATGTTAGTCTCCTTATATTTAGAATGCAAGAAGTTGCCCATAAGTACTCTTGGTGTACAGCTCTATAATGCTGTTGAGGAAGTTGGCTGAGCGAGAGAGTTGCTGCATTTACGTGAATAGTAAAGTAGTTTCTGCAAAAATGCAGAAAATCCATGTAGGGGGTATATGTGATACAACTTACTGAGAAAATACCTGAGCCTGAAATTTTGTCTAAAATTTAATATGTCTTCAGATAGTTTTAAAAATATGGCTCATGCTTTACCTCTCCCAATTTCCCCTCAGAAAATATATCTGCTTGAGAATTCGTGTTAACTGTAAGTGAAATAGGAATTTGCAATTTTCATTTAAGAAAAAGTAATAACCACTTTCTTACACATATGTCTGTTACTCCCTTCTGATCTCAACAGATTTTTAACCATGATTCATGGAAGCATTTTCCATGACATCAGTAATGGCAGGATAACTCACCATCTATGCAGTAAGACCCTGCTGCCCTTGAGTGACTGGCTGTATCTCGGTTCTTCTGTCCAGCCACCCAATTAAAAGAACTTTAGCTTTAAATCCCCTCTATGCTTACCTAACTAGTTCTTTAGATGTCATTACATATGATTTCCTATTAAACAAACCATCTTCTGTTATGCACCTGTCATTTAATTGGGGCTATCTTACCTACATACTAGATAGGTATACAAGTGCCAGTCATTGCTGTGCAATATTTTCAGTTCTGTATATTGTCAGATTACATATTTTGACATGTCCTAGATTGTGCATCCTCATGGGAAGCTGGTATGGATATTTCTTAGTGCTTTAATGAACTACAAGTGCCCTTATCATTCTTATTATTCATCTATTAATGAGTGTTAGATGCAACATGACTGTAATTGATTTCCTATTTCTCAGGTTTGCATAGTATTTCATTAGCATACATTTTCTCTTAGAAATATTTATTACAAATTAGGTTTCATTGATAATAATACTTTTTAAAAAATATATTGGTTGACTACTTTTTGAATTGCTATATGTTTCCCTGTTTCTTCTGTGAGCTGGGCATAATAATACCCATGTCCTTTTCTGTCCCCTAGAAATGTATGTATGACACCTGTAATGCTGAGAAGAGTGAAGTTGCACTGTGTAGTGTGCTCTCTACTTACTCCAGAGACTGTGCTGCAGCAGGCATGTCCCTGAAGGGCTGGAGGCAGGGCATCTGTGGTATGCATCCCAAAATACCTTGGATAGGGATATGGGGGAACAGCTTCAGGAGAGCCCAGTCTGTGGCAGTCTGTATCCTTTGTGCTTAGTCATCAAGTTAGTGGGTCTTTGAAAAATAGAATAAGCATATATTCTATAAAAAACTTCTGCCTGCCAAAATCAGTTCGTATCCACTTCATGCTCTTATGATGCACTTTCCTTGTGTGAAATATTAGGTGAATTCAATACTCAGAGAAGCAAGAGAGTATAAGATGTATTAATCAAATCACAACAAGGCATTGCAATTAGGTTAGTTTTGAACACATAGGCTTCCCCGTGTATTTTAATTCTGATACCTTTTTTGCAGTTCATCTCAGCCCTCTTGTCTCAGACATTGCCCTTAAAAATGGTATCACTCTCATTAACTGCATTTTTCTATGTTACAATAAAGTAGTAATGGGTTTTAATAAATACGTATTGGTGATATCTGAGAATGTGGAAGTGCTTAAAGGCATTTTCAGCTCAGGACTATGTACCAAATGGACAAAAGTTTTTGGACATACACATTGTCACTAAATCCTGCGTTCAGAGTCCACATATGTATATATTTTTCTTTAGCACTGCTACAATTTATTATGAGGTGGTATCAGAGCTGAGAATAAAACACACAAGTCCCAGCTTCTGAATTTTACTTCAACATTTCCATTTTTCCACTGATGATCAGATAGTTTAAGTGAGGTTTGCCTATATCAACATGAAAATTCTTGGCTAATAACACATCTGAACAGGAAACATAACAACAATTATTTTTATGCACCTTTGATGCAGCTATGACCTATTTAATTGCCTGACTTAGAGGTTAACTGGGATATTTAATAGAAACAAACAATGTTACTGATATGGTGCTTTGCTGAAGGCATTTAAGATTGCAGTAAGAACAATGTGCTGAAAAAAATTCAAGGGGAACACAGTGTAGTCCACAGCAAATTATCCTATAATCATGCAGTTTTATGTACTAGACACAGTCTTTGTTTATTGAAAGCTTTGTTATTGACATAGAATTACTGACATTTTTTATGCCAAAGCGAGACTTGTTTGCAGCATGGGTTAGACTGAAATCTGTGGACAGTAGGCAATATTGACTCAGTGCAGTAACCTTGGGAAAAAAACTGCTAATGGCTTAATCAGAACAATCATTTTAGGCCTTATTTAAGAAGAAATAATCTTTTGGGAACATACCCGTGATAAGATTGAAGGTTGCACTGTTCATGAGTGAAAGAATAAATGGGCCAGAACAATCATTCTTAGTGGTCTGCCCCATTGCAGGGGTTGGAAAGGCCCTTCCAGCTCCTGCAGCTGTGTCCAGCTGTGCCAGACTGCAGGCAGAATCCAAGGCAGGTTATATCCTAAGGGGATGTCTACATAGCAGTCAGTAGAGCATATGAAGTAAGTAAATCCTACTAGCTAACTCTTGGCAGTGTGTGTATGTGACACAATCTTTAGCGGAAGCATGAACCATTACTTGAGTTACTGGTTACCCAGAAGACCATTGGGGTTAGTAGCCTCTGCTAAGTCACGGTACTGTTTTTCTAGTGCTCCTTGTGCAAGTAGCTTGAAGCTATCTTTGGTATGCTCATGTTATCTGCACTCATGCCACCAGTCGTGAGGTATGTAATCTAAGATTACAAATCTGTGACCATGAGTACTATAATCAAGTAACCTTTCTCTTACCAGATCTCGCTTTGCCAAAATTGATCTTTTTTCTCTGTGAAAAATTAAAGGGAGAAAGTAAACACATTATTTTATTGCATTAAATAGCTAACAATCGAGATAAATCTGATGTAAACTCATTTTCAACATCTTTTTAAACATCTTTCTTATTTGGCCTATTTTGATTTATGCTGCACTTGCTGCATCTTCATAATATGCCTATAACATAGGAGAATATGACCTGCTCAATTTATACATGGGATATCGTGTCTGCTCTGGCTAAGACCAGGAAAACAACTGGGTTTTGTTGGTGGAGGTGGTGGTTTTGAATGTGTACACAAACCTAGCACACTAACTAATCTAAGAAAGTGTACTGTGGTCATGGACTGGAAAACCATACAGACCTTTGTTTAAGCATGGAACCTATTGCCAATATGGTGATAATATTGCTGCAAAGTTGATGAGTGCAATTGCCCATGAACAACTCCCCTGTACCTTCTAGTACATCTGTGTGTATCTTAAAAACAGCTGTGGAGTTAAATCTGTGGATGTGAGTTAGAAAGAGGTCCAAGATGACTAGATCCCCAGTTCTTGTTGAATTTCAAAGGAATCTGGATTCCAGGCTTTCTTGAAAACCACACCCTTAATGCAGGGATATTTCCTGACAAAATTTGATGTCTTCCCTATGGATCACTACTGCAGATTTTATGGCAGTTTTTGAAGGTGTTGTCTCTTGGTAGGTTGTGAAAATTAACCAGCTTTTCACTGTCTTACAGGGTCAGTTAAGCTCTTTAGATTTTGGTATTTAACTTTTGGTCCACCCAGAGGTCTTAAAAACTGTTGTTTCTCATTTCCCCAGAGGATGACAACAAGAGTTTTCCTCAAGACATCTATAAGAATTCAAACACACTTTCTTTGGTAGCATCAAATGATTAGCAGATTTCCTTGGCAATGCCCACTTAACATCAAAATTTCCCCCTTGCAAAATACGCTCATTTCTTAAATTATTCCCAGCCAAAGAAATCATTAGTAAAGGACAGAAAATTAATTTTTAATGACAAGGACAAGTCAGAAGTTATTGGTTTCAGTTCTTGGCATAAGATAGAAATGCAAATTGTACAAAGTACAAAATTATACTGATTCCCTTACTCAGTCAAGATATACCCTGCTGAGCATTTCAGTATTCAGTGTCACATAGTTTAGGCTATGTGAGCAGACTTCCCCCAGACCACTGTGGGACAAGGTCTTCTAGTTTGAGAAAAGCACATTTATGGCTACCAACATGCAGAAAGCTGCATTAACATCATGAACGATGATTGCACGATAGAGAAGGCCTATACATCCATTTTATTTCTCTTGCAAAGATCCCTCTGAGGAGTGTCCTGAGACTATGGTTTATAACTATAGCGTGAAGTACTGTAACCAGTCTTGCCGCTCACTGGATGAACCTGATCCGCTGTGTAAAGTTCAGATTGCTCCTATGGAGGGCTGTGGTTGCCCCGAAGGGACCTACCTCAATGACGACGAGGAATGTGTAACTCCAGATGACTGTCCCTGCTACTACAAAGGCAAGATTGTTCAGCCTGGCAACTCCTTCCAAGAGGACAAACTGATGTGGTAAGCTGCTCTGATGATGCAACGGCTGCATACCTGGGGGATGTTAGGGCTCATTTGAATAATGACAAATTTCTCCTAGATTGTACCAAAGCAAATATTCCCCTGGCAGGAAGTGCAGCCACAGCAAAGGTTAAGATCCTATATTCCTGCTAGCAAACAAGAATCTGAAAACATGTTAAGTAGAGTAAAGTTTGCAATCTGTTTCTCTGCAAAATTCATTGTTGTGTAAAAAATACCCATATACAGTGGGAGCAAGTTTTCTAAAAGACAGGGGCCTTGGGGGAGTTTCTGGCTTTGAAATGAAAAAGCAAAGCAAAAAACACCCTCCAACACACCATCCTGCAGACTATTTAAAAAATAAAAATGGCCCAGGAAAAGAAAAAACAAATCTCAGTTTTTAAACTGAGTTTTTTAAAAAGAGAGAGAGAGAGAGAGAAATTTGGGGGTAAATACTAAAAATAACATAACTAATTTGCATCTGCAGTGAAAAACAATCATAATTTTCTCATTTTCAACCAGTTCAGGGCAGCAATGCAAACAAATTCCAGGCAAAGGTTGTTTTATTCAAACAATTTATTTGCATATTTAGATCTCTACATAGTCTCTTTCTCTTCCAACTCACATATTTTTTTTCTGAGGATTCTAGACTACCTTGTAAACACAGATTAATTTAGTAATGTAAGAGGTCTCTTATTCAAGAAAGTATGAGTTTCGTCTCACAGACATGCTTAGGAAAAACTTGATTTAGGGAAAACGCACAGTAAATCAGTGGCAGATGAAGGAAGGGTATTTAAGAGCTAGGTGTCTTAATCTTCCTTCTGGGGATGGTAATTCATGTCTGTGAACCTAATAACTGTGCCAAATATTCATTTTGATAGGAATTTGTTATTTGTGTGACTTGTGAAGCTTTGCAGTGCCTTTCTCTCTAGTGAGAGAGAAATGTGCAAAGAACTGATATGTTTCATTTTATGGAATCTCTTTAGCAAATGCATTCAAGGAAGATTAGACTGCATTGGAGAAACTGTCCTGGTAAAAGGTGAGATTTTGTTAAATAATGGCATTATGGTGTCAGCTAGTATTTATAAGGTTTGTCTGTGTTATCTCTCAGTTCCTGTAACATTTTAGTGTTCTGCACGTTTTTGCCTTCTCCCTGAAATGGGCTGGTTATTGATAATAGTTGTCTTTGTAAAAATGTCACCAGACTTGCTGAATTCTTTAAACGATTAAGAAATTTCCTAAAGCGTAGAAGTTATCTGCCTCTTTCTCCCCGCACTGTTGGTGGGCAGAAGCAAAAGCTAATAGAACTGTAAATGAGAGACACTTGCTCCCCTCTGAAATGCTCCACTCTGTTTTATAATTGCTGGTGGCATCCTTATTGCTTTCACTAAATTACCTTCCTAAAATGTTTTCTTCCTCTTATAGATTGCCCAGCTCCTATGTATTACTTCAACTGCAGCTCTGCGGGTCCTGGTGCAGTTGGATCAGAGTGTCAAAAAAGTTGTAAGACACAGGATATGCACTGTGTAAGGACTTCACTTCCTAGCAGGAGCATAGGACAACATTATTAAGCATGTATGATTGTCCTTAACAAACACTGATGGTAATGTGTTACGCTATTCACCGACCAACTACTTTACTGATAACACAGCAGCTACAGCTACCCACATAGCTGTGATACTTGTAGTTTGATTGTCACTAACAATTATAGGATTTTTTTAAAAAATCCAAAAGTTTGGCATCCAGAGCTAGCACCGCTGCTGGTTCCCTGTACTTTCTCTTCATTAATGAATTGCCTTGTGTTGTATCTTTATATACGCAGTATGTCACAGAATGTGTTTCTGGCTGCATGTGTCCCGATGGGCTGGTATTGGACGGCAGTGGAGGATGTATTCCCAAAGATCAATGCCCATGTGTCCATGGAGGACACTTTTATAAACCTGGGGAAACCATCAAAGTGGACTGCAACACATGGTATGTTATTCCAGAGAGCCTTGTTTTATAACAAAGACTGTTAAAATTGTCAGCGCATAGTAGGCCTGTGGGGGAGGATGTATTTTGAAGCCTTCCTCTTCATCATTAGAGCCATCAGGCTTCTGGTAAAAATACAAGGGGAAACATTTCCTCTCTGCAACACGCTGCGTGAGCCTGCACTTGGGGAGAACAAGTACCAAGACCTTCTGTCCATGATTTCCATCCTTTTCTGCAAACTGCTTCCACACCAGCTTTAAAGTACCAGTCTCATCCAGGTTGGTCTGTGGCTGGTCATTGTACAAGGGGGAATTGACTCTGTGTCTGTTGGGCACAACTGAACCCCAGAAAAGGATTGAATTTAGAGGAGGGAGGAATTGCAATGATCTTCTAGTGACTTGCAGTGCTTCCAGCTGTGATGTCCTCAAATAAGGTAAATTAATGCTTCAGTTGCTCCAATTGCTGGTATAACTCTGCCAGAGACTTCACTGTTATTACTCATCATTGTGGGTAAAATGCTTTGAATCCTTACCCATTATTTAGTGAGGATGAAACTGTATAGTCCTCCCAAGAGGATGCACAGAAACTAAGAGCCAGAAACACTTTGGTCTGATCACCACTGGTACAAGCAATCAAGTTTAACATGTGAAGCCAAACCCTGATAAGCAGTTGTTGATATCACAGAGGCCATTAAGAGGTCTTATTGCAGAGAGGGCTTTGTTTTCTTACAAGACAGGACAGATGGGGGAAAAATAAAGTTGTAGTCTTTGTGTCAAGTGTATAGCAACTAAAATTTTCTGTCTGTGGTCACTGAACTGGAGGTGAAGTTTGTAAAGGTGTGGTGGGTTGACCTTGGCTGGAAGCCAGGTGCCCACCAAGCTGCTCTGTCACTCCCCTTCTCATTAGGGCAGGGTGGGGGAGAAAATAAGATGGAAAAAACCCTCATGGATCAAGATAAAGGCAGTTTAATAAAGCAAAAGCAAAGGCCACACACAGAGGCAAACAAAAGAATTATTGTCTGCTTTCCATCAGCAGGTGATGTCCAGCTACTTCGCAGCAAGTAGGGCTTCAGTATGCATAGTGGTTGCTCCAGAAGACAAACACTGTGATAGCGAATGCCCCCATTCCTCCTCCTTTCTCTTAGCTTTTGTTGCTGACCGGACATGATATGGTATGGAATATCCCTTTGGTCAGTTTGAGTCAGCTGTCCTGGCTATGTCCCCTCCCAAGAGCTTGCCCACCCCAGCCTACTGGTGAGGGGAGAATGTTGGGAGAGACAGCCTTGATGCTGTGCGAGCACTGCTCACCAGTAGCCAAAACACCTTTCTAGCTACCAGTACAGAGCACAGCACTATGAGAGCTGCTATTGGGAAAATTAACTCCATCTCAGCCCAATACACAAAGGAAGACAGGGATAATATTTGGTTCACACCACTGTAGTCAGGAACAGAACCGACCACACGGTACCTCACAGATTAATATTCAGAAATGGTTAAATATTCAGTTCTTCACCTTGAATTTACCTCCTAAATCCCCACTGCCTGCTGCCAGGACTTAATGATTTGAAAGATCTTTGAATGAAAAAATAAAATAAAACCAGACAAAGTTCAAATGTGTCTTGGTAGTAAACATGAACTTTCTGATTAGTAGGCCATCTCATGGCATGGTCTTAGAAGAGTTGAGAGGGTAAGTCTGGAAGAGTGACAGATGATTGCTTTCTTTGAAGTACTGCAAAAGACAAGCCTTTGAATTACTTTGCCCCTCTTTGGGGTTAAGGAAAAACCACGCTTCATACCAAGTTTGTGATTCTTAGCATTTCGCCTCCCAGCACCTGTAACAGAAGGCAGTGGAACTGCACAGACAATCCCTGCAAGGGAACCTGCACTGTGTACGGAAACGGGCATTACATGAGCTTTGATGGGGAGAAGTTTGATTTCCTGGGAGACTGTGACTATATCCTAGCTCAGGTATCAATTTTTTTCGCTTTCCTATCCATATGCTTTTCACAGCTTACACTGTAGGGTTCAGTCTGAATAATTAAAGGGCTATCCTATTCAAAGTAGTCGACACCGATGAGCAGAGCGTACCCCTTCCTCTTGTACCTAGAGCAGATAGAGTGAGATTTTCCATTTAAAAGCAAAGCAATTAACCCTCAGAAGTGACACAAGAGGGCACTGTGTGATCCTAAACGATTAACTCCTGGGCTGGGCAGCCCTTTCTTGATGTCATTCCAGCATCTGCAAGGGAAAGGAGTAGGTGTGGTGTTGAAAAGCTAAGTGTTTCTCTCAGCCATCCAACACAGACAGTATTTTTGTTGTGACAGAAGCACGTAGAGGTCAATGTGTGAGCCTCAGGTACAATACTTGCATGTAATGAGACAGTACTCAGTGAGACATTTTGTCATCCCCAAATTACAGTTGGTTTTGCTGATTTTAAGAAAAAATATTTTTACCTTTTTGGCTGTGCAGGACTGGTGCTATGAAAAGCTCAGTTTTTTCCTTAGCTTTTCCCTTTGAAATTCCTGGTCAAGTATGAACCTGCCACCAGGTCAGCTGCCACCAGATTCTTCTAAAATGTCCAGAGTTTTGATGAATAAAAAATTGGCAAAATAGCAGAAGCCAGATGGGAATGTCATTCACTTACAGCTCCTGAAAATTTTTAAGACTGGTCTAGTTGCCTGAAAATATCTAACACAATGTTATCTATTTTTCTAAGGATTTTTGCCCCAATAACATGGATGCTGGCACTTTCCGAATTGTAATTCAGAACAACGCCTGTGGGAAGTCACTCTCCATCTGCTCCCTAAAGATCACACTGATTTTTGAGGTTTGTCTAGAATTGGTTATAACTGAGGAGCTGTAGTCTTGATTTTGTAGCAGTTAGTGTAGTAGACCCTTATATTCCAACACAGTTGCTGCTGGAGAGTACCTATAGAAGTCAAACAGCCAGAAAGCAGAGGCAGGCAAGCTGTAAAAGTTTTAGTTATTTGGTATTAACAGGGCTGGACACTTCTGCAGGTGAGGGCATAGGTGCAGGGAGTCAACAGCACTCTATGTATGTGCATGTGTGTGTGTATTTGCATCTGTGACTTTAGTGGTATAGGAGTGATGGTAAAGTTTTTAGAGGAGCATGTTTCTGTACCATAGTTTGAGCACAGGGCAGATGTAACTATGGAGGGAAGAGTTTCTTCCCTCCAGCTTAGGCTTAGCATTTCGCCAAAGTGCACACAATAGAGATTTCTTCCATAGTGGGGGGTGAGGGGATACTAAAACAAAGCAGCGTGGCAAGGGGTGTTCTAGCATACCCAATTGCCCGTGCACTCAGGAGCTGCTGTGCCAGCAGAACAGATTTCATCTAGAATAAGGACGATTTCTGTGGCTGTGAGGTAAGACTTGTCATGCAAGGGTAGACGTTTCCCATTGCACTCAGTGGGTCTTGTCTGTGGCTCACATGTCTGGCAGTAGACCAGGATATAGTGTAAAGACTACAGAAAAAATAAGATGAAGGACAAGAGGCAGAATACCCGTGCTGTTACACTAAGTTTTCTATTCAATTTCCTTTCATGCAATGTATCTGTCCCTTACAGAGCAGTGAAATCAGGCTCTTGGAAGGAAGAATTCAGGAGATAGCCACTGATCCAGCAGCTGAGAAGAATTACAAAGTGGATCTCAGAGGAGGTTATATTGTGATTGAAACAAATCAAGGGATGAACTTCATGTGGGACCAGAAGACTACTGTTGTTGTTCATGTGGCACCATCTTTCCAGGTACGTATGGGATGGACTGAGAGGAGTTATTTCAACCTCAAAGTTATGCATCCAGAACTGAAGCCCCAACTTGAAAAGCAGGGCTTGGAAAAGTGTTTGATCCAGTGGACAAGAAGAAGCAAGCGGGCCATGTCTTGTGTTTTATTTCATTGTTCAGTCAGTATGAAACACTCTGGAATATTTGGAGCTAGAAGCAAAGCCAGACACTTTGCAGTGTTGGCAGGCTAACAGAGTGATCTTGTCACTTGAAGTCCAGCTTTTTCTAAGCCGTATTTTGATGGCTGTTTAGAAATTTGCAGCTATTTTGCCTTGGCCTGTTCTATAGTTTATTTTTGTCAAACAGTGAGCTGCACTCAAAATAGCCAAACCATTTACTGTGCCTATGCAAATTACCCAGGGAAAAGTCTGTGGCCTTTGTGGGGACTTTGATGGCCGCTCAAGGAATGACTTCACAACCAGAGGGCAGTCCATGGAGATGAGCATCCAGGAGTTTGGAAACAGCTGGAAAATAACAAGCACCTGCTCAAATATAAACATGACAGACCTGTGTGCTGATCAGCCTTTCAAGTCTGCCCTGGGACAGAAGCACTGCAGCATCATTAAGAGTAACGTCTTTGAAGCCTGTCACAGTAAGGTAATCCTGCTCTCTCATCCTCAGTAGTTTCACACTAGGTATTTGTTGCTATTATGCAGCACATCTGCACATAAATTTTTACTGTTAAAGCCTATTACACAGAGCCTGAAGACAGAGGATAATAGTTGGCCACCAGAAGTAAAAAGTTAGCTACCAGTTTGTAAAATCTGGACCTAAGTTAGCGTAGGACTGTTTGTATGGAGATCCTTGGGAAAGTTTATTCAAATTACCTAAAGAGATTAATTATTTGGTTTATTTTAGACACAAATTGAATTAATCTAAACAGAAACAAGGCTACTAATTCTTAGAGAGAACATCTATACAAAGCTTCAATGCAGTTTAATAAGCCATTTTAAAAGCATAATAAGCCACTTCAAAAGCAAACTTAGCTTAATTTCCTTGGTTAGTTCATGCTGGGATAGGTTAAAACACAAGAGATATGAAGTTCAGTGGAAATAGGATTTCCTTTTATACTCAATCACTACCTCTGTTAGAGAGTGCACACACTATACAGTTGTGCTAACCCAAAGCAAGGTAGTTCAGTCCTGCAGAAATTACACTGGAAAGATGTTTTGAGGATAAATGCCAGTATTACACACATAATAGCTCATAGCTCTTTCATTACAATCCCAGTCTGTCACAGACTCAGCCTGGTTCTGCCAAAGAAAATGCTAGTGGGAGGCAGAAATTCAGAGCCCTATCTCCCAATAAAACACAATGCAGCACGTATATCTGTGGTAACAGATCTGTTGGTATTTTGATAGGTGAACCCAATACCATATTATGAATCTTGTATTTCTGACTTCTGTGGCTGTGACAGTGTGGGAGACTGTGAATGCTTTTGTACCTCAGTTGCTGCTTATTCAAGAAGCTGTAGCAGAGCTGGTGTCTGTATTGACTGGAGAACACCTGCCATTTGCCGTAAGTATTGCACTGAAAATGCACACAGAAAAGCAGTGCACCATGCGCTCAGGCACATGGGAGATAAAAAAGAGCAGAATTCTGACAATGCTGTGCATGCGTGACTTAACAAGCTCTTGTTTGCAAGATTTAGAAAATAAACCTTGTCCAGTGTCTGAGACTTGGAGGTTTTTTATGCTTCTGTTCCAGCTGTGTTCTGTGATTACTACAATCCACCTGACAAACATGAGTGGTTCTATAAACCCTGTGGAGCCCCTTGTCTAAAGACCTGCAGGAACCCACAAGGGAAATGTGGGAACTTGCTCTACAGTTTAGAAGGTAATTCTTGCTTGACTTCAATGCAGTTTATGGGAGTTGAAGCTATTAGTCTTTTTTTAAATGTCTTAAGCATCAAGACTGCTGAAAGGCTATCCCATTTGCCCCAGAAACTCATTGACCATGCCTCTCCTGGGCTAATTACCCATGTGGTGGTGCCATTCATAGCATAATTTGCCTGTTGCCTTTGAATCTGGGGAGAGATAAAAGGTCATTCAGTCTAAATTTGCAAAGAATAATTAGCTGTTGGCAAACAGAGTTAATGAAAACTTTTGGGAGAGAGGGAAAAAGAGGACATGGAAAAATAATTGGTAGTATGAAGAACATTCATACTGGGATGACATTCATTTTGGGATCAAATCTGCATATGATAGAGGTATTTATGTGTTTTCCCTGGATCTATGTGAAGCAGACTAAGAATGCTTTGTCTACTTTAACTTTCCAGGCTGTTACCCAGAGTGTAGTCCTGACAAGCCATATTTTGATGAGAAGAGCAGGGAGTGCGTCTCTTTCTCCAACTGCACTTCATGGTAGGTCAGTTGATGGTAAGAGAGGTAGAATAGGACTGGAAAGGACAAGCTAGGCAATGTTTGGTTTATGTTCATATGCAGTGTTAATTATCATTAAATCCTCCAGGAGTAGGCTTTTATGTAAAAGTAGATGCCGTTGCAGACATTGTTATTCCACATACTGATTCAAGTCAATAAACCAAGTCTTCTCCTTTTCTTTTCTTCAGTGATCCTGAAGAGAAACTATGTGCTGAAGACTCCAAAGGTAACTTTTCACTACACTCACCATTCATTGAGTGATGGTAGGCCTTTATTTTTATTATTATTAACATCACATGTTACTGCAGGGGTATTGGTAATAGGACTCCAGCTAGCTAGTTCAATAGGTGGATGCACAGCAGTACAGATATACTTTGATAAGCAAAATGCAGCCTTTGACCTGAAGAACTGTCTAAAGGACAATCATAGGGAGGAAGGACAGAGGTGTGTAATATGGGATTCATCTCATCCAGATAAATACCACTTCTCCACATTTATACTTCCTTGGTAGTCAGTGAAGACAGACAGAAAGTAGTCTGAAGCGGGCCATTCATAGTACCTGTTTTAATGAGCACTTTTAGAACAGGGCAAATCTTGTAGAGGTGCTATTTCCTGTCCACTAATTTAATAATAAGCCTAGAGAGCTAGCTTATGAGACATGTTTCTGTGCCTAAAGGACACACTTGCTTAAGGTATGGTATCAGTTCATTCCCATATCTGGGAGAAACCACATCCCAAAATGCGGAGTGACCCAGTAGACAACACATCTCCAGTTCTGCTGATTTTGTTACAGTAACAGGTATATTCCCTTGGGTTCCTGAATGTACATTCTACAGAACCTGGAGAGCTTCTCACATATTTAAATGAAATTGTTTATCACTGCATGTTCCTCATTAGTGGGTGGAACTGGCTGTGCAACACCTTCTGAGCCAGTGTTTTATCACTCAGCAAGGCAGAAATCCCAGTCATGTTCCCTGCTAAAAGGGAATGCACCTGTGCTCCATGCTGGGTGAGGATAGTGCCAGTTCTGAAGCTTTCACCAGCCAGTAATTCCTCTGTGCAAGCTGACTCTAAGGAACACCAGCAACAACAAAAATCCAACCCACTTTAAATAAATGAGGTAGACTCCCAGTGCAACTTCTCAAGTAGAAACTGAGGAAGTTTTTCAGCCAGGTAATTCATGTTTGATAATATGAGCTACAGAAGTTTGGTTTTCTTTTCATTTACATTTATATTACAAGTGTCACCTGTTACCATGACATTTGCTCTTTTGGTGCCTCAGATTGCCTTTGCTGCTACAATGGAAAGACCTACACCTTAAATGAAAATGTGTACAGCCAAGTGTATGGGACCACGTGCAGTGATGCTGTCTGCGGCCCTAACGGAGAGATCATTAAAACACTCATGCCTTGCAGTACACCACCCACACTAGCACAAGGTACTAGGTTTATAAGAGGTTTAGTGGTGATTTTATGAAAGTCTGTAATGGTAATAGGATTCCTCCATCTTGGAAAAAGATTCCTACTGCATGTCTAGGATAAGCACAGAATTTAAGGTGATTGAAGGTTAAGGAATAAGGAGTCAGATCTTCTAAACTTTGTTTTTTCTCCTTCTTATCACCTATATAACACTATGGTTGTTATTGTGCTGTTTTCTGCATTGGAATAAGTCAGTCTCAAATGGGTCACTGAAGCAAGAAAATAAAGCTGCCTGGTGGTTTATTCGTTTCCCAAAAGAAGTTGCAGGGTGAAGGGGATGTGAATGAACAGACAATAGAAGTAGAAAGAAATAAAGAAAAGGTGGAATTTTGCTACATGATTATAGCAAAGAAAAATAAGTGGCTAAAAAAATGTGTATTATCCTGGTAGCAAATTATAAAAAGGGGACAAAGAAAATTAAAAGTTAGCTTCTCTACTCAAGTGAGTGGAAGAGCTAAAGGCTTGATGGTGAGCCTGTGTGTTTGGTATTTACTAAATGTGTTAAGAAGTGGAATAAGAAATATAATGGAGTAATAGCTAGGAAAGGAAGGACTATTGAAAGCAGAGTGTAAGTGGCATAGTAAAATGTCTAAATGATCTGTCTATATTTAAACCAACAGATTCTTTACAACAAGGTATTAAAAGGCAAAATGGACCGCCACTGGAAATCACTTCTCCAAAGTCAGGTGAAGTCCTGCAGGATTAGAAAGTTCAAAGAAACCTTAAATTGGAATGAATAAGTGACAGTAGAAAGGTGGTTTATTGTATTCTATACAGAAGAAAACTAACTACAAGGGGGAGTGTGTGTGTATTACTAGTAGTATACAATGTAATAGAGTGTGTATAAATACAGAGAGGATGATTTTAGTGTGTATATGTACAGAATGTGGTAGGTGTGTAAAAATGAATTTTTTTCCCTCTTTTTGTGATTGTAGAGAATGTAAGAGATACCATAGGGCTTGAAAGTAGAGTTGCAGAGGACTTGAATATTAATTGATTTAATTTCCTGCAGAGCCACATATGCAACCTGTAACATCTGTACCTCCATCATCAGTGGTAGCCACTCCCTGCTTCTGCAATGACAATGGACAATTGATGCAAATAGGTGAGAAATGCAGCAAATTTTTTTTCTGCATCACTAATGTGGGAAGATGTACTGTTAGATAAAGGCACTTCAGCAAGTGCTCATTCAGCTCGCTGCAGTTACACGTTACCACAAGTTGTTACATCTTTGAACTGTAACTAACAAACACCTTCAGAACTACAACTCTCCCATATCCTATAACCTTGTCCTGGTTTGGATATCCCTGGTGTAAGGAAGCTTATACCAGATGCTAACTTCAGTGGACTCCAGCACAAACCCTGAATCCCAAACTGTTGAACATGGGCTTGTAATCCACAGTCATACTCCAAAAACAGAGGGAAGAGTCTTCTTCATCTCTTAGTAGCTCCTGAACCACCTATCTCCTGGCCTTTGTGAATACCAGGTGCACTCAGTGATGTATTCAGTATTCTCTCCTCTTGTACTCATTTTCAATTCCCCCTAATGTACTTCAGAGCAGAATATCAGTTTAGCCACCTGTGGCCCTCCCTCAGCCTTTGCCATTTGGATGAACTGAGCTCTGGTTCAGTCATTGAATTCAAGGAGCTGCAGACAGTCACACCTGAACACGGCCATCAGGTACAGGCAGACCCAGCCAGTCAAATGCAGGGCTGAGTATGTGGCTGACCTGTGATGCACAGGCCTTGACCAGTTTCATGCACAATGCAGTGCTAACAGTCGGGTTTTGGCCTTGCAGGAGAAAACGTTTCTCTGCTGGTGAATGTATCAGGTCATTGTGCTTACTCCATTTGCAATTCATCGTGTCAGATTGAATTAATTTGGGCAGAGTGTAAAACTGGTCATACTGAGGCCCTCAAGATCTGTGATCCAGACTCCAAAGCCTGTCCACCAACACCGGCTCCAAGTGCAACAAGCCGAGTTCCTGCTTCCTCGGGGACTCCTGTGAGCGATTGTCTTGGGCTCATTCCTCCTAGAAAGGTGAGAGACTTGAAAGATGAGATTCTTCAGCTACAACATTGCCTGCAGCCAAGGTTTGGTGTTCTCCTCTGATGTTGGTAACCACCACTAACAGCAGGACTGTAGGTGTGGCTGACTTAGATGATTTAGAAGTATACCAGAAGCTTCCAAATAATTGAGGGAATAAGTTGAAGATTATTCTGTTCACCTGAAACATCTAAATGATTGTACATGGGCAGAAAAGCTGAAAAATGGCAGTGTCCCATCATCAGAAGTGATCAGGACCTTAATACTGAGTCCTATACAAAACATCGTAGAACAGAAGTAGATATCAAGGCTTTGTTGATTGCTACATGTTTCATATAGCCTGGTTTCCAGAGAAAGAGTAGATAGCAAATAATGCCATGCTAGACAATTATCTGAATAGAGCATAGTTGCTGTGAGTGATTTTAAAGATTTTGTTACATTGCTTTGTTATGTGTCTCTCTCCTTCTTTTTCAATCTGTCAATAGTTTAATGAAACATGGAACTTTGGAAACTGCCAAATTGCCACTTGCCTGGGAGAAGGAAACAATATTAAACTGTCCAGCCTGACTTGCCCTCCTCAGCAACTGAAACTCTGTGTCAATGGTTTCCCATTCACAAAACACTACGATGAAACTGGTTGCTGCGAAGTCTTTGAGTGTCAGTGTAAGTACTACAGCAGGAGAGTTCCTGAAATTTATGTTACGTTCAGCTGGGCCTCAAGAAAGTCTACATGGTCAACATCTACATTATGTTCATATTAATTCGGTAGGATGTGATCGAACAGAAGTTCCATCTAAAACATTGACTGTTAAGAGCAGATAAGAGTGTCCTTGCCAGGCTAATTTTTCTTTATCGAACTGGTTATTTCAGCTCTCACTAAAAGTGAGTAAAAGAGTTAAAACCACCTTGTACGTGCAGGAAGCTCAAAAGTCAAACTTGAAGTCTGTCACTCTGTCTTCCAGGTATTTGCAGTGGATGGGGAAATGAGCATTATGTGACTTTTGATGGAACATACTATCATTTTAAAGAAAACTGCACCTATGTCCTTGTGAAGTCAATTTATCCTGATTCTCACATCTTCTGGATTCACATAGACAACTACTACTGTGGTGCCACTGATGGAGCAATTTGTTCAATGTCCCTTCTCATTTTTCACTCCAACTCTGTTGTTATTCTGACACAAGCAATGGAACATGAAAAAGAAACAAACTTGGTAAAGTATTGTGTTAAAATGAATTTTCAATATTATTTTGCTGTAATTATATTACTGTACTGCCAAATGTCCTGTCGCAACAAAGGATGAAGCTTGTAAAAAATGGAATGTGTAGGAAATGCAATTACATTGCTTTCTTTCTCTCCCTTTTTTCCTTTGTGTCAACAAAAATTTGTATATTCTAAAAACTTGGGAAAAGATCACATAATTGAAGATTGTGTTTTTCTTCCTGACGTGAGTATTCAAATATAAATTACAACATATTAAAAAGAAATCATAGACAACTGCTTAAACGACTGCCTTTGACAGACTTCAGTTGGTACACCTGCAGTCTGAATTTGTGCTGCTCTACTTTCCAGTTGCACAGACTGTATACCTTACACAACAGAAGGATGTCCATAGATACCTTTTGTTTCTCTTCTTTTTAGATTTTGTTTAATGATAAGAAAGTTGTTCCAGACATTTCCAAGAATGGTATCAGGATAACCAGTTCTGGCCTTTACGTCATAGTTGAAATACCTGAATTAGACATTTATGTCTCCTACAGTCGACTTGCATTTTACATAAAACTCCCTTTTGGAAAGTTTTATAACAATACCATGGGACTGTGTGGTGAGTGTCCTCATCAGCAGACAGGAATGAATGTAATAAATTTTCTTCCTTCTTTCTCTTGTCCCCTTGTAAACATCTCTAAATGCTTGCAACTCCACTGATTTCTATTTCTCACAAATTTTAATAAATTTATCTCTGTTTGGTGGAAAGACACTGTCAGGAGACAGTTTTAAGTCACTTTCATTCTGTTCACAGACTGTCAGTGGATGGAGATAGGCTCTTCCTAAGCCCTTCCTCTTGATCTTATTTACTCAATATGGGAATGTATGAAATCTGGACAGTCCTGTGCTAGGCAGAGCCATCTCAGTTGCTTTAGCCACCAGGAGAAATGTGTCAACCAATCCATCAACTCCGGTTTTCATGAGTAACTGGCAAACTATTTCTCTTCCTACAAACTGTTCTTGTGAACTCATCCAGAACCCCACATGTTTCCACAAGGAGGACAACTTCCCTCTAGGTTTTCTCTAAAAGCAGCTGTTACTGAGCTTTTAGCAAACTGTTTAGCAAACAGCAAACTGTTACTTTGCTTTTATATTGCCACCAGGTACCTGCACCAACCAGAAGTCTGATGATGCTGTGAAGAGGAATGGTGAGGTTATTGAGTCCTTCAAAGAGATGGCATTAGATTGGAAAGTCCCAGATCCTACCAACAGATACTGTAATCCAGGTGTCTCAGAACCAGCTGAGATTGAATATCATCAGCACTGTGAGCCTTCCAATCTGTGCAAAATCATCTGGTAAGACAACTCCCAAAAGTGCCAGAAAAATAAGTCCACAAGATAATTTTGTGCTTCTCTACGTGACTTGGGTGAACTGCTTATAGGATATGATGAAAATACAAAGTCTAGCGCACCTTGAAAAACTGAGCAGTGAACTGATATGTGAATGTTCCTGAGTTTAGCAGATATTTTTCAGCTGCATCAAAATCAGTCCTCCCTCAATAGGGTCTGCTGCTTGGAACTCCCTCTGCCTGTCAGTTCTGGAGAAGCCAACCAGGAACTAGCTATAATTCAGTATCTGAAAGCTCTGGGTGAAAAGGAACACAGAATATAGAAAGCAGATGTGCATGTCTGCTTTTAAAATAATTTTGTGGTTTAAAGCAGGATTGTCAAACATGCCGACATAAAAATGTCAGCATATAGAATTGTAACTGTGAGCTGTGCAGGAGACTTTTCTTTGCAGGTATGAGTCCAACATAAAATTGCTTCCTTTCAAAGCATTATAAAGAATGGGAAGTAAAGCTTTTTCTTAATTAAGCTGTGTGGGTGTATTGCCTACAAGAGCAAACTGTAGTTGTATCTTTACCTTGAGGCTTTCTCTGGG
The DNA here is from genome assembly GCA_035590195.1 of Aviceda cuculoides. NCBI lineage: Eukaryota > Metazoa > Chordata > Aves > Accipitriformes > Accipitridae > Aviceda > Aviceda cuculoides. The sequence goes on from JAVJGG010000021.1 coordinate 10,766,825, forward strand.
TGTGGATGGGTTTGGTTCTGAGTTGAATTCTTCCTTGGAAGTAGCCCAAGGAAGTGAAATGCTGTGTCCGTCTCCTTGCTTTGCAAAGGAACCTGACCGAGTGCCACGGCGTAGTCCCCCCACAGCCCTACTATGAGGCGTGTGTGGCCAGTGGGTGCTCAGAACAGCACCCCAGCACCGAGTGCCAGAGCATGCAGACATATGCAGCCTTGTGCGGGCTCCACGGTGTCTGTGTTGACTGGAGGAGGCAGGCGAGCGGACAGTGCGGTAAGCCTGGGAAAGACCTGCTGGATGTGAAGCGACTCCGGTCTGTTCTTCCTCACCTACATGCCTGTTTGAGTTCCTCCACATCATCAGGCTTCAATCTTTCCTGAGCTTCTCTGGACCCAAGAAAAAACAGGAACAAATCAAAGAGGTTGTTCCAGTCTAGAACTCTTGCAAAACAAGTGGGAAACAGGCTCATGGTCCCTCTGCAGCAGCTCAGCTGAGGAGCCCTGTGTTAGCTAGAGCTTCACCACTAGACGGCAACACACAGCTCTCCCTGCATGCTTTGCCCTGCTCGGGGGGGTCCCAGTGATTCAGGGGCAAGCACTACTAGTACTGCTGCAAACACCTTGCTAAAGTCATCCTTCCCCTCTTGGTGAAGGTGCGGGGACCCCCTCGCCGGGCAGGGGCCTGGGCTGGGCGGCGCCATGGGGAGGGCTGCCTTAGCATGTGCGGTTTGTCCGTTGTGCATCGGAGGGTACGCATGGGTCTAGGCTTTCTAACCTTGGTGTCGTAATCCTCCACAGAGGCCAGCTGTGCTCGGGATCAGGTATACAAGCCATGCGGGGAAGCAAAAAGAAGCACTTGCTTCAGCAGGTGGGTCATTTCCTAAGGAACTTTTCAAGTCCATAACTTGAAAATTGCTGAGGAAGGCTAGAAGTTCATATTCCCCTGGGATTTAAGTGTCTGATTGCCCTGGGGCACATTTCTGCCTCTCAGTAGTTCCTGTTTATATTCTAATTGTGCAGAGAAGTCATTATGGACACCCTCCCCTCCCAAATCAACACACCAGTGTTTGTTGAGGGATGCTACTGTCCTGATGGAAAAATTCTGCTGAATGATCATGATGGCATTTGTGTTTCTGTTTGCGGTAAGAAATAATGCAAATGGTGAGATGGGGAGGGGGGATAAGAGCCTGACTAGAAGTGCAGATTAAGAGGAATGTTCTGGGTACAGAGGAAGTGGGGGAAACCTTGGTACTGACCCTTTCTAGTTAGGCTGGAAATGTTTTAGACTGGCAGTTTCTGCCTGCTCTTATGCAGGAAGTGCAACATTCAAAAGGACAAAAAGGAGGATCTTTAAGATGTTTGGGGTACACAACATGTGACTTAGCACTCTAGATCTCTCTTTCTTTGTGGCTGTTTCTTAGATTCCAAGACCTTCCTTCTATTCCTGTCCTGATTCTGTTGTTTTCCCCAGTTCAGTTATCATTAAAGGGATTTGTAATTCATTTTATAGGTTGCACTGCACAAGATGGGTCAGTGAAACGGGTAAGGAAAAGGAAAATACTGTCTTTATACTATAGCTGGGTGCTGTGACCTCCTGTAAAAATGACTGCATGAGTTTCTCCTTTTAATTCTAAGCTTAAATACCAGTGAACTGCAATGACAGTGGGGAAGAAAATGGCAGATTTTATTAGCTCCAGTACTTCATTAGTCACTTGAGGTACAGAAGCAGAAATAGCAGTTTGTGGGAATCGCTATTTCCTGGTAGAACTACCAGGCTTCCTTTCTGGAAATACATAAGCCTGTAAAGGAAGGTGGTGCATAATAGCATTTTTTCTTACTGTTCCCTTCTTCCCACTCTGGGATTTGAACTCTGATTTTCCTACATAATAAATTAGGCAACCCAGCCCTACACTGTTTTGCAGCAGGCATTCATTAATACAATGCTTCTAGTTTTTGCACTCTGAACTACTATCCCTATTGTTTTCACAGCCTAGAGAGGCTTGGGAGCATGACTGTCAATATTGTGCTTGTGATGAAGTGACCTTGAATATCTCTTGCTTCCCCCGCCCTTGTGCTAAATCTCCACCTATCAACTGCACTAAAGAGGGCTTTGTACGCAAAATAAAAACACGTCTGGATGACCCGTGCTGCACAGAGACAGTATGTGGTGAGTAGATAATTCAGATGTAATGCAGCATCATTTGCCTTTAGCAGCAATCCTCAAGTGAGATCTGGTACCCCACAGGTACCAGATTCAAATAAACACACCGGAGTGGTCATTTCTTCCATCTACATGCCAGGAGCTCTTGCTATCAGAAGAGACCTCCTCTGGCCTGGCTTGTACTCTAAGCTAGTGCCATGACCTGCCAGATACTTAAGTTGGAAAATCCCCCATGGATCATTGGGACCACCGGGTGCTTCACAGGGTCCTCTGGCTCTTCTGAGATGAGAGGGTGATCCTTGCACAGAGATCCATCCAGTAAGGGAGGATAAGCTCGTCTTCCAGGCTCCCCCAAGTCCTCCTGGAGGTTCTTGATATACGTTTGCCCTCACCTTTCCATTTGTATCCTCCCAGTCCCAAATGCCCACCACAGCACAGGACCTCCTCTTCAGCCTGCTCCTAACCCTGGCCGTTCCCAGTACCTATAGGAAGATGCAGGACAGGGGATCCTGGTAATGGTGGTGGGACGTTTTTCTGTTCCTCATCCTGTCATGCTGCCAGGCAGAGGTCTATTAGGCTCCTTGGATGCCTTGAGGGAGCAGTGGGCACTGTCAGGGTGCTTTGCCTTGCATGTCCCAACCTTTATATCTTTGGCTCTCATCCACTGCCTCTTCATTTTTTTCACTGACTCATTTACCTTTACCCCAACTTGTTTCTTTATCACTTCTCTCAGATGAGGTTGTTTAGGTTTTTTAGAGATGACATCCAGTGGGGGGAAGAGAAGCAGGAACAAGGGCCAGAGAGGTATATGTCCAGGGAAGAGCTTTACAGTAAAGCAAGCTTAGGGATACTTCACCTGAACATGTCCCAGACTCCAAAGATGTGTGGTTCAAGAATCATCTATTTCTACCCAATTTCTTGGATGTTCAAGCTTTGTATGCAAGTAACACTGCTGGACAGGATGCTTTGGCTTACTTTATCTCTGTTGTCTATTGCAGAATGTGATATAAAAACCTGCATTATCAACAAAACAGCATGTGACTTAGGCTTCCAACCAGTGGTTGGTATATCTGAGGATGGTTGTTGTCCTATCTTCTCCTGTAGTAAGTACCATGTTTTCTTAAGGTGGGTTTTTTTATTCCTTGGACTATTTCATTTTTTCTAAATGAGTCAAAATCATAAGCAGTAGCCTCTCCCCTTTTCTTCCAGCCTTTATTGGTGCTTTATTGGTGCTTTTTTTTCTGGAGGTGCAGTAACTGGTGCAGATTCTCTGTAGCTAGTATTCAGTGAGTGTAAGTTATTGAACAGATACTGAATGTTGGTTACAGTGAACCCATCCAGAAGCTCTGCTGCCAAGTTATATTTCCAGATTCACATACCTGACCCAGCTTCCCATTGGCACTGTTACCAACAAGGTGTTTAACAATAAAGAAAAGCTCAACTGATTTCAAGTACGGGTAAAAAACATGAGGTAAATAGATTTTTCCATATGGAAAATACCAGGATATAGAATTACCCCCCACTTCATGCATACCATCTGAGCAGATGTTACATGTGGGCTTCCAAATAACAATTAGCACCATGTATTAG
>JAVJGG010000021.1:10773362-10804649 GCA_035590195.1 Aviceda cuculoides
GCCCCTCCAGCTTTCTCACCGGCTGGGCTTGAGAAGCTGAAAAGTCCTTGATTTTAGACTAAACGCTACTTAGCAACCACTGAAAACATCAGGGTGTTATCAACATTCTTGGCATACTGAACTCAAAACACAGCACTGCACCAGCTGCTAGGAAGACAATTAACTCTATCCCAGCTGAAACCAGGACACGGTGTCTCAACCAGTGACTGTTGTCTTACATGCTATTGCTTCTCTGGTAGCTCTTGTGTTCTGCACCTTTTCTATTTCATCTTTTTATTCCTTGGTAACTTATCTTGTAAGCTAGCTTCTGTCCCAATATACAATTCTTATGTTTCTGTGAGGAGGCTTTGCATTTATCCATTAGCCTCTATTATGAAGACTTTTCTCCTCTTTCACACTTTTTGCTTTTATTCCATCTATTAAAAAAAGAAAACTGTTGAAATCCTTTAAAAGAATTATTTTTCTTTTGTGTATATTTTATTCCACATACATTAACACACCTACCTTCTGGCATTTCCATTCATACCTCTATGCTCGTTCTGCCACCAGCTTTTAATTCTTTCCACCTAAGTGGCCACAGAAGGGATTTTGCATAGGCTGATAGCAGGTGAGTCTGGTACATAATTTGCAGATGTGAGTTCCAGACATCTCAGCACTTTCAGAGTGATATGAACAGCCCAGTTCCTCTGCCAGTTCATTGACTATATTACTGTTGAATTATTCTATTTTTATTGCTATACTATATTGGGTTGGGTTGGTTTTTTTCGTATTTTTGTTCAGGTTGGAAAGAGTTATAAAGCTCCATATGACAACTGTACTCAGTACATGTGCACTGAATCGGCGGGCCAGTTTTCCTTGACTAGTACAGTAAAGGTCTGCCTACCATTTGAAGAATCAAACTGTGTTCCAGTAAGTATTTTAAAGCCAGAAAAAAAGTCTTCTGGAATGAGCCCTACTGCTGGTCTGGGACTTTTCTTTACTGTTTTGAATGATCCACTTCAGTATTTCTTCATGTTTCTGAGCTGATTATCCTTGTTTGAAGGAAATGTGCTTTTTCAGCCCTGAATGGAGTGTCCCATGGAAGTAAAACAAAACTATTTGCAAACAACCCACACATTTTACTTGTTGTGGGATAAGCACTGAACTTGAAAGAGCAGAGTATTGGGGCAATAGCATTAGCAGGATTTTTCATCACTTGAGAAATGCCAATGTTACGAAATGAAGTTGAGGAAATGGTAACTCACCATGGATGCCTGGGGGAAATGATGGACACGGTGTCTTGTGATATGTGGTGCATCACTAAGCAAAGAAGTGGTACGTGAATGAGCAAGGGGTATCATTCATGCCCCAGCTTTCAGCAATTAGTGGTTTCCATTAACCTTCAGAAGCTTGTGGGGCTTCGCAGCAGATCTGAAAACCAAAGCAGGGACAAAGACAGCCATTTAGTTGAATTAGCTTTGGGGTAGGTTCTGTGCAGGTCAAGCTGTTCAATTCCAGGAGCAGCTGTTATTCTCTGGGGCTGTTTTTTTGTACTGGCTTCAATAGGACAAAACATAAGGTCAGGCACGTGTTACAGGACATCTTACCTGGCTTGTGAGAGGTTATATAGTTTTAAGAAAATTAATTCCCTTCATTGCTGGATTATTTTTTTTTTTAAGCAGTTTTATATATAATTGGTACACAAATAGGTTTGATGAGAAATATGTGTTGGTTAGAGATGAGGGAATATACCTGAACTCTCATTGTTGCTACTAGCTGCTTAGCAATATGTGCATCTGAACTGTTCTGGTTATGTTTGCTTTCAATATAGGGGACAGTTGATGTGACTTCAGATGGCTGTTGTAAGACATGTGAGTGCATTAAACCACTGATTCCCTATTCCAATACTGTTAGGTTCTGCCCTGCTTGTAGTCCTGTTTCTGCATGCACTGGAAGTCTGCAGTTTCCACAGACTGGAAGACTTACAGCAGCAGAGCTGTTTTGTACTTCACAGCTAAGGCTAAAAATCTGTCTCATTCTTCCAATAGGGACGCTAAAATTCTTTGATCTCCATTTCTGTGTTTTTAAATAACTGAAATACTGTTAGTTTGAACTACACTCCTGGCAAAATTTGTGGAAAATATGCTCTGTATTCTTTCATCTGGGAATTGCATGGAAAAAAGGGTCTTTTTCCTGTAGCATCCACCCAGAAATCATAGATTGTTATAGAGTCACAAATGTCTTTTATAGCAATTTAAAAAAGCCCAAACCCTGCATGTCTCCTTTAGGTCTTGGTTCAACAGTATCTTTACATGAACTTATACATAAGTCTTCATTTAAGCTAGCCCACAAATAGAAAAGTACCTTGACCAGCAGGCAATTGCTTTGCTGAATTGGTGCCTCTTTGCACTCTCATTTGTTTTTTTGGTTATGCATTTGAACTGTAACAAGCTTTAGTAGGATGATCTGCCCTTGGTTTCCTAGTAGATACCTTTCAAAGCATTTACTCCCCAGTCTGAAGAAGTCTAACAGAAGTGTTCTCCTACGCAGGTATTGACCTGCCGCATAAATGCAAACGCAGCTTGAAAGAGCAATATATCGTCCACAACAACTGTAAGTCAGCTGCTCCGGTTCCAGTGCCCTTTTGTGAAGGGACGTGCAGTACCTATTCTGTGTAAGTAGGAAACCTTTCTCTGTCCTCCCCAATGTCTGGTCTTCCTGGGTTTTTGTCACCAATGGGCTGCAGCTGTTTGTCCCCTTCCTGCTGTTTAAAAGGACCTGGTTGGGAAACTGGATGTGCAGAACAACAGTCATTGGCAATGTGACCAAATGTCTTTAGTGTGACAGGAGTGCCTTATCTTAGTTAGGAAAATAGGTCCCTTTGAAAAGACATCAGCTAAATTTATTAACTACCTGTTCTTAAACATGTCCTTATATGGGTTTTGAACATCTCTGGTGTTTAGTGGAGTTTTTTCCTGCTCTTCGGTCTCTGCATGAATTGTTCCTTTCTGCCTTGCCAGAATGGGCCTAATCCAAAATCCACTGAAGTTACTGGGATTTTCTCCATTGTTGTGAGAGGATCTGGCCCTGCATGGCTAGTAGCATCCTGAGGAAAGACTGCTATGAATAAGCAGAAAATTAGATAGGATATTTTGCACCTCTGCTCCTTAGAAGTACCTCCATTTGGAGCAGCAAATACAGATCAGTGTGGGAAGACAACAGGCAGCAGACTGATGTGCAAATCTCATTTCTATAGGTATTCCTTTGAGGCCAGTGAAATGGAACACAAATGCATTTGCTGCCATGAAAAAAGAAGTCATGAAGTGAAGGTGGAACTGGTTTGCTCTGAGCATAAGACAGTCCAATTCACATATGTGCATGTAGATGAATGTGGATGTATGGAAACAAAATGCCCAAAGAAGAGAACAATGAGCATAAACTGAAGGAAATATTTCAGCTCCCATTTAATGCTTCCCTAGCAAGTGAGTAGTTTAGAAAACAGCTGTGAGTAATCTTCAAATGAATATACTTCTCTCTTGTGCTTTTTCCTTCTGGTATTATAGGCAGTTATGGAAATTAGATACAGATTTTACTCTAAATGTTTGTAGAATAAACTGCATTTCAAAGAGGACTTGTTCTCCTGTTTCAGTAATGCTGCTAACGGGGCAAGGTGGCTAATGCCTTTAATCCCATACTGGTGTATAAACCAAGGTTATTACAAGACACTCTAGAGACAGCCGATGTCTTTCAAAAGTCCTGCCTGAAGAAAGTGCATATCGTAAACCATAACCACATGCATCACTTCATTTCCCTTAGAAGGGAAACAGCAATCACTTCCATAGCTGCAGTTCAGTTGGAAAGGCAGGACTCAGCTCAGGGGCACGTTTGCATTCTTCTCTCCAATGGTCCTGAACCGAATTTGGCTGTGACTCTGGGTCACTTGAGGAAAGCAAGGTGTTTTTTTCCTTTTGCATAGTGTGCACTACGTCAAGAATGTAAAAACATGTTTTACATATACACTGCAAAATTACAATATTTGCAGCCTTATTGTGAGTCCTTCTCTCACTGGCGTTTTTCATTATTTGCCAACATCAGACCCTGAGCTGTGTGTCAGGTGAGAGACTGATGTTCAGTCTCACTACCGGTTACATGACTATGATTTGCATTATAAATAATTGACTCCCAGCTAGCATGTCCAATGGCACTGGTGACAGTATCTTATATGACAGGGATCAAAGTGGTCCAACAACACCTTCAGAGTATGCAAGAAAGGCAGATGCTTCTGCTACTTGAGCAATTTAGTCTTTCATGACCTGAAAGAGAACTGAGGACCGTGTCTTTCTCAGAGTGTAGTGTCTTGCAGCATGCTGTGTGTGGGCTTTTGGGAACTGTTTTGAAGGGAATGCTTTTGAACTGACCAAGTAGATATGAAGTGCATTAATCTTTAGAATTCCATTTTTAAATGCTGCAGCTCTTGAGCCCCAAGTAATCTTTAATTTAATTCTTTTTCATAATAAATCAGTTCAGCTGATGTCAGGTTACTTTCATGTGTACTGTTTCATTATGGTGTTACTGATCTTAAAATTGTGGGAATCCTTGACTTTGAATAGGCGTAGGAGTTGAATAGTACATGTTTTTCTCCACTCTTACCTGAGAGTCCCATGCTTATTGGGTTATCAGTGTGATGCAGTAGGGCAGTCCATGTTATGCCTCTGCAGGATTCATCTCAGATTGTTTTAACTAACCCATTCTCCAGCCCCTTTCTGGACTGATTTGTCTCAGACTAAGACTGGTGTAAAAGCCCTTGGGAAGTTACCAGTTTCTCAGCACTGGGTATTCTGAGAGCCAGGGTAGCTCGCTTAGACAGCTGAAGTCAGAGGAGGTGAATTTCATCCTTTGTTTTTATTCTGTTTCCTTATAAACAATAAAAGAGATGCTCACATCTAATGATCACAACGGGAATAGGAACACTGCAGGTATCTTTGGAAAACATGAACAACAAAATCCAACCAAGTGTTTGTGCTGAAGTAATGAATTATAGAATCATAGAATATCTCAAGTTGGAAGGGACCCATAAGGATCATCGAACTGAACCTGACTCTCCCATTCCCAGCCTCTGCACTAGTCAGTGGATCAATTTGCTTGATTATAAATGACAGGAATATCCAAATAATTTGGTTAACTGTCAGTGTAATGCAACTCCCTTGGAAGGCCCGTGTTGCAATTGCTTGACAGTGAGGCTCATGTATAAATTTCACATTAGCCCAGAAAACGGTCTTACTGATACAAATCAAGTGTATGCATGCTTTTACAATGCAAAGAACAGCAGCAAAAAAGGACATTCCTTTCTTTCCTCCTTGCCTTTCCCTGAGGGGGAAGAAATCATTCTTGAGTGCTTTTGTCGTCAGAATAGTAAACAGACTCTGTAAGTAGTCAGATACACACTCATGTAAACCCTGCAAATGAATCATTCTCAGCAGCATGGCTTAGCCAGTACAGGATCAGAAACCTTTCCCATCTCTGCATTAGCTTCAGGTGGGAGAACAACATAAAACACGGCATAAAATACTCTTACCAGGTATACTTAGATTTCTGTTCTCCTGTGCGTTTTAGTGATGATGAGACTTTATACAGAAACTGAGAATGGCATTGATTTAAAGGTATACTCCCCTGTTCGTTTTTGGCATGCATTTTGCTTTTCAGGCAAGTGGAATGCTGGAACCAAAGGCATATTCCCTTCTCCAGAGTCCTTTCGAACAGGGGATCATGTGAAACCTCACATGCTTCTTCATTCCCAGTTACACCTGGCACTTCATTTGCTCACTCAGTCCAGCACCTAACTGGCCTGTGCAACACTATTTACAGTTCTGATGGCCGGGTGTTAAAGTGAACTCACTGGTCCTGTTTGCAGGTGCAGAGTCCTCTTTGGCTGAGTTGCAGCCAGCAAGTCAAAGCCTTTTTTTAATGAGAACTTTCATCTTCCTCAGCTGAGAGACAGTCAATGGGTCAAACATCTTTCCCCCTTCCTGCCCCTGCAAATGCACAACAAGAATCAGCCTGAAAGCTGCTCCACCTTGGGAAAGCGTTATGCTGGAAGCAAATAGATACAATGACCCACTTGCAAGCTGGCCCTTCTTGCTGAGTGGCTCTGCCTCTGCATGCAGCAGCACTGCCGCTTGCACAGAGCAAGCTTGACTGCAGCTGAAGTCATGACTTGACCATGATCCTGCTGCTGCTGCTGTGTGACTGCTTCTCACGTGCGCACAGTCAAGCCCTCATCTCTAGCCCAGGCCATCTCTTCCAGTTAGTGACTGGTCTCTGCAAGTCAAACATTTCATTTCCCTGGTGTAACTCAAGAAAAATCAGTGGCATTGCTCCAAGTACTGTTTCTTCCTTTTGCGTTAATTCTTTACACCAGCATCTACTTCAATAGGGTAACCCCAGGAGAACCAGTGTTCAGCTGAGCCAGTTGGGCCAGCACTCGGCTGGTTTCAACCTGTAGCCATTCTTCTCTTATCATGCAAGGATGGTACTCCCACTCACTGAACATTTCTGAGGCAACATACCAGGAAGTACTGTCCCATATTACTAAAATAAATATTTGCCAGAGATACTGCCTCGTGTCAGGTGAACAAATCCTAAGACGCTTCATCATGTCACTGGTGTGCTCTGAATCTAGGTTGGCATTATGAGATGAACTCTGACTTGCCTATTGGTTTGTGGCTTGGAAAGGTCAGTTCCCAACACTACTTTGACGTAGTTTAGCTAAATTTTTGTTTGGCTTTTGTCGACAATTATTGGTGTTTGCAAGGAGGAAAAGAAAATTAAAGGTGTGCTCTGGATTTTTGTCTGGGGAGAGGCACTGTTCTTTTACAAAGTTTTCTGCTGAGGGGATCCCTTGGCTGTGGAATTGGACCTCTATGGTGTGCTGTATTGATATCAATCTATTCTGGTATCTAGAATCTCGAGCTGAAAACAAAGACTATGAACTGTAAACGCCCTCTAATAGAGAAAGGATTCTTTAAAAGAATGCTGCACTTATTTTGTTTTAGTGTACGGGCTTAACAATTAGAAAGTTGCAATGTAAACATGAAAAAATTTGTCTAAATATCACTTAGAAAAGTTACCTGATTAGTAATGAACCAGAAAAGAAAATAATCTGGCAAATTCGATGGATCATCTTTCAGGCGAGGGGGACACCAAGCATTGCGTGATCTGAGAGCTGTGCCTCAGTCTTCTTCATGTGCTCAAATACATGTTGTTGGCCTTGTTTATATTTCCTTTCTGATCTAAGATAAGGATAAAGGTAAGCCTTAGTTTCTTTTGTTTGATTGTAACATTTAAATTCATAAAGCCTTTTTGCAGTAGTATACAACATGCTATTTGCAAACCTGAAACAGCTATACTCGCTTTTGCCAGGCATCCCAAACATCCTTTAGGAGAAAGAACTGTGACAAGTTTCGAAAGACACCAAGACAAAGGTATCAGTTGTGAAAATCTTTCTGGTTTTTACACTTCGAAGGATCTGACTATTCAGTATCTTTGGGGCAACAATGGAGTCTCAGTTTACCTTGTACAAGGCCATTCTCACATCCATTTAATTCTTTGACAACCTCTGATCCCCCTCTCAGGAAAGCAACCCTGTCAGCGGTGTGTCCAGGCAATTGGCTTTGTGTCAAAAGTAGGCCAGGTTTTGATCATGAAGCTACAGAGACATTGTAATTTCTTAGGCACTTTACTTTTCTCCAGGTGTGAAGACCCAGTTTTCATCAGTAGTCTCTAAGGCAGTTTAATTGATACTCACTGGCTTTAATTTAATGATTTTTTTTAATTCGAAGGGGATCTGTCCAGTGGATTCCTCTAACTCTAGGTTGACGGCTCTGTTTATCTATAAACCTGTTTCACTTGCGCTTGCTTTCTGTGAAGGCCTGTTTTTAAAATATCCTCCTTGTTATAAAGAAATATTTAACTACTGATCCTCCTGAGGATTCAGTCCAGTGAGGTCTCCCATTCATATCAGTGAGGAAATCAAGGAGGACTGAGTGGGTAGGCTCTGGTTCATCCCATCTACCTAAAAGAACATATGTATAAATTAGGACTTGAGGCACTGAAGTCTTTCTGTGTAGTTACTGAAAATTGCTATGTCTTCTGGAAATGCCCCCACCTCTCCTTCTTTTGACTTCATAGGCAGTCTAAGGAAAGTACAGCCCTATCTTGTCTAAATCCTTTAAAGCAATGTAAGAAGTTGATCCCAGATGCCAGTTTTATATATTTGTAATGGGGATCACCAGATATTTACCACAAATTCTGCCAACCCTATGTCCTGCCTTGAATATCTCAACCATCCTCAGGAATTTCAGTGAAAGACTCTTTTGCCCTGATTTCTAATAAGAATGTTGCTGAGAACAGTTTCGTTATTTTTGACAGTTTCTTTGGCAAGGGCTTCGTCTCATTTGCTTTCAACATTTGTAGTGGTCTTGTGAATTTTCCCTTTACTTCCTTTTGTTTTTTTTAAATGTAGTCCTTTGTAACTGATCTCATTCTTAATGCTGACACAGAGTGAGTCATATTTCGACCTACACCAATGTCCCTTAGCATGACTCCAGCAAATCAAAGCGAGCTTAAAAATGGGCTACTTGGCAGGCAGGGAGTTTGCTGCCATTCCTGTATGTTTTATGCGTAAGTTAGATTCAACTTGAATTTCTGAAGGCCACTGAAGAAGGGCATAAACCCTTTTGTGCTCTGAAATGTTGTTTTCTGTGTCACCACCTCTCCCTACACTATTCAAAGATGGTCATGAGGCAAGTTCATTGCCACTCCTTTACAGCATCTTGCCTTCACTTCTTTACATATCCAGACATTTTTCTATATTGACTGATCCATTTCCTGTAATGCCATAAAAACTGGGCTTAAAACCAGTTTAGTTTGACCCTCAGTGAGCATTGTTCTATAAACAAAAGGCTACCACAGTGCAATGTAACCATACCAGCTGCTACCTTATGGCCTGAAATTAGCTTTTCCCCCAGGGCAGTTCTTCTCAAGGACCACAGCAGATACCTTTACAACCCCAAGCATCCCAATTTACTTCTAGCTTGCCCGCTTACACTTCCTGTTTGCTTTTGATTACATTTTCTGGCTTTTTCAGATGCAGTCATTTCAGGTTAGGCATGGAAAAGGTTTCCTGGGTATGCAATGTATACTATAAATCCATCTTTCTTTACTGAAACCCCAGGAAAATTTTCAGGAACTGCTACAATTCTTCACACCCTTCCTAAATAACTAGTTTGGGAAATCCCTCAAAGAATTTTTATAGCCTGCAATGCTTGCTCTATATGGTGAAGTGCCTGTCTGGAGGCTGTTTACTGAGAACCAGAATAGCCCCTGTGGCACCAGTGTGGGGGCTTGTTCTTGTCCATCACCAAAGAAATTGGACTGGACATCTTCCTAAGGACACCTGTGCCTTCCAGCAGCAAGCAGTTGACTGGCTGACATTTCTGTATCCTATGTTGTGCTGCTCAGACTAGATAATAATGATGACCCTTATAGCCTTTGTAAAAGGAAAAGCAGTTCAGGCATGTTCTCACCCTGCATCCACACTTTCATAATTGGATAATTAGGTATTCACTTACTGGTAATGCAAAGATTTCTCGCAGAGACAGAAGCTATGGTTACTAATTCACCTTTCCCTCAATGTCAATGGCTTGAAAAACATCTGAACCCCCCAAGTTAAAAAACCAAAGTTTTCCCAGCAGTCTTATACTTTGCTTTCAGAGCAATGCTTGAGAGTGTGCTTGACTTCCCTGACATGTTTTTATTAATAACTACCGAATTAAGCTGCTTTCTTTTAATGTTGATTTTTCATTGCAGATTAAGAGTCAGTGAAAGGAGTTTCTTTGCATCCTGGACATAAGTGTTACTGCTGTGTCTAGGTCTACCTGACTAATATTTGTTCTGGGATAGCATGGCACTTCTGATAACAAAATTGTCTGTTCTATAAAAAACCTAAAGAAATGAGTCGTTATTTGATGATCAGTTCTACGTCACTGTGTAATATCACCCTTGCTCGTTGATACTGAGGGATTCCATAATATCGTTACGTTTCACTGGTACTGAATCACTTAAAATTCTCCAGTTTCTAATAGCTTTGGGCCTGATTCTCTTCTAGTTTCTGATTTATAAATCTGAGATAATTCAGAAATCAAATCATCCTTTTTTTTTTTTTAATCCCAGCTTTTTATTACAGCTTTAAAACTGAACTGCATTTTTAGTTTTTATTTCCCTTATAAGGTGGGCTGCCTCACCTGAGAAAGATTCTCCTAACAAAACAATAAATAACAAAGTTTTTCATTATCATCAGCAAAGATGAATACTTTGTACATGGAGCTTGTAAAGCACTGCAGGCTCCAACTCTTTGAACAAAATAGTCTGTTAATAATGCATGCAAGGGATTATTAGTAATTAAGAACTGTTTCTCCTTGTTCCCATAGTCAAAACAACGGAGCAAACATTGAAATATGTAATCTTTGTTGCTAATGGATTCTGACTGGACTAGCAGGTCCTGCTTCATCTGCACAGCTTTCTTTGAAGGAAATACATATTAGTTATGTGTTCAGTCTGCACTACAGCTGGAGACATGAGATGGGTCAGTACTGTCCTTTGGAGTGAAATATATGCTTACACCTGCAGAATCTGAATGTGAGAAAAGCCCTTGCTCTCTGTGAAAAACTCAACCTGTCATTTGATACAAGATGACATTGAAAGCAGTGGCAGTGTTAGCATGTGACAAAAACGGTGTGACAGGATCCCTAGCCAGCCAGTTCACTGAAGTGAAATGTTTTTTAAGTGAAAAGGGCTCTCCCATGCCAAAAAAATACCAGATACTTCCAGTCCCTACAACTGGATTTTACCGAGTACAAAATAATAATCTGCAACAGGATGACTCTCATCAGAGAAACTGCAGAGCTGTTGGGCAAATCTGATTTTAAAACATTTGATTAAATAGGTCCCCTGTCAGCTGCGTTCATGAAGAGTGGGTCCTTTCCCCCAGTCCAGCCCCTGCCAGCACTCTTCAGGGCTGCCAGGTCTCTTCAGGGTCCCTGGGAAGCCTCCTTCTCTCACTGACTTCTCAAGTGGGGCTTTGGGTCTGCTCTCAGCTGCAGAAAGCCCCTGCTCCGCCTCTCCCTGTCTGCACTCCTGTTGCAGGCTCATCACATATCTTTCACACACTATCTAGATCCATTTGCCCTCCCAAATCTTCTCCCAGCTATGCCTGTGCAGTTACTCTGAGGCAAGGAGCCATCCCCCTTTTCTAGAGAGAGTCTTCTTTAGGCTACAACAAGTATTGGGCAGTCCCCAGTATCAGTGCAGACTGGGTGATGAATTAATTGAGAGCAGCCCCACAGAGAAGGACTTGTGGGTACTGGTGGATGAAAAACTGAATATGAGCCGGTGATGTATGCTCACAGACCAGAAACCCAGTTGTATCCCGGGCTGCATCAAGAGAAGCATGACCAGCAGGTTGAGGGAGGTGATTGTCCACCTCTACTCCGCTCTCATGAGACCCCACCTGCAGTACTGCCTTCAGCTCTGTGGCCCCTAGCACAACAAAGACGTGGACCTATTAGGTCCAGAGGAGGGGCGCAAAAATCATCAGAGGTCTGGAATGCCTCTCCTATGAAGAGAGGCTGAGAGTTGGAGTTGTTCAGCCCAGAGAAGAGAAGGCTCCAGGGAGACCTTACAGCAATATTTCAATATATAAAAGGGGCTTAGAAGAAAAATATAGAAATACTTTTTACCAGGGCCTGTAGTGACATGACAAGGGACAACAGTTTTAAAGTGAAAGAGGGTAGGTTTAAATTGGATATAAGGAAAAATTTTTTCATGATAATGGTGGTGGGACACTGGAACAGATTGCCCAGAGAAGTTGTGGATGCCCCATCACTGACAGTGTTCAAAGTCAGGCTGGGTGGGGCTTTGAGCAACCTGATGTAGTAAAAGATGCCCCTGCAGGGAGGTTGAACTAGATGATCTTTGAAGGCCCCTTCCAAGACAACCCACTATATGAATCTATGATTCTAAGTGCTCTTCCTCTCTACAGAGACACACTCTTTAAAAGAACATGCAACAAACAGCAGTTATTTTCACCAAACTAAAAATCAGTAGTGGTTACTTGGGGGGCTTTTATTTTTAATGAACACAAAGACCAGTGAAAAGCATGGCAGTGCTCTGCATCCCTCTTAGGCTTCCCTGTTAGAGGAAACCACTCCGGTACCTACCACCACTACCAAAAATCCCTCCTTGCTTGTTCTCTGGGCCTTAGTCTCTAACCTGCCAGGGCACACCGGCTGGCTTTCTAGTTGTTTAACTTGCAACTGGTGTCAGCCTTTTTGCAGAGCCACACCTTAGCCTTTTGTCCCACAAAAATATTAGCAAAGTAACCACAAGTTGTAATAATTTCTGCTGTTAAAAATTTCATGCATAATTGCATCACTGGAACAGAAACTGTTGCAAATCCGTCTTTCCCCTTCAGCGACATTGTTACTCCTGAGCTCACTACAAACACTCAGCATGGCATCTTATTTATTTTACATAAATCCTGTTTTTCTTTGAGCAAAGAGTTGCAATACTGTGTGCAGAAAATAATCTTGGTCTGAACCTTTTGCAGTATTTTTAAATGTGACAAATTGTCAAGGTGAAAAAAATCCAGAAGTGATTTTTTTTAAAACTGTTTGACTTAGATTAGATTACTATACTGCTATATTCATAATATTATTTGTGCTGTGGCTTTTAAATTTTACCAGGGGTATTGTAGGCATTCCAGAGATGAAACTTATAAAGTACCAGTTCATTCACTCTGGCAGGCCTTGATCTTTCCTTTATAATATATAGAGAGCACAATTAACACAATGAAACTATTAACAGAACAAATTAAAAGCCAAAAGTCTATGTCACACCTAATAGTACCAAGATGCTTTCTTCTGTTTTGATAGAGGATTAGACTAAAGTACATCCACGAAGGTGAAATTTTGAGAAAAAAAGCCACAGTTTGACCATGTGCCAATCCTAGGTAAACATTTTCTTGATTTACTGGAAATTATTTTTAGATTTAAGGAAAACATGGAGAAAAACTCTTTTTAAAACAGTTCTGGAGATAAATTACTTGATGGCCTTCCATTTCATTAAATGTCAGAATATTTAGCATGATGAGAATTTTATTTATAATCCTTATGGCTATACTTAACTATTCTTAAATGGTCTTTCATTTTGCAGATATAATTTATGATTTCCTAATACATATTTTGATAGCCCTTTTTTTTTCTTCTGCTTGCACCAGGGTCTAGTGCAGTCATATTACTAATGGCATTCTCTCAATACATTTATATCATCAGTTAGGGAACATCTTATTATGGATGACTTTACATCAGTTTTAGCATAACATATGCATGTATAGAGAAAATATTAAGTACTGCTGATTGCATTACCCTTTAAGTCCATTTGAAACAAGCCTCTATTGCTATTGCAGGTGTTGCTGCTTTTAATTAGGCCAATATAAGCCAGAACAAAATTCATTGAAGTCAACAGAACTTCAGTGAGACAATAAAGAAATTATATGAAGAGAGAACTATTTTTTCATTTACAGTAAAACATTAGATCTATTAGTACTACATCCATTTGATTGTATACCAGTCCT
Organism: Aviceda cuculoides; assembly: GCA_035590195.1. NCBI lineage: Eukaryota > Metazoa > Chordata > Aves > Accipitriformes > Accipitridae > Aviceda > Aviceda cuculoides. The sequence continues at coordinate 10,787,032 of JAVJGG010000021.1, forward strand.
GTTATTCCATGTATCCTGTATTATAGTTCTCCTAATTCCTACTTACACCCATAGTCCTTCTCCCTGTAAATATGAATGTTTGCTGAGAAGCAAAAAGATCTGATGCTGACAGCTTTTTCAGGTGAAGGATAAAAAGCCAATTTGCATATTTTGGCTCACACACCATCTGCACCCAGAAAGTCAATACAAGAAGGGTGGAATAATGGTCAGGGTTTACAGACGTATTTGCTTTTTCTTCCTTAATCTGAGATGAGACATCAGTTGTAAGCCATCAAACATGAAATGCCTTTTAACAATTTTTCTTAGGGAATGGCAAAGGCAAAAGACCTATTGGGTTTAAGGTAGAGAACAATATGTTTAAGATAGATTACTTGATAAGATTTCTTCTAGATACAAGAAGGGAATCTGTTGACCTGAGAACTCTCTTCCACTTTGAGGTTCTTAAATTTCATGGGTAGACCAGGGACGTAAGTTTTAGTGGCAGAAGTCAGGAGGGCCATGTTGATGCTTTTAGTGCACATGAAAGTCCATATTGCCTGTTTGAACAACATGTTCCTGACCGTTGGCATGTTTCTGTCCAGAGAGCCAAGTTAAACTTCATCCTCTTGCTTTCAGTACATGACTTGACATAAATCATGGCTGCAATGGCATGTCCAGGACCTTTGCCAGACTGAGAATTTAATGTAGCTTATGTCCTGAGCTAGTGTTCCTTACCCAGCTCCCACACTGGGTTTTTAGCACTAGCGTTATAATTTCTATTTTAATTGCAGTAATGTCACTGAATATCACCTTATCTTATCTGTGACCCTTTCTTCACCATGAATGTGCCAATCTCAAAGCCTAAAGTTAAATCAAGTGACAGGGCTTTTTTTTTTTCTGCTGTGCCTAACAGGGAGATGTGGAGGCTTGTAAGACTGTCTCTGTTTCATGATTCATGTGTTGTATGAAATTCACTGTCAGAAATTCAAGACTCTTTTGGGTGTTCATACTGCAGAAAATGTGACTGTATCTCCTTCATCCTAGCTCAGCCATTTTTTCTTTTCAGGATGGCATATCCTGTGGACCAAGGGTTACTCCAGTGGTATTCTGCCATGCTTTGGGATGTCCCACAGAAAAACATTAGTGAAGGAAACTGCTGTGTGTTGCTAGTGGTGTTCTTGCACCGGACAATGTTTGCTTTTCAAAATCTGTGTTCAACAGAAGTAATAAATCATTTAATTGCTTTCTAATGTCTGCTGCAGCACAGCTAACCTCCTGCTTAACTAGCCAGGCAGACTTCAGCAAACACTGTACACAGGAGAGGTGAAAAGGGGCCCAAACACAATGGCAGGAGAAAATTTGTTTCTGTGTTGGCAAAAGCAACTATTTCTCCCTAAATCAAATGCCAGCACAATGGAGTCACCCCAAAATACAGTATATTGTGTTGCTCTTAGTTTTTAGCATGGGAGTCTGTACCCTCATTGTTCTTTCCCGTATACCAGTAAGCAGTAGTGTTTACTGTACAATTTCCATGGGTTCAGCTTTTGTGCTTAGTTAATTACAAGGAAGCAGCTACAGTTTAAAGTGACTGCATTTCTGAAAACAGAACAGAGTGCTACCAGACAAAACTTTTATGTTCTGTAACTGAGTACTTTTGAACAGCTTTTAGGCACTGTGAGCTTCATTCTTCCTATCCATGTCCAGCCCTGAGTCATTTTCACCATGTACCAGTGAGCTCCATGTCAAAGGTGAATAAATTTATGAGTTTAGTAGATTTGCAATGTCGGTGTAAGTGACAGGATCTACCTGGGGAGCAGCAGATAATCTACAGGGCGTCTGGAGAAGTCTTGTCCCCTGTTGCTCAAAACACGTACAGTGCAAGATGACAAGGGCCAACACTGCAAAAAGGTATTGATGCAGAAGGCTTTTAGTGCGTTAATTGGAGATGCTAATAAAGCAGTAATGAGACAAACCCAGGTCTGCTAGACAGGGACTGCTGTTGTCCTGTAAAAATTATCCAGACTTAAAGAAACAGCTCAGTTGAAAAGATGATGAACCCATCTCCTCCCTTTTAAACTGTACCTTTGACTTAAATTAAATGTAAATTCTGGAAAAGAAACTAAGTAATGAAACCACACCTCCCATTCGGCTTTCTCCATTTACACTGGTTGATTAGTGAACTTACTGAAAGCTTATCTCCTTATGGAAGTGAATTTGGATTAAGGGTGTGTGTATGAATTTAAACCGTGCTGCTTGTCATTGATTGGCTTGCTGGGTGATTGCTCTTATCTGGGAATTAAGACTGGTCTGTGCACAAAGACAATTCAGAATAAGACACTCTTTCCAGTTTCAGAAAGCTTTTTTCTAAATTTGTTTCATCTACAAAGTACTGGCGTAACAAGGTCACACAGGGAGTGAGTGTAAGTCCTAGCATGAGATGCTCAAAAGAGGCAGGAAGGTTTGGAAGACAAGGGCTGTGTTGTTGGCCCTACAGAGCATCAAGCATGAACTTGCCACCTTTTCCATAACGCACAAGAGAATATAACAGTTGAGACAAAAGACATTTATTTGCTGCTCTTAAGTCTCCATATGCCTTCTGTGAATCTTGTTATATCACCCATGCACAAAACATTTTCTCAAACACCATCTTTCCCTCATTCTTTTAACCATTCATTTATCTAAGGAATAGGCATTTTTCATGCTTGGCCAACAAGAGGTTTGGGGTTTGTTTTGGTTTGGTTTTACTGGAAAAATTGTTTCCAGACTTTGTTTTTCAGAAATGCCATTTGACTTCTTCCTCTGACATGTTTTTCATCATGAGTGATTGCCATTCTTTCTCTTTTCCCTATTTTCTGATCTTTAGATATGATTAAAAGGGCCAATAGGTACAATTAGCATACTAACTCTAAGATGACAAATAAAAGTCTACACCAAGAATAATAAAGATTGATTAAATCTTGACAATGGGCTTATGAGCCGTGACAAGTTTGCCTATTTCTACAATCTGCATTGGCTAATGATAATAATAATACACTCACAGATCTTAAGAGAGAAAAAAAATAATTTCTCAGCAGGAGGAATCATTCATATTTAATTTACATTGGAAAGTTTTTACTTTTGGATTTAAAGAAATAACCAGCTCCCTTGAACACATCTCCACATGTTTTAGTTTCTGATGCGACTGTCCCTGTCTACCTAAACAAAACTGTATGAGTCTTGCAAGCCTGTCTGTCTTTACTGAATCAAGAATTAAGACGACTTTTGTCAGTTCGGCTACATAAAGATGTAGGGATTGTTTGTTTATTTTTAATTGAGAAACCTAGCCTAAATTGCCAGGATGTAGAGTCTAATGACATTAAGCTTCATGAGCTACTTGTAAGAGTGTTTTTCCCAGGGTTGATCTCACATACCTTTCTTGAGTAAAAACAGCATGCGCTTTCCTGCTTCACTCAATGGCAATGAGGGCTTACCTCATGTTTTCTGCACACTCAGAGTGACAACAGTAATGGGTGAATGGAACCATTGAAATACTAATACCATTCATTAAGGAGACTTTTTTTCTGCCAGTGATTTTTGTCTAGTTTTTTTGAAAATCAAGGGAAATCAAACTTAACCAGAATGGCTGAAGCACTGAAAAGAAATGAAGAGTTCCACTAGGAAGGTAGCCCAAAGCTGCAGATGTCTTACATGTTTATTTTAGTGGAAAGCATTTTATAAGCTCTGTGGAGGAATGAGCAGAGGCCTATTTAACAATAAAAAAGGCACTGAAAATGCAATGGATTGGTAGGAAAGTTAATCTCCTTATGTTTCAAAGCATGATTTACAGCGAGAACTGTGATGTTGGATATGTTTTCAGTTAAGATAGCATACACACAGTACAATCACTTTATTTCATAAGAGCATTAGGATTCTTGGTGAAGAAAGGTGCTATTATAAATGCAATACATGATTATATTTATTAATATGTTAACAATTGTAAGAAGGAAGTGAGCTATTTGTTCAAACAATATCATTTTATCATCAGTTCCTATCTACGTACAATATAAATGGGATTGAATCCAGTCCACAATAATGTCAAAGTCCAACTGAATTTCATTTATAGTGCATTTATATAAGCAGGAAAGAAAGATCATTTGGGAAGTGCGGGATGTTTGGACTTTGTTTTCTTTGGCAAGACCCATTCCTGTATAACACATTTTTGCAGTGGAACATAATTTTTTTTTTTTTTTTTCAGTGCCAGGAGATCAGTGTGCTTCTTACAAAACAAGGTTACATAATGCTCCTAGCAGGTGTGAGCTGAGGGGAAAACCCCTCTATGTGATGTACTACAGCCTTTTAAAGCCAGTGTTGGCATTTTTTTCACTCTGCTGCATGGGGTTAATTTTTTTTAACTTGCTGCAAGTAAAAAAAAAGCAGCCCAGTGTTTTGAATGAGTGCATCTATCACGGAACTAGATGGTCCCCAGCCTGATGCTTTTGGGCCCTACACAGCCCATTTGGCTCTGAGTTTCCCCAGGTAGATGGGGATTTTACTGCTGGCTCTTCCCTTTGTCCCTCAATTACATGTTCTTGGCACAGTCTCTCTCCCAGAAGGAGTGAAAGAGCTCCAGTGCTGCTTTTTCATCACGACCTCTGGCGTTGCCATCTGCTCTGCAGGATCTTCAGCCCAGTGGGTGCTCTGGATTTACAGCAATCCCAGTCAGACTTTGCTAATACTTGTCAACGCATTTAGTCTTTAAATAGCACAAAAAGCTACATGGCAGGGGGGTGGTGCTGGGGAGTACATCCTGAATGGTATTGCAAAAGCCTGCATGGATTGCCTGATCTCCTTTCCCTCACCAGCTGCAAGTGCTCTCTGAGGATGATTCCTGCATCCAGCTGCCTTGTTTGCACGGAATAGGAATGTGTCATGGGGTGGGAGAGGAAGGGAACAAGTGGCAGCTGCAAACTGTTCAAGATTATCCAAGGATCTTCTTCCAGGCCGTGGGCTAATTTCCGGCAGCTCCAGGTGTAAGCAGTACAAGCTACTACCTGGAGTCCTGACCTTCTGGCATTCCTGTAGGCCATCTCTAGCCTTCACCAAATTACATCTGGCTACCAACTTCACAGCATGCACCCGCATGGAGACTTCCCCCCTGCTCCTTTTTTTTTGTACTTATTATGTCCCCCAGGATAGGCACCTACAGATAGAAATTGCTGTGGAACAGCCATAGCCACAGCTATGGACCTGCTGCCTGTACACTGGCTCACATCTTGTGGGACTCCTGGCCACTGGGAAATTGAGGAAATTGCTCCTTTCTAAACTGGTTTCCTCTTCCCTGGGGAGGTGTGGGTCAGGCAACATGAGGAGGGAAGAGTAGGAAGAGTGGAGAGGCAGAGAGTCACTACTCCAGTTTGAGAAGGCACATATGTGGTTGGATGCTGTGGGCCTTCTGTGGCCCTGGACAGGTCTGGCCAGTCCTACTGGAGGCGGAGTCATCAAAGCGTGGCTCCCTGGGGAACTAACAGTTGTGCGTCTCCACTCAGCATGTATAGGATCTTTTACCTGCAGCTGATCTCTTAATCATTGACTCACTGCCCTCCAAGTAAATTTTATTTGACCTTAGTTGAATTTGTAGTCAGAAACAGGCTTCTGCATGGCCAAAATTTACTTCCTCTTGCCCCTTTTGCTATCCTCAGACACTGTCCTGGTTTCGTCTGGGACAGTTAATTGTCTTCCTAGTAGCTGGTATAGTGTTATCTTTTGAGTTCTGTATGAGAAGAACATTGATAACACACTGATGTTTTCAGTTGTTGCTAAATAATGCTTAGTCTAAAGTCAAGGATTTTTCAGCTTCTCATGCCCAGCCAGCAGGAAGGCTGGAGGGGCACAAGAAGTTGGCACAGTACACAGCCAGGGCAGCTGACCCAAACTGGCCAAAGGGATATTCCATACCATGCGATGACATACCCAGCACAAAAACTGGGGGGCAGTTGGCCTGGGGGGGGCGGATCACTGCTCAGGAACTAACTGGGCATTGGTCAGCAAGTGGTGAGCAATTGCATTGTGCATCACTTGTTTTGTATATTCCAATTCTGTCATTTTTATTATGGTAATTTTATTATTATAATTATTATTTTTTTCCTTTCTGTTCTAATAAACTGTTCTTATTTCAACACATGAGGTTTACTTTTTTTTTTCCAATTCCCTCCCCCATCCCACTGGGTGGGGGGGAGTGAGCGAATGGCTGTGTGGTGCTTAGTTGCTGGCTGGGGTTAAACCACGACAGACATTCAGTGTTATAAGACCTCTCACATACGTCTCATGATTTTTGTTCTGCTTTGGGAACATTCCACTGATCCAAACTCTAGCCATTTTCAGGAAAGTAAGCAAAAACTGGTTACCATTAAATTTTAGTCATTGTTTAGTCTGATCTTGTACCAGTTGCTAATTGATAGCTCTTTATGCTGGTCTCTCAAAACCAAAGTTGCAGCTGCCACTCCTTTGCTGCTTAATGCAAGAAGCAGAAGGTAGTAGGAGGAGGTAATTTCAGTTTTAAGACAGAAAAAAATTCAATCCTGTTGCATTTACAGAGGAATTTCTCTGTTCCTTAAAGAATCACAGCATGCAGTTCTGTGACTTCAAAATGCACACAGTACCAGGAAGTTGATTACATTTTTGCTGATACCATATCAGAAGTATCAAGTGTTTGATAGACCACGTCTGTGCTAATAGTGAAAAATCCTTAGTTTGTTAACCTATTGTCTTTATAGATCCTAAAGCTGTGTATGTTTCTGGAAAAAAAGGACATTTTTCCTTTAAAAAGTTAATTACTGAGCTTCTAGCCCGTCCCCTCTTGATTGAGGTACATTCAAGAGTCATGGAGGGTTGGTCTTAAACAAATATCCCAATGAATTCATTACGTCAAAGACATGTTCACTCCATTGTGTCTAATGCTAAAGGTATTGAGGAAATTCCATCAATAAAATAGTTTTCCAGTCTCCCTCCGTTTATTGCCAAGAACAGCATCAGCACAGCTGATAACCAGAGTTGCTATCGGTCTGTAGCATAATTTTCAAAGGAAAACCAGAGCAAAAAGAGCAGAATTACTGAAATATAATATAAATGGAGGAAAAAAAGCTTAAAACGTCACTTTTTTGGTCCTCAGTTGAACAAGACTTTATGTGAAGTCAGTGGAACTTAGGCCTAAAGTGAAAGAGATGCTAAAATTTGCTTCTTGAATAAAGACCCTTCCCTGGTTGGGACCTGCCCATCTTTGGTGTAAATATGCCAGTTCAAGGATGTTCAAAACTATACTGTAAGTGAAAGGCTCCTCAGGGTGCAGTGCCCTTCCCAACTAATTTCATGCATGGTTGTTACCCTTACATGATGTGAGACCCCCACCCTGTACAATTACTGTTCTCCAGTGGCCATTCCTGTTGTTTTGGTCACTTCCATCTTTGCAGAAGAATAAGGATGCTGGAATGAGATAAACTTCCTTTATCAGCTGGGATTTCTCTCTAGGAAAGTGAAGGGGATTTAAAGTTCTAAGTGGGAGTAATTAGGATAGCTTTCACTACACACCATCTTCAGTTACTAAACAGAAGCCCTCAGTGTACACAGACTGTTCCTTATGCCAGAACATGTTCTCTCCCTCAAGCAAACCAGAAGGACTTCAGGTGTTTTTCAAATCAGATTCTGGAACCAAAACCAACCAAACTTTAAGGTGTTCAAATTCTGCATTCTGATTTTCCATATGGGACCTTTCCCTATTTCAAAACTTGTCTAAAAGAGACAATAGAAGGATGTGGCTTTGCATTGCAAATGCTAAGCTCCTTTTGAATTGCCTCTCCCACTGCTTATCTTCATTCCTCTACTCATTCTTTCCTATATCATGTGCTTGTGATGCAATTGCAGGAACAGCATGTGGCCTCACAGCCCATGCTCACAGCAGAAATGTTATAGCTGCAAGATTACTGCATTTATAGAGCTGGAAGAGTTAATGAAGAGTAAATGGCAACAGGCAACTTGAGAGGAGGGAGAGATGTTGAGAATTGAGGCATTGTTTTCTGGATTAATGGTTTGTACAAGGTGAGGAAAGTCAAAACTTTTCCTGTTTTAGGCAGTTGGGATTGGTAGAGTCTGGTCACACCTTTAGAAAAAAATATCTTAGCAATTGACTCTAAACAATTCCAAGTAAACTGAAACTTTCAAGGTTGTTTAGTCTTCCTCCTGATTTATTATTTGGTAAAGACTTAACACTTGTGGTCAGAGTTGTAGTGTTTAACATCTGTGATTGCAGTTGTAGTCATGGGAAGAGAGAAGTGTGCTAGAGGGATATATGTAAGCCTGAGTCCTCCTGCTCTGCTAACCATGGAGGACAGTATGAGGTGATTGGCTGAAGCTGAAAGGGGTGAGTGTTTAGAAGGGTAACCAAACCACCTTGAGTTGCACATAGAAAACCCCATCTTAACATCAAATCAGTAAAAAGGGCTATCCGTTGTATTAATATCCTCTTAAATCCCTCTTCTAAGAAAGATGTAATCCAGTTGGTCAATACATTAGCTGCTAGGCAGAACTATGTAAAAGAAATTTATCTCTAGAAAAATAAATGAGCGCAGCTAGAAGAAACTTATCCAGAAAAAGTGTTAAGCAGATTCCCCAGTACCAAAAAATACATGACAGTGTCTTCACTTACTTGTTGACCAGTATATCTCCTTTTCAGTCTCTTTTCTCTCCCACACCATGTCTTGTCTTTCCCTAGATAATTGCTTCTTCCCAAGGTACCTAAGATGATTTCTAAGTACTTGCATTCTTCATGAAGGTACTCAGCAGTTCAGTTCCATAGGAGCACCGGTTTAAGCTCATTTAATGAGAAAATAGAACCTGTCGCTTGCTGCATAATCGTGGGTTGGCACAATACTAACATTGGTCACAAATTCTGTGGAGCCCAGTGTACAATAACATGTAGATCCTTGCTCCATCTTAGGTGGTGTCTAAGGCGAAGAGCTGGAGCACAGATTTGCTTGGTGGAGAAGCATTCTGTATTGTAGCATGATGGAAACACGTGCTGTATTGTAGCACTGTGAAACAAGAGACTACATCTATTATATGTATTATAACAATGCTTAGGCATGAAAGCAACTCCTAGCAGTCAGGAGCTGTCAGGTCTTAGGCAGTAGTTCACAGCTACAGACCTCAAGGAGACTTCTCTAGTTCAATGGGACTTCACTTAAATACAAATTTTCTGAGTGTCAGGGGTTCATCAAATTAGATTTTGGTTCCTCTGATCCTCTTCAAGTTTTAATCTGTATAGATGAGGTCAGACTCTGACTAGCCCAAATGTCACCCTAGGCTTATACTACCTAATTTCATCTGTTTCAGTGTGTTAGTGAGTTAAGACCTTTAGTTGCCCATCAAGTCAATAGCCAACCAAGGCAGTTCAGCCCATTAGAGATACAAATCTCCTTGTGTTACTCTCCACTGAGTCAGGTCCTAATTTAAGTACCTCAGTTAAGTGCCCATGTCAGACCGAGTGTATTTAGGTCCCTCATATTTTATTGGCAGTTAAGCTTTTGGCATCCATTAAAACTAGAATTTGCTGTGAGTAATAATTTAAAGACACTCAGCAGGGCTCCAACCTTAATTTACTGAGCACAAAGTGTTTCTCAGCCTCCCTACCTGTAACCCATCAAATGACTGTGGTCTGATAAGGAGAGAGATCCCATCAGATCCCAGCCCCAGATCAGGCCCCAGATTTGGCCTTCCATTCTTTATCCTTCAATTTATTTTCCAGATACTTTCCAACTCCTTCTGTGTGCTCCTTGGAGGATCCAAATGCTTAGTAAATCCTCTTGTCCACAAAGCTCTCAGTCTAACCTGCATTTACATTCAATCATACAACAGTAGATGCAACAAATCCTGAGATGGCTCTGCTTGGAAATTACAGACTCTAGGTGAAGATTGGAAAGACAGCATAAAAATGGTAGTAACTTCATGATCAAGGAAATTTTCCTTAACTTTGGGGAGGTAGAATTCAGTTGTGCTGTCAGCAAATGTCAAGTTAAATATTACTTTGATTTCCAAAGGCAGTCAATCCATCTCTCAATCCTCAAACCTTCCCAATCCTAGCATCACACTTGTCATGTGCGCTCTTGTGATCAGTGGCATTTCATGGAAATCAGCTCAAACCAGCAGACAGGTGAGCTTCCAGGAAGGACCACAGTTCAACATCCGGGGACAGTTTCAGCATCCTGAGTGAAGCAGTCCATTTAATACAAAGCGTCAGATCTCAAGGACAGAGGAGTCAAGGGAAAGATCCTTACTTACTACAGCTGGGTTTGGATCCACCTGTCATATTCATTTCATGAATAATGGGTTGTAGCTACATGTAATACAGGGTGCTAGGAGGGAAGCCCTGTGCAGGAGCTGCAGGAAATCAGACCTTCTTCAGTAGAACAGCAGGAATAATTCAGCAATAAAGAGGGCCACCCATTAGTCAGTATGAAAAAGGCCTTATACCTCCATGCCTGTGCTTAATATCTGCTGCTGGTGAACAGTGGTAGCAGTTGTAAACATGTAGGAACTTCCTATAACATGACTAAAATGAATTATAAAGAATATTTATTTTTGCAGAATGTCAAGGGTCTCCACCTTTATTAGCATCAGTTCATCCAGCCTCCTTGCATCCCATGAAGAACTTTGCATTATGAGTTTCCCTCCCAGCTCTCTCTCTTCGTCCCATCCATCACAAGGAGCTTACACTTACTAGGTTACTTTGTTGGTATTATCAGGACACTGAGGATCTTCATACTGTATTTCATGCTACTCTGTGAGTTGTCACTTAATGAAGGCTAATCCTTCTTTAAAATACAGGAGCCACCTACTAAATTCAGCTGCTGAATTTTTACCCTACTTTTGGCCTTTACCTGTTTACCAACCTTCCACAAAGCATTTAAGTTAATAGCCAGGACAGTCAATATTACAATACCCAGGAAAATGAAACCATTCTTTATGGATTAATTGTTCCTGTCAACTCTGGGAAATAATAGTATAGGGTACTGTTAAATTGATTGCCTTATAAAACAGTATTATTAACCTACCATCTTTATACTTTAGGGTTTTATTGTTTTTTCAGCCACAGTTTCAGAAGAACACTTCTCTCTTCTTTGACTTTTCTTGTTTCTTAGATTAAAAACATCCTGATTAAGTAGAACTTCAGAATGATGATCACCAAATTGTTATGCAAAACTAAATGTGCATTTATGAATGTCAATAACTTCCGTTTGTGGGGAGACAAAGTCATAGGTAAATAAAAGGGAATAGTTAGATAATATTTCCACAGTAACAGAACAGTGGTTGTATGTTTGCATGGCTGTACTGAGACTAGAAGATTTCCTTTGTTGGGACACTGTTATCTGCTTAAAAACAAACTTGTTCAAGTCTATGCTAAACAGTCTACTTTGACTGACTGGATGAAGCAGAGCCAGAGGTAACCCCAAAGGGATGATCTGGGTTGCTCAATTTAGACCTAATCAGTTCTTATAACTGGCCAGGGAGGTGGAGGTTTAGTAAGGTCTGCTCTATCACTTTGAGTCCCTTCCCTATCCTGCCTCCCCTAATCCTCAGGAAGACATATCCCTCTTATCCCCCATCCTGCTTTTACATAGGGATTGGTGAGGAACAAGAGAGAGGGAGAAGTTACTCAGCTGTAAGTACCAGGTTTCTCTTAGTCCCTATATAGAATTATTTTCCTACCAGGCACCTCCTTAATTTTTAAGATCATGTTTGTGCTGCCAATGGGGAGCACAACAACATTCACTGGATGGACATTGAAGGCCAGCACCCTTGCAGCAATGGGTCAAGGTTGGAAATCCTACTGATACAGAAGGGGTTGAAAAGGTTTGAGTAGCATTAGCAAAGAGGAATATGGAGCTCACTGTGGAACAGTTCTGCCAGGAAGAAACCCTTGGCTTCTACTGCAGGAATGACTTTAGAGTACTCAGGGTTGGAGATGAATAAGAGTAGGGACACTGTTCAGCTGTTATACCAAAATCCATCAGACATGTGTCCCAGAAAAACAGAATTGAAGGAAACATGATCTACTGTATGTTGGGGAGGCTGCTTTTTCCCCCAGGGAACCCTTCCCCATGGCCTAAGTTGTTAAAATGCGCAGTGTATTGTTTGCTTCATAGTGGCTACTTACGTGACAGCTCTCAGGGTTAAAGTACCATAAATCATACATTTTTTTTTGGTCAGGATGCTTAAAAATCTGATATAAACAGGCTCCTGGCAAAAATGTTACACCACTGGAATGGCCAGGAGTCATTGATTTTATACGTTTACAGCTTCTCTTTCCCATATTCAAAACAATCCAGTTCACAGCCAAATGCAAGTTGTCATGGGAGCTCTTTCAAACTTTGAAAACCAGTGATATCAATGGCTTAACAGTGACAGATTAGCTGGCTAAAGAGAACTGAGGTGCTTATTCCTCATGATAATATTACTCATTTCATTCCAAGTTATTTTCGCAGATATTTATATGAAACCATTAACCTAAAGGGTAAGTTGCTCCTTACCTCAAACCAGTCTAAATTTGTGCTGGAGCTGTTATAGCACCACTGAGGAGCAGGACTAGCAAGTCCACAAAGAGATGGGGAGGGTAAAACAGCAAAACCCTGATTACAAAGCAGCTGAAAATTTTACCCAAAGGATCTCTCTTTTTCTTTATCTAAGAAGCAGGATCCTATTTTCTATTAAACTTACTAGGAGATAGCAGTCCAAAGGAAAAAGTCCCCCAAAATCTGCTGGAACAGCTGCTACCCTAAGGCTGTGTGAAATTAATGGGTTAATTCCACATGTGAAAGTCCTAGTCCTACAGATGCTAAGGGCTGCATGGAATTGATCAAAATCTTAAAAGGTTACATTTCACTGTGATCAGAGGTATTTTGGAGATTCCATTCAAAAACATGAAGGGGATGTTGATTTGGCTGAATTTGTTGTAGTGTAGTTTACCTGAGGGGTTAGGTAAACCTGTGTGTGCATGTGTGTTTGGAGTGAGGGGGAAATACGGGACAGACGTAATCTAAGCAATACATTGATGTTAAAGAGCTAGCAAAAAATGTGATGACCTTAGTCATGTAGGAAAAATAGCATGTTTTGGAAATTACCAAATGCCTGTATATTCCCACCAGGGCTCTTGGAAAACTGGCACCCATGTAAGAAGGTTTTATTTATGTTTTGAGAACAGATTGTTTTGTTACAGCAATCATAGAAAATTCATCTGGAACAAATAAGTTTCAGACTCTATTTGATTGTAGCATAACAAGATTACAAGCAAAAAAAGAAATCATTTGTAACAAGTTACATGGCTCAACGGTGCCTTATCAGGTTAAGTGAATAGCAAAGATCAGACAAGTGCCCCTTAAGAGTGTAATAAAGTCTATGCAATATTAGGCGTTAGCACTGTTGACACTTCCAGGAAAGCAGAAGGTAGGCTGTCTTACATATCTTAAGAAATTCCTTTTTAGTAAGCACTGTTTGCTTGTCATAAAATCAAATCACTAACGCTGCTGTCTGTGCAGAATACTACCCACAGTTTTGGGTAAAGAGGACTTGTGTCTTCATCCCTCAGTTTTCCTTGACAAACGGACCGAGCCCCTTTTCAGCAATTTTTTGTCAACACGTTCTGAACCATGAAAGTTTGTAAGTGACACAGCTGACAAGTTTAGCTGCTCGGATTTCAATGGGAAAACTAAACCAGGAGATACTCAATATCCGGGTTGGTGTAAAATGAGTTCTTTGATGTGGTAAAAGGGGAAAAAAAGTAATTTTTTCCTCAGTTTTCAGTTTATTTCTTAGAGTATTACAGTGTTAATTTATTTTAAGGCCCTCACATATACGCATACAAACATACACATACATTTTTCTTAGTGTTAAGTATAGTCAACATATTTTGTATTGATATTTTCCAATAACATAAAAATAAGCAAAAATTAATGCAAGATAGAGCCACAAAAGTGTCTCTAAAGTGGCATTTTTACCTTGCTCAAACATGTTTTTCTGGATTAAAAGTGTTGTCTTCTTTAACATGGTCTTGCAAAATATTTCCCTTTTTTCTTTTCAGGGCAAAAACGCTTCAATGGCATTTTCATTAATATTTTTCAGATTAGCTCAGTTCATGACCTTTGAGTGATTTTGCTGTTAGTATTCTGTATTTACACAGCAGTTTGTATTAAAATGATAGCATACTACTACTATATACCACATTTGCTCCAAACTTCTACTACATCTTTTGAAATGATAACTGGTAAAAACCAGAAGTGGATTATGATTCCCAATGGAAAAATAGATGTTTTCTACCTTAAAAATGCATTCATTTAACTTAACATGATAATATCATCATTTATCCAACATTACTAATGGGTAACTAGCTCTCTGATAGTCCACTAAAATGTTCTGATGTGCCTGGACCCAGTACAGGGTCCACCAGAGGTGAGTAGTAAAGCTTAATGACATTCTGTAGCTTTCCCTTGGTTAGGAGGAAGCCATATGATGTGTGGACATAGCCTTTGAACATATTTTCCAAAAAGTACAAATCTTTAAAGTTAATATTGGTATTGTTTGTTGATTTGTTGAAATCCCTCTAATATGCATACAACTGAGTAGATACAAGTTGGTTCCTGTTTATCCTACACACAATGAAGAGAAATAGACTTAGGAGCTTATGTAGATCACTGTGCAATCACTAAACAATCACTATAGGGATTATATAGATTTCTGTGGAAACCAGAGGATAAGGCAGAAGATCTATATCAAACCCTGTTAATGTCTGCTGCAGTGTCTCATCAGAGAGCTAACTCTCCAGCTGCTGGCTGGAAGAAGATAAAGAGCTCAAGCCATAAAGTAGATCAGATCTGGATTTCAGACACTTTGGAAGTGGAAGAGTTTAGTTCAATTTAGCTTATTGCACTGACAGGGTCCATGAACAAAACAAGTAAGCAGACAAAACCTACCCAGAGCCAAACCCCAGATTCAAACACTCCTGGCTATGATGTGGGCTAAGACAGAATTTAAAAAAAAAAAGAAAGCGCCAAATGCCCAAGTGCTCTCAACTAACGCCATTCCTGTGAAGACAGCCAGCAAAGCTTCTGATTTTCAATTGTTGTCCAGAAAGAGAAAAAAAATTGGTTTACCTCGTGTAGGTATTTTCTCACTGCACATGAAATCAGAAATTTCTTGACTAGCTATTCCTGCCTGGACAGAAGTTACTGAAAGGTAATGAAGAGTTAGGCAGTGATTTTGAGTACCTCCTAATACTATAAATGTACAAAATTCCTTGTCGTACTAGAACATCATGCTCATAGATTTTCTGTATAACAAGAGATTGAGACAGTTCATTGTGTAAAATCTCTGTCTATATGGAGAGAAAAACAAATTTGTGGGTAATGCCACTCATATACATAGGTGAATATAAATACAGATGGCTTAATTTCTTTTCCTAGGTCTTCCGCTCAAACCTTCACTTGTCTGATCTGCTCAGTCTTTCTCTTTTTCTATAAAATACATGTGTTTTAGCATGTGATCTCTTTTTTCTTGAGTCTCTGTTGCTCAAAAGGAGTAAGGACTATGAAGTAGTTTAATAAAGTAAATTAAAAGAGCATAGTTTATTTAGGCAAAGATTCAAAGGGGGTTATGAGATTTCTTTGTCTACACATAAAAGGTTTGAATCTGAAGTGGGGAGAAGAGAGATGCAAAGACAGTGATGCAACCTGGAAACTGAAGTAGGCAAAATATCAGACAGTGATAACCTAGTCATGACCTTGAAACTATTGGATTTGGCATTGGTCTTCCAAAAGGCTATTAGATGACTAAATAACTTGAAGATGGAACTCAGTCCCTACACAAGGATTGAAGTAAGTTTGGAGGAGAAATCCTGGAAATAGACTTAACAGTTGTGATACCTCCCCTCTCCTCCATTCTTGCAATAGCTCCAGGCACAGGGAGGGTGTTGACAGACAGAGTAGGAAGCAATCTTTTCCCCCATGTCCCTTCACACATGATTTGGCTTCCAGGTGCATTTTTCAGACTCTGAAGTCCTGGAGGTTGGGCAGAGCTAAAAGGGTGCAGCAGTGCTCATGCGGTATTCCCCTTTCACAGGTACCCAGCTGCTATAACCTGTTTGCACACAGAGATCTAAAACAGACATTGAGCAGAGAGGATTTTTTTCCTCTCCGAAGTATATAGGAAGGGTTTGTTGGGTTTGGGGGTTTTCTTCTTTTTTCTCTGATATGGGTGTGATTCATCAAAGTCTATGTATGTAGCAAACCCTACATCCCATTCTTTTCTGTATCCTTTGCTCTGTTCCTCATTATAGGATGTCTTTTTAGGCTCTGGCTAGGCTGGTTTTCTTATGCTTTCCTGATTTATGACCTCCAGGTGAGTTTTCTCTAGGAAAGCACTTTTCCAAAATTTTGCCTTTAACGCGATATCCATTCAAGAGGCAAGGCAAATGTTTTTAGGAAATAAAATACACTAGGGCACAGTGACATTTGAAATTTATGCCATCTCCCCTATGCAGCAATAGTGACAAGCAGACATCTGCTCCAGCATTTTCATGAGGTCTTCTGCCTACATAGCACTGGTTTTTTTTACTGGCAGCTTCGTGCTCACTTTAAAGCTTTATCCTGCTGTCACTGCATTGAATGGAAAGATAATGTTTTCATGTAACCTTTCAACATCAGCTACTTTTGCTTTAAGAGCAAAAAATTGTCATGAAATAGTGAGTGATGCCAAGCCTGGCTTTAAGCATATAGTCTCTTTGACATGAGGAAATTTTATGCAAGTGGAACCTATTCCCTGTTTTCTTGGCAGATTTCTGGTAGGTTCACTGTGCCCTAATTGATTTGTCTTTTCTTGTGTATAACAGCATTACCTGTAGCAAACTGGCTAGCCTCTACAAATCATTTGCTATGTGTTCTTGGAAAGATATCAAATCCAGAAAAAAAGTTTAATTAACCTTTGTGGTCGAGCTGATAAGGCACAAACTTATTTGCAGCAGTAACACTGACTAAACACAGATGGTTAAGCTTGATGAGGACATGAGCCGTCAACATGTCCTTTAAGCTTTTACTTCCCTCTATGTATCATTTTGGCAGTTGCATTTTATGATATCTCCCCTGCTATGAAATTTTGGATAGATGCAAATTCCTGGCACGTCTGTGGCATGCAGTTTAAATCTCTGCATATTTCTACCCAAGGAATGAGAAATTATCTGGTGCATTTCTCTGTCCTCATTTTGCTCTTTGAATGATGATGCTTCTGGCTTACATGTACTGGTGAATCCTCTTGGGAAGCCTTTTGGATGAAAGGTATTACCCAAATGTAAATTTTAGCTTGTTAGAAATACCACTTGTAACTTTGTGTTAGGAATTAAATGAACAGATGTTTGAAAAACCTGGGTAATTCCCTATGAAATGCAGCCATAAGCTAGTGCTGTTGCCTGCCTGGTTTAAGTCTAGAATAATAGGAATTCAAGGAGTCCAGGAGGTAAAAGCAAGGAATACTGGAAAAGACAAGCAAGGTCTGTAAGTGGGGGGGGGGGGGGGGGGGGGGGGGGGGGGGGGGGGGGGGGGGGGGGGGGGGGGGGGGGGGGGGGGGGG
>JAVJGG010000021.1:10804659-10858022 GCA_035590195.1 Aviceda cuculoides
CAAGCAAGGTCTGTAAGTGTCCCCACCCCCCACCCTCTCTCTTTTTGAAAAAAAACAGTCATTGTGAAAGAAACTGGTTGTTGTCTTCATTGAAAGCCTATCACATTGCCAAGGAGTCTTGCCACTACCTTCATCAGCTTAGCTTACAGCTCTAAATTTCCCATATACCTCCACTGCTTTCTTGGTAACACGGCTTCCAGCAGTCCCCATGTCCATCAACCCCAGGAGCTGCTGCTCACCAAATTCATTCATTTTGCACCACTGAACAGGATGTTGCTGCACTTGCTACATGTTTGAAAAAACCTGACTTGTCCCAAAGAGTTGAGTCATTTTTACTATGTTCTTTAAGGTTGCATGCACTGATTTATAAACACAGGACTACAAACAATCTGTGTGCCAGAACTGTGCAGTCTTATTTTGGAAGCAGATTAGAACCTGGCTTCAATGCACACCCTTTCTGCAATCGCCAAAGAATGAAGATCACTTAGAAGTTTTCTCTGCTGATGTTCAGATTTGGCTGGTTTTGCCTTCTACCAGCCACCCTCACCCATCTACATCAGGTCCTGTATCCTTTATTGAACTCGTACATACCATGTGCGTTTCTTAAGTCAGCACCAAGATTCCTGCCAAAGGCCAGATGACGCCATGTGATCTCCATTCCTGTGAGGAACATCTCTGTAGACACTTGCTTCTCCTCCACACGTCTCTACTCCATGCAGAATGTGAGAGATGGTATGCTGACAGGTCAGAAGCCAGGAACAAGAAATTGTGCAATTCCTGTCCTTCGGCTTTCTGTGTTAAGATCTGCACGTGGGTAGACTCCAACCCTGCAGACACTGTCCGGAAAGTCAGCAGCAGCCAGGTCAGTCTGCTACGTGGAGGTGACCAGATCTTCCACTGCAGTCAGGTTGCACTGCTGTTTGGGGTCAAATAAAAAAAAAACTAGGGTTGAGGTGAAAGGCAGATAGGGGCCCAAAGCCAACATTAAGGACAATGTAATTTTGATTACAGCTACAGCTTTACTGACATAGCAGAATTATGTAAAACTGGGTAAGAACACACGTACACAGATTCTTCACTGAATGCGTTCATTGGGTCACCCCACTGGGTGGTTAAGCTTTAGGCAAAGCAGCAAGGTGTTGGCTTCCTCCAGAAAAGTTTTTCCAAGTGATAATCTGTACTGTTGACATAGCTGGAGAAAAAAATGCTGGTCTTTCACTTCCCTTAATCCTTCTAGTTTGTAATTCTGGACAGGACAAAAATGAACCAGAATGAGAATGAAAACTAGTGGAACAAATGTTTCTACTATCTAACCTGCAGCATTCTCTGCACTTCAAGCACATATGCACCTCCAGTAATAACACTCTGTCACATTAATTCAGGCCCTTGCATCCTCTATGGCTTCACAAGCTGTTTTAAGAATATTGTGTGGGTAGGTGATTTCCATTTGTAGACAATGCAGAGCACAGAGAAACACTGCAGAAGAAGGGATAATAATAGTACTATGTTTAGTCGAAAATACAAAGCAAGTTTTCTAGCCACAAAAATTCCTCCAAGCTGGAATCAGACCACTATGAGATTAGTATCTTCTCCTTTACTGAATTTACCTCTAATCGTCAATTTTTATCTGTATAACTGTTCTTTCAGCAAACATCATCTTCTAATTATATGCATGATGGATGGGAAAAAATGGTCTAATGCTGGGATAAAAGACGAATGAGTCACCTGCTGAATTGTTTATGTCACACATTAAGGGTCTCTGAAAGGTGCTATTCAAATACAAAATGGCTGAGATTATGCTATCAGACTATATCCAGCAAAAGCAGGTACAGAAATCACAGATATCATGCACACTTACAGGCATTGAAAACTAAAGAAGCAAAATATCAGAAATCTTTGCTAAATTCAGATATGCAATTGTTCTCTGAAGTTTTTTTCCTGAAAGTATAATTACTTCTTCTTTAGTAATGTTTTTATTAAAACTTCATATCCTTCATGACACTGGGAAACTCATAAATATACACGCAAATGAAAAGATATCCAAAAGAAAGCTCTTATGGGCTGACCTTAATGATCAATATCTGAACATATCTCTCAGGTCTTTGTTTTTGTAGAGTCCCTTTAAAAACCTTGTGGGTTTTGACAGTTATTATCATAGTGGTTCTGCTCTAAACCACAGTGAGGTCAAGTGGAGCCTTTCCATTGATTTTACTGGCATTTTTATCAAGACCACCATGCCTAAGATTTTGATGTATTTTCCATTGGAACAAATCAGAATGTATGTGATTTCGTATGTACATTACTGACTTTTCACTGGATATGAGCCAATGGCCACTTCTGCTTCGCTTGCCCAATTTTTGACAGTTTAAAAGTTAAAACTCCTGGTATTTTTAGCTCCTGCTTTACTAGGGGGGAAAAAAAAAAAAAAACAAAACCAAAAAATGGCTATGTGGCAAATTACTCTAGAGTTTGGAGTACTGTTCCAAATTTCTTAAGTATTACTGGTATAGTAAAAGTATACTTAGGAATGTAGAGATTGTTTTGAAGATATCAGGTGTTACCCCACAGTTTTCAGTGATTAAACCTTAGAGACCCCAGAACAAAAAAGAGCAATATGGTCAAAACTTCCTTCTAAAGACCTTTCCTAATCTCTGCTACTGGCATTCACTTTGACCGACACATACTGCCATATAATCTCTTTGATATTTATTTAGGCCTTGCTGTTGGTTCACTTTTTTTAATAGACAACAAGATTCATGGAAACATTCACATATCATAATCTAATCACAGATGAGATACTGTAAACGAGCTTTGCGTGACTGTACTAGAGTGGCTCAACAGGTTTTTGTCCATCTCTAGTACACTTCTGAGTGGTTTTGATTTACGGTGACATCCTATCAGATTTCCATCCAGAAGGGCAGTCTAATATTGGTTTGGAAACTTCTTACAGCAACCAGTTCCTACTTTGCCTCAGCAAATTCTCCTATAATGGTTTTATTTATTTATTTATTTATTTATTTTTTTATTTATTTATTAGTCACATGCAGTAAGTAGTGTTTTGAACAATTTGGAAGATCCTTTATTTGGGGGGGGGGGGGATTGTTGTTTGCTTGTTTGTTTTTTCTCAAATCAAAGTAAACTGTCATTGAATTGACTGAGTGCAACCTTCTTGGCAACTGTGTGGATCTGTTTTCACAATAATCTTTCAGGTACCTGCCTGTTGTTGGCCCAAGGGTGAGAAACTGAGCTTTACTTACTCCCTTGGGACATGCTCCAAAACCCAGTTACTGTGCATTTCCATTGACTTCAGTGAACTTACTGTGCATCGCTCATTTGTTGGCCACACATCTACTCATTGATCAATGCCTTTAATATGTTACTGAACCAAGAGGAGGTGTTCTGTCTACATCCATATGCAGACTGAATTGCTAGCTGTGCATCAGGAAGATGAAAACAGATTCAAACAGCCAATTTTTTGTTGAACTTAACGAATGCTGCAGTGTTATCTGAGTTAGAGGAGTTTCTCTTTTCTGCCAATCAATTGCAATCAATGTTTCTCAAGACCTAACTGAAATCCAGGAGGCTGAAACAAGTTCAGGGAAGGCTGATGCCCTGGAGAAATTACTGACAGATTTGTTTGACGAAATGGAAGTTTAAGCCCCTTTGGAGATAATCTCAAGTATGATAAAGACTTTATGCAATTAGTCAAAGATATAAGCAGATATAAGTATATACGCAAACACTGAGGAAGCTTGGATCTACCTCTTGTGAAAATAATATTTTTACTGTAGACTGATAATCATCAAAAAAGAGAAAAAATAATCATCAGAACAAACTAGATAATTGCATGTAAACGATCTCAGTCTGTTTCTTTAACTGCACTTTCAGCCAATTCCAGTTTCTTGGATTATATGGAAACAGGACAAAAGTGTAACAAGATTGTACAGTCTTTGAGAAGGTCTAGCAGTACTGCACTCCTTACACAACCTCTTTTCCATGAGCCCTGAGGCCACAACTTTTATGATAAAGTTCATCCAACTTTCTTTCAGTACTATGTTACGAATCGTATTGTGTGAATAGTACCGTAAAAGAGCCCGTTTCTGTCCAGACATTGCAAAGGGAGGTATAGACATCTGATACAAACACTGCAGATATCCAACAGGGTGTATGATGACGTCCACCTTTTTTTCTTTTGTCTAATTAATTACATTCTAGAAATAGTAGCCATATCTGTAAACTGTTATCATTGTTACAGATCTATTGGGAGGTGCTCCTTTACATCATACCCTTTCATTCAATATTGTTAACATAAAAATATGCAATACAATGTAGTGAGGTTTGTTATGGTTACTAAAGATAAAGATCTACACATTCACCCCCTGCCTTTTTTGAGGCAACTTTAGCCTGATGTTTTTATTCCTCCATGCATGGATAAGAGTATCTCTTGGTACTAGTGAGTCAATGGGGTAAATACCATGCCAGAGGGAGAATGATAGCTGTGTGTGACTACCCTGAAGTGTCATGCACAGTCAGAGAAGCAAGAGAGAAGCTATATTTCCCACATACACTCCTAGCTCAATGGATCGCCCGGTCTGAATCTAGCTGATCTGGTTTGCAACAGCAAAACAAATTTGTAAAGACCCATATTAAATCACTCCACTAGGAAGAATTTTTGATGAATATTCTAAACTCTGTAAAGCACATATGATTTCATCACATAGAAGCTGAAACATGGACTGCATTAACGGTACGGTGCAGGACAAAGTTTCAGGATTTTCTTGGATTATGTGAAATACATTCCCCAAATAAAAAGCAAATATTATGGATGTAATAAAGATAAAAATCAAGTGCCCAGCTCAAGAGTTGGATGCTGAGTTGTAAAGATATACCAGACAGGTGATTGCCCAAGTGAACTGCACTGCAACATCTAGATAGGTGAAAATTCATTATTCATAAGTATGTCAAGTCATTTGCCTTTTTTATAAAACATCAGTTCATCTGACTTGTGGGAAAGTTCATGTGGAGAAATACCCATTACTTCAATTAAAGAAATAATGGGCTGTATTCTGCTGTGGCATGATTTGTCATTGCAGCACCAGTACAGTCCATAGTGTGACTATGATTATAGCAATACAGAGGTATTACACTCTCTTGTAAGTGGTTCAACTTAGTTCAGAAATAAACCCTATGAGCACACCATGCATATACCACTCAAATTATCGCCATGCTACATTTTCTGTTCTGCTAAAGGTGTGTGACTTCTACATATAGACAAAGCAAACCTGAAGTAAAAACAAGCAATCAAAAACCATTGTCTACTTGGAGGGATACATGTGAAATTTAGCAAAATAAGCAAGGTTATAAAGAAAAAAACAACATGTTGCATGAACTGTGGAACAAGAAGGCCTGGTTTCATGCAGATCTGCATTATTGGTGATTAGTTCATGGTTTCTCTGACAGATAACAAGGGTTGAGCTCACACAATGGCCTTTCTTTAAATAGGGACATTTTTTCTTTTCCTTGACCTCCTATTTTCATGGAGCTTTCAAGAAACTAGGGCCTTTGGGACCACATACCTCTGTCAGATATCACTGAAAACAGCGACTGACTTCAGGTGTTGTCTGAGAACAGCAGGCAAGTAGACAGACCCACACTGCATCACTGTTTAATAATAACTCCCACATAAAAACCTGAAGCAAGCAGAGAAAAGACAGGTTTTACTCAATACTGTAGAGAGTTGGAAGCAGCGGTTTTTATACTCACTTAAATGTACATTTGTCCAATATTCTGCTTTTCTGCTCCCAAATCCAGTACATCAGTGAAATGGTGCACCACAACCTGGGGTAGAAAAAGACCTTAAAGGTAGAGATGCAAAAATGCCCTTAGCACAGCTGAATCTCCAGAAAGGCCCCGTGACTTTCAGCAATCTGTGTTTTCTGACAGGCCCTGCAGCAAAGCCAAGGAAGGGGTGACCAATGCTGAGCAGTGAGGTGTAGTGCTGATGCATGGCTCTCTCAGCAAGCCTAAGGCCATCATATAGAGCAGCAGGGGACAGGAGCCTAGAAGTGGCTGAGGTGTGGCGAAGCAAGATAGCAATGAAAAATTTGTTGCTTTGGCTGTGCAAGAAGGGAGCCCAAGCTTTCCTCCCACACCAACTCTTTGTACTCTCCTGGGCAATGAACTTCATGCACCTATGCAAAGAGTCCTTTTGCCTGGAAAATCACACAGCAAGCTTCCTCCTCCCCCCAGGATCAATTGCCTTGTAGCACAAAGGAATGGTGTAAAAAGCTTTGCTGCAGAGAGAAGGAAATCTCTGAATGAGAGACTCCCCAGCAAAGGATGACCGCACAGTCAGCTCTGTGCCACATGCTGTGCACACCTGGTGGGTGCATCTCTTCCAAACTCTCCTTGTTCCCAGACAGTATCTTGACTCACAGCAACAATGATCAAACGCCATATGTTGGAGCAAAATAAATCAGCTGTAATGTGGCATTTCCCTCTCAGCATCCCCTTCAGCCTTGTGTGACACAGAAGCAAAACAGATTCAACATGAGGACCACTCCTCTCAGCCCATCCTCAACAAGTACCTTCAGTTCCTCATTCTTTTCCAAGATGTAGAAGGGACAACACCTTCCATGTGGAAGCTGCAAGATGATGCCACTTTGTGTTCTGCCACCAGGGACTGTTTCAATTGCAAACCAATTAGAAGCATTTAGGTTGTTCAAAACCCCCGATGTTACAGCTTTATCTAGCCAATGCTTCACATCTCCTTAGAGTACAGAAGTAGCAAGTAAGCCTATGTATCCCATGCCAGTTTTGGAGCAAAAACTTGCAGCAGCTTTCCAGATGCTTTAAGAAGGGACACAGAGTACAAGCTACTGAAGTTGATCTTGCTGAATGAGCCCTTTTAAATCCAAACAGGTTATAAATCTGTAAGATCTTGACTAGGTCTTACAATCCTGCAATGCACTTTCCATGAGTGATTGCCTCAGTATCTTAAGATTTTCTGGGGAATGGGCTGCAATTGCTGTAATTTGATTTGAGGACTGTCAATGAGCAGCTTTAGGACAGAAGGGGTGGGAAAATGATTTAAAAAGTCTATTATCATTACCTTGATTTGGGATTTTGACTTAGAAGAATTGCAGCAGGTCTCAAGGATGAAGCTCTGCAGAGGTGCTGAACCTATTGACTAGGGACATATTTATTGCTGGGTTGTTAGATTACAGTTAATAGAAAGGAAGGAATGAGTTTTTCTGGTCAATACATAACGACCTTCCTACTACGACATAAACAAATCCTTGTGCAATTGCCAAGTGACTTTTTTTTTTTTTCCCCATCTCTGTGAAAGCATTTTGAACATTTCAAGTGGCCACTTTGCTGACATTAAGAATGCATCTCACTGAAAACGGATGGTCACTGCTGAAACAGCAATCGAAGTTTGCTTGGACTTCTATCCAACGATGAATAAAACAGAGGAAACAACCACATGAACAGCATGGCTATATATCTTGAACAATCCAAGTCTAAAAATGACATCAAAAAAGGAGGACTGCAGGGAAAGGATCACATTATAGACTAATTGAATGTGATTGTACCAGGTCTATATTTTCTTCCAATGTAGCTACTCTATACAATAACTTACAAAAATATTGTTCCCAGCTTTATTACTTTGCTGTCTCTGCTTTTCAGCAAATATAAGTAAATGATGAATATTTGCCCTCAGCTATCACCCAAACACAAATGCTTCAAGTTAGTATCTACTGTATATATGTAGTTACAGATTTAATACCTCCAAATGCTGCAAAAAAATAATTCAGCATCAGTCTTGTCACTGCAATGTAACTGTTAATGCTGATAAAGAACAAAGGGAAAGTTTTTGACCACTCATTAAAAAAAAAAAAAAAAAAGCTGGAAATGCAAGGAAAACCTTAGTTCATAAGCTAGCACATGGTGTTTTAAAAATATTAGCCTGTTCCCAGGATGCCACAGTTACTCAGTAAAAATGATATCCAGGAATGCCATTTGCACTTAGAGGCTTTTGGGCTTCTAAGCCTGGAGCTTTTTTAGAAGCAGGGCTCCCCCAGTCACTTCTCTGGGACTGATGGATCTTTCCTGAGGGTTTCAGGTTTATGTGAAAACAATATGCTACACTATTTGCTTTAAAATGGTTCAGAGTTTGGTTTTGGATTGAAATTCCTGGTCATGAGCTTGTCAAAAAACAGACTTAAGAAGTACATGTTAGACTTTCCAAGTTAGACATTTTACCTGCACACACAATAACAATGGTCATGAAAGCCCATAAAAACATCTGTTAAAGTGCATATTAAAAGGCACAATGTCAGTACCTATTAAATATTAGGGATATCAGCAATACTCAACTTTAACAAAAATCAGAGATTACCAACACAGAAAAAGTGGAGTAAAAGCTACATGTTGGAATAAGGCTTTCGAACTACTCAAACTATTTCAAGTCAATGACATAGAAATTAATGCATACAATGTTAAATAATGACAGGTTAGTTAAAAAGCTATTTTTTTAAATTAGTATCATGTTTCAGTACAATCAAAATATTTATTACAGTATAACAGGAACTATTTTAAGCAGTCCTAATACTTTCAGTAAGCTTTCAGTAATAATATCATATCACAACAGTTTTTCTTCTCATACTCACAAAGTTTTTTGCTTAAGAGAAGCAAGAATAGCAGATGTTGGAAAGGAAGAGTTATTTGATTAGTTGTTTTGAAGCAACTTGCATTGGTTCTGTATTACATACCCCTTATTTTATTAGTTAACATTATAATTACACCACTTCTATATTATTAATATCACTAGAAACATATTGTCAAATATTAACTTTGTACATGTCTTGAAAAATACTGCTGGACTTAAAAGGTTATTTGATGTACAATATCTTTACTGTGTTATTTATAAAGATTTCAATCTTACCACATGAATGCACTACAAGATTAATTGCTCACATTATTTCTTGAAAGGCAGCCATGTGACTGTTCTTACATTAAGATAAACCATAATATACTTCTGTTATTTTCATGTTCAGTGCTCATACCTTCTTTTGTCTGTCCGAGTAATTATGCAGCTTTTAGCAAGGCCTCTCAAACACTTACTAGTTTCGTTCGCACAGCTCTACGGCTATTAGAGTTAGAAGCTTTAATATATGACCAGCTGACTCCCTTCTACATTCATGCACTAATGTATTAAAAAGCCTGACACAGGCTATTAATTTCAGCTCTCATTTTGTATGTGCACATCTTCAATGTCTCATCAGACTTTGTTCTTCACAGCACTGTGTTACGACCTTCAGTGAGGACACCAAAAGGGGCCTTATTGGGCTCTTGTGTCACATGAAAAATGGGTTTAGTCCTGCTTTGGAGGGATGTGTGAGTGCACAGTAACTGGATAGAAACACGGAACAACCACATTGCAGAAGGCTCTTTTCATCTAACTTTGGGGATTTGAAGTTTGAGCACATAAGACAGCAGAGACAGCTCCCTTCCCCTATCCTAGTCACCTCAAAAGAGAGGAAACATCTTCTAGAGGTGCCCATCTCTCTCTCTGGACTAAGAGAGATCTGTATGAACCCATAAGGCCAGAGGGTTGTCTTCAGATGGCTCAGGTTAAGTGAGAGGAGTCCTGCTTAACATGACAGCGTATATCCTTACAGATACTTTTATAAATCAGCTGCAGCAGTACAGGCTAATTTAGATTCAGTTTACATAGGTTTTGTGGTATGGCTGCACTTTGCTGCTGTTGGAGTGACAGCAGGGTAGACATGCCTTTAGGAAACAAGATGTCAGTTTGTTCAGTGATTCATGCAAGACTTTGAGAGCCCTGAAGCCTTGCCAGTGAATGTGTTGAGTGTAGGCTGGGTACCATTGGGTGTGCACTGTTCAGTATTACTTGAGTGTACTACTTGTTTAGTAATTTATAATGCTCTTTTAAAGTAGTACGAACAACTGAAAATAAAGCCATGAAACAAATTAGACACTACATAATGAAAATCATCATGTTCTAGGTTCTTTCTGAAATTCTCAGATCTCTCATTTAAAAAAAAAAAGCAAGTGGTTTCTGCACATCAGCAATATTTTCTTGAATATGTGGTACAGTTTAAAAGGCAGCACAAAATCTTGAAGGCATTGTTTCCCTTCCTTGGGCACTATGTAGAAAGAATCAGAAACTATCCCTGTGTATCTGGTGTTCATCTCAACCACACATGATCTACCAAAAGTAAAAAGAAGCTATTTGTAGAGAACAAATATCTGTTTCCTTATCTACTTTTTCTTCAGGCCACTGAATCTTAACTGGCAAACAAAAATGGCTTTGTGGCTCTGAGACTTATCAGTCTTCATCAGAAATGTTTATTTACCAGCAGTTCCTTGAAGTTGACTGTATTGCATGGTAAATTCAAGTGTTTTATAAGCTAAGAGTCAGCACTTAAGCAAACTGATAAAACACCATTTACGTGAACAGTAGCACATCTATGATTGTGACCCAATATGTTTACTTACAACTGGAGTATCAGTCTCAATCTAGAGGTTTCATAACACTACAATAGCAGAATTATTTCTGAGATTGACAAAGCTAGCTCACTCTAGCCCCAGGGTAAAATATCAAGGATTCCCTTGGTTCATTGGAAATATGTACAGAGGTTCATACAGAGCATGCTGCATCTCCATCCTTCCTCACTCGTTACCCTGAACTCCACCAGAATTACCAACCTCTGCTGCAAGCTCATCACCACCTGTGTCTCTACCGCTCATTTGGATATCCATCAAATCCATGGATTTGATGCTACAGCCACAGAAAGAGCAATAAACAAATCTGCTAGTGCACCCCACAGCCCCTAACCCCATGCACCCAGTGGCCAGGTCTCTGGCTGGAAGACAGATACTGAAGATACTGTTACACAAACCTTCAGGCTCCACTGCCTGAGGAAAGGTAGATGTAAATTCCTCTTACTGATAAGCTGTTCCTTTTCGCTGTCTGTTGTGAGGTTTCTTGCACTTTCCTTGGAAAGTGCTACTTGGCCAGTCATTGCCAAAGGCAGTTTACAGGATTTGCAGGCTTGGCTGCCGGAATTAGTCTCATGCATCTCTTTGTAAATATGTTCTTGGTGTTTTCCTACCATAACTGCTTTGCAGCAATTCCTGAGAAATCACAGAAGGGCTTCTTGCACTGCCAGCACTTGAGAAGGCTGTAGGTGGAGGATGCCAGCACCAATTTCTCTTATTCCAGGAGGAAGGGCTATTATATAGCTCAGAGAAATGAACCAGGCAGAGAGGGGAGAAGGTCCTGGGAGGCCAGAGCATGGGTAGGAGAGACAGGCAGTTCCAGCCTGTGGAAGACTGAATCCCTGTGAAGGAGGACGTGTCCCTCTGTGAGCACCAAAGATGGCTTTGGATTCAGATTAGGGTTCCTTTCTCCTTGAGACGCTAGCAGTTTTCTTTAAATCTGAACAATGTCTAATTTAGAGAGCTAAAGGATAAAAAAATATTCCCTTTTACAATCTTTTGACTTAAAAATATGTATATCAAAGGCATGTGGACTGAAATTATAGTATACAAACTGATGTCCATTAGGAGCTTTGCCTGTGCATACAGTTTATTGCAAACATAGACCCAAATCTATCAAGACACTGAAATAAAAAAAAAAAAAAAAAAGAGAAAATGAAAACCCATCTTGAAAAATTAAGCTAACGAAAAATCCCAGTCTCTTAAATTCTTAATTTTTGGGGGGGTTTTCAGGTGAAAACCTTATTAGTATTTCTCCTTTTCCCCCATGTTTACTTTAAAACCCACCTCCCTACTCTTTCTCGGGGAATGCTTATATTCCCAAATTCCAACATAAATAATTGGCCTTTTTCTGCCCATCTAGATGTAGTTCACTAGTATCTTAACATGCTTTTCAGTCTGTCAGTACTGCCTTGTGAGCACATTTGATCGCAGAGGTAGATGGCAGAGTTGCTCCCCTACTTGTCTCAGCATTACAGACTTTCTTTTTACTCAATACAATTTCTAAGCCACATATAAAATTTATTAGAGATTGTGCATATCTTCATCTTATAGCTGTGGTTGGAACTTTTCTTAACAGTCACATGAACACAAAAATAGAATCAGGAAAGAAGTTATACTTTCCTGTACATAGTTTCTCCATAAGCAGCAAACCCTCACAAAACCTTCAGTGAGGAGTTAAACTTTGACATGGAGCCTATCTCCATGAAACATCAAAAGTTAGAGAGTTAATAAACTAGATCCTCCACTAGCTAAAACTCAAGGTAAGCCTAGTGAAACTGAAGGAACAGGGGTTGCTGACAACAATTGCTGATACAGCCTGTTCAGGTGCCTCGTTCAAGACATGCCCATTTTTTCTTACCTTTTTGACAGAAATGAGGTAGAGAGGCCATATAAGCCAGGAAGGATCTCCAGGATTCCCAGGTACCAAATAATTTTATTTCACTGTGGCAGAAAAAAAGTCAAAGGACAAACTGGTAAGGGTTGTAGAGTTGCATCCACCTAGGCATGCTGGTGATTAACTCCTGTTTTACATATCTTTATGTTTCTTGTGTTACCCTCTCTCATGTAGTTTTTGCAATCTTTGTCCATTGAACTTGTTTTCTGTTTCGTAACTTGTATGATGTGTTGCCTCCTTAGCTAAACATATTGATAAAATAAAAAGTTGAGAGGAATAATATAATTATGGTAATTATTATTTAACAAGTGTGTCATAGTTATATGAAATACAGGGGCATGGAAGCATCATCTATGTATAAGTCAGCAAGGCAAATACAATCTTGGGCTTCATTACACTATGAAGATAATTAGTAGTAGTCACCTCCCTCCTACCAGAAACAGAAAGATATTATTTCATATCCAAATGAAACTCATTTCACTATTAAGTTTCCTAATTTTTTGATAAGCAGAAGGTCATTTTTTGGAAAAGAAGACTTCTCTTTTGTTTACCTTTCTCAATCCCCCTTTTTTTAAACAATCCTTCCTAACAAAGGCCATAGCTTCCAAAAATCCAAAATAGGGAAAATGGAAAGAAATATGATTGATTCTAAGTCCAGCTCTTCCAAGCTGCTCTTCCTCCCAAAGACATGGTCTTTTTTTTTTTTTTCCCCCCAACCAGCTTACTGTTTTCTTTAAATATGAGTGACCCAGAAGAGTTATCCAAGCCAAGTGTGCAGAGGGACCTGTGTGTCAGTCTATGAAACTGCAAACTTCAGAATTTTGAAGCTGCTCTGGGAAGAGCAACACACAATCCATTTACTACAGGTTTTGGTCTCTTCTTTCAACTCAAACCAGTTTTGAAACAGCTTTCTTAATTTTTTAAGCTGCCTCTGAATTTCTCCCATCTGTCTCAGTTACCTGGTCCCCAACATGCTTTGCTTCTTGCCTGTATTCTCCTAAAGCAGAAAGACCAATAACCCTTGTTCATTCCCCTTTTGCCCCTTCCCACCTTCTAACACCACAAGCTGTCAAACTATATGCTCTGCTACCGTGCTAATTTCAAGGGAGCTCTGCTTTAAAAAGAAAATCAGGACACCAGATCTGGAACGGTCTCCTGGAACGCATCGTTAATAAGTTAACTGGAGACTGAGAAGTGAACTGAAGGAAGCTGGAGATGAACATTGCCCATGCTGAAGTTGTGGAGTTAAAATAGCCCCCCAGGCAAATGAAAACAAATAAATTGTATCATCTTCTCTATTGTATTTTCCAGAAAACCTTTTTGTTGTGACTAGATCACAACTAGAGACTGCCTTCTCAGCTACTGAGGCAGCCCTTACAAATGCAAAACCAGGAAGAGAATCTGAATCCCCATGTCACACAGTCTACAGTAAAATTCACACTGCTGGTAACACAACCCACCCCCCCCACCCCCCTCCGTCCCACCCTGAGCATGACAAAGACCAATAACTCATGTGGTGTAATGCAATATATCACATTACTTGGCAAATCCACCAGAAGGACTGACCCTTGTAGTGCTTCAACAAATCATTCATGAACTGATTTTCTTTCAACTTTGCATGTGGATTAAGCAGAGGGGAGGAAAGGGGAAAATATGGATGTCATACCAGGAACAATACAAATGAAAATGCTGTTGCATGGAGAGCTAAAATTCCCCAGCCTGCTTTCCCAGTTTCTCCAGAATCTATACACACGTTTGAGAAGGTGTGCCTTCTGCCTTTTCTGCCTGATACGCCAACAGAAATGCCTGCATCCTGTCCACTCTCCATCAAGAATTTGACTGAGGAAATAGTACCTCTTCACCTGCAGGCATTCAAACCTAAGTTCCAAACAGAGCGTAAAGTCATTTCCTGCGCACTATGGGGCTGACTGAGCAGTCCCTGTTTCCTGACAGTGTTGGTCAATATGTCTTAACTTTCAGGTAGCAGAATATTAAAGGGGGCTTTCTCTTGTACAAGGTTAAAGACTGGCAAGAAGTCACCTATGGGATTGGGCTTCGAGCATGTGACAAAGCCAAAATATTGTCCAAGAGATGGCTATGGCTAATTTCAGCAAGGAAGGGAAACCACAGTTTACAGGGAGACAAGGAGGGCTGATGCAGAACCTTTGTGTACAGCACTGTGTTGTGCAGGTTGTTGTTTGGGTGAATGTCATGATAGGTATGTTCATGGATTCAGCAGTGAAAAGCCGCCTGGGAGATCAGCAGAGGCTGAAGAACCTGTATGCTGTTCCCACCATTCCCTCTCTACCAGCAGTATCAAAACATTCCCAAATAAAGACCAAGCTTACCTCCAAAGGTCCCAAGTCCATGAGAAGAAACTTTGGACCAGGTCTGCAATGCACTTATCCTGGGAGGAAGAGCAGCTGCTGAGAGCTTCCTGTCTCCACACACATCTGTAAGAGGAAGCAGTGCTCGCTCTCTCCCACAGAGGTCTGAGGGAGCATCCTCATGTCTGAATTAGGTCGATCATTATTCTTCTTACTACAGTTTGCACCCTCATGGTAATGCACTGGATTTTGACTCCTCAATATTTTACTTTGAAGCCCATCCTTGCAATTTTGTGCAAATGATTTCTTACTTGCTGTGCAGAGAATCTGCTATGGTATTCCTAAGAAATGTACCTTTCAACACATGGCTTAAGAAATAAAACAGCTGAGAAGGGGCATGGCAGATGCCTCTATTCAGAGTCATTCTGAATTTGACCGTGTTTGGGTCTGAAATGTTTCTCGAATGAGACTGATAGTGAAAAATAAATACAAACAAAAGAAAGTGACCCCATGGGGGAAATGGAGTAGTAAGACTCTCTATAAAGATGAAAGAAGAGACTTCAGGAGCATTTATCTCCATAGCTACAAATGATGAGTGACAGTGGAAAGCAAGACAATGAGAAAGCAGCCTTATTTCTGATAGTCGCAAGTTCTGAAGCACTGTGTGGGTTTTAACCCTGTTCATGAATGGAGGTGGAGGAAGCTGGCTCTGAAACTGTATTGCTCTTTTTGTGGCATTCCTCAAGTTTTGTATCTATCAAAATAACCTCCTAAACACACTTTGTTTAACCTTGTGACCCAAAGAGAAAACTGCAGAAGAACTGAGTGAATACTGAAGAAGCAATTTTGAAATTAAGAGTTAAGAATTAACAACAAAGAGTTTGCCAAACAAGAGAAAAATTTGAAGTTCAGACTGAATTTGTCAAGGAGGAATAGAAATTCAATAAAAGTACCAGGAACAAAGACCTGAAAGTAGGAAGATGAGTGAAGCTCTTGAAGTCATAGACAAGAAAGAACATTATCCTGGCATGCACAGATGGCAGAACAGAGCACAAGAGCTAGTTCAGACAACCAGGACACTCTCAGTCTCGGAGAGGAGGAAGAATGGGGAAGAAAGGACAGGAGAGCTGAAAGTGCCTTCATGACTCACAACAACTGGAAAGTACATGATTGCATAAAAAAGTACATCTTTTTTTACAGCTGAAAGAGGATGTCATTCATTCCTCTCAGAACAGTAGTGCACAGCGAGGGACAACCACAGTGCATTCATTCAGTTCCAGGGCAAAAAATACCCTGAACAGCAGTTCCACAAGCATCAGACCTAATAATCAGGTTTCCTAGAGGGTTCTGTCCTCTTGGTCCACTGAAACTTTGAGTTACACCAAAGGGAATTTTAATTGAACTACACCAACATTATTCATCCAAGCTAAGAATGTTATGAATGTACCAGCTTTCAGTCAGTATATACATCTTAGTAGATACCACAGAATCCACCCATCAGTTCAGAGGTTTTTTAAGGTGTTGGGCAGTGAAGTCTTGTTTCCAACACATAAGCATTTTGATGTTAAGATCTCATGTTGATTACCAGTGCAATAAGGGGTAGATTAATACTGAAGCTTCTTCTGCAGTGGAAGGTCTTTAACAGAGATATCCTATAAAGTTTCTTTCTTTTACTTGGCTAACTAACTTCTCCAGCCTTACAGAAACTTACAGGAAATTGAGACATCTAGCCATCTGCTAAATTTGACTGAAATTAGTCAAAGGTCCAGAAAATGTTCTGGGGAACAGACAGATGTTTACACCAGTGAACATATTATTTTCTAACACATATTGCATAAATAAGAGGTCATTACTTAAAAAGGGGATCTTTTCTACTAACTCATGACAGTAAAGGTTGGAGTGACTTGACTGACCAGGAACATTTCTCTTTCCTGGATACATTCACAAGGCTTTGGCAAGTGCCCTGAGTAAAGCAGAGCACATGCCTGTACATACGCACTGCTGCTTCTGGAAAATACTGTTTCTGCAGACACAGGTTGGCTTGTGTTCAGCAAGGCCAGAAAATACAATCAATTTTTGAATGTTCAGAGTGTCAAACATTTGCATAGCTGGCATACTACACAGGGGTGGGGGGGCTTGGGGGAAGTGAAAACATTTGCAGAAGAAACAAAACTGCAGGACAAGTATGGGGTGTGTATAATTTGTAAAGATCTCCACAACTTCTGAGCTCCCACACTCTAGTTTTGATTAAGCATTTCCTTACTGCTTAATTCCAAAGCCAGTAAATATAGTCTCAGTTCTCTACAATTTCCACTTGCTGATTTCGCTATAAATGTATATTGGCCCTCATTTGTTTGATAACAAGGTCCTACCCTGCCTCTTCCCTGATATTAACTTCTTGCAAAATAGAAACTCTTTATGTCTGCAATATTCTTAGTTCAGTTTACGCTGGAACATCTCTGGGATCGCTTTATCACCCACAGCTGGTAACAAGTGAAAGGTGTGCCACGGACGGCTTATCTAACTTAATGTGCCACCACCACATCTGGACATTTTGCCCAGGATAAATCAGACAGTACATCTTCTACCAGTATTGGCCAATGACTGCTTTTCAATGCACTATTAAGCAGTTTGGGATCATGCAGATCTGTGGTATTTCTGAAGGATTTCTCAGTGCTACCAGACTATAAATTTACCAGTGTGACCATGCTAACTGGGGAAGTCTTCCTCTTCTTTACAGATTTGCCAGTACATTCCTCCATGCCTTCGTGTGTACATATATGTGTATATATTTACATGTATCTATTAGATATGATATGGTATGATGTGATATGATTAGTATAATATCAAAGGTGCCTGGTCCTAACTTCACCAGACTGTCTCCTTGCCATATGTCCTTGCCACATCCTGGTACAATTCTGGGCAGGGCCCATCATTGTGATACTCATGCCTCAGGTCTTATATTGATGTCCTGAGTTTGAATCCAGTTTCTGTTGTGTTGCTGCCCATTAGTGGGTGGTACTCTGATCCAGGTGGGGCAATATGAGCTATCTCATTAGCTTTCAACTGCATTTGCCCACTGTCTCAGAATGCTTTTATTGTACAGTGCCCCACCTATTCATGTACCATCAGTACAATTTATGTCTTATCAACCTCCTGGGCTGCATTGGGCGGTGTTGCCAGCTGGTCAAGAGGGGGAGAGATCCTTCCCCTCTACTCAGAACTGGTGAGGCACATCCAGAGTGCTGTGCGCAGTTCTGGGGTCCTTGGTACAAAAGAGATACGGAGCTACTGGAGCAAGTCCAGCAAACAGCCACAGAGATGTTTAAGGGACTGAAGCATCTGTCAGGTGAGGAGAGGCTGAGAGAGGTGGGATAGGTTAGCCTGGAGAACAGAAGGCTCATGAGGTGCCTTAGCCTTGTGTATAATTATCTGATGGTTTATTTTCTTGCTGTTTTTCATGTTCCAGGAAGTTTCCATACTGCTTATTGTAAGATATGATATATCTCACACATGCCCTGTTCTCACAATATTCTGTAAACATCTTCTGCTACTCACCCTGTTATTCACACTCTTTAGGTTCTTATATTTTCAGGAGTATATTTTTTGGCCCATAACATTCATATTTTTGGTATAGGTCTCTGCTTCCCTTTTGTATATCCCACAGATGTTCGCTTGGTTTACACTTCTGCCAGCAATGGCAAGTGGCTGTTTAGACCCCACCCCTGCCTGACCTGCCTAGATTTTAGTTTGTATCTGACATCATGCTCTCCCAACACTGCAAGTGCTTTTCTAGGCACTGTCTTCCTTCAAGGCCTGCTGGCACTATCACCTTTTCTGCCTTCAGGCTCTCACATAAATTATTCTGAAGACTGTTGTAAACTGTACCATTCAAACATTTTACTGAGGCATGACTGATGAACATAGGATATTTAAACATTATTATATAGTTGTATATATTGTTGTATATATTGTTATAACTGCTACTTCTCTGTTAACAACCGCTTTTCTGATCAGCTGAGTCAGCTAAAGGAGATTTTGTGCAAGAAATGACACTTCTAGTGTCAGATGTCTGCAGATACCTATTCCACCTAAGCAGTGCTTGGGCAGCATGACATTTAAGTGAATATACATGGTTCAGGAGACTGGAAATACGAAAGGGACCAGATGTAAAAAAGAAGGCTCTGATTTAGACAAAGGACATGTCCTACTCCACACTTAATCTAAGTGACACAGGACTTTGATTGAAATAGGGACATCCTGGGATGACTGAATTTTGATCCAACAGTCTTTGCCTAAGAGAGGGGATGTTGTTTAGTAGCTTCTAAAATAGTTGTGAAAGATTATCGGAGCAAACACTATCTAAACTGTGTCTCAGCTCACAAAGTAAAACTGTAGTAATCCTAACATCAAAAGCCAGTTTAGTAACAGGAAGGTTTTGAACAGATGGGCTTAAATCGTAAAACCAAACAAAACCAAAAAATTCCTGGCACGGTGCTCCTGGTTTGCCTGCATCATGTTAGGCAGGGTGAAGGCAGGCTTATCCTGAGTCCCAGTGCTCCGCCAGTGGCTTCCAGAACCACCTCGAGCTCCTGCTGCCACCACAAAACACTGCTGGTTACCAAGGAGCAAAACCTCACCATTATCTACATCAGTGCTATCAGAGGTTTTTCTTGTTTAAACTGAAACAGAAAAAAGGGACACATCTCCTTCCTACACAGGCGCTTTGTTAAGGGCAGTGTTAGTAAAAGTTCAACACTGATCCTAAGATTAGACATCCAAAGGGGAGCAACAAAAGGAGAACCAAACTATAAAGTAAACTACATGGCACTTTCCTCATAGATGTTTCCACCCTTGGAAAAGGGAACGTAAGCCCTAATAGGATGTTTCACAATATGTATCAAATTTTCCATTACTTAGTGATGTGTGACAATTTCACAGCGGGAAGGGTTTGGCCACGTTGTGGGAAGAATGAATATATTTTATGATCTACATTTACTGGATTACCTAAACAAAGAAAACCTTGTTTCCAGTTCCAGATTTGGGATTTTTCTCAAATTTTATATTAATCGTTAACACTTTTGGTCAGAGAACTTACAAACCATTGTGTATATCTGTAATCTTAAAACTCAAGTTTTTCCATGACTTTTTTTTCTTTGCTTTTCCTTTTTTGACTTCTAAAGATGGCAGAAGTACAAAAGCCCTACTCAAATGGAAAATGAACTTTCTGATACTAAGTCTTTAGAAAACTGATCCTTATAAGCAGGTGGGCCCCACCTTGCAGTAAATTGAACAAATAAAGAATAATTTATCTTTAGGTGCAATAAGCATCATTCAAAAGTTTGTCAAAGGCTGGATAATTCCATAAAGCTGCTCAACAAGAAGCCAGAAGTGATTAGAAATGAAAGGTCTCACAACACCACCCTGAGTACTCAGCTTTTAGTCAGGTTATCAGACAGCAGGGCT
The DNA here is from genome assembly GCA_035590195.1 of Aviceda cuculoides. NCBI lineage: Eukaryota > Metazoa > Chordata > Aves > Accipitriformes > Accipitridae > Aviceda > Aviceda cuculoides. Next base: position 10,824,880 of record JAVJGG010000021.1, read on the forward strand.
TTTCTTAATTGATATAGCCTTTTATCAAATGAGGGTGTTATCTCATTGGTGAGGTCATAAAATATGAGTCATACAGAGTCAATAGGATGTCTATCACAAAGGCAATGCTATGCATTATAGAGGCTAAAGATACTGTAGGTATTGTAGGTGCTGTTTACTTAAAGGCAACTGGTGAGTGTTGTGGCCCTCTTCGACCTTCAGAAAAGCAGTTTTAACCTCGTTTTAAGCTATGTCTACTGTTCAGAATATTTCTGCTAGTCATGATTTGATATTACTGCCTTGGCAATGCTGTGTGACATTTTGAACTCAGGGCCTAACTTCTCATAAATAACTGTAGTTCCATGGATTTTCAATTACCATGTAGCTGAGATTTTGATTTAGCTAAGCTGAATGCATTCTCTGAACACTGAGTTTTGTGTGGTTAAAATGGTAAGCAACTCACTCATATTAGGTAAAGAAAAATGAACATTATGAATGAAGTATTTCACAGTTTTACCAAATTTTTTTTCTGCAGAATGGCTGCCAGTCAGCACTGGATTTCTTATCTTGGAAATCTAGCTGTGATGACTCCTGGTTTCACACCTGAATTCTTGTATGACTTTTGGGAAGCCTTTGGCTTTGATTTTTCTACAGTGCCTTAGAGTTTTCTTAGCTTCCTTTTTTTTTTTTTAATTTTTTTTTTATTTTTTTTTTTTGGCTATAAATCAAGAGAGAATGAGTCCATAAACAAAACCAAGGCATTCAGCTAACACTTAGGAGAATCCTAGCAAAGGCCACTCATAAAAGAATACTTCCATACTAGTGCCATCATCTAGCTGCTAATGCTTTAAGACAGAGAAAACAATGCACTGTGTTACAAGAGCCAGTCTCAAGACCAGCATGCAAATTGTTTTCTTTCTGAAATTATTTTTTAAACCAAACCAAAAATCTTTAAGGTGATTAAAATATCATGTGTACATATTAGAAATGTTTTGTTTCACTTTCAAGCCCTTAATAATGCTTTTAAACATAGAATTATGCAAACATAAAAAGCAGAAAGAAAGAGGATTTTTCTTATCATAGAATATCTAAAGTTGGAGGGGACACGTAAGGATCATCACGTCCAACTTATCAGTGTCTAATTCATCAGTGGTGGCAGTTAGACACTTGTCTTTCAGGAATCAATTTCAACCTGACAAATACAGACAGGGCAGAATTGCCAAACTTGTTATAGTGTGCTGAGTGTCATTGGGTGTCACCCCTAGCACATGGAGTATGCGGAAACTCATCTTCACTGTTTCAGTACAAACGCCATCAGGAGTTGGTTTACCAGGCACATTGAGACTATGACTTCTTCCACCTTTCTTCCCTTTTAGTTACTTAATGCAATAGTCTTGTCAGCCACATCAAGTGTAATGTTTTGTCTTATGCCAGAAATGGTGTCCAATGGATAAATAACTTTGTTCTGTTAAAATGGAGCAACAGCAGCAGGGAAGAGCTTCCAAGCAGCAATGCAACAAGAATGACCAGAATAATAGAAGGTATCAGGTGACACAGGAAATTAATGAGACTTAAAGATTAAACCAATTATGTTCATTATAAATTTGCAAGAAAAAAACCCTCCCAGTGTACCCTACAAAATTACCTGAAGCTTCAGCTTTGAATAAGGTGAAAAACTGCAAAAGACCATCCCACACACTGCCTCAAAGGAAGCATTCATAGTTAACATAGGTGCCTCAGGTCCCTAATTGTATTATCAGAGAATCTGAATGGTCTTAGGAGAATCAGAAACCCTAAGCAAAAAGCTTCTCCCTGCCACTAACTTTGAACAGCCTAAGGTTATACTGAACAAATTTCTACGCCCCTAGACAGAAAAAAATCCTACTATCACCTGCTGCCATTAGACCTGTTCTGTGCACAGTGCCCTCAGCACTCAGGTAGTAGAGCACTGCTTAAGTCAGCATTGACATTATCGATGAAAAGTTTGTGTGCAATAAATAAAAAGAGATCATTCAGCTAAGAAGCTGAAAGTTTAATTTGAATGTTGCTTTATAGATTTTAAAGCTCTACCATGCTTACAAAGGCACTCCAGCAAAGTTGGAAATCAATTCCCTGTTTCATGACATATGCATATGCACAGGAGTTCATTGTATCACTGAGTAATCGTGTCATAGTAGAGACCAGTGTAGTAATAAATTTTAAAGATTAGTTCACTTAGTTGGTATATATGAGATAATAAATAAAGAGTACATTGTCCAAATGAGAATTGAATAATCTCAAGTTACACAGGTTTATCCTGATAATAAATTACAGGTACTGAATGGCTTAGAGAACCAATACTGAAATGTAAAGTCTTATTTCTACCAACACTGAGGCAACCCCCAGCCTTAGCTTCATTGACTGGGATTTACCATCTCCCAACTGCTTCGTGGTACAGTCCAACCTATGCTGTAGTTCAGTGGCTTCCTATTAGGACAATGGCCATCAAACTACAACATGGCTAATGGTCTTCCAGAAGGCAGCTCTTTCTATAGTCACGTAGAATGTCCTAATTTCCAGGTTTCCAAGGAGTTGAATGAAGCTCAGATTTTTAGGTATGTGGCTCAAGCTGTATGCAGAAGATTACACTGAGAGAGGTACTCAACCCAGATTTTTGTGATAGCATCTTTATGCCAGCAGGGAAGCAATGGGTGTGGTTTTGGAGAATTTCAGGCAGATTTTGATCTCATTGCCTGACTGGAAGTCACACAGCCCGTGTTAATAGCCCTTGTAGTGTTAAATAACACAGGTGATACCAAGGTAAGACAAGAGCAAACAACCTATTCAATCTCTCTTTCACCTCCTCATTCCACAGGCTTGAATTCTTCTCCCACAATCGATGGGTCTAAGCGAGCCATTGCTGAAGGTTACAGCGATGGTGTGGCTGGCTCAGCAGTAGCCATCATGAAGTTCCAGGTTTGCTGCCTTCTCCCAACTGGCCAACTCTGCAGCAGCAGTGAAATGTCACAAAATTCAGCCTCAGGGTTGCAACTCAGACACCTGAGGTGGAAGACCACATTCCCTCTAAAGTCAGTGCAGGGAATCAAGCTCCTCCAGGGAAATATTTACAGCATCAAACTTAGCATCCTCTATTCTCCCCTAGCAGTGGAGGAGGTGGAATACAGCTACACGAACACAGGCATATGGTGACCTTCACAAGTAACTGGCATCACCTGTGGTTGCAGAGGTAGAAGGACACAAATTCCCTGTTGATGCCTCTCAGGTACCCTGGGCCATTTAAAGGGCCACAAGGCTTTTTCACTGGCACTGTATTGAGGCAACTAAATCTTACTTCTGGGGTCTAAAGAAAGATGTCCAAAATCAGGCTGTGCCTAGCAGTCCCCAGTGCTCCCAGATGCAAAAATACAACAAAGTGCTGAGGGAGGAAGTATTTGTTCCCATTCTTAAGTAACAACTCCTTGCTAATGTATCAAGTAGTTATCCTGAGGGATAACTGGTTCCACTTTCAGCCCTATTTGGAAAAGAGAGAGAGCACAAGAATGTACAAAAAATGTAAATGAAAAATATGATGTGATGCATTATCTGTAACCATAATAATGGTGCGTCAGCCATCCAAGCCCAATCTCATCTGACCCCCTGTCAACAGAGCCCATGGAAAATTCCAGCTCCTGTTTTTAAGCCATATAGACAATAACAGCCTAAATTTTGAAGCCTAAGTTATTGGTAGTCACAGGTACAGAGTAATTAAACAGATACATCAAGAGATAATTTTTTTTAGTTCATTTGTCAAAGATTAAAAGGGAGCATTCTTGAAGAATGAAACAGGCACTGCTATTTTTTCAGAATGGTAACAAGTGCTGTCCTTCCAACATGCTTGCTAAGATGCATACCAAATATAAATTATTGCTGCTTAATGTTCATACTTTTATGGCACTATACTTGCTGCACTAGGGGATGCAACCGGAGGAGGAACCCTGCTCATGGTATTCTGCCTCACTGGAGGGTATTGGGTATACAGGCACAGTGAGTTTCCATGGGCTTTGAAATCCACTTTCACTTGGGCAGGTATGTCAATGGCTGATACCTGCTGAGCTTGAATTATCATCGCAAGTACAAGGCCACTCCCTGTACTGGGAGTCTGGGAAACCCTTTCCACAGTCCCTAACAGAACTGCAATAGTATCCATGGTCTATTATAATTATCCCATGAAAACATAAATAAATTGTATCTTCATCAAGAAAGTTTGCAAATGAAACAATAAACAATCATTCATGGAAAGCAAGCTGACAAGCAATACCATTTTTCTTCTTACACCAAGAATGTAAGAATGTACAGTGTTCCATTATTTGAGCCTGTTGTTTCTATTTTAATATTACAGGAAATAAACAAAATTGAAGTATCTTTTCCATTCTTTGGTGTATATTAAAATTTACACCATTAGGTAGCTAGGAGACGCTACAGTGGTTTAACAAAGTCAGCATCCTGGTGCAAAAAATCTCACATCAGCCCAGTGAAAAATAGCTCAACCACACTAAGTTTCTATCAAATTCCTGTCAATTAATAATTAGCAGATGTTCTGAAGTATGATGTATATAGCTTACATAACAGAACAGAAGACATATTCATTGTCCATATAACCGGGCAATTAATGTCTTCTGAATTCTACCTTACTTATAGATCTGCCTTTTCTATAATTACAAACATTTTCCCAATCATATGACTTCATGATGTGAGAGGGAACCTTCACCTGGCCACTAATGCTTTAAATTCTCTGTGGGGGTGAATAAAATGCAATGTTTTCTTTTAGACTGATTCTTGTCCATTTAAAAAGTGTATTTTAAAGAGAAGGAAGTCACATTTTATGGATTTTAGATATACAACTTTTTCACCAGCCTGTTATTTTTCTCTTATCTGTGTTTATTGTCTTTTTTATGGAAAAAGGTCTCATGAACTCCATATAACCACTTTGTGACAACACCTTCTGATGTGATCACAAGCAACATACTTGCTTTTGGAACAGTAATGATCTACTGCATCCTCAGAAAAGCCAGTCACATAAAACAAAGACAGGACTCCCATCTCTATGTGAAATGTAATGGTTTCTTAAAGATCAATCCAAGCAATTTTCCATCAAAATGCAGTAGGTTCAGCTTTTAGAAACCTATCCACATTTCAGTGAGGTCTTTAATCCTATGTTCACATATATCATCTTGGGTCAATTGGGTGCTGGATCTGACTATGAACTTTTTTTGTCACTAAAATAAAGCCTGAAATCCACTGTCAGGCATGAACATTGCAAGCACCTCAAGCTTGAAATTAACATGAAGTAGTAAAATGAACATTCTCATTAAAGAAAAATAATCTCTTGTTTTTAGGTCAGCTTACAGGTAAGTTAAAGGAAAGAACTCAAGCTAAGAAACTGAAGAAGAAAAATAAAGTCACAGTAAATGACTGGGAATGAGAACTGCTTATTTGAAAACTGCCATGTTATTGAGTTGGCATGTTTTACCACATCCACAACCCCTAGAAAAAACTACAGGTGTGTGCACTGTAAAGCAAACTGAATCTTTCAAAATATCTCCCCATTTGCTACCTCACATCTCATGCACTTTATAATGAAAACTACCAACCTTTTTAGAGTAAAGCAGCATATATGTCTTTACTAATAGTGATTCAGAGCAATGAGCTGTTGTAGGAATCTATGGGATCTCATTTTCATGTTGCTTCAAATATTTGCTCATACTTTGACCAAAAAGAAATGGGGATTTCCAGGCAGAGAGATACTGCAATAAACAAGACTGTGTTTAATGGTTCAGTGTGTTTGTCACCTGGATGAAATCCACCCACGGTTTTGAAAAGCCCTTAATTACAGTTCAGCCTAAAGACTAACAGGGCTCTGCAGGCCAACAAAAGTTGGCAGGTGGGAAGTTTGCCAAAAAATTCAATGCAGAACAGAAAAAAAATTAATGTTGAAAATATATATTGGCAAGTCTAATTATTCCACATCCCTGGTGCCATGAACTTGGGAAGTCAGGCATTAGTTCCTCCCATAGAAGAAATCTGAGTTCCTACACCCTCATACTCATTCCTAAGTGCCAGTTTCAATGGCTCACTCATGTTGCACGTATGCCAGCTTACTCCCACGCTCTTTTCAGAAACAGACTAACTCCACTCAGGGTGAAATTTGGGTTTAAGAGATACCTCCACCTGGTAATTTCCCTCCTGAGGCAGAATGGAGAAGCCCATGTTAGGACCAGCACCTTCTGACATACATAGTCCTTTAGCATTATCCAGCAAGGTCTTTAATCGTCAAATGTCCTAGTCCCATGCCAAAGTTCACAACTCAAGCATTTGGCATCACGCTTTAAGATACCCCTCTCCCGTGTCATTGATTTGTGCACTTTAGACTGAAAAAGGCCCAAACCAAACACAGAATAATTATGGTTTAGTGCCACAAAAGCCCCACGTATCACCCAGACGAAATCCAGGTCAAGAGCTTCCCAACAAGAACGTAGTCAGTCTACTCCAGAGGAAACTAGCCTTGGCAGTCGGAGATTGTTTGGATGATGTCTCTAGCTGTGAAGGTATAGTATGGTGTTCATGTCTACAGACTAATTTCACTGTCCTCTGTAATGATCACACAGCTAAACTTGGCATCTCATATTAGCTTTTGATTTTCTAAAGCCAAATACTTTACTTTTTGATATATTAATCTTTATACTTTTAAACATAAAATTTAAACATATATTTTTAGGACAAATATAATAATAAGACAGAGGTTCTTTTACTTTCATATTTTCTCTTGTACTTTTGGGTTTATATCCTGTTGCTTTTCTGCTCAGTATTGGCATAGCGATGTGGTACAGGAGCTTCACTTTCCCTTTGAAAGTTCTGATAAGTGGCAAATGGAAAAATCAATAATGAAACAATGCCATGTATAATTAATTTTAGAATAATCAGTAGAAAAGGGCTTTAAAACTTTTTATAATGGAATTAAAGTAACTGAAATTTTTTGATATTTTGGTAGAAAACTGGAACTAACTGTTTTCAGACAAGAACAGCGCCCCGCCCCCTTTTTTTTTGTTGTTGTTGTTTTGTGGGGCTGCTGCTTGTGAGATGGATATGTCGAGTTGGCATTCACAAGCCTCTGCAATATTGGTAACTGTGGAGGTCAGATCCTAGCTATGGGACATCTCCAGCCTGCCCGCCAGTTATGGCAGCCCTCATTTGGTGTCATGCAGTCATGCACATGAGGGGAATGGATTCCAGTGCTCCAGTACATGCCTTTCACCAGGCTGTGTTGCTCACCATTTGTTTGTACAGGAGGAAACATTAGGCGGTGTGGGCACTACTTACTTCCTGCACAGCTGCTCCTCGTCTCTTCAAGGGAATGGAGCCAAATAGGAACAACCCTGAATGTGGGTTGTGCCAACAGGATACAAGTGGCCCACCTCTGGGGAAATATTTTTTTTTTGCAGGGAACTGATGTATAGTCGGTGTTACCATAAAGGAATATGGCTTGCCACTGGCCATGGCTGCAGACAAGCTGACTGACTGACCCCATGGGCTCTGAGTGCTGACACCAGCCATGCAGAATTGAATACTGTAGGCTCCCAAAAGATTTCCAGCCCCCTGTTAACCCTGAGTGATGAGGGCTTTCTGTTGGTGGGCATGCCCAAGGGTATCAACGTAAAGATTCTTAACGATTGTTTGGATAGAGTCCCTAAAGACATCACGAAGGTGAAGCCTTTGCTACCTTGGAGTAAATAAGAATAAGTAAGAGCCCTATTATTGCCTTTCCCAAGGCCTCTCTCTCTTGAACAAGTTGAGTCAATACTTTAGGGAGATTTTATATAGCTGGTTAAAAAAAAAGAAAGAAAAAATAAAAAAGAAAACTCATGAAAACTTTTATCTTCTTTTTGTGATCACAATAATCCTGTATTACAGGATTACCTCCTGTAATACATTCTATATGTTGTCAGGAATACAGACTTTTAAAAACTGAACTGGAAGCTTGATTTGGGGCACAAGGAAAACATCTGGAAAATGGTAACTATTCTGTCCAAAGTGTGGTAGGCTCATCAACTTCTCTCACTATACCATTTGATCCTCTGAAGGGTACCATGTAGCTTGTCCCCTCTCACGTGATTTCCCCAAGCAGGTATTTTCTCTGATGTGTCTGAGTGCAGACTATTATTGCTGACACTCCTCCCTTGCTACCCGGAAGAGGCTGAATAGCGACACAAAAAGGAGCCTGAGTTTCATCATATCACTTGCTTGGTCAGACTATGCTGCAAGAGACAGACAGTGTGGGTAATAAAACCATGTAAGTAGCAATGGGAAGCAAAGGGGGGAGGGGGGTGGAAGGGAGAAAATGCAGGCTAAATGCAGCTGCTAAATCAGTAAATTCTTAGCATATCTGGGTCTCAACTCAGCAAGCTTGACTTGCTCATCCAGTTACTGTTGCGCATGCTTTGACATCAACTTCAGCAAGGAAGAGGATCTGAACCAGGAACTCCTATAAACAATTTTTCTTTCGAATCAGATTAGCAAGTCAGAAATGCCAAGTGATAAGTGAAGACTTTCTTTCACAGACTTCCTCTAGCAGTCCTGAGTCAATGGCATCAGGAGGACACAAACATTCATATCCATCCAAACAGGTAGAAAAGTTGATTGACTGTCACCATGAAAGATGTAATTTTAGCTTCATTTCAGCAAGATATGGAACATAATTAGAAATGTATTAAAATCAGACATACATTCCCAATTTTAAAACAGAAAAGAAAAAGGTATAATTTGCTTGGAGGAAATGTTCACCCCAAATCTGGATGAAAAAAAAAAAAAGTGAAAATATGTGGGGGAGGGAATCAACTTGTAATGTTTTTGCTTGCTGGTGTTGACATTAAGGTTCTTTGCAGGCAAAAAGTGAGCCTTCCAAGCAAGCAGATGGAGAGCTGCTTCTTTTGGCTGGGGGAAGAGGGATAGAAGGGAAGAGTTGTTTCTTTTTTGGAGTGGACTGGTTGCTAGAAAGATCTTTTTAGCAAAATCATCCTGGCATAATGTTCCTGACCAGTTCTTCTAGTAGCAGCCCTTGTATTGATAGGAGTCTAGCAACTTAGGGATGTTCAGCAAGAGACTTGGAAAGGCCCATGCTTTGAGGTGTGGTATGCTGACTACATAGCTGCACAATGGCATCACACCTACAAAATACACTCTTTGAAGAGCCAGATACACTGAAGCCTGTGGTTCCTCATCAAGCAGGCATGCGTGTAAGATATACTGTGGAAGGAGTATTTGGTGAACGTGTGGGAGGGCAGTTGCTCTTCTAAAAATAACAGAACAGTTTCCCTTTCTTTTCCTCCATTGAATTAGGATGATACTGGCACATCTCAGACTTGACATCCTTTTTTGGGGCTGGAGCTCCAGGATGAAAAGACAGAGTGAAAGGAGGAGGATATTATAAGCAATTTAGGAACCTGCAAGTACCCAAACTGCTCTCAACCAAAGAGAAAGCTGTCCAACCTAAGAATTTTCACTCTTTTGTATATTTTTTCTATCTTTATCTTACAAATATCTTCAGAACATTGCCATTACAAAAACATTACTGCTACATTTTTAAACTTCTCTATTATAGCAAAAATGAGATAATAGTAATTCCAAAATGCAGGCTATTTCTACTATAGGCATGACATCAAAATGTCTAGCATCTATGAACTGGATGGGTTATTTTCCAAAAGGCAGTTTACAGAAGGGATTTCACATGTATTCTGGTTTACATTGGTTTAACAAAACCTCTCACACCTAGCCCGTAGCATCCTACCCAAAATGAATCAGGAATTACACAGAGGAGGTGAAAAACTCAGAGTGTGAAATGCACTTAACTGAGTCTCTTAAATCCAGCACTTAGTTTCTTGGTCCTCCTCTGTTAACAGTAGAGAGAGGCACGCCCGGGAGGTCATTCAGCCCACCTAAAATCTGACTGGAACATGTAGTATAGCTACACCTGAAGTTACCATTCTGTAGCAAACACCATTAAAGCAGGATTCAGAAGTAGCTTCTGACACCTGACCCAGGCAGATCAGTGTCACTCCTTTGACTTGATCGATTTTAATGCAAAAGAAGAAAACACATTATACTGCTGGGAAAATGGAGCTAGGCCCTGTACATCCAGTATTTTCATGCACAAGCTCTGGTTAGGGCTGTGATCTGTCATCAGTGTGGTGGGTCATTACCCACGAATATGGTGTTTCTTCTGTCAATATTTGTTCAAGTCTGCAAATAAGTGGATTACCCTCATGTATATGTCTCTGCAATTGTTCGCATGTTAAATTTGTTGTTATCAGATTACAGAGGGTGTAACACAAATTTGACTACATTCATTTCAAAGAGCTAAGCTCCTTTCTCACCCTGGCGATTTGCCACAGACTTCTCACAGTAATATCATCTCTGGGACAGAGACAAGATCAAAAGACGTAAAATAAATTGCAGAGTATGAAAAAATTCTACTTCTTTTACTTCTCCAGGTATAATATACAATAAAGTAGTCAAAAGATTTTTCATCAGAAGCAGTTTTAAAGATAAAAATGGCTTTTTGAGTAAAAGTGAATTCACCTTAAAAAAACCAAACAAACAAACAAGAAAAAAACAACCAAAAAACCCCCCAAACCCAAAAAACAAATCACAAAAAACTCCAAAGGAAATGAAAAGACAAAAAACTCAAGATAAACACCTTTTTTCCATTCTCTTTTTCAGAAATATCTGAAAGGTCAGGGTGAAGAATGTACTGAAGATTTTAATTTGACATCCCTTACATATCTTTACTACATATCTCATGGAAAGGTGATTTTCCACTATGCTTTCCACTCACTGTATGAATTTACTTACCACAATGGTTCCTACTTAAAGCAAGCAGAGCTTTAAGAGGAAAGTGTCACAGAAGTGAGCAGAGGATTACACATTTTTCTATCACGTCTGGAAAACAACCTATAGCATCTACCTTACTAAGCTGTCATGGAAGCCAAGATTCTGTCGAGCCATTAAATCAGGATCTTCCAGTCAACGCGAGAGTTTAGGTTCCTTTGAGGTTCCTGGTTCAGCGTTCACCTCCATTTTCAGACAGTAAATGGTGAAATGGTGGGGTTTCCTGACTTCAAAGGAAATAAGTATTTGCGTTCATATCACAGTGCAAGAATGGTATATTCCACTGATGGAGAGGGAAAATCTATTTGGACTTGACTGTGAATATTCATTCTTTTGAATGTATAAAGGGGACTTTCAGAGATGCTTTCAGTCTAAATGCTTCCTTGAGCAACACCTGCTCTAACTCAGAAGTAAAGCCAAGGAATTTGGTAGTTACGAGGACGCTGAAATGCTGCACATGAAATGAGCAGCAGGTTGAGACATGTGAGTTTAGAGTGGGTGATGATGTCGATTTTTAATGCTACACAGCACTACAGCTAGAGGCACCAGTAGCAGGCATTCAGAGAAGCACTTGCACATGCTCGCACTTCATTATGGTAGCACTGAATATGGAAAAAAAAAAAAAAGAAAAAATATGTATTTCAAAAATAATCAGGTGAAAGTGGTGGAGGAATGGGGGATTTTGTAAGTCTTTAAAAGGAAATAATCATAATTATAACTATCATCTTTACTCCTGTGCATTATTTTTATATCTTTGCTTTTAGTTTTTCTCTGCTTCCTGTTAATATTAAAATAATGTCTTTCACAAACCACTTCTATTAGTTTTGTTCCCAAAGGAATTTATTTCAAATTAAACTACATTTCTGTTTCTTTTCCCCTTTTTTTTTCCTCTGTCCATATTTTTCCTTTAAAAAATTATTAATTTCTTTTTCTAATTTATTTTAAACCAGGCAACTTTCTGCTTGATATTTTCTTGGCTAATGTCAACTGATTTTTTTCCCTCTTCCTTGTAAGTTCCTTTTTCTTTTTATGAGCTTCTGACTTGCTTTCTTCTGATACACATATACCTATGTCAAGCCCTTTATTGTAACATTTATGGATTTCATATATGTGTACTCCACTTTCTTTATATCTTTTTTGTGTTCTCTTTAAAGGAAAGTACTTCTCTCTCTACTTTTCCACACACTAGTAACACATTTATTGGCCAGATACAGAATATGAGCTCTACTTTGACACATTAGTCTGTCAAAGGGAATATTATTATTAGATATAGATTAGATATTAGATTATATTTATTAGATATTAAAAAGGTTTACCTGTTTCTTAAAAGAAGTTCATTTTTATTTTATACCGCATCACATTATAATTATCTATAAAGTGTCCATGCTGCTATGGCTTCATATCTCTTCTGGTTTTGGCTGCAATTCTAACATGCAAATGGCCAAACAATCAGCTTATTCCCAAAAATCAGGTGAAACAACCATAGCTGGTAGGCAGCATAGCCTCTATCTTTTTAGAGATATTTTAGCACATCAACAAAAATAATTGTTCAGTGGAGGGTTTAGATGCTTCCAGGTTTTTTTAGCTTTTTCCCTTCCCACAACTGGTGATCCCTCCTCCCTGGATGCACAGACAAAATCCAAACAGTAGGCCCAGATGGGAAGCTGTTACAGGTGAGCTCCACAACCTCTAGGACAGCAGGAACCTGTCACTAGATGATGTGCCAGGTAATAGGCTGAAGTGTTGCTTCTACTCCTCTGCACAGCGAGTACAGAAATACAGCACAGCCCTGCATCCTTGGGAAGGTAAAACTGGTTTATCCAATAGCTTTGGGCTTTGGATATGAATTTTGGGAGGAGCTGCCAGCAAGGAGACTCTAATTTTGAGAAATGCAACTGTGAAATCACAGGGACTTCAGATATAGTTAAACTGGAGAGTGTTACATCTGTTAAAGTCTATGTATCTTTTTGTTCCATGGAGCATTACTTGGGGAGGGGTGATTAGTACAAATTCCAAAGGGATAAACCACTTGCAGAAGCTCAGCTTCGTCCCAGAGATCTGCATATGATCCACCACCCATTGCATATTGCACAGGACTATTGGGAAAATAGAGAAGACCTGTGTTGACATGGAGTGGGGATTCTTATTTAATCCTAGAACTGATATAATGTTATCTCAGGAAGCCACTGAGCAGAACAAGGATCCCATCCAGTTAATTGGTGACCTCTGACTGTATCTCTGTATACAGGTAGAGATGAGCTATTTTTTATGAGCCATTCTCATAATTACTCTTTAACATCAAAAGGTATTGTCGGAGCTGACTGGTCACCAGTGAACAAGGTCATTGCATCTGAAAGAGCTGAGTGCAGGTGCTGAACCATTTAGCTGTGCTAAGACTCTGTTAAGGTAAGAAGTCACTGTCACAGAAATTCTGGACTAGGAGGGGAAATGAGAAGTCATGTCTGGAGGTATCTTGAGATTTGGTCTAGGGACCATGAAGAAAGCCAGGGGAAGAGAGGAAAAATATGTGCCAATTCTTGACTGCTACATTCATGATGTATATTACATAGTGAGAACTCTAAGCACTCCTGTGTGCTTTGTTCTGTAATATCCAAATGTGTTTGTTTGTTTAATGAGAAATATGCTGTGTAACTGGGCTCTGGAAAAGAACACGTAAACTTAATATGCAAGGCTTATGCCTAGGAGCAACTAGCTGAATACTACTCTCAGGCCAGTAAGAAATGTAGCTGATTGCTAGCCAAAGAGCTGTGATTTTGAAATATTTAAAGACATGTAATTGTGAAAGGCAAGAATAATTTAGAGTAAGACCTGCTTAAATATTAGTAATCCACCAAACTTTAGAAATGAATCATAGATCCTTCCTAACACTAGAACTTTTCCTCCTTTACAGTGTGGAAGGGACAGAGCAGGATATCAATAATAAGAGGAAATTTGGGAAATTATAAAAACTAGTGGCTGTAACCACACTAGGAGATCTGCAGTCTCTCCTGAATTCCACCACAAACTTATGTGAGGGCAAAGAACGAGCTACATGTCCTCTCTTTCTTAGTATTCACGTCTATTCAGACTATGAGTTGGACTAGGGAGGGACTACATTTCACTCTACATGTATGTGCTGGTCAGCATTATGGGGTTCTAACCTGCAGGTCTTTCAAATGATAACAACAAAAAAAATCACGTAGTGTTATCCTTTTTACCTGAACTGAACTCTGTTCTGTTCCAGTTGCTATTTCAGATTGTCACCCAGCAAGATCCAAGAGCTTTTTAGCAATTTATTCAGAGCTTCTCCAAAAGATTTTCACCTGTTTGCCACAAATCAAAAGCATCATGCTAGTAAAACATGTTCACAACTCTTCAAACAACCTTAAATGGAAAGCCAGCAATTTCATTTTCATAGTAGCTTTTGAATCCTTTTTTTTATCTGACATCCTAAATAAATGTTTAAAGACATATTAGTGAATCCTGCTACCTTAAAAAAAACCTAGCGTTTTTTCTGTTATCTCGCTTAAATCACATCACCTTTCCCATCCCCATATAAAAGCAGCTAGTTTCCAGCCTTTTTCATTGTTGCTACATTCTTCCCTTTCTTCTTATTCCTTCCAGCCCAGTCACTGCTTCCTTCCTTCTTCTCACCTCCTGGTTACCTTCCCTTCAGCTCAACACTTTCCCTGCTCCTCTGACCTCCACAAACTCACCGCAGCAGAAATGACTGGAAGCCTGGTGTCAACCTGCCAGCCTGCACTGAGAAGACCAAAAGTGTTTATGATGAGATTGTTCTCTGCTCCAAATCTCATCTTTCCTATTGGCACAGCAAACTTGTTGGGAACTGGTAGTCTGTGTGGCACTGTCAAATCTGCTTTTAAGAGCATTATTGAAAAAAAAAACCAAACTCATAATCAAGACCATTCTCCACTCTGAATGTTGCTGTTGAAGCAGCAATAAACAGTGGCTATCAGTGTGAGCACTGGTTGAGAGCCTCTTCCATCAGCACCATGATACAGTGAATACATCTTGAAGGAGGTCCTTGTGGACCTCCTCATTCACTGAAGAGCTGTTTCTACAAATGGTACATGACTTGTCTAGCTGAGGTCTGTCATAACAGAGAGAGAAAGAAAAGGAGAAACATTAGCTGTGGGTGACTGACTGAACACAAATAACTGGAGGGTAAAGAGATTTAAAATGCAGCTCATTTCCCTCCTTGACCTAGTCCAAGCCTTAACTGTAACATCTTGGAAGTAAATGTTCAGAGGAGGCAGATGTTTTTCCTGCAGGGTATTTTCATTTTGCATGCAGTTTCATGAGTTTCTCCTTTTATGGGTGTCTTATGCAATGCCGTGAGCCTGGCAGAACGGGCTGTGGCAGGGTGTTTTGGCATTTCAGTCTTGCACTTGCTCCTTCCAATCAAAGGAATGCCTCCAAGAGAACAGGTGTGTAGTGGTTGAGCAGATCAGCCGATTTCACACACACATGCACTTTCATTGGACTTGGATAAATATCTGCAGTAATTCTTTGCTAATATTTACTCAAAAAGTTTTCCTCTGTGTATGTTCCATGGAAAAGCTGCACTACACCCTGCTTCCACACTTTCTAGTTTTTGCACTTGTTTTTAACTAAGACCATTTTCCCACACACTATTACTTGCATGCCATCCAAAGCCTGGTTTGCTGTCTGTTGTTTTGTTCTTTCGTTGCAAGACCTTTGTGGCAGAGGGAAATATTTTGCCCTGTAATT
The DNA here is from genome assembly GCA_035590195.1 of Aviceda cuculoides. Lineage (NCBI taxonomy): Eukaryota > Metazoa > Chordata > Aves > Accipitriformes > Accipitridae > Aviceda > Aviceda cuculoides. Next base: position 10,840,531 of record JAVJGG010000021.1, read on the forward strand.
ACATGTCTAGCAGAGCAGAGGTTTGGCCTGAGACTGATATATATACATAGCTTCTCTTTATATGTTCATGACTTCATACCACCTTCCACAGCAACTTACTCAAGACTGGCTGTAGGTCGTCCAAGTGCTCCTTCTTTCTCAGTTCATTGTTCCTGTACTGGGCCATCTTCCATCAATTCCCAACACTTCATTTTTACTAGTCAAATGGTCTGAGCCATGTATTTTAAAATAACAGACCTTTGCCTGCCACAAATGTGGAACATGCAAAGCCCAGTCTGTACCCAGAGGTACAACAAAAGAGTGTGATCCAAATGCAAACTTTCTCATGGTTTTGGAAGACATAAATTATGGTTTCGGTGTGTTCAGGTGTACATCTGAATTGCCACAGTGGAGGGCAGAGAATCCTAGTTTAGCATCTCTTTTAAAGGTTAGTTCTAGTAGCTGTGTGCTCTTCACTTACAGTGCATCATGGACCAGACTCATAATTAAATCAACAGAGCTACATTTAAATAAGTAGAAGAGTGCTGGTTTACAGTACCCAAGAATTTACCTCCATTAATTTTTGGTAGCAGAATAAAAATTTTCCCGCTTTAACTTAAATATTTAGAGGACTTAAGTGTGAGACTGAAGTGTAGCACAACCTAAGTTATAAATATCTTTATCTGATTTTTAAGTATTACATTATTCCACAATTAAAAAACAAATTAAATATTGTCAGCAGGATTTCGTCTAAGTCACTCTCTATAAAAATTCAGTAATGGTCTCAGAGATGGCAGCTTTTCAGAAGTTACTGTCTCTTGCCCTCATGGCTGCAGAGCTAGTGCAGTGGTCAGATAGCTCTGGAAGGCTGGTTATCAAAAGAGATATTAAATGAGATCCACAAATGTCACAGGAAACAATTTCACAAAAGAGCCAGAGGGTCTGAGCCGGCAGAAAAAGCCAGTGTCAGCTGGTCCAGGACACTGCCTTCCTTGCTTCAGCTAGTTAAGTGTCAATAATCAAACAGCAGATAAAAGCAGAAACTCTAATTGTTCTGCAAAAAAACTTACTTCCATCCCACCATTCATATGAAAAATTGCATTTCTATGCAATGCATTTCTATGCTTTCAAATGAAAACAACATTTCTCTAAGGTTTTGTGTATTCCCTTCATCTTATTTGAGACCAGGATGATTTTCTTTTCCTCCAGCAAGAGATCTGCATGACTGATGTGCCTGCAGGCAGCTTTTCTTTTTGCCTTACCCTTTGGGAGACTAGAGCTCTCCTTCCAATCTTTTGCACTACCGGTTGCTACATGCGGCAAGAGACCGAGGTGTCTTGCCACAAACACTAAGTATTTGAGCATCTGTGTCCTTAGTTGAGTGGAGAGATGCAGTACTTTCAAGCAATTTGCCTTTTGCCTTGGAAATCTCTGCTGAGCTCCTCTGCTTCTTTCAAGTTGGATCTTAGTGGTGAATCCTGTTTCCCTCTCAAACAGCATTAAACATGACTCTCCTATATAATCCCAAGATGGCATTATAGTGTGGAAAATACCACTTCCACCCATTTTCCCAATGTGAGAATCATGTTAGAAATGTAACCTAAATTTTTTTCCATGAGAAGGTAGGTGTTATTTTCTGTACTTACCAAAAGCCACTTCCCAGCTGGCACCTTGAACAAATATGGAAACTTAAACAAATACAAGTAGACAAATAACCTATAACTCCCAAAGATGGAAGATACAAATAGGTGATCTGGAAGCTGTTCATTGAAACAAATAATTATCAGAATAAGCACCTCTAGCCACAACCATCCATCATGTTCATGTGAATGCAGTATTTCCTCTTTAAGTGTTATTTGAAAACAAAATGAATTATGAGAAGAGTCAAAGCCTTATGCCCTTATTTTCTGACCCTACCAACTAGAAAAATGGTCTTTTTCCTCTTCGTACTACAAAAGGTGTCTGTTTCATCCAAACTGCCCAGTTGCAACTCCCTCAGCATCATCACTCTATTCTCACACAAGCTTTGCTCCTTGAATTGTTACTTCACTCCTTGCCAGTACAAAAAAGCAGCTAAACTGAGACTCTGCCTTTCCCCAGCTGCAGAGAGTCTTGCTGCCTCCCTGTAGCCCTGCTAGGAGACATAGTCAGGGCTTATCAGCCAAATCTCTGCTAAACAAGTGGGAAATGTGACTTGGAACAAGGCTTTATTTGGACTGAATTTCACTGGGACAGCACCAGAGTATTTTCTGAATTTAAAGTACTACTTTTCCAAGGAATGAAAATGTGCAATCCTGTCTGCAGGTAGTCATGTTCTCAAACAACCAAGCAAACAATCAGAAGTCACAGGATAATTACACAGATATTCGATATAATTAATTACAAGGACTATAGGGTCAATATGTTTCATAGATATACTTTCACTTCAACCATAGATTTTACTACAGATAAAGACAGAAGGCACTTCACAATCCAGGGTTTAACCAGACCATGGTGTTTGGGTTCAAAATAGTTAAGTTTCCTGACTCAAATGTGTAGACCTGCAAGTGAATGTAATTATGGAAAGAACCTGGGGCATGTGCAGTAGCAAGACACATTTCTGAGGACTCTGTTTATTTCCTGCTGTTGCTGCACCATAGCTATCAACCAGCACATGCCCTTTCAGGGGTGTTGCTCCCTGTTTAGTCAGTCAAGAATGAAGCTCATGCTAACATTCAGGGTTGTGTCCAAGGACCTGCGGCAGATATAGCAACACTTGTCTCTTCTGTTGTGTGAAAGATGCCATCTTAGAGCCCCAGAAGCCATATGTAAACTGGCATGCTTAGTGTATGTGCTAGTTGAGTGTGCTATTCACCTCAATATATTTAAACTCCTTATTGCTCCACAATAACCACCAGGAATAAATGAGTCTTCTATTTACATTAGATTGACCAGGAGACCCCTTCAGGTAAAACTGCAATTTTGGTTTTTGCAGTCATTGCAGAAACAAACACATTTAACCTTGTAGTGCTTGATATGTGAAATTTTGCCTGAACAGGACTTCTAGATTTGGGACCTGTATGGTTATGGACTGTATGGTTACTATCAAGATAAGGCCTGGTATTTATCTGGGATAAAATGAAGTGGGAGTTCTGTACTTTGTTCTTACTGAACATGAGAAATTTCCTTTCAGATACCTGTCTGCACAGCAGTTTAGTATTAAACATACATTTATGGGTGGAAACCAACCAACAAATGGTATTCTTTGCCATTGTTCTTGTTCTCCTAGATAATGGTTTGAACAAGCTAGTCTTTGTTTTCACAGATGCTTGGCTCGAAGTTGTTCATTTAGTGTTTTGGCACCAGAGAGAACAACTTTTTGGCAGTGCTGTGCATTCTCTATGGCTGTGTACTTGCTAACTTTTTGTTTAAAAATACTGTCATGGTAAGAATCTGCTCTTCACTCCAATAGAAAATACTGGCATAGTCAAACAGCACAGATTTTGCACTAATAACTAACAGAATGGGAAATTGCTAAGACAGGAATTCTATAAATTAACAATTTATTAAATTAATATAGGAAATTCTTATTTTACATTATACTAATATCACAAATCATTCTAGTCATTTGAACATGTAAATTGGTATCTGTTCTGGACATAGTTCCATTCAGTGTTTCATTCATTATTTGGATAATAGCATTTCTTGATGACAACAACCTTGGATGGGCAACAAGTACTCTGGAAAAAAGAATTTACACAAAAATTATCCAGATAAACTGGAAAAATATCTAAAGTTAAGACCAGAACATAAAAACTATTTGAGCAGTTGATTTTGGTTTGGCAAAAGGAATTTAGGAATTGTAGAGGGAATTAGGTACCAAAAGCCAGCCAGGAAAGTGACATGCAGTTTGCCATAATTTCCAGTTAGCATGTTAGTAAAATAGCATCATATTACTTCCATTCAGTTATTGCCTGTTTACTGTTGAGTAAGATGGAAACTCTTATGCTTACAAAGCACTGCTGCAAATAAAGCAGCCAAGGATATACTAATGAGACCCAAAGTGTTGGGGACATGAGGAGTAATTGCCAGTAAGCTGGATAGCTGCATAACTCTCTAAATACATTATTCGTTGTAAGGGTAAACCTTCTCTTTAAGCTCAAAGATGTCACTTGCAGAATGTGGTAGTGACACATGAAAGAAGAAGTCTGTTCACAACACCTTCAGTTCAGCTCAGCCCCTCTTATTTGCATTTCCAGAAGGTGCTCTTTTAGCTCACCTTAACCAGTGCTGCAATACCTTCAAGAAACTGTGTGCTGTAAGCAAATCTCTTTTGTGATTGTGGCCAGTGCTTAAGATGCAAAATTACCATTCTACAAGATGCTACTAACAACTATCATTGCTTCCACTTTTCCTTCATAATCTCCCCAAACTCCCATGAGAGGGACACAAGAAAAATCTCTGCATGCCTGCCAGGGAACATTCTGTGGCAGCGCTTCCACCAAGGGTTGTTTTATTCTTTGTGGTTATTCGAATGAAGAGAAAAAGCAGTGCAGAGGAGATCTTTATCTGGAGCTGTTTCTCCAATACTGTGTATCAAACCATTTCTTCCCTGGTTTGAATAGGTGCATGTCAAGAAGGCTGCCAACAAAAGCATTTTTTCTGACTTCCAGTATTTCAACAAATACTGTTGAAGTGAAATGAAATGTGGCTCTGAGTTTTAAGTGCCTTGTTTTCAGGGAATGGCAAAGGGAAGAGTGATTGAACTCGTGCAGCCGGAGTGTGGGCACTTAAAATCATCATCAATGCCATAGCTCTGGCCTCTACCCTTTCTTAGCATTTAGCCTGCCATCCTGTGTCATTAAATACTGAGCTGTGTATACACACTGCCCTAGACAGTGGCTAGGCTTGTGTGCTTAAGATTTTAATGGGATTTGTCCTGGCTAATCTTATATGTTGGAATTGTACAGTGTAAAACAGTTATTGTTCTTTACAAAGGGTAAGTGTCCTTAGATCCATTTGTTTACTTATTCATTTACAATTCTGGCTCTGACCAGGTTTCTCAGGCATTTCTACCCTATCCTTTTATTTACCAAGGTGGGAACCAGCACAAATCACCATCCCTTCAATGCCTCTGATTTTTAAACTTCTAAGCTAGAAGCCAACTGTGCATATCTATTTTTACTTACCACACACAAAAAATCCCACCTTTTGCAGTTCAGAAGTTAAAAAGAGTCATATTCCAAGCCCATGGAATTTTCCGCTAGCTTCTGTAGCGGAAAAGTAGATTGTCAAAGTAGATTGCTTATCCTGGTGGATCATCTCCCAGGACCACTGAATTTAATGAATTGCACAACACAGAAATAACCATTACTTCCTGTAGACTTGAGGGCAAGCTGAGCAAAAGTTTTGCTTTTGGCTTTGAGAACAGCATAGTAAGTTTTGTGAATATCTGCAAAGGAATCCTTCAGTGGACAAAGTTTAATTGAATATCAGAAGATTTTATAGGTCAGATACAACGAAACCTGTTTCTGCTACCTAAGAATCTAGGCTATTATAATGTTGCATGAGAGAAAATGTACAAAATTTGCATTATGAACTCTTAGTAATACTTATAAATTCAGCTTGGAACCACTAGAGGGGAAAGTGATTGCAGTAAGAAAACACCTTGTATTTCCTCAGCTAGCTTAATCAGTGTAAACACAAAGAATTCATGTGAGCAATGACAAGCTGGTTCAAATGGGGGTCTAGCTTGATGGAGCTTCAAGCGATAATGTGCATAAATAGCTCAGCAATTACTAAGCATTATACAAATTGTAAGACAAAACACAAAATCATTTAAGGCTTTTGATACGCAGAAGTTACGGCAAAGTTGAAATACGCCACAAAGCCTAAAAGATTATGCTGAAGTGACCATTGTACAGCTCCAATGTGGTCAAAATACCTTTGGTTACATACAACCCAAATGATTCCTAACACAGTGAATGGCTTCTCTCACTTTTTTCACCTACAGGCAGTATTTTGTCTTGATCTTATCTACCTTCACTTGGTGTGGGATAAAAATGGACTGAGTTCCTGGGAGCTGAAACTCTCCATGAAAAACAAGGCAGTCAAACCTATTTTAGCCAAATTTTAACACCAATCTTTCAGCAAACTGACTTAGTGCTCAGCTGGGCAATGCTTCAGCTACTAATTTATGTATGCTTCCTCCCCTCAACTCTTCCCTTAGAAAAATAAGACTGTGTCATTTAGCAATGTTGAGTATACAGCAACTAGAATGGCTTATCAACAGATGCAGACAATTCTCTGTCATTGGGAATCTCTGAGCCAAGAAGGGATGTTTGCCTAAAGATTTCCCCTAAATCAAATGTAAATTGGTAGGTTACATGAAAAAAGTGCAGGAAAAAGCGTATGAGAGTGTGGTCTGGTTTATAGAGGAGGTCTGGTTCAACAAAAAAGATCACAATGATCTCTGATGGCTTTATATCTTTGAGTCATGAAATGTACTAGAAGTTGTTTGGAATATCATTGAAAGAGCATGGAACTCACATGCAGGTTTACTTCTGCACAGCTCAACTGAGTTATGCTGAACTGCTTTGAAAGTACACCAGCATAAGAGACTTGAGCTTCCTGGAGTCTTGAATTCAATCCAAAATCTGTAAGAAAGGAAAGCGCTCCCCACCTGTTTGCAAGAATGATTCAGAGAGAACAAATGAGCATACAAAGGAGTTCCAAAACTGCAGGATCCACACCATAAAAGCAAACTTACTTTTCCTGTTTCTCTTCTTGTTGGACAGAAACAGAAAATGGAGATGGACAGCCTTCTGGATTGTGCTTGTTTCAGAAAGCTTAAGAGCTCATTGTCTGCTATGAAACATATGTCCAATTTTTCTATTTCTTTCTCAGGGCTGTAGTAAACTAATTGATTTGTTCCTTCTTGTAAAGACAGAAAAAAATGTCTCCTCATTTCAGGACAACTTTTTCTCTATCAAAAATGTTATGGCATTGATAAGGCTAATAACGGAAGACAACCCTTTGTGTCAATATTAATCTGAGATAAACTTCAATAGGAAACCCTATTTCACTTTCAATTTCCAAAAAAGTCAGCCTTTTATGGAAATATGTTTTCCAGCCATTTCCATGATCTACAACGGACAAGCTTTCTTCAGATGTCTTCGGCATCCACTGCATAGAGATTGTAAGACTGCCAGTTCAGATCTGCCCTTGACGCATTCATTATCGCAGATCTTATTTGCTCTAATGCAATGTTTTCTATCTGTAGTATCCAAAACACTTTCCAGAAACAGTAACAACATTCCTATGTTATTAAGAGGGGAATGGATAACAGTGTTGGGCTTAGATTGAGTCAACAGTCAAAAGTTTGCTCTCCACAAAATTACTTGAACTTCTTCAACAGCAGGGCTTAGTGCTTTCACCAATAATCAGGATCTGCTATTATTTCACTCACAAAATCAAAACATGCACAAATAATATATTGCAGACAATGAGTTAAATGTTCTAGCACAAATTACTCTATCAGGTACCATATTCTCAAAAGAAGGAGAAAAAGTACAGAAGACACATGAAGAATTGACAGAGGGGTGTTTCCCTAAAGCTAGTTGTGGGTCAATATAAACAAGAGAGAAATGTGCTTTATTGTGTCATACAAAAAGAATCATAGCTCTTCTACTCTGCACCTGTATAATGGCTTCAGCTCACATGCAGGTATCAGAAATAACCACACACAGAATAAGTCTTAAGATAACATAATGTAGGACAAAATTATCAAGAAGATAAAAAAAATTCCACATATTTTACCTTACCACAATGGCCACTGTATCAAGAGACAGATGAGATACAGAAGATCAAGTGTTTGAAAACTTAGAGAAGCAAATGAAAAGGCTTGAATACCATTTTTATTATGAAAACTAGATTCATTTTACACTGTCCAGGGAATCTAGAAATATCATTATTTTGATTTCTAGGGTGAGTAGAAACAGTTTATGATTTAGTCATACTTTCCCGATCAGCAGCTCACCAAAATCTGCTTCAGATCTGCAGTCTGTGTGGGATTCTCTCTGTTCACTTTATTACTAATAATGCAGGCTCTGTCTTAATTGAGTCAGAAATATTGTTAGCACTCGAAGGAGCTGCAGAGTTAGGAGATGTACTCTGTCAAAATCAGACAATGGCTACTGCAATCACTACAAGCTTACAACATCATACTCCTACCGAAGACTGTTTGACAGTCAAACTGTGATTGATAAAGTTTGCCTGATTATGACAATAGAAAGGAGCAGAATCATCTTCTATTAATCCATAACTCTGGCAGTCATTTCAGGTCAAGGGAAGAAATTTCAGTCAATACAGTTCCTATGTACAAAACATGAACATGCAACACCAGTTTTCAGCCACTTGCAGCAATGGATCAAAGCAGATAAGGATTTTCATAGTTTTCAGATCAATAAAGCCGAAAACTGACTATAAAAGAGGTCAACAGACAATTCGTCTACTGACGTATTGAATGTTCAATATAGTACAAGTCTAGCTGCTCAAGTTTGACAGCATTCTTGTTTTATATCATACTTTGGCATTCCAAAGTGATAAGGAGGCTGACAGCTCAGCTTAGCAAACCATGCAGACCATGCATCATCTCCATGATGCATATTTAGAGACTATATCTAAAAAACATGGTCTATGATAACTTAAAACATAGAGCCCAGAGAAATGATAATTTCTCATGAGAAGTTCTCTTCTGCCTGCTCAGCTGCAATGAGGAAGGATTACTTACGTGAGTAAAGACTGCAGGCTATCTGAAGTTGTAATGTGCCGTCTTTGTGCATATGCAGTATTACACAGTCTCCAAGTATACGATTGGATCCTGCTGTTCTCCACTGGGTTCCTATTGCACCAGGTGCAAATCAAGCACCTGCTGTAGGGAGGGTGAACCCGGACTCGAGGCTGAATGACGGCATGTTGTGATTGTGATGGTTGTCCACAGTCCTCTCTCATTGCCTGGAGAATTTGGCTGTTGTGGAGTAAATGTGGCACACAGACGTCACCAAGTTGAAATGCATTCTATTTCCCCCTCGATTTGAATGGTTCTTTTTTGATGCTGCACACATCTGTTTAAACTGCAATTTTCACAATCAGTGATTTGTTTTCTTCTAGATGCCAAGCTGGACACTTCAGCATCTCAGCTGCAGAACTGTGGGACCTCACAGTTCTACCCAAAGTCTACACTCTAAACATACTACCAAAATAAAGCTCAGTAGTTTGAAAAAATGAATCCTAGGAGTGTTAAACTGTTCACCCAAAATTACCGGATACCCATAACTTTTCTATGCTTCATCTAGCAATATGTAAAACAAAGATAATAAACCCCAAGTATTTCCAAATATATTTTCAAAAGCTATACAGTACTATTGATGAACTTCTCAGGTACTCCAGTGATGGGCACCACAGCAAAGTAACTGAGGAAACTGGTAAGTCTATATTTTGAGTAAGGTTTGAATAACACATGGTAACAAAGTGTTAGGACACATAGTTAAAAATAATTGAACAAATAACTTAAGATGCAATACTCATTACCTAAGCTCTGCCTAAGAAAAGCAAGAACCCCCTAAGAAACATAATATTTCACTCATGTAATTTAAAACTATATCATGAAACTGCACTGACAGTCTTAACACAAATACATCCCAGTGTTTTGAACTTGCAAACTTAATAATATTTTATAAAAAAAAGAGAAGTTTTGCATAAAATTTACTAAACTAAAACAATGGATGAAGAGAATGTTAATATAAAGCATTGTACCAATAACCACATGAGTGAACATCAGGATTGTTTTCAAAGTACTTACAGTCCTGTTCCCTGCTACTGCAATAAGGTCTCGCAGAACTGATGGCAATCCTTTGATGCTTACAAACCTTATCCAAATTTCCAAGTGAAATTAATTTGTGGCCAATTTGTACCTCCCTATATTTTGTCCAACATCTTCCATTAGTTTAAGTCTTTCTGCTGTACTGTTATCTAAGTTTGTAAACTGAAATGCTAAATATAGAAAAGGAACTTTTAAAAGTTATTTTACAATAGAGATTCAATACCCACACCCACACACTCCCCTTGCAATAAGTTCTCCCCTCAAGGAGGATGACATAGCAGAAACTTTAATTATTAAAATGAATGGCAATATTTAAATAGAAGTATTAAAGAAGTCTCTGCTAACTTTTATACCACAGCTATAAATTTAACTTGTTTCTCAGAGTCTTGAATCATACATGGACCACAGGATTTTGTTTATTTGTCCATGTTTGTCTTTGTTTCTATGCATTTGATTTTATCTTCTATGCACTTTTTGGATAAAGAAAGTCTGCTACAGATATAAACTAAGAGTATATTTGCAAGGGTCCAGTGGAGGAAGAACCATACAACTTCCACTAATAATAGGACTTCTGACAAAAGTTGCTAGTGGTGATAGTATACATATATCCCCTTCTTACACAGCCTGTTGTTCATATTATTACAAATGTATCTAAATGTCATTCAGCAGAATGATGTCCACCAGAGTATTCTAGCATGTAGACTTTTTTGAGGTTGTATATCACTAATAGCTCCCTTTGAGGGTTTAGATATACTGCTCAGCTCAGCACTCCATTCCATCCACGTTTCTACTAGTTGTACCATTTATTTCTCTGAGCCTGCAAACACCAATTGCTTCTAAAGACTGATTTTTTATTTTGGGACATTATGGCACTACATAACAGAGTCCAGCTTTCAGCTGGCTTTAAGCAGTGCTGCTGTGACCATATGGCACAGTATAGCCCTGGGTAGAGATATCAGCTCAGATCCCAAACACAATGTTGCAGTGTCAGTGCCTCAGAGAAAGGCAAATTCTCTTGGCTGCAACTTCATATCAATGTAGTGACACTATTTTTTATTATAAATTTACCTCAGCTGTTGCTAGCACAAGGATCTCCACAACATGTACCACTGCACAATGTAAATATATCCTCAAGTATGTGTGTACATCAGTTTTTTAGTCAATAATACCAATCGCAAATATTAGTATGCACAGTTGTGGTGTCTGTGTTTACAAGCTATAAAGAGGCTTAAGTATTTATCCGCTTGATACACAGAGATATCCCGGATGTGTTCAGACAACATGGAAACCTCACTCTGGCCCCTGTGTTCATACTCCTCATGGTACAGGATGCACGTTATTTTTTCTGCAGAACCTTCTTTTACTCAGAGCATTGCAGGGATCTTCCTCGTAAAATTGTGTTTAAGATTTCCTGCTTTGTATATTTATTTGTTTGTTGCAAAACTTAAATTTGAAGTGACTGAATGAAGAAAATGCTGAAAAGAGCAAGGACAGTATCATTAAGCTGTTTGAGTGCCACAAAGTTCATTTGTGATGCCAGTTAAAAGATTTATGTCAAATCATAATCGTGGTTTTTAACTGTGCATTCTTCATTTTCTAGACAATCCGCTTGAAATGCTGAGACTGAACATGCATTTAGTTACTGCTGAAAAAAATGGGAGCCATACTCTGACCATACAGCACTCTATGTAATGACAAATACACTGGAAAAATAAACCGACAGATCCCAAGTTTTCTTCAACTGAGTATGTCAAGAAGAAGATAAAGGACACTGGATGGAGGAAGAAAAGGAAGAGAAGAATGCAGAGCAGCATTGATTGCAGGTAGATCTGAAGCAAAGAAACAGTAATGATCTAGATGGCAGAAGCAGCCAGTCAAGAGAAGGGTTATTCTGTATGCAAAATCCTGGGAATGACAACACGAAATTTGGCAGTGGAGTTGCAGAAAAGGTGTGAAAGAAGGCTAAAACAATTCTGTTCGACCTCTGAATGTTTTATTACAGGGGAAAACTCCTCATACCAGTGCAGGGTTACTCTGGGAACTTGTGGCAATCTCACATTTTCACGCTAATACAAATACTATTGTCCACTTGACCCAGTCTACACCAGTCATGACATTTCAGATCTTTCCGAGGAAAAGGAGCTTTGTTAATATAAGAGCATGGGTACATTTGACATGCAATACTTACAAAATGAGGTCTCTTTACTAACTTTGCATAGGTGGAATGTCTTCATACAGGACTCTAAGATGTTCTGTGACTGAATTTCTTCCCAAAGGAAAACTGTTAAATAAAAAAAGAAATATTATACTCAATGTATTTTACTTCCTAGTCATATTGGTGTAAACTAGCCTCCTATGTTACAGCTAGACAGCTTCCAATGACTGTTTTAATTTGTTATGCTTTGCTTGGGTTCTTCTAAATGACACTGCAACCTTCAAAATATAGAATAATAAGATAATAGAAATAAAACCAGAACTAGAACCTAATCATATTACACATTGCGTGTTTTACACAAAAGCATAGAGGCTGCAGTGGGGATCAAAGCATTACGTACTTGGTTGTCTACAGTGTACACACTAAAAGACAGCAGGAGAACTCCTTATGTTAATGAAACAGGGTTTCAAATCTCAGGTATTAATGTGATTTGATTTTCGATCAATGAGTTTTATCTAAGCATTTGGAAATAAAGGAATGGATCAATAGCACCATGTTAGACTAAGATCTAGTAAAGGACATAAAAGGGGTTGTATCCCTATTTTAGTCTTTAACTATAGCTTTACTTTAGATAGACTATATTGTATCACACTATAAGACATCTACTGCAACTGTTTGAAATGTAGTTCATCTTCACATAATTAAAAGAACACCTATAATGTTAACGAACAACTTTTGTGTAGGAACTGATCAGTTGCCTTACTCTTCCATAGAAACTTTCAGATTAAAAAATGTGGGGTTTAATTTGCACAGACAAAAAATTAGGGACAATCAGAATGGTTCTTCAGCTGAATGCAAATTTTCAGATCAAATGCAATGTCAGAATCTTTTATAATTTCTGTTAAAAAAAACCCCAAAACTGTACATCAATATTTTTTTCTAACACATTAATACTTCTACTTATGCAGTCAGCTGTACGCTGGTTTGATGATAAACAGTTACACAAATCTGGACATGTTACTCCAAACCAATCTTAAAAAAAATACTCTCCCACGTCACCTGCATAGGTCTATTGAGTGAATGGAGGTGAAATACAATTTGAAGAGAAGTTATTTCTGTGAATAATTAGTGATACTACTAAATTAATTTATCATAAATATTTGGAAATTATTTTTGCAAGTCTCATATTTTGATACATTTTATAATAATTTCTGAAAAGAATCAGCACAAGATAATGGAAGTTAACATGGCAAGAGGATTAATTAATGAAGTAACCATTTAGGAGTCTAAGGATAATGTGATCCATTACATAGAAGAGATTTGAGACTTTCAGCCAAAAATGCAGATATAGGGAAACACTTTTAGTGGTGCCTTAAAGCTCAAAGGGGTTAAATTTAACTGTAAACCAGTTTCAGCCTAATTTGTGACGGCCATACAAAGGGAATCATGAGTAGTGACCAAACTGGGATCTCTGATGGGTCATAGTACTTCCCTGAACATGCAGAAAATGTTAACCTGTGTATATGAAACCACGATGTAGCAACTGCTGATATGAATTATTTTTCAGTGGTAGACAATGTAATGATTCATAAAGCATATTTTTCGTTCTCACCAGTGAAATCACTTAATAAGCTTATGTATGTTACCCAGCTGAGTTTACCATATTATTCTATAATTACTTTAATTAGACATCAGTTATATCCATTAGAATGTTTCTTTTTTAGATCTTCATCCTGGAACTTTGATAAAAACGGTTAGAGGCAATAACATTTCCCTTAAATTTTCACTGCATGTATTTCTGTATATACAAGTATCCTGTAGTCATCTTCTTTCTAATTAAATAATACTAATAGGTAAATTCTACAGACTTATACATCAATAAAGTTGCCAGAGGTAAAACTTATGACTGAAATAGACCAATTCTTTTCCTCAACACTTCCAATTTTATTTAGTTATGTCAACTTTATTAAAAAATAAATAACCAGTTGTACTTTTAATATGTTCAGGAAAGACAGCATCTTGCTTCTGTTTACTGCTTAGGGAAAAAAATGTGCCTTTTATTTCTCTCTTAATGTGAAGTTACTTCCTCACATATAACTGCTCCAACAGAGAGAATACATATTTTTTTTCAGAAAAAATGTCATAGAAAATCATGTTTGAAGGAATGTCAAATGGCCATTCAGACTATTCCCCTGCCTCAGGGCACTATCAATAGCACTTACACCATTGTCAGGTAGGTGTTTTCCTAACCTGTTCATAAAAACCATTAGTGATGGAAATTCAACAGTCTTCTTGAGCAACCTATATGAGTACATCACTATCCTTGCAAAAAGAAGCTTTCTCCCCAATGCCTAACCTAAACTTCATTCCAGTTTTAAACCTAATTATGTCTTGTCCTCTTGCCAGAGAATATGGAGACTGTCCCAGTACCTTCTTCTTTGCAGGAACTGTTTTATCCCATGTGGGATTATGGGATCCATCCTCCTACTGAAAGACTGTGTTTCTCTATACCCCAGGGTAAAACACTAGAAAAGGTCAATTCACCAAAGTAATATAGCTGTAAATAAATATATTAACATATTCACAAAACATTGTTCACTCTCTCATTGTTCCTAAGATAAGGAACATTCCAAAGGACATTCTTGCAAATCAATCTTTTTGTGTTTCTAAGAACACCAATCACCAAGAAAATCCATATTTTTTAATTGTAGGTAGAATCAACCTAATTTGTTATGGTGAAATCATGTTTACTCAGAAAAGAAACAGCAGTAGCACTAACTAACTCATGAGCAAACTCATTAATGAGCAAACTTATTAAAAAAATCTGTGTCAGGCAGAACTTCCTTGGGTTTTTTGAGAAGTTACTATCATTTACCATAAGCAGGAAAATAAAAAAAAGTGAAGTAATTCATTCCAAGCTCCTGCTCAAAAGTCACTCAGAACTCCCTTAAATTGTAGTTATCCCATAATATATAACAATTTGGGAAGACTAAGCCTGAGCAAAAATTCTTCCTACTCACTTCTTGATATTTCATCAAAAAGACCTGTAGAAAGAAGACTCCTCCTAGAGTGCAAATACCTGAGGGAAAGTCAGAGCATCCTCTATTTACCTGTGCACCTGCAAAGGAAAACTAAAATGTCTGAAGCCCCACCTTTTAAGAACCTTGTGAAACAATCTGGGAACTGAGCCAAAACCTACTCTCTCACTATATAAGACTCCGGAGCAGACAGGTATTTCCTCAGAGGCAGGTTGTTCGGTAGTTTCTACTGAACTTCCAGAAGATGGGCACAGGTGGTGGGACGCGAATACTGCTACGGATATCAATACTAGCACTTGCCTTCATACAGATCAAAGGTAGGAAGATTCACTTACTTGGCATTTTTACTGTTTTAAAGAATTTATAACTTAGTTTAGAGTTTTAAATGCCTTTTTTTCCCTTGGCTTTGTGAAGCTAATGAATCTGTTACCTTTATGCAAGATTTTCTTTTCTGTTACAAATACTTTCCTTCCTAAGAAGAAGAAATTAACTGTTTTGAAAATTTGTATTGCAGCCTATGCTCTCATCCTATTTTCTCCAGTTGAAATCTGGAATAGCTCTACTGAATTCAGTAGAACTCACTTGGAACTCACGTTTCTACCAAAATACCTCAAGATTTGCATTTAGCTGTTGATGTCCACTTCAAGGTGGTACAGCATTTCTAAATGCACAAACCAAAAGGTGCAAAAGTGGCTTTAGGAAGGAATAAATCAGTGGAGTCTATCTGCATGCATTACTAAAGGCTTTGTTTGTTTTATCAGCTGATGATACAGTACTGAAAAAGGAGAGATTTTGCTTGAAAAACATTGGACAACAGATTTTTGAAAGTTAATCTATTCTTGCACGTGAGGTTGCATAAAATCTTAGAGCACAGGGTTGTTTTTTGATGGGCTGAAAACAAATGGAGTCGCCTTAAATATTCTAAGAGGGCACTCAATACTCACAGATGAGTGGAAACCCTTTTTACATATACTTCACCTGTTAATGTCCCTTAAAGCTCAAAGTGACAACAATGTTAGTTTTTAGTGCATTTTGATCTCAGATGCAGATCCTATTGTATTACATTACATTTTCCTACTTCTAGGTAATTCCACACTAACTTATGTTAAAAAGTGGTGGTGTCAAAGACTAGCCCATCCAAAGACTAGCTGTAGCATTACCACACTGTGCAATGAGAACAGGAATGTGCAATTCATATGACATGAGGCAGAGTGTTGGAGCCATACAGTGCATGGTGAGAGAAGCAAAAAAGCTCTCTGGGGCTAGGTCGTGGAGGAGCCCAGAAGCACTGAATGGTTCATAGCTTAAAAACGGGCACAGCATATCCTTCCAACACCAGCTGCAGACCCTTAGCTGGTGCGAAAAGGAAGGGGCTTGGGGAGCTCCCTGCAGTTCCGATTCCAGCATTAGCCCCTCCAGCAGTGCTACCCTCCGACTGCTCTTGCTGTGGGCTGCAGCAGAGGGTGAGCCTGCTGCCTTGGTGTTCGCTGGCCAGCGTAGCCTCCCCTGGAACCTGCCCGCTGATGAACTCTCACTGAGCGGTGCATTAAAAGGCCCTCTGGCCCCTGCAGATTTTGTGTGTATTCCTATTCTGATGCTGCTGTGGAATGGAATGGAAAATGGTTTCTTTGCTGGAAGCAAAAAGTTTTGCTTTGGGGCAAAATCAACAGTCACAAATGTATCTATTGGAAAGGCCTATTTCTTTGTGCGGCTTGTGCATTTATTTCCCTTCTGCTGCTTATTACAAAAGTGCTTGAAACTGTAAAATACAACATAACTCTGGCTTTCAGTAAAAGAGGGCAGAGATCAGTCCTCTAACTCTAAAATTAATTCCTCCTGTAAAAAAGGACCTATTTCTAAAGCCCTCTGGCTAGACAAAGGGTTTTACTGATACTTAAAGCACACAGTGATCACAAAAACTAAGCAAATTAAGTCCTTTATCTGAAAAGCTTATAAGGGTATCCAGGGATACTGTGACAATAACATAATAAGGATCTGCTCAAATTATAACAGGCATGTTTTTTATGGCTTCCCTGCAGTAATTTATTAGGGGGAAAAAAAAAAAAAAGCTGAAGGAGCAGTATATGTCATCGTGGTTACATGTAGCACAGGTCTTGATGCAAATCTGACCTCCTGTACCTGAACATAGCTTTGCTGGTTTTTGATATACTGACTGTTGCATGTTTAAACAGATATAATTCAGAAATTATGAGGGAACTCAAGAAAAATAGACATTAACATTTTCCTCCTCCACTCTTCTTGATGCAGTTCAAGCCCAGGATGACAAACAACAAACAAAATCAAACTATGTTTCTTCATCCACCCTGCAGCGACAAAACAGTAAGTATTTTTATACTGATCTATTTCTAAGATTTTGTCCCAAATCAAATTGATAAGTAATAAGATTACTAGAATCTTATTATTCCTAGCTAGAACATATTTTCCCTTGCCCCCCCCC
>JAVJGG010000021.1:10858032-10888716 GCA_035590195.1 Aviceda cuculoides
AAATCCTGTGTACAATACACAATTCCTAGACAATCTCTGACTGCTCTAAACTGGAGAACTTCCTCTGAGATCTGGCCCAGCGGATCTGGTCTACTGATATGATACAGTTATCTAATCTTTAATTTCATGAAAGGTACATACCTTCTATCTAAAAGTGTATTTTCAGAAGAGGTGTGTGTATACATACGTATAACCAAGGTACTTGATAGTAGGTAATAAAAGACACATTTTTTTTTATGCTGTGTCAAGATGACTGCATCATGAGAGAATAAGAAAACTGTAACTACGTTAAACATTAGAATAATTAAGCACTACAAGATCATGCATGACACAACTGTACAGAGCAAACACCAATAACTGTACCGAGCAAAATAAAGGTGGAAGGATACAGTGCTGACTGGTATATTAGTAATGAAAGGCTGAAACAATTAATCATTAAGCCTGCCCTGCAATCTGCAATTTATTAGGTCACTAGCTGGCTATTTAAAATAATGATAAACCCAAAATGGAAGTGTACCACAAATTATTTAATAATAGTGAGTGCATTTAATTATTGGAACAGATTGTCAAGGAAGGTAATATGTGTGCTTTCCCTTAAAATCTTTACATCAAAACTAAATGAGATTGCCTTTCTAAAACACATATTTGTCTCAGTGATGTTTTTTTGGTCTAAATGCAGAAGTCAATGGCTGATATTGCACAATCTACAGTTTGGAAGTCATCAATTCTACAGTTTTGATACTTTCAAGGGAGAAATGCATCAATTCCTCATTCTCATGTTAAGAAAATCACGTCCCAGGTTCTCTAAGTATTCTGTCCCTTTCATTGCTGGATCCAAAGAGAAAACACTGGATTTGGACATGGAAAATTTAGGATTGGATCCTACCAATAAAAGTCTTTGCATGAAAAGCACATGATTAAAGTTTCACAGAATTTAGACTGCTTTTTAAAAAGTCTGCTTAGAGTTGGTTGTGCAGAAGTACGTGTCTCAGCACAAAGAAAGATGTGAGCTTCAGAAAAAAACAGCTCCTGTCTCTCATCCTCACCTTCTAATATACTTCAGTAACTTTCTGCTTCTAAGTGTACTGAGAGGCAAAGGTTCAGACATAGACATTAACACTGTTTTTTCTGCATCACTATTACAACACTGTGCTCTAAGGATCAGATTGCTGCTTTTGAGTTCAGAACATCAGGGCCGGTGTCAAATAGGTGTCTTGAACAAATAATGAAAGAAACTACTACAGCCAAAAGGCATGGTCTTTGGACTTTGGCTGTTAGTGAAATATATAGAAAGATGAAACACAAAGCACTGTATAAAATCTTCCAATAAAACCTTGTGGAAACTTCCCCTAGAGTGTAACTAATAGTAGGTGTCTTGGTTTTGGCTGGGACAGAGTTAATCTTCTTCCTCGTAGCCGGTATAGTGCTGAATTTTGGATTTAGTGTGAGAATAATGTTGATAACACACTGATGTTTTAGTTGTTGTTAGTAGCACTTATCCTAAGTCAAAGACTTTTCAGTTTCCCATGCTCTGCCAGTGAGGAGATACACAAGAAGCTGGGAGGGAGCACAGCCAGGACAGCTGAACTGACCTAGCCAAAGGGATATTCCATACCATAGGATGTCATGCTCAGTATATAAACTGGGGGGAGTTGACCAGGAGGGTCCAATGGCTGCTCAGGGACTGTCTGGGCATCAGTCAGCAGGTGGTGAGCAATTGCATTGTGCATCACTTGTCTTTCTTGGGTTTTATTTCTCTCTTTGTTATCTTCCCTTTCATCACCATTATTATTATATTTTATTTCAATTTTTAAACTGTTCTTATCTCAACCTATGAGTTTTACTTTTTCTGTCCTGATTCCCCTCCTCATCCCACCGGGGTGGGGGGAGGAGTGAGTGAGCAGCTGCGTGGTGCTTAGTTGCCTGTTGGGGATAAACCACAACAGCAGGAAATGTTAATCAATAAAGAGACTAGGCAATCTCTATCCATTTTTTAGGACTTCTAATAAGTTTAAACTTGATGATTTTTCCCCCCCCTTAGATTTTCCACCAGCTTTGAAATCCCAAGAAGTGAAAATCATTCCAACTTTTCAAAACACACTGAAAGTAAAGGGTGAGTTAAACAAATGTCATGGCTCAGATATCTGTGTTCTTGTTGATCACACAGGTAGACCATGGAGTGACTGAGGAGATTAATAAGCTGTGTAAGATCCTTTAGCATCATAAAATAAAAAATGAACAAGAAAAGTAGCCAGTTTATCAGGTAACAAGGATAATCTAAATGTGACTCCAGTACTCAGCCTGCATTTTGTTAATATGATGTAGCTGTTAAAAAAAAAAAAATAATTAATTTTATACCTATATAAAAATATAAATAATACTGGGATAAATCCTGTACAATATTTCCAGTAAAGAAAAGGAAATATTAATGTGTACAAAGCACTGGTGAGACACCTTACCTAGGGTATAGGGTACAATTCTGACTAGCCGTGTCCAAGCAGGGTGAGTGTAAATCTGGAAGTGATGCAGAGAGGGACTGTGAGGATAATCAGGGAGATAGGAGACCATGCTTGTAAGGAAATGAAGACTGAAAAGAGATAAGTGGTTTCTATAATGGGTGGGGGGAGGAGCAGGGAGGTGCAACCCCTTCAAGGTGAACTGTAACACTGGCACAAGAACAGCCAGGCATACATGAGACAGGAATATGTTTTGGAAAATGCTGGCATAAGTCTTCCAGCCATTTGAAGGGTGTGGCTATGAGTGGCTTTCCCTAGCAAGAGAATCAGCTAGTTTTAAACTCACTTTAAACTGGATTTATGGTGAAACTTCATACTGGTTTTAGAACTTCATACATTTAGGAAAGGATTCATAGAATATGGCTGTCAGCAGAACCAAAGCATTGGACATAGTGACCCAGGAGGTCTCTTCCAATCTTAGGCCCTCTATCCCTATGCAAAACAGATTAAACACAAAAGATAACTGAGCTAAATAAATAACAGATCAATAAAAAAAATAGCTTGACAAGAAGGAAAACAGAAGATGGGCTTTTGAACAGAGGCTAGTGAAAGAAATAAAATGGGAAAAGCAACTAAAGGGAGGGTATCTACAGCAAATTACAGAAAATTCTTACTGCTTATTTTGAATCTGCAGCTGGCAACCCCTCTCACAATGGCCGTGTGTGCAGCACATGGGGTAACTTCCACTTCAAGACCTTTGACGGGGACATCTTTTACTTCCCTGGGGTCTGCAATTACATCTTTGCATCCAACTGCAAATCTCCCTATGAGGACTTCAACATCCAGATTAGGCGTACGATGGTGGAAAATGCTACCAAGATCACTCACGTCATCATGAAGCTGGAAGGAACCGTGATTGAACTGACCTGCGACTCTGTCCTGCTTGATGGCAAATCGTATGTTCATAGCTTGAAACTGCCATCACTGCTCTTGCTCCCAGTGAGCTCTTTGAGCGAGCATCCTTTTCCCTCATTTGATCTCACATTGCTCCCAAGCAGCTGGGGGGCTCAGGTCCTTCCTGAAGCATTAAAAAAAATAAGGGCCTGACAGTGAGCTAATTGCTGCTTCTGCAGATTATCCCTGTGTCCATTTTGTTCAGATGAGCTATATCCCAGATGCTGCCCCACTGCTACAATTGTGTGTGTATATATACAGTTGAGTCTGTAAGTTGGATTCAGTCAAAATGTTAGGTTTTTACACTTTAAGTTTCTACTTTCCATTAATTTTACCAGAACAGGATCCTTGAGAGGAATTTTTAATGGCTTTTGTCCTTGCACTGAACACTATGCAGTTAAGCAGTGACTGCAGCTTGTACCTGTGCTCATTTAAAATGAGCTAGTCTGGAAACTTGCTAACTGTGTAGCAATGGTAGCACTGACTTTGGCATAGGGTGTGAAACCTGCCCAAAAGGCTGGGTAAATATTTGGGCAGCTATCCCACAGTGAATTGTGCATTATAGCAGCTACGTACAGTGAGTTAGAGGTTATCTTGGGTACACCTTTATGAATGGCACTCATATCACAGAAAGCTTAACAAGTCTATCCCTTTATTATCAAGGGCTTTAAGGAGTAAATAGCAATATCCTGAAGCATACTGCCTGCAAAACAGAACCTCCCAGCACTTTTTTGAACAATACAACCGCAGACACATGCCAACATTTTACCTAGCAAAACACCATTAACAGAGAGAGTCAAAAGGAACAGCAGGGAAAGCAAGGCTGATCCATTTGCACAATGAGATGTAATTGCATAGGAACCAGCCAAAATGTTTCAAACTTGTGTTGTCTGCTCTGACTAATTTCCTCATCTATGTACGCATGTTGAAGCTTCTCAAAGAGAATGAGAAAGGATATCAGTGTGGATATTCAATGGATATTCTATCCTTACCCCCTGCTGAATTATGGTGATCTTTCCTCAGGGTTCAGATGCCCTACAGCCATATGGGAGTCTTGATAGAGAGAAGTAACAGCTATTTGAAAGTTTCTGCCAAGTTAGGACTGACCTTCCTCTGGAATAAAGAAGATGCCCTCCTGGTAAGCAAACATCCAAAAGATGGCAGAAAGCCTGTATTTTGGAAATAGTCTGTTTACATCTTTGCACTCTTAATCAGCCAGGCAGGCATTAGTTACTTTTGGATCTGTGTCCATTTTTAGTGTAGACCACCAATTATAAAGTTTCCACCTCACAGTGAAGTATTGCTCAGGTTCCAGACCTGGCAATGCGCTGGTGTTCACAGCCCCAGGGCTAGAAAAAGACCAACCTTTTCTTGGTGGACACTGACCTTCCTAATGGTGCCTACCTTGTTACGACACAACACAGTCTGCACAGCATACATATGCCAAACTTTGAGTACATAAGCAATATTGGTGTAGGCTGTGTTCCTAACCATCAAGGCTGACGTTACTATGAACCTAAGCTCTCTTTCCTTATTTCTTTTAGGTGGAACTAGATAAGAAATATGCCAATCAAACTTGTGGACTTTGTGGGGACTTCAATGGAATTCCAATTAGCAATGAATTTATTTCAGAGAGTAAGTAATAAAAAGCATTATGAAGTATTGGTGCTTTGTTTTTCTTTCTTTTTGTAGTATACCGTAACACAGGTTGTGGGTTGTATTAACTGCAAAACTAGTGATATTTTTTTAGGCATTTCTATGATGTCAGTTACGTATAGAGTCAGGGCTTTGAGATGTATTAGGCTGCTTCCATCACTGTTAGTTCTTTTAAGATTTGCCACATGCAACTTTCAACTTGTTTTCAATAGTTAGGATCCAGTTCCTTGTGTACCTTCTTCATCTCCTTTTGCCTTTCATATTATAGTGATATTATTTGGTAATCACTGTTCGTGTCATAGCAGGTAGTGTCACAAAAGAAAATACCTCCATGCAAAAGCCAGTAAACCAGTAAATATTATTCTAATATTTGGACTGCTTTTTACAGACACAAAACTGACTCCCATACAGTTTGGGAATAAGCAAAAGATGGATGGACCCACAGAGCAGTGTGCTGATCCTATTCCTCCTACTGTTCCGGTGAACTGCTCAGCTGAATTTGTAAGAACCACCTTGCTTAAAATTTGTTTTCTCAGTGTAAAATTTGTTTTCTCGCTGTCTTTGGAGAAAATTTGTTAGAATTGGAAAAAATATAGCATGAATATGAATCAACCATTGGTCTGGAAAGAAAACTTTTCTAAATTTAATTTTTTATTCTTTGCTAAAGTGAATGCTAAAAAGCTGCATTCCCCTTCCAAGAGAAGACTGGATATTTTCATGAAAGAAATTCACTGGGGTTGTCTTAATATAAAGAAACTGTGTAATGCTTAGAAAGTCACCTGACCTGAAAGTAGCTCAAGATATGGGAGTTAATCAAAGGAGTTCCATGTGTACTTGCCTCATTGTTGTACCTTTCCCTAAACATCTGCTTATGGCTACTGTTGGGCAGGTTTCTGGACCAGATGGACCTTTGGTTTGTTCTGCTACATGCCTTAAAAATTTAGTTTCATATTTTCCAAACCCTTGTTTAACCTTCTCTATCTTCCCTCCTAGGCTTCTATCTGTGAGACAGTATTAACCAGTAAAGCATTTACAAGCTGTAATGCACTTGTGAATGTCCAGGACTACATTGAAACTTGCATACAAGACCTATGCCACTGTGATAGCTCTATGGCTGACTTCTGCATGTGCAACACCTTTGCTGAGTACTCCCGGCAGTGCGCTCATGCAGGTGGACAGCCTCTGAACTGGAGAACCTCAGGACTCTGTCGTAAGTATCTTGCGAATGGACTTTCACCTGTGCTTACTACCCATATCTAGTAAACTTCAAAAATGTGAGTTTTTTCCTAAAGATGTCAGCTGTTTAAAGGTGTATGTGATTTTCATGAAATCAGTTTTAACCTGAGCATACTCAAGACTTTGGGAATATGGAAGTTTAGAGGATTTTGCTTTACTAAGGGTTTTCAATATATATCAGAAAGTCTAAAATGTCGCAGCCTCCACTTGGATCAGGATTCCCCATTGTATCTTGAAAGAGAGCATCCTAAATTGCAAATACTGTTTCCTTAACATTTCAAAGGAAAAGTCAGCATTACAATACTTTTTCTTCTTTCAGCCAAATTATGTCCTTTCAACATGCAATACCAGGAGTGTGGCTCCCCCTGCTCTGACACATGCAGCAACCCGGAACGATCTGCACTTTGTGAAGATCATTGTACAGATGGCTGTGTCTGTCCTCCAGGCAAGCTTCTTTCCTGCCCATTTTTCATATCCAGAATGCCTAGAGCACTTGTCTGCACACATTTAACAACTTTCATGCTCTTCATCATTCTCATTACATCATCACCATTACTATCATCAAATAACTGCATTTCTTCCTTGATACACATGCATAATTTCTATTCAGATTGCTAACAATGCCCTTTTAAACAACAAATGTGCCTGAAACATGTACATAAGATACTTCACTCCTAACAATAAGGGGAAGTCTTCTATTCTCAGCATCCATGTTCAGTTCACAGAAAGTATGTAATGTTTAATCACATTTTACCCACAATGATAACTCCTGGTGTTGGCAAAGCTGCATCTGGCTCTCCAGATTACCAAACCCTTCCTGTCCAGTGCTGCACGTCCAAACAACAAGGAGCTGAGAGAGCACTAGGCAGTGTTGAAAATCTGGTGCTTCAGAGAATTATGCATGAGAACCGAATATCACTACAAGACAAACAACGCAAATGTGTTCTTTTTGTGCATGCTTACTTCTGGGGTTGAGAATTGTTGCTTTTGTGAGTGACTGGATGGTAGTATCTTCACTCCTTGCAGCTCTTCTGCCCACCCTCCGTGACATCTCACAGAATTCACCAGCACTTGTTTGTATAATAGCACTGACTTAGATAATCCTCTGCCTTTGGGTATAGAAATATTTACTGTACAAATATGTCCCTGGGCAGTCTTACAAATAGTTCATCTATTCCACCTCATTATCTAGTAATTTTCATCCTAGTTCTATTCTAATGAAGTCAACAACAGAAAGGTATTTCCCTAGAGGTTTCTTTCAATCACCCTAAGATTTTAGATAATCTTCAATGGAACATAGCCCTTCAATCCCTACATAGCTGGCATCCTATTATTTTAAAGTACTTTCTATTCATTTTCTGTGTAATACAGAAGAAATGGAACATGCTTTCAGGCATCTGCCAGATACATGTACAAAAGTGGGTTCTACAGTGTGTAGAATGAGTAACAGACCATTTCTTTCCCTAGGAATGGTATTTGATGACATTAATGGTGCTGGCTGCATTCCCCGTCAAGAATGTTACTGTACCTATGAAGGTGAAACTTATGCTCCTGGTGCCTCATTCTCATCTAAATGTAGATCATGGTAACATACTCTCCTTCTCATACTTTTTTTCTTAGGTGCATTACGTGAACATTTTGAAGACAGGGAAAAATTACTAATTTTCCCTTAAAAAGAAATGAGGAACTACTTATCAACTGAACTTCCTTGATTACACATTTTGAGAGGATACTTACATCTCTGTTTTCTCCTCACACTTGGAAGCAAAAATTTGAGTTTACATATAGGTACTCCAATTTCAAGAGCAATCAGTTAAAGGAGACAATCAAATTCAAATACCAAAAGTGTTTAAAAATGTAAATTACTGTGTTACATCCTTTGTAGCACTATAGTGTAATACGAGGATGCTCAGGTAAATACTGTGGAGGACGTGACATTTAGGGACATGTGGCATTAGACAGAGTGGGAGATCACATTTGAGAGGCATGTTTGACAGATATGATATATATATTTTAAATATCACTATAATTACCAAAGTATTATTGCATAAGTGTATGCAAATGCACCAATCTACCTATGAATACAAGAAACACAAACATGCATGTTATTTTCCAAGAAATACTTAGCATGTTTGAAGCTTGAGCCATGTGAATGAAGATGAGGGGCAATCCTTCATACGCAGCAGAATGGATGCCAGGTTCACCAAGACTGAGTTCTGCTCAAAGACTGGAAATGAAGAGCAATATATGAAACATTATCACTTATATAAATGTGCCTGCCCCATATTTATTCTGAGATTTCAAAGCAATGTTAGTTTCTTTTGACAGTATGATCAATTCTTCAAGAGGAAAATTAAGGCATCGACTGCCCTTATTGTCTCTTATTTAATTTATACTTGCATTACCCAAGGTTACTGAATGCCTTCTTCATTTCAGTACCTGTGCTGGAGGTGAATGGTCTTGTATCACCCAGTCATGCCCTGGATCTTGCAGTATTGAAGGAGGCTCCCACATTTCAACATTTGATGAGAAATATTATTCCTTCTTCGGAGACTGTAGCTATGTCCTAACAAAGGTAAAAATAAGTCAGAATCCTTGCTATAAAGCAATATGCTAAAGGAATTTTTTTTAAATTACATATAATGTTGTTTAATTAAAATTACTGGCAATCACATCAACTTTCTGAAATTTAGAGGTTCAACATGGAGCCTTAAATGGATTTCAGGGGGCTTTCTGTTAGGGTTATACTAAATAAACATATTGTAGTAGTTTTGTGTTCTTTGATCATCATTTAAGAATTGCACTGAGTTTTTAGGTTCCATGAAACAATCTCCATGCTTCCCATTAATTTTTTAATTAAATATTGCCTGTCTGGTGTTTTATAACTACTTCTTTCTGAGCAATGTGTTTATTACATCCATTGGCACTGTCCTTTTTGTCATAGTTAATATAGTTCAATGGCTTATTTGATTAACAGTATTTGTAAAGGATTTATTATTATACAGCATTATAGCACATGCTATTATACAGCATGTGAGAGGAGTTATTTCATTAAGATGATCAACCTTCCAAATACTCTTTCCCAGTAAACACTGAAGACTCTAGAGTTTAAAAGCAAAAAGCTAAGAAGTTGTATGTGTATTCTAAAACTTGAATTAGAAATTGGTGGCTTACAAAAATACCTAAGATTTACTAGAGGTTTTTTTAGATTAGTAGGGACTGAATTCTGAGTAGATATATCTAAAATAATGACTATAGATTTTCAGAACCCTAGGTGTATTTGATGTTTATTTGTACTGGATGAGTGATGTAAACAATTTTCATAAAAACTTCATATTATATAGAATCTGTTCTCAAAAAGCTCAAACTGAATGTTACCAAGAAAGACAACTGTAAAAAATTAGAAATTAGTTAGAATGAGGTAATTTAGAAATAGATTAGACTAAAACAACGAAACTTTTTGATGAGATTCACGAGCACTGGGCTCAATCTGCAATGGGAGCGTAAATCAGACTTACATGCTAAATTCACCTTTTGGCACCAACACATAAAATTAGATTCTCAGAGGCTCTGGAGGTACAGAAAACCCATAAATGTGGGTTGACAAAAGGTCAAAAAGCCCACAATTTTAACATTAAATTTCCAGATGGCTGTAGTTCTGCATCTCAGCTGTCCTTAATTTAATCTTCATTACACAAAGAATATTACAAGACACATTCAGAATCAGAGCCTTCTGCATGTTTCCCGGTAATGTCTTGGCCATTAGGCATACTTTGAATATACCTTACAGAACAGAGTCCAATGAAAATCAGAACCAAGAGAAAAACTGCATTTTGCCTTTATTCAGTAGCTTAGTGAATAGTGGTATTAGCTTAATTTTCTCCTATGAGAGGATATTCAAATGCATATTGCCTACCTGTTGAAAGAATGACCAAATTGCCAATTCTTTGATAATCTATTCAGTGCAGAAAAGACTGGAAACAATTTCTCTCCTCTTCCAGGTAAACACCATAACCAGTGGGCAAGAAAGGCACACTTCCTTCTTCTTCTCTAGCATATTAAACTAGTATTAACTAAACATTAGGAACTACCATTACCAAAACATTAGGAAGTTTCAATGTTCAGCTTGATATGTCTAACTTGCCCTTGAATGTCAGAAGTAATAGAACTTCCACTGTGCAGACTGCATGAATGCCACCTCACTTGGTGACTCTATACATATATGTACGAACATACGAGCTGGAAGAAAAGAAATAAACAATATTTTAAAAGGATCACTTTACTAAGAATGCCATTTAAGTTTGAACCTTTTTAACATAACAATATTTTAATATAACAAATCCTTTTTATAATATATTTTGTTTTCTTCTAGCTCTGTGACAGCAATGAATTCACTGTTCTGGGAGATATCCACAAGTGTGGCCTGACTGACACTGAGACATGCCTCAAGGGTGTAGCTGTCAGTCTAAGTGGAGGACAAACTGTAAGTAGCAAATGTAGACACCTAACATTCTGCAGGGATGTTTTCAAAGCTTAATAGACAAGTAGTTTGCAAATGACACATAACAGCGCAGATGGGAAATCTGCACTTTTTTTTGTTGTTGTTGTATCTCATTTGAACATTATTCAAAGAAAAATTTAGCATAAAGCAGATATACTGGAAGTCAAGATCCTAGTAGCTTTCTGTCATTTAGTTGTCTTTGGGTTTTTGCTTGTTTGTTTTGACAGTCAATGAACCACTGTAATAAAGATTAAATAAATGGTATAGGAATCAGAACATCATCACAGTCTCTCCCCATTTTTTTTCCTTTATCCTGAAGAATATTAGATAGAAAATATTTAGAAAGTGTTTTACCTTTCCTAAATATGCTTGAAAAATCTTTGTCTTTTCTTGTGGACAGAACATTGTGATCCAGGCTTCTGGCAGCGTATTTGTAAATAAGATCTACACACAGCTGCCATTCTCTGCAGGTAAGTTCCTCTGGAAGACTTCTGTAATTTTTCTTTTTTGACTTTAAAATGTTACTACATTGTTTAATCTAAAGCCAAATTCTACCTTTGATTACACTGCAGCAAAACCAAGGTACTCCAATAGAGTATAGTCTCTCATTTTTGAAGTAATAGGGTTTGCTTGTTTAATTCTTATAATTTTAGCAAAATTATGGTCTAATTTTAGTAATATCTAATTAAATGGAGATTCAATTCAAGCAAATAGCATCACTGCACACTTCAAGATCCAAACATTGCCATAAGAGAGGAAAGAAAAATTCTGATATGCAACAGGACTCCAATATCTCAAGTTGTTTAGTTCCCTGTGTTCCCTCTGTCCCTTTGCTTGGTGCACATTTATCACTAGAGAGCTTCTCTCATGCCAGTTCTTCTCAGATACTACTGCACCTGAACAGGAAGCAAACCATAAAAGAATAGAATAAGTCCAGGTTGGAGTCTAGCACTAAATCATGCTATATAATTTCCATCAAGCAAATGTGGTCTTTTAAATAGCAACAGAAATGTGTGTTCTTCCCCTTATCTTAAAACACCTGACAGAAAGTGGAGGAGGTTTATACATTTGTTGTTTAGGGTAAAGACAGTCTGGTTTGGTGCTGGATTTTAAATCCCATATGGATCATTTTTCCCCCAGTTCCTCAGAAATTAGGATCATATCAAACACAACTGTAGAATCTCTCTATATAATGAACAGTCATTTCAACGGCTTGTCTCATATGAAATTATAATGCTTATGTTCTTATGTCCCTAGCTAATGTCACCATCTTCAGACCATCATCTTTCTTCATCATTCTGCAAACAACCTTTGGTCTTCAGCTACAAGTTCAGCTCGTGCCTCTCATGCAACTTTTTATAGACTTAGACCCATCACATAAAGGGCAGACCTGTGGTAAGTGATTTTATCTTAACAACTGCCTTCATCAGTATGCTTCATTCTGTAGGAGATTTACACAGCCCATCTGCTTCCTTTTAGGTCTCTGTGGAAACTTCAACGACATGCAGACAGATGATTTCAAAACCACCAGTGGTGTAATAGAGGGTACTTCAGCTGCCTTTGGCAATACTTGGAAAACTCGGGCTGATTGTCCTGATGCCAAAAATACCTTTGAGAACCCCTGTACTGTCAGCATACAAAATGGTAAGCTCAGTGTATAGTAACCTTTTGCTGTTCTCTTTTAAGATGGAAAGAAGGAATAAGTTGATCTATCACCAAGTATATAGCCAAAATAAGCAGACCGTTTGTACACACACTATTTTCCTCAGTTGATACTAGGAGTCTTCAATTAACAAATAATAATTAGGATAATTTTTTGGATCTTCAAAAATATTTTTTTGGATAAAGAAAGCAAGTGGTTTTGCCAACTTTTGCTAAGGGAAACTGGAACCATACAGCATAGCAGGGATCCATTCCTGGAAAGGACCGGTCGTCATACAGGAAAAAAGCTGTGCATAGCCCCACTGAAGGTTGGACACAGTGTGGTCCTTCCACTGTTAAACTGAGAACGAGACTTACAACTCAGAGCTTTGTAGCTCTCAGGCTCCATTTCAGCCAACGAAATATGTAAGTTTTGAGCGTTCACAAGCCACTCTTCTGTTTTCCAAGGTGAACTAGCATATTTTTAATTCACAATGTGAACCTTCATTTTTAAAAATCAGCTAAGGATGTCTTAGTTTATTCCATGACAACTATCACGAATTGAGGGCATTCAGTTTATGAAGAGTTCATATTTCTGTATAGAGGAAGTAAAAGACTATGTTTCAGCAAGTTCACAGCTAAATTCTATTTTAAAGTTAAGCTCCTGCAATTTCCCTGCAGGAAGTATAGTTACGTTGGGACAAGAGTTTAGACAATGAAGTTCAATAGAAATTCTTATTATGTATTCAATTCACAGACCAGTATGCTCAGCACTGGTGTGGACTGCTCTCTGATACCACGGGACCTTTTGCTGAATGTCACTCAACAGTGAATCCAGAAGTTTACCAGAAGGTACTTGGCCCTTAGCTTTTTTTCCCATATAAAAGAAAAAGACTCAGATTTCCAATACTAACACGTGAGAGAAGAACTTGCCAATTGGGAGGAGATGCATTCATGATCATTCTTTTCAAGCCAAGGGTTCATTTTTATCTTGACATCATAATAATTACTCCTTTATAAGGGTACCTTTCTTTCCATTCCCAGGAGGATAAACTTACAGCTGTATTCCTGCTGCCCATATTTTTAGGTACTAACCTAAATGCCTAAGCTAGGAGCTTGGACTCCCTGGACTCCTTATGAGGTCAAAGGACACAAGCTGTCCCTCCTGAGATATGAGGAAAGCTTTAGTCAGAATCTTAACTAGCACTTTGCTTAGTTGCTCTGAACTGCACCCAGAAGGCTTTTGCATATATCCAAGGACAAGGCAAGAAACGTGTGTAAGAAGCAGCAAAAAGATATAGATAAGATGTGAACAAAAATGTTCCAGGAATTCATGGTGATGAAGCTCTGGAACAGACTGCCTGGGGACTTTACAAAGTCTCCTTGTTACTGGAAATCTGTAAGGTTATGTTCAACATCTTCTGGAATGACAATATTATAGTGGCCTTGCCCAGCATAGCTACATATTAAATGACTTCTTGTTTTCTTTGTTCCTTTGATGCAGAGAGCCCAAGCTCCTAAGCCTAAGCCCTAAAAGTTGGGCGGCATTCAAATACCCTCTGCTTGTTTTAAGTATGTATGGCACAGTGGCTGCAAACTGAAAGTAGTTGGGAAACCTACCAACACCTGAAAAAGTAGAAAAAAACAAGAAAAAGAAAAAATAGTTTAAAATTGTGGACCCTTAATTACTCTCTCTCCTTGCAAAGAATCTTTTTTGAAAGCGCTCAGTGAAATCTTCAAGTGAAAAACAGGCATATGTTTTTTTATGCATATGGATTACATTCACTTTTAGCTCTAATGAACATGTCACTAAAAAGTATAGTGCGCCATGGCTTTGACATGACAATCTGACAATCACGCATCATCCCCTGTCCCTAGAACTGCATGTTTGACACGTGTAACTGTGAGAAGAGTGAGGACTGCATGTGTGCTGCCCTTTCCAGCTATGTCAGGGCCTGTGCCGCTAAAGGAGTTTTCATCACTGGATGGAGAAACAAAGCCTGCAGTAAGTTCTACATCCCTTTGCCTCTTGAAAATTATCATCCAGAATGCCCCACACAGCAACTCTTGGGGATTCCCACAGTAAATTGTGTTAAATTGTATTTCAAGTATGGCATTGACTTTCAATGATTCGAGGATGAAGGGAATACCATAAGAGACAAGCAGTAAGCAGGGAGAAATATAAAAAAGAGTCTTTGCTAGATTACTTGCTCAGAACGAGAAGCAGCAACATGGACCTCAATACCATTGCAATAGGAATAAAATAAGTGGAGTATTTCTCGGTTTACTTTGACAAAAAATATGAAATAGCAATGAAGAAAAAACACACTATGCATTAATATAATTGAACTTTTTTATTTTTTTAACCTGAACAAAATATTTGTATTTCTGACACATTTATAGGGAAAAATTCTGCCCTAACAGTACAAAAAAAATAATTATACTACCAAGGATATCAGTAAAGTATATGTACATACATTGTAATGTTAATGAAATACACTTCACCTCAAATACTGCATTTACTCCTACACTGATTCTTAAATGAACTACAAATGTAACTCACCTTTTTACTCTCAAGCAAAATACACCACCTTGTGCCCGAAATCCTTGAAGTACACTTACAGTGTCGATTCCTGTCAAACCACCTGCCGGTCTCTGAGTGAGCCTGATGTCACATGCAGCATCAAGTTTGTCCCAGTTGATGGCTGCACCTGCGTAGATGGAACCTACATGGATGAAAGTGGCAAATGTGTGCCTGCTTCTAGCTGTCCTTGTTACTACAAAGGAATGCCTCTGTCTTCTGGAGAAGTTATTCATGATAATGGTGTTGTCTGGTAAGAGATTTGTAAACAAAGGAATGAGAATGGATATAGGCAATCATGGAACCTTATCCATGTTATGTATCTATTCAAGT
Source organism: Aviceda cuculoides (assembly GCA_035590195.1). Lineage (NCBI taxonomy): Eukaryota > Metazoa > Chordata > Aves > Accipitriformes > Accipitridae > Aviceda > Aviceda cuculoides. The sequence continues at coordinate 10,873,391 of JAVJGG010000021.1, forward strand.
CATACGCATTTCTCTCCCTAATAATTTCAATTTTAAAAAAAATCACAGATCCTTAAAATTGTTGGGGCTGTCCATGTTCAGAAGATTGTACTTAGATTACTATAGGAATTCAACAAACCATACTGTGGTAGGTTAGCCTTGGCTAACAGCCAAACTCCCACCCAGTCGCTCACTCCCCACCACACATACTTTTATTATCCATGACTGTGAAAGACTTGTTCCATGGTGAAAAATGCTTGATAATCCCGTTACAGACTATTCCCGTTATAAATGGAACCTGAACTGTGCTCTGAAGGACAGTTTTTAACCAGGCAAATGGACAGAGCAAACCTGTCTTTATGTAGAACATGCTTGTATTTTTGTCTGCTCTAACATAAAATAATTTTGAATAGTACAAACTATCTGATAAAGGACACATTTTCTCTGTTTTATCACACAGTAATTTTTCGTTATTTCAAATTCATTAGGAAACAAGCTGAAACTTAACAAGGAAAAGCAAAAACATATCCATTGTCTTTTTTATTTTTATAGCACTTGCACCTATGGAAAGCTGAGCTGCATTGGAGAGAAACCTGAACCAGGTAGCATATCACTTAAGATTTTCTCTAATTCTTCCTTTCCATGTTTACCCTTTTCACTTCTCTCTTTTTTGGTCATAATGAAGTAAATTGTACAAGTCTGAAATAAACAAGAAAATGAACTGATGACTTCTGTAATGTAGAGGATATTCCCCAAAATGTAAAGAAATATTGTCTTACCTTTCAGATGGCTGAAACAAGTTATAACCCCCTGGGTTACCCAGGGGAAAAGAATACTTGGTCACCTCACTGAACAATGAGGAGAAAACCGTCCACTTTTGAAATAAAATAAAAGTACTAAAAGCCTAAAAAATACAAAGTAAACCAGGATCTTTTTATTTTCCTTTTTTTTTTTTTTTTCCCTGAAAGGAAGTGTTTCATGAAGCTAACTAAACATTAATTTCTATAAGTAGTCCAAGCTTAAGCACAAAACCCAGATGAGCATGACTTCAAAACAATATTCCATTTCTCTTTCTGGTCAAATGTGTTTTATTAAGGCATACATATCTCACAAAGGAGTTTGGAGTTTTTGTTGCTTGTTTGTTTGTTTGTTTTTCTTCTTTCCTTCAGCCTACATTAAGGAAACATGAAGATATAAATGCATGGTTGATTTCACATTTCTCATGGCTTTTCTCTCTTTCAGTCTGCATACCTCCCATGGTCTATATTGACTGTGGCAATGCCACTGCAGATGTGGTAGGAGCAGGATGCCAGAAGAGCTGTCAGACTCTAGACATGGAATGCGTAAGTGTAGACTCTTTATACCCAGTTGAAAGCATATTAAACTAGATCTCTTTTACAATTACCAGCTTCAGCTGGACTCTTCCATCAGGGAAATAAATGTTTCAAGTCATGTTTTCTATACGGTCCTTACAGTACAGAACCCAATGTGTCTCTGGCTGTGTATGTCCTCAAGATCAAGTGTTGGATGGTAAAGGTGGCTGTATAGCTCCAGAAGACTGTCCTTGTGTTCACAATGGGAACTCCTACAGTCCAGGAGAATCAATCAGAGTTGGCTGTAATAACTGGTAAGAGCATATTGAAAAATGTTATTTTCAAGCATCTGAAAGCAAATAGTTTAAGCTCTAGGTGAATTACAGCATTTCACTCTAGCAGTATCAAGGTTTATAGGAAGGAATCCTACATAAGATGATCCACTTAGAGCTTGCTTTTTAGGTACTGTTTTTTACAGTGGCATACAGCACAGAAATGGCAAGTGGACAGAAGAATGATATGGCTTGGATGTTGTATTCATTCGAGTCAAGAAAGCTTTTTCCTCACAGAGAATCCCTACATTTCAATACATCCAACAAGATTTGGAAATAGAAAATACTTTAAGTCTTTCACAACCCAAATGATTCATGACATCACAAAGTAACACAGACTTTGGGTAAATCCCAAAGGCTCTTGAGCTATGCTGCATTTCTGAGAATAAGCAAACTTTATTTTTTCAGTATAGGCTTAACACATTTTAAAATCAGATTGATGTACATGCAGGAATGTACTTAGAGCTATATTGTGTGTATGTCTGGTTTTTACATTCAAAGTGCTTTTTGTCTTATGTAGCACATGTAGAAACAGAAAATGGCACTGCTCTGAGGAACCTTGCCTGGAAACCTGTTCTGTTTATGGAGATGGACATTACACCACCTTTGATGGCAAACGCTTTGATTTTGAAGGAGACTGTGAATATGTTCTGGTCCAGGTAACAGAGTCTTTCCCAGATTTTTGCCCTATTGAAGTACCTTGCATTTTACGTATGACCGTGTAGCATAGTTAACACTAAATATCATTCCCCTGTTCCAGAACTACTGTGGTCAACAAGGTATGAATCAGGGAACCTTCAGAGTCATCACTGAGAACATTCCATGTGGCACTACAGGAACCACCTGCTCTAAGTCTATTAAAGTTTTCCTGGGGGTAAGTATTTTCTTTAAATTAAGGCCTAATGTGCCAGAAGGATGGAACAAGCTGTCCCAGATAGACAGCATTGTAGAAGTGTCCTCCAAGACAGTGAAAATGCTATTACACTTCTTTGCTCACTGCTAATGATTCTGCTCTCTGCTAGAGAAAACAAAGCAGGGAATTCTAAAGAGAAATTGCTTAACATGAAGTTGTTGAATAGAATAATTTTGATGACAATAGAGTTGTTATTTCAATAACAGTTACTGGTAATATATAAAATTGTACCCAATAGGTGTCTTTTTAAATTGGTCTCTAACTTTTTTGTTTTCCTGTCTTAGAACTATGAGCTGGTACTCAGTGATGGACACTCTGATGTCATCCAGAGGACACCTGGAGGAAAAATGCCATTCCAAATCCGTTCCATGGGCATCTACCTGGTGGTTGACACTACTGTTGGCCTGATACTCATGTGGGACAAGAAAACCAGTATATTCATCAAACTTAGTCCCAGCTTTCAGGTACATTTTAAAATCCAAAACCTAGATAAAATTATTTCTGAAACATATTCCTGTTATCTCTCAAAGAAAAAAAAAATATGGAAATTTAGGCTGTAACTGGAAGACTGAAAAAGCAGCAATTGCATTTTATTATCCTTGTAGCGTTGACTTATTGTCGTGGTTTAACCCCAGCCAGTAACTAAGCACCACGCAGCCGCTCACTCACTTCCCTCCCTGCAGTGGGATGGGGGAGGAAATTGGGAAAAGAAGTAAACTCGTAGGTTGAGACAAGAACGGTTTAATAGAGCAGAAAAGAAGAAACTAATAACAATAATGATAACTCTAATAAAATGACAACTGTAAGAATAAAAGGATTGGGATGTACAAATGATGCGCAGTGCTCACCACCTGCTGATCGACACCCAATTAGTCCCCAAGCAGCAAATAACTCCCCACCCCCACTCCCCCCAGTTTATGTGGCATCCCATGGTATAGAATACCCCGTTGGCCAGTTTGGGTCAGCTGCCCTGGCTGTGTCCTGTGCCAGCTTCTTGTGCCCCTCCAGCTTTCTTGCTGGCCGGGCATGAGAAGCTGAAAAATCCATGACTTTAAACAACTTTAAACAACTGAAAACGTCAGGGTGTTATCAACATTCTTCGAATACTGAACTCAAAACACAGCACTGTACCAGCTACTGAGAAGACAATTAACTCTATCCCAGCTGAAACCAGGACACCTGGCATGAAAAGTAGCTACTTGTGTCTATGACACAGCACAATTACTTGTTCCAAAAGTGTATAAAGAGAACATGTATTTGCATAGTATCTTGTTTCTGCTGCTTGTGAGGGAGTTTTGGGGGTGGTTTTGGTTTTTTTCTATTCATGCCAGCTCTTGCCATTGAATCCTGGATCCAGCCTATGTAGGGGGAAAAGTGACTTTCCTTAAATTAGTGGCACCATTTTTTCTGAAGGATCTTTGCAAGATTTTTCTGTCACACACTGCAGTGTATACATTTCTTGAGGCATTTTTCTTTGGGCGAGGGGACATTTCAATGTACCCTCAATCAGCAATGCAGCTGGTGTGACAGAGGTCCTGTCTGTAGCTGTAAGTTTTAATAATGAACTCATCTCTTTATATTTCTCCGAGTTTTCATTATGAAACTGAACTGGATTTATTTTTGTCAAGCTCTATGAACATGAAGCTGCAGGCAAATTTCCTTTAGTTTAGAAAAACACTGGCACCATAAGAGTATGATCTGATGATGGCCTATACTTCATCCCTTCTCTGTTCATAAACTCTTTTACATCTTCTTTTCCCCTGTTATGATCTGTACATTACCAGTTTTGGGGGGGGGTCAGTCTAGTATCTTCAGGCACTTCTCCTTGAACGTATGCCCCATATCAACACTTTGATTCATACCTTTCATTTCTTTATGCTAGCTCTGGTTTTCCCTTTTTATGTCTTCATGATGCTGTGTATAAGAAATAAATATAAAATACTTTATGTTGATATGTTTAAGGATCTTTAAGGCAGTGATAGGTATTGAAAGCTACAATGGTACACAAATTAATCAATACAGTAAAGAGAGACTATCAGATTCCACCAAAAAACATAAAATAATTTTCCTGTATAGTAAAGCCTCTCAAGTTACCTACTGTAAGTTAGAATTAGGAGACCTGTATATTCACTGGAAGCATCCTCTGTGATATTAGAATTAAGCTTTTACCAAAAAATTACATCCTAGAACACATGTGTCTGTTATATTTTGACCTTTGGGAACAACAAAGTAAAATGCTTTTGTTCTTAATGATGCAGTAGGTTTCTTAGAGTCAGATTGAGTCTGTGCATCTGGTGAATTGTACCTTATCCTACAAGTTGATGTGAATGGGAACAAATTCTGTTACCTGTGTTAGTGTCGTTTTCATGCTGAATAGATGTATCTATGCAGTTAATGTACTTGTAGTAACCTCATAACAGAACATGCTGCAAAGATTGTCAAAGGCAAGACATTATCTTGCATTCTTCCTTTTTTTTTCATGCAGTAGCTAATATAGTTTTTATTATCTTCAAGTAGTGCATCATAATCCTCCCACAGTGTTTATATTTTGTCATTTTGAAATCCAGAGTTTCGTGTCCCACTTAGAGTCTGGTGCTTGGAGGTAGGAAACATTCTTAATTTTTCACCCATGTAACGGTTCTGAATCTGCAAGTCTCTTCTAGAAAGCTTATAACAATATGTATGGTCATGATGGTTATATACTTACAATAATAACCTCAAGCATTTCCAAGGGCATTCAGTTGTGGCCAAATTGTATTTATGCACAGGATATGTTTTGTGTATCAGACCAAAAATATCGATATCGCGAAGCATGAAATCTTTGCTAGGACCTCCTTTCTAAAATAGATATTTTATAGACTAGTTAGTCAATCTTATGTAAAGAACTGGAAATCTTACGTTATCCTCATTGTACTGTAGTTTTCAGTATGACACACACAAAGTTCAAACCAATAATCTCGGTTGGTTTTTTTTTTATAGCAGGTAGGATGAGGAAGTTTCTGGGTGTACTATTTTAGCAATGTGTTCATTGTAAGATGGAAAATACCAATGAATGAATGAGAAAAGATTTGATTAGATAATTGTGATGAAACAAGACTGCCAGAATTGTGTCTTCTGCTTTGCCTGTGGACTTTTCCATCAGCAGTTGAACATCGAATCTGAAAAGTGACAGAGTCAAATCTTAGCAAAATAAATTGAGATAAATTGTGTAGTATTAGCTGGTTTTCTATCCCTGATAATTCACTGCGTGATGGAAGTCAATCAACCAGTCTTCTGTTTTCCAAGACTTTTTAAACCTATGATCCTTAGATGCTCACAGTCAATAGACAACTCCAAGGAGGTCTAGGAAGGAACACTAAGAAAAATAAACTTGTCAGCAGGCTATTTATGTATGAAGTACTGTACTCTCCTCAGAAAGATTTGAAGTACTGCAAACAACTGAAAACCAGAGGTCTAAAAGTGAGGAGGAGGAAGAGAAAATTAAAAATATGCTGATTATTTAGTTATTTTTATTTATTTGCATCGCTGTATGATTACTAACTTTTTTTTTTAATGCCTTACTTCTAATAGAACACCATATCTGAATGTTCATGTTCTCAAAAGTTCTGCTGCCTCATGGCAAAATTACTCAGGCCGATATTTGGACCCTTGTCAAGCTGCTTCTGCTTGCAGGTGAAATGGATTATGAGAGTCAACAATCTCTTTAACGATATTTTGTTTAACATAGAACATACAGAAAGCATATTTTTATGAATGCAGGAAGAACAAACTGCAGGCAGTTTCCTTGCCTGAAATGCCATCTCTGCCCTTTCAGTCTGTCCTGTGCACCATGTGTTTATTTTTTAACTTCTGTACAAGGACATATATTTGCACTTCTCCTCTAGTTTCCTGCTGTCTGACCCTTGGCTTTTGGTTGCTGGTGAATTCTGAAGGTATGGTTTCATAATATAAGGTGTTCTAGAATGGAGTAGTTAAAGGAATTTCTGCCTACTTCATCATGCAGACCCAGTGGTTTCATCGCAACAAAAAGTCGACATCACTGTGACACAGCCTGAGAGGAATTGACTGTGTATGGTTGGGAAGTCTTTAAGCTGGGTTTGACACTGAACAGTTCAATCTGATGCAACTGTGGCTTGACATTGCTAAGAATATAACAACAACCATATCTTATAAGGTTAAAAGTCCATTTAACTGCATATGCCATATCCTGTCTTCAACCATGAGGAATAGCAGCTACCATGGGAAAGATACAGGACTAGGGCAAAGCATACAATGTGAGGTACTGCTCCAAAATCTTCTCCCAGCCTCTAACAGCTTGAGGATTAGGGACTTGGTGAGCCCAAAGTTTTGTATGGATGGCCTGTCATGGATCTTTCTTCTGCAGATGTACCTAGTTACCTATTGAAGCAGTATGGGCTTTTAGTATCTTCAACATTGTGCAAGAGTACTTCAGTTTTGTACCTATTATCAGCTACTTTAATCTGATTCCCCATATTCAGAAAAGGCAGTAACAAGTCATTGTCTGTTGATCCTCTTTATGCTATTTCAGATTTGACAGACCTCCATTACATCCAAGCTGCAAGCAGTTTAGCAATGTAGCCTGTATCATCACCACCACCCCAAAAAACACCTCACCCCCCAGGAACCTAGTAGTTGTGTTGGTGCCTCAGAAATCAGCATCTGTTGACTTCACATCTGCAGCTCTATACCAGGCCTTCAGTGAAGCATCCATTTAGTCTCAAAGTAGGAGAACTATCATACAGTCATAGATTCCTAGAATGGTTTGAGTTGGAAGGGACCTTTAAAAATCATCTAGTCCAACCCCACCTGCTATGGGCAGGGACATCCTTCACTAGATCAAAGCCCTGTCCAACCTGACCTTGAACACTTCCAGCAATGACACATCCACAACTTTTCTGGGCAACATATTCCAGTTCTCACCACCCTCATTGTAAAAAATTTCTTCCTTATGTCCAGTCTAAATCTACCCTCTTTCAATTTAAAACTGTTGCCCCTTGTCCTGTCGCTAGAGGCCCTGCTGAACAACCCCAACCCTCTCAGCTGTTCTTCGTAGGGGAGGTCAAACTTGACTGCTTTAGGAAAGTCTGTGGTTAGCTATAGATTGTCCTTAACAAGTGTCAGCATTTTTCCATGCATGTGAATTAAAAGTATATCCTAACATATACACTCAACTATCCTCACAGCTCCTTCTTGCTTTTGTCTGGAAAGACTAAGCTATTACCATTATCTCTTAAGTGCTCTGGGAGAGTTGTTTCATGTTAATATTTCTACTAAAGCTCCAGGTTTCTTTAAGTGTGGGACATCAGTTGTGTGAAGAAGTGTCTCAGGATTTCTTTCTGCTATTCTCTCTGCCTTTAGTTTAAGTTGCTTTTTTCACATTTGGCTCACAGTGCTGCAATACCTATGCTTTCTATTCCCTGAAAAATTTCTGGCAACTAAATGAGACCATTTCTTAATTTTCTTGTGCTGTACAAAAGACATAAAGTGAGTTCTTGCATGAATCTTGTTGACCTTCATGTTATCATCTGCTTCCCTTTCAAAATAGCTGCTTAAAATGAGACCAGAAGACTACAATCCAAGTGGTGCTTACCCATTTCTTTAATTTGCTCATTTGATCATTGAGTTCAATAAATTAATATTTCTGATCCATCCTAAGTTTGAGTTTGTCACTTTATTCTCAGAGCTAAGGGTTTAAATTTGTTACTTGTTTTGATGAAAGGTGTGTAATGTATAAATTGAAAAGAGAACGAAATATTCCTTTTCAGTAACAAATATCTATAAAATGTAATCTAAGAGAAAACAGAAAAAATTACATAATTGAAACTGGGAAACACTCAGATGCTTTTAAGCATCCCTTGTGAAATGTTAAAATTGCTCAAAGGAGGTTCTTTAATTCTGGGATAAGAGGTTGAGTCTCTGCTCTGTGCCATTGCTAGTGAATATTAGGTAGGTGATTGACTGCAACAAAACCCTGTATTAGTATTGAGCTATTGCAATTTGTCTTTAATTCCTATAGAAATTGTAAATTGGTATGAGCCTGCAATCTGGCTTAATTAAAATTTGACTCTTCTTTTACTGTGCTTTATAAGGGTCCCTTAAGTTATGGTGAAAGGTCAAAATATATTATAAAATATTTAGTTTCTGGAGGTGAAGCACAGTTAGTGGTTTCATCTGTGACGCAACAGAAAGAAACATTCCTGATGCATCAGCTGATGATGCAACTTGTTTTTCCTTACTCAAGCAAGACACATGTAGCTTTAGGTTAAAATCAGGAAGGTAGTCACAGCTGTGGGTGAATTAATCAAGTTCCATGTCCCACCCATTTCCCTCATGATCCTTACTTTTTTAAGATACTCAAGTTGATTCACTAAATAATTACTCTCTTGATCTTAAAGAAAAGCTGATACTTGAAATGGCTTTGAAAGTATTTAAGTATCTTATTTTTTTCCCTTTGGAGGAAGCTCCAAGTCTTCCATTTACTCATTTAATCTGTCATTTCATTGCACCCAAGGGCAAAGTGTCATTTCTCTGTGCTTCAGTAATTTTGTACAGCACACAGAGAACAAACAAATATCAAGTGACTGAAACCAAAATGGATTTCATGCAGGAAGCTGTTTCCTTTTCTCCCCATGCATTTTTTACAGAGATTTTCATGATTGTAAGGTAGCAAGTAGACTTCTGCACTGGATTTTATAAATGTGTTTATAATAGCAGTTGATGCAAACCATAGGTCAAAAAGTGTTCTCAGAATACACTTTTTTCACCAACTTACAGACAATGGTTTGATAAATATCTGGATGCAGTGAATGAACTGCCTAGCAAATCAAAAGGATCTTCCATTTCAATTTTACAAAATACGATCTTAGATAATAACATCTGTAGTCAGTTCTCAGTGTTGTTTTAGAGCCTAGTTGTACTTAGTTGTACTGCCTAGCATAATGATACAGGAGATCAAGAAGATCTTAGAATTCACTCTTATGAATTATTGGGTTTAAATTTAACCAGACAAGATAGTACAATATTTTGGTTATTTTAGAGGCTTAAAACAGAGCCCTGAAGCTGAGCTGGACAAAACTTATTAACTGACATCATGTTTCTGATAAGCAAGACGCTAAGCTGTTTGACTAGAAGGTACAAAACATTTTTAATGAAATAACAGAATTTAACATCAAAACTAGGTCTTGGGAGATTTATGATGCTAAAATTACAGTTTGTTTGTTGAGCTGGCATTTCATGGTCACTGGTAGTATTAAAACAATGAATGAAATAATGAATTTCATTTAAGAGAAGGCAATTGCAATAATTAAAAAGTACAAATCATAGATAGCTTACTACACAAAAGGTATAAACAAATTTTATGAGGAAGTCTAGTATCATTTAGAATAAGTAGTCCCTGTTAAGTAGCCCCAGATTGCCTTTTTCTGGCTTAAACAGATGATAACCATCATATTCTGATGAACAAAAATGGCTCTCTGGTATGTTCTGTGCATCTAAATTTGAAATGAGGAAAGAAACTGTACATTATTTTTTATAATTCTTATCCAATATACATAACTGAGCCTATCCTTATAAAGAATCACTGTATTTAGGCAGAGTTAGAAAGCATCTGTGAGCAAAACAAATTCTGGAAATGCATTTTCAGCAGCTGTCAACATTTAGGGTAAGTTGATTTAAGACTGGTTTTGGTTTACTGTGAAGAACTAGAGCAGTTTTACAATTTAGAATCTAATTTCGTTTCTGTTGTTTGAAGTCTGGACTATTTACCTTTTGAAGATCTACTGGTATCTCATGTTAAAAAAAATAAAATCACATAGTTATGACCAAAGTTCTTTACATTAGCTAATTATTAATCCAAACATTTATGTAAAGTTCAAGAGCAAACACAATTCAAGCAAACAGAATCAATAGTAACTTATAGCACAGCCAAGATTTCAGCATTTTGGTACCTAGAAGCTTCCCTCTAGTTACTTTAGACATCTGATGAACATGTTCTTTAATTGGTAGTATTCTTAAACCATCTTTGCAGCTTTCAGCACTATTGCACCATAGTAGGTTTCTTTGTACTTGCTGTAATAGCATGCTTTGGAATTAATTAAAGGATGCATAAATCCTGACTGTTTTTCAATAGTTTCTTCATTCAATATATTGTTTACACATCTTCCAGCAAGTGGTAGCTCAGTTTTTTCTTGTGACCACTTGTTAAAATTTTTTATCAGAAATTCAGAATATTTTTTAAGTCCCAGGTCTGTAGTTTATATTACACAAGTCTACAAATAAGAAAAAATAAAATAAGTAACTAGGTTTTCACACAGTTTATACTGAGATCATTGCACACCTTTTAATTTTATGATATAATACAAACACACGAGAAGTACTACCTGATTTCCTCACCAGCATACAGGATTTAATGACCAAACAAGAGACAAAGATACTGTATTGCTCAGCAGAAATAAAAATGGAATCATAAAATGGGAATAATGAGAACATTTGCAGAATTTCTGTTACTTTGTTTCAAAACCCTAAAAATTATTTTAATGCTTTGAAGATGCGCGTTCGTGGCATATATCTGGTAAAGCAGCATTTAACATCAAAGTTTAGTCCCAGTAAAACAAAACAATAAAAATTTATTAGTTCAGCAGTGTGTAGTGATAAATACAGTACACATGAGATTGTTTGGCCATGTTGCAATCAACATAAATAGCTAAATGTATAAAAGATGCTTCTGAATACTCCATTTTGGAGTTGGCACTGCCCAACAAAAGAAGAAGAAAGAAGAGACATGAATTAATGTTGATTCAAGCTGAAGATACAATAGGTCAGCTTAAAATATGGTTGATGGGCTAGAAACAGTCATTGGGAGATAGAAAAGGATGAAAACCAGTACAGGATGCAGGATGCTATTTTGCAGAGATGAAGCAGAGGTGTCAGTGTCAAAAGGCACACCCACACATAAAATGTCTCTAGCTTCTGCACTTTAAAATGTCTAAACTGCAAATATGGAATTAGATATTAATTTTGATTAAGTGGAACTGCTGTAGTAACTGTTCACTGTTTTGCTAATGGGAGGACTTGACTTAGGGTTGTGAGTTGTTGTATTGTTAAAAATGCATTTTGTGACTGTACATTGATCTCTAGGGTCCGGGTCTCTATCCTGTGAAGCTTTGCAGATTTGCACATTCCCTGCTTTTCAGCCAGAGTTTGATGTGTGAATTCACAGCAAATTTAGTGGGAAAGAGACATAACCAGTTGATAAGTTTGGCTCTTTCTGTCAGCTCCTCGCAGCACCCCAGGCGAGCTTAGTAGCCTATCCCATGTTGCAGGAATGCTTTCACCTCCAAAGGCAAAAACGGTGTTGGCTTAAAGGCTTGTGACAGTGAGGAGAGAGCAGAGAGCCCACTCTCAGAGACTTGGGAGCCAGCTCTTCTTTCCGCACCAGCATGGAAATTTAGCAGAGCAATTTCATGACCGGCAGAGAAGACCTGATGGCATGCGCGCTTCTCACTCATAGAACAGCTTGGGCAGGATGTGTGGAGGAGTTGATTTTAAGTAACTCCATAAAAACTTCAGAAAAATTGCAGTTAACCAACAGCTTAACCAACTGCTGCCTTCTTGAGAATACTTTCATGTATTCCCAGTTTAAATGCAGCATGTCTCTGTGAAGCGAAGTGAAATGATATGGCACACTGCTTTTGAGATACAGTGTTGTTGACATTGTCACCTACTTTGGCCTGGCCAGTGAGAGCCAGTGAGCCTTTTTTCTGCCCTGTGTCCCTTTCTCCTCCTCCCAGGCTGTGAAAGTGTCAGGTGGGCATGGGGGTGAGGCTGAGCACTGTTTTGTCCTCCCAGTTTCCTGCTGTTGGAAGTTTGTTCCCTTGTGCCTTAAATGCCTTGTGAGAAATCGTCATTATTGCTGGTGGGGGCTGCTCTTCGCGTCTTATAGCTGGTACGTTTGTTGGAAATGTGCTTCATGGTCTGTTAAGGGGCTTGACGGAGTGGCCTTCCTCTCCATACGAGAGTAAAAAGATGCCAAGAGCGCTCTTCTGTCCACTTAAAACATCTCAGAAGACTGCCACTGAGGCTTGGTATGGGTAAAGGCAAATGTATGCCTTGTTCAAAGAGGATGTGAAGTTGTCAAATACTGTGATGCTATTCAGCCAGCATCTTGTGCAGGTAGAGAGATCCATCAGGTCCATCTCCTGCATGGGACCTAAGAGGCTAATGGGGCTTTCAAGACAGGCCAAATTAGGACTGTAGTTCTTCAAGTAAAAGATGGTCCTTTACTTTTTAGTTGTATGATTAAGGATCAACAAATAGTGTCTAGTAGTTTTAAGTGGAAAATGTTATTTCCTTCCTTTTCCTCTCCTTTTCGTTATTATTTGAATCAAATCACATGTACTGGCTTCGATACAAGTATGTTTAAGAGACTTCAATTAATTAAGTTGCAGGAGACTTTTCTGGATGAGTCTAAGACATTTTAGACACTGAAATCACATTGAGCTCATACTCTAGTATCTTTTGTCTGAAGTTAAAAAGTATACTCTGTCATGATGTATTAACAGTGAATTGTCTTCTTATTTGAAAATAAAAATATATTAAAAATCTTACCAGAAAAGAAGGGGGGAAGGATGATTTCAAATATGTTTACTGTTTTACTGTCATTTTTCCCAATGCCACAAATCCTCCCATTAAGAATTACTATATCTCTTTTCAAGTTTGTTTATGGAATATGGCCACACCTGCAAAATATATATTACTGATTCAGATCAGTTATGATCAGATTTTAAAATCTTAATGTAATGAGGCCAGGTGGTTGTTCAAAATTGCTCCCAGTCAATATTTTGTGATTTTAACTTGGGAACGCCACAGGCATTCATCCTACTCTTGTATTATTTCTGATCTATCACAGTGTTTGCTGGTGGGTGGCTGTCATTTGTTGACATGACATGTTTGTTTTGTATGGGTCCGCTGATGTTATGCAACTGCTTGGCAGTTACATTGTCAAAGGAGAAGTGATAAAAGACCTGTGAGAAATATTTATTATGACCCTTTATCATTAAAATGTTTTTGTTGCTTTTCTTCCTTATACTGTAATGATTTTGTGGAATCATATCACATTTTGCATCCAAGAATGCGGGTGCATTTTTGCCTATATCACTTTGTTCAAATACTAGAGTAATTGATATTTGAAGTTAACATTTATGAACAGCCAGTTTTTATAGGTAGTGCAGTATATGCTTATACTTGTAATGGGAGTGGCTGTAAAATCTTCAGTATTGCAGTGGTAAGAAATATTTAATTTGTGACGTTGACCTTGCATATACAAACCCCAAAAATTCGTGATAGAAAGCTTATTGATGGAATTCAGTTCATGAATGGTACCTGGCTTTTAAGTTAGAGGAACGGGGAGTTAAAGCAAGATCAGCGTTTCATAGAGCAATAGACAGCTGTGGTAAAAATACCTGGTCACTCAGATACTCGAAAGCTGTTCCTGGAGTAGTGCAATGAATGCATAGTGCAGTGAATGGGTTTTCCCACACTGCTGAGTTTCTGAATTCTAGAACTCTAAACACAGAGATAATTTTCATCTCTATATTTCTTAATAAACCTTACACACATCAGAAATATGAAATGCAAATTAAGTAATGCAACTGTGAACACTTGAAACAGTTCAAACATATACCTCAGTTCTGGCTAGAATATATATGTAATCAGTTGTTGGGCATTCACCTATTTTGCGCATGGATCAGGTGATTGAACCTATATGGCTGACACATTTATTATCTAGACATATAACTGCAGTTTGTATATACAGTATGCATATCTTTCCAAAAGATGACCTACACTTTTAACATATGACAGCATCTAGTTTGTTGTCTTTCAGTAATGACTTCATATCGCTATCCCAGAACCATCAATATACTGTTGTCTTATTTTTGTGCTTCAGTAATTTCAGGTGCAGTATGATGTTTGTTCAGCTGTGCTTGCCATCTGTAAAGTACATTAATGTACAATGAGAAGGCAAAGTGACTGGCACAGAAATGAATAATTACACTAAAGACTAGTCGTTATTCTTGTTTATTCTGAGGAATATTCTAATTATCTGCTCAGGAAATGGCTACTTCCTACATAGCTGTCATCTCTATTAATTCCTGAGGTGGAACGCAGTTGATTTAAAACTGAATCCTCCACCTAGAAATAGTGTTAACTCCTATACATACCTGTTGTGTAACCATTTGCCAATGTACTACTACTGCCACTGCCACCAGGCTCTGGCAGCTCCTAGAGCAGCCTTAAAAGTGCTGTGGAAGAAGGGACAGGCTGGAATTTCCTTGTGCTGTTGAATTAGGAATATTTCCATCCACTGTTTCTATGCCTCTTTCTTGCCCTCAGATTTAGTTCAGGAACCAACACCAATGGCCTGCCAAATATATGGCAAAATGGATCCTTTTTGGATGAGAATCAGTAATGGTGTTAACTTGCCTGTGTGAAATAAGGATGCTGTTTATAAAGTGGATCAGCAAAAAATTGCAGTGATGTGTAGGCAGAAGTCTTATTTTGAGAAGTAGAGAGGTAAGGTAAAATGGCAGAGGAAAAGGAGAGGCCGGCCACTGAACTGGAAATGTGCTGAAATCTGAGGCGCTGAGCAAGTATTCACTTGCTGAATGAGAAAGACCGCAGATGAGTCTCTCACACTGTCCTGGTTTCAGCTGGGATAGAGTTAATTGTCTTCCTAGTAGCTGGTACAGTGCTGTGTTTTGAGTTCAGTAT
>JAVJGG010000021.1:10888816-10926869 GCA_035590195.1 Aviceda cuculoides
TTAGACTAAACACTACTTAGCAACAACTGAAAACATCAGGGTGTTATCAACATTCTTCGCATACTGAACTCAAAACATAGTACCATACCAGTTACTAGGAAGACAATTAACTCTATCCCAGCTGAAACCAGGACACTTATGTTATGTATTACACATTTCCTTAAATTACATTATTCAGCAATGGCATAACAGCAACTACATAGCAGCTTTCTTCATGAAAAGCCCTCACTGAAGAGGTATGCTCAGGATTAGGTAAAACTAATTAGCTTAATACTAAGAACAAAAACTATGAGTCTACTTTGCTTCCTACTCTTATCCTTCCTAACAATGATAGAGGCATCCCTTCATGAAAGATATTTTTATGAAAGTGTCCAAGACACCTAGTGAAGAGGGACAGATAATCTTAAATAAGATTCATCCTGACGTCTGTTACTTGCAGATACTGAGAAACTGTACCTTACTAATATTTGTCATTTTGCGTTTATCCCAATGTAGGGACATGTCTGTGGACTTTGCGGAAACTATGATGGCAATGGAAATAATGACTTCACTACTCGCAGTCAGTCTGTGGTAGGAAATGTGCTGGAGTTCGCCAATAGCTGGAAAGTGTCTTCTAGTTGCCCGAATGCCAATCGTACCAAGGACCCATGCACTGCAAACCCATACAGGAAAGCCTGGGCACAGAAGCAATGCAGCATCATTACCAGTGAAGTGTTTACCAAGTGTCACTCCCAGGTATGACAAAAACTTCAGTCTTAAATTCTCTTGAGCAAGAGAATACATTAATTTTTATGTGGGATAGCTGAAAAATACACTAAAATACACTTTGTCATCCTTGACAAAGTGAAGTCAGATCAAGTTCCAGGAAGACTGCATAGAAAGTATTTTCAGTTTCATTTTCTCAGCTTGTGCCTTGAACTAGTACACTAAAGAAACTGATAGTTTGGGGGTTTTTAATAGAAGGGACAACCACAGATAAATCTCAGGTTATGTTTATTTTCTAATGGCATAATTTTCTACATATATATATATATATATATGACTGTGTGCTAGCTTGTAGTAATGTAACAGTATTCTTTCTGCAAATGTATCTTCAACACCAAATAGTTCTTGGCAATACAACTCATTACTAATAGCTTTATTCTACATTTTCCTCTTGATTTTTTTCAAAGCATTCTCATGGTTTCTTCCTTTCTTACCTTTCTCACACGTACAGAGTTGTCAGTTTCAGATATTTTATTCAGCTTTTCTAGGACAGTGAATGCCTTTTCAAAGAGAACAAGTGCATGAAAACTCAAATGTTTTCTCCAACAGGTTGAACCAAATGATTATTATCAAGCATGCGTGGATGATGCTTGTGCCTGCGACACTGGAGGAGACTGTGAATGTTTCTGTACAGCAGTAGCTGCCTATGCTCAAGCATGCAATGAGCTGGACATCTGCATTTCATGGAGAACTCCATCCATTTGTCGTGAGTTTCACCCTACTTCTTTTTGAAGGGGTCCAGAGGGAAAGAAAACAGAAAAGAAAAAAGAAAAGCAAGTAGAAAGAAAAAAGAAAGAAGGATAAAGTTGTATTTGTAAGAGGTACTGCTGTATTCTAAAAACAGCAAAAAAACCCCACAAAGCAATTTGGGTAAATCACTGGAAGCCAATCCATCTTCTTAAAATGAAACCATTAATAGTAACTTTACTAGTGGTGTCATTAGTGCCTGATTTACTTGTCAATCATGATACACAACTAGTGAACTATAATATAATATTACACTCCCACCTGTCTACATCAGGCTCGATGTGAATAAATATTTGTGCATACTAGCTAAAATTAGTGATTCAATTAATTGATTTTTTTTTATGCTTAATGTGTCACTGTTCTATGCTTTATAACATTATTGGTGTCAAAAGGAGGTACAAGTGTAACAATTGTATTAAATTAGAAATAAGACAATATACTGTTTACCACCTATGTGATTATGCTGATCACCTGGGATTTTTACCCAGCGAAACTGAAAGACTGTAGAGCAAAAAGATCAAAGGTCTTTTTCTGTCATTTCTTCTTCCTCTAGCTCTGTTCTGCGATTACTACAATCCACAAGGGGAATGTGAGTGGCACTACAAGCCTTGTGGAGCCCCTTGTATGAAGACCTGCAATAATCCAAGCGGGAACTGCCTTCATGAGTTGAGAGGTTTGGAAGGTAAACATAATTATGCACATCTCATTCTACTTATAAAAAGCTAAAATGTAGTATGATTAAGAAAATTTATATTGCTCAGTGTATGACATGTTTGTATTAGAAATTATAAGAAGAGATTTTCTAATTAGTATCTTACTCCCTCATGGATCATGACCTTTTTTGGAGTGAAGATGAGGACAAAATGTTCCAAAGCTTAATGTGTAGTCAAAGGAATAGAAGTAACAGTGTCTGAAATTTCACTTACTGTATGGGATAATTTGGGGAAAGCAGATATAACCAGAGTATAGAGTTACTTCTACTTGTGAAAGGCCTAGTGTCAACATAACTCTCATTTTTTTTATTGCAGGCTGCTATCCACACTGTCCAAAGAATAAGCCCTATTTTGATGAAGAAACCATGACATGTGTTTCTAATTGTGGTTGTTATGAAAATGGAAAAAATTACAAACCAGGAATGCAGATGCCTTCAAAGCAGAATTGTCAATCATGGTAGGATTAGTAAATATTTTTAAATGTTGAGTTTAAAATTGTGGAACATAATTCATCATGCATTAAGTTTTTTCTTTGCTAACAGGAACTAGGCCAGTCATAGGCTGCTGAATAATGTCTAATTTTCTTCTGTTCTGAGGAACTTAAATGATGATATGGTGAAACATTTTACCATAGAGAGATTAATTTACTACTTATTCTGTACTCTTATTAAAGTACCTTTAAATTATTATTATCATTATTAAATTAAGTAAAAACAAAATATTAATAGTGAAGACAAGAGTCTGAAAACTTTTATTAAGATATCCCTAAAATCATTGCATCAAATTAGCTAGTAGGCAAATAATCTTCTTTGTTTTGAGTTTGTTTCTGTTATTGCACTGGTGCTTGCATATTTGCAACAGTCAGCAAGTATTCCCCACATTCTGTCAGAATTGATGACGTTGGGACAAGTGCTACTAAGCCTTCTATCAAATAGCATGAAGTTAGAAGAACCAGTTGTGAAGGAGTTAACACCTGTCCTATGATACCTTTAAAGTAGCTGTAAGCTACTGTAAGCAGTGCAGTCAGGATTGCAAAGAGCTTAGCATGAAGCCCATTGGAGCTAATCCAACTTTCATGGCATGTTTTGCAGTCCATATACAGCTTTGCCTGCATCATCTATGTCACGAACGGCACTAAGCCTAACCTGTTAAATATATATCTATATTTACTTAAGTTTATTTGGTCTACAGATGCCCTCAGTCACTGTAAATAAACATATCAAGATTCAGTTCTTTAACAGATAATAGAATTCCCTTTAGAAACAGAAGGCATTCTTTCATCTTTTGGAAGTATAATGGAAATTCACTGTGTAGACAACCTCAACATCCATGATAGAGTGATCCTTTCTCAAATGATCAGTAAATGTACTGCACTTTCCCTTCCAAAAAAAATAAGTATAGCTATTGGGGGGGTAAGAACACTTCAGATTACCCATCCCCACATCTTTGCCCAGCCCCTAAAAGTACCAATAAAGATACTGCACATTTAGTATGCTGGCATAGAAGAGTTGCCTTTCTTGCCAGAAAATTGAGTGATCCTACCTCACCTGAATTTGCACAGCAGAACTGAATATCTAACTCAGAGAAGACAGGGTCCTTCTACATTTAAACACACAATGAATAGCAAAGGAAGGGTAGAAAAAATTGAAACAATAGAATGATGTCATGAACCAATATATTCACATTCATCATCTTTTTTCTTTTTTCCAGTGAATGCACAAATCATGGCAAAAAATGCAAATATGATGAATATGGTATGTTGACAAAGTTGTTTTTATCTGAATAGGATGCATTTGAGGTACTCTGCTCTGTGTTTTGGATACCAAGGAATATCACTCTCTTCTGATTTACAGAATGTGTCTGTATTTATGAGGGACAGAAATACAACTATAAAGATGTGATCTACAATACTACAGATGGCACAGGAGGGTGTATTGTTGCAATCTGTGGTCCCAATGGAACTCTTCAAAGAGTTGTCTATGAATGTCCAATCTCAACATCACCCACGACAGGAACAACGTTTCACTTCAGCACTACGCCACCTGCCACTACTTCCTCAGGTACATCCTTTACAGCCAGTGAGAGCGTATTCCGCTCATTAGGGAGTAAAATATAGCTACAAAACCATGCCCACACTCACAACATAAAATTAATTAATACAACCTCAAAATAAATTACAGTCTCATTTGTTATTAGCATTTTATTTCAGTTAGTATTTGGTTACCAAATACAATATAAGGAAATAAACATAGAAAATAAAACCACTTCTGAAACACCAAAATGGCAAACATTGCACACTGGTTTGATACTATTATTTTGCTTATCTTCACAGTGAATGATAAAAAAACAGTATCAGATTTATTATCTGTAATTGTAACTATTTCTATATCTGGAATAATATTTACTGAACAGATAATTCATTATTTTTCCTATTAAATTACAGGATTATTACTTCTGTAAAATTCCTGGTAGGGTTTGTTGTATTGATAATTACAGTACTTAAGTGGATTGCTCACATATTGGCATTGAGATACTGAAATTTTAATTTCTAGAATTCCTGTTCAGCATTCTTCAGGCTGGCAATCTCTAATTACTATGGGTGCATGTTGTTTAATGAAATAAATATTCAGTACAAAATTTAGAACTACAAGTTTTGAAATCACAGAAACCATCAGCGCTGCTGGAATTCATCAGCTGTTTTCCAGCCATTTCACAATGAGAATTCACCTGCAAAAGCTTATGGACTGCTCTCCAACCAATAAATGGTTTCTTAAGACCAGAGCTAAAGTACAAAGTGTAGGAGTGCTAATAATGCTGCATTAGATATCTTTTACGTCAAATGGAGGAGCAAAGACAATGCAGCATATTACAGGAGAAGTCAACTCATTTCAAAGAGGAAAAAAAAACAACAAGTACCTATGAATCCCGATGCATAGACTAAATCTTATTTTTTCCACTGGATTTGAATCAGGTTTTGACATTCCAGAGAGACTAGTAAATATTGAAGCAAGATACAAACGAAGCAATCACACTGATTCAAATGTAAAAAAATGTGAGAGGTTTTTTTTACCCCCAATGTGTATAAATTAAGCCAGAGACTTCTTTCAGCACTTTGTAAAAGGTAATTAGCATTCGCTTGGCAAGTGACAGTTCTAAGCACGTCAATACATTAAATTGATGAGTGATGGAATTTCTGTTCTACTTGATATTAAATAAGTACACTAAACTGATGCCCTACAGGCTCACAATGGAAGCAAATGACCTTAGGAGAATTTTCAGCCCATTTAATACAATAAAAAGAATATCTACAGCAATTTATTCTAACTTTCATGGTCTCTTCTTTTTCTATTTCAAAGTGTCACCAACTACATCAGTATGTGTTCATGAAGTCTGTCAGTGGTCAGAATGGTATGATGGGAGTCTGCAAACCCCTGGCTACGATGGTGGAGACTTTGAAACCTTTGATGATTTGAGAGCTAAAGGTTATGAAGTCTGTAAAGCTCCACGGGCTGTTCAGTGCAGAGCAGAGAAATTCCCTAACATACCACTGAAAGACCTTGGCCAAAAAGTAGAATGCAGTACAACAGCTGGCCTTATATGTTACAACAAAGATCAAATTTCAACAATGTGCAACAACTATGAAATCAGAATCTTATGCTGTATTTTTGTACCATGCTCTTCCACAACACATTTCAGCACGTCAACACCGATCACAACTGAGGCTAAAAGCACAGAAACTACATCATTTTCAACCACTACAACATCATCAGTTACCACAACTTCTGAAAGTACAACATTCACAACTTCACCTACCAAAGAAACAACCTCAGGCACAATTGAAATGAAAACAACTGTCACCACTTCTTCCGCAATTCCTCCTTGCATTAAAGAAGAATGCTACTGGTCAATGTGGTATGATGTTAGCTACCCAGGGTCGGGATACAATGATGGAGATTTTGATACAATTGAGAAAATAAAAAATGAGGGATATAACATCTGTGATAACAGAAAAGCTGTCGAATGCAGAGCAGTAAGGTTCCCTAATGTACCATATCCCCTTCTGGAGCAACACATAACATGTAATACAGAAGAAGGCCTGATATGCTACAACAAAAACCAACTGCCACCCATCTGCTATAACTATGAAATAAGATTTAAATGCTGCACAAATATAACAGTAGAGTGCGAGACAACTACAGCGCCTTATACAACGACAGAACCACCAGAAACAACCTGGACTACTTCAAAAACTTCAACTACATCATCCACAGAACTAGTGACAACACCACACCTAGAAACCAAACATAAGACAACACCACTAACAACAACTCCACCAGAAACAGAACATATTCATGTCCGAACTACATCACTACCAACCTCCACCACAGTCACGACCTCCACCTCCACGCCCTACTCCTCCACCACGCTGTCCACCTCCTCAGAAACCACGCTGCAAACTTCCACCGGCACCACCAGCCCCACGCCGACACCTACCGTATCCTCCACCGGCGTGACCTCCACCACCACCACCACCACCACCACCCCGTCCACTACCACCTGTGAACCCGAAGTGTGCTCCTGGAGTGAATGGTTCGACGTCGACTTCCCCTCCCCGGGGCCCGGCCAGGGAGACTTTGAAACCTACCAGCACATCCGGGCCGCGGGCAAGGAAGTGTGTCAGCAGCCAAAGGAAATCGTGTGCCGGGCGGAGGACTACCCCGACATTTCCATCCAATCAATCGGACAGGTCGTGCAGTGCGACGTCCACTTTGGACTGGTGTGCAAGAACGAAGACCAGGCTGGCAAATTTAAGATGTGCCTCAACTACAAGATCCGCGTCCTCTGCTGCAGCCCTAACGAGAAGTGCCCAGGCAGCACCGCCTCGCCCACCACTAGCTTTACCACCATTACTACTACATCTGAGTCTTGCTGCACCAGCACTACTTCTACCCCTGTATCAACACCCTGTTTCTGTAAAATTGGCGATGCTATTTTTTCACCTGGTTAGTTTACCTTTTTTTATCAGTTTATATATCTCTTTTTTAATTCGCTGTGTTTATTTGTCATTAGTTTTTTCTTAAATTTATGTTCAATATTTTCTCAAGGTTTACTGGGAATTGTTTTTTTGCCCCGTTAAATCTTTGATGTTTTGTTATATCTTTTTTTCTTTGTATATACTGTATTTTCTTTTTTTTTTTTCTCAGGTGATTTGATTTACAATAGAACTGATAGTGATGGATGTAGATTTTATGCCATCTGTAGTCCAACATGTACAGTTGAAAGACACACTGTACATTGCAACGTTACTACTCCCCTGACCACAAGTTCCCCTACATTGTCTACCTTAACAACATCAGTTCCTCTGCCTACTACTACTGGTTTTTCTCCCATTTGTGTTTCTCCTACTTACCCTCCCCTACAGGTATGTATTTTCTGTGTCCTTTTATGATGGTTGAAATAATATCAATGTTAGTGTGATACCAGAAAGGAACATTCTCCAGTCTTTAAACCTTGTATGTGCAGATTGCCAGAATAAGTGTTCCTCCTGCTGGGTAATATACCTTCTTTATAATTTTTTTTTCATACTGAGAAAGCAAGCTACAATAATCTTTTCTAATTACTTCTGTTCTAATAAAACACTTTCGGATGTACACTATTGCATAAATAACCAACATTCTCACTGAAATAGAGGAATATTTTTTGTGCATTTTGTTTCTTCACTAAACAGAAAAAATTAAGCTACTGTGGATGTTTGTATCTCTTTCTGTTCTCCTGCCTTCTTACCTGTACTTCTGTACACATTCTTTTTTTTTTTTGATAGTGATGGTCTATGCTGATAGTGAAGTACAGTATACATAGCTAGTATAAAGGACATCAGTTCCCTTAATCTAAGACCTATCCCCCCAAACCTCAGAATAGCTCCTCATGCAGAAGAAACAGTTGGCATCAAGGTTCCCATCTCCTTCTAGCATAAAAAAACCTTAATTGTGTAGAATATTGACAACCTGGTACTATCAGTGAAGATTTTTGTTTTAGTCTTTGCTTCATTTTGGAAAACAAAACAGTTTCTGATCCTCCATATCATGATCAGATTTATGAATGCTTCTGGTCAACATTACAAATCATTAGTACCACAAGTTGAAGAGAAGTAACACATATTAATTTACTTTCCAACACCACCATTACTGGAAACAATATAACATTAAACTAAAAATATGGGTAAAGTTCACATCTGTTTGCAAACTGCTGTGACAACAATTTTTGTTCATTTTGCAGCTTGGACAAAGATACAAATTATCCAACTGTACAGAAATCATCTGTAAAGGAGACAACAATGTAGAAGTAATTCCAACACACTGCCCGCCTGTAAAGGAAATTACTTGTGCAAACAAATATCCAGCAATACTAGTACCTGATGAAGACGGCTGCTGTTACCGATATGAGTGTCAATGTAAGCACCAGTAGATTAAGGAATAATCTTTTTTGAAAAAAAGCAAAATTTTGCATGGATTATACGGGCATTTTATTTTCTTAGGGTTGCTCTATAAATTGAAATATATTTACTTTAGTTCCTAAATTCTTTCTTCTACATTAATTTTCATGTTAATCTTCTAAACATTTTCTTTCTACCAGGTGTGTGCAGTGGATGGGGTGATCCTCATTATATTACTTTTGATGGAACCTACTATACTTTCCTCGAAAACTGCACTTATGTCCTGGTGAAACAGATTGTACCTAAATATGACAATTTCCGTGTTTACATTGACAATTACTACTGTGATGCAAAAGATGGACTTTCCTGCCCTAAATCCATTATTATTTTCTACAAATCTGCAGAAGTGGTGCTGACCCGCAAACTCATGAATGGCATAATGACCAATGTGGTAAAGTACACATTTTTTATTTCTCTATTTTTGCAAAAAAGAAATAAGATCTGTAGGTCTTACTGAGTCTTATTTGAAATAGTCTGTCAGAATATTGCATCATGGAGGTAATGAGGGCAGAGGGTATCATTAGGGAAAAAAAAGAAAAAAAAAAAAAAGATTACACCAGTATCTAAGAACAAAATGTCAGAAACAGCTTAGCACTATGCAGATATGAATATATTATGTGCATGTATGTGTATATATAACACTAGGAAACAGACTAATATAGCTGATAGAGAAGACAGAAAGAATGCTTACATTGGTGATTAATTCATATTTCATGAAAACTAGTACATTGTGCCATTCACTTATGTAAACAAACACATTATAAAGAAACATGAATGCAAATCACAAAGGTGATTCTTCTCTCATGTTGAAGATGGGTATGTATGCTTCATCAGCTGGATGACTAGGGACTGCCTCCTCTGCATAGGAAACTTCAGGCACCAGAGCCATGACATGATTCCCCCTCCAGTTCCCTGCTGGGAAGAGAGGTATAGCTGAAGAAAAGGGGTAACTGGAGGTGTCACTTCACCTTCATGATCTCAAACTAGTGCTGGTAAGCCAGTGAAAACAAAAAGTAGGTCCCACTGTTACGCTGGAGAATTTATTAATTGATTAGAGCACACAAAGAGGTCAGAGGAAAAGTTTGTCTCAATATGCACTCTACTCCTGCAGAGCCATGCCAAGTTCTCCTCACCTACAGTCAGAAAGGCATGCTGAAACAATTAGTCCCACGCCTCCCTGTGAAAGAAAACAGTAAATGACAGCTTTAACTCTTACTTTATCCCAATTCAATAAGAAGAAAGTTGCAGAATAATTCCTGACAAAAAGCTATTAAGCAAGTATGTCCATCTTCATTAGCTCATATAAGATAGAGGCTGCAAATGGAACAGCTGAGATTAATGAATAAATATGACCAATACATAAAACTGGCACCAGTGACATTTGACTTCATTTTGAATTCAGACAACTCTTGCAATGCCAAGCAACATGTAGTATAGGGACAGTGTGATTTTGTAAATATATACAAAAATAAGTTTTGTAAAGTTATTACATAATAATGATAGGAATATTTCTGTACTTAAAGAAAACCACCACTCATTTTCATATTTAAAATGTTTACAATAAACAAAATTATGAGGGATACAAAGAAAATACTTGGATTTAGAATGCTGTGCATTAGCACACAATCTGCACAAACACGGTACATAGAGGCCGTTTAGATTATTATCACACTAGCAATATTGCAATACAAGCTGAGATATTAATGCATATATATGCTGCTATTGTGATGCCAATGGGCATTGGATGTGGTGCACAACAATATGGAGTCATGCATGATTATAAAGATTAGAAAATACATTATTTAAAACAATCAGGCAGAAGCAGTGCTTATTCTGAAGTTGTGGTTTTTTTAACCCTGCATTCAGATGTACTTCAACCAAAAGATTGTCAAACCAGGCTTCAAAAAAGATGGCATTTCTTTCTCCACACTTGGCATCAACATGATTGTTGAAATACCAGAGATTGGTGCAACCATCACCTTTAGCGGGCTGATTTTCTCTGTGAAACTCCCATACAGCAAATTTGGCAACAACACTGAAGGACAGTGTGGTAAGACAGATGCACTAATTGGAGGTGGGACTCTTTCCCCACCCTACTGTGGTTATTCTCACCCACTCTGGCTATGCAGTCTCATGATTGACAGAAATTTTTAAACTGCAGTAAAATGGAAGTGAAAACAATTCTGGTCTTCAACTTCTGTAGGATCAAAAGCTCAATATTTCAGCAACGTGGTTGGTTTTTTTCTTCCTTTGGGTCTGGGGTTTTAGGTTTGTTTGCTTTTTCCCTAACCTAAATTAAAGTTCATATAACTGTAAAGAAAGCACTCCCTATGAAGCAAGGCACCTTGTACACTTCATAAGTACCTCACGTCCAAACATGATATCAGCACAATAATGTATTGTGCATTGCGGATGTGTCTAATGGGACTTACATGGCTTGTCTCTTCCAGGAACATGTACAAATAATGTATCAGATGAATGCCGCTTACCAAGTGGTAAGATCATTTCTTCCTGTCCCCAAATGGCTCATCACTGGATCGTTGATAACAACAAGTCATGCCATGGAGTACCAATACCACCAGTTGTAACCACACCTCCACCAAAGCCTCACTGCAAAACACCTCCTCTCTGCAATCTTATCTGGAGCGAGTAAGAAAAAAACTGAATGAATCCACTCTTTCTAGACGAAACTGTCTCAGTATCTTACAAGAAGAGTAAGAACTATAGCCCTAGCATGTGATAATAGCTGAAAAGGTCAGCTTAATGGCAGGATATATATAGTAAAAGGCCTTTGCAAAATAAACTTGCTCTTCTTCAGTGACTTAGGTGCCAAAGATAACTAAGCAAGGAGAGGTGAAGTCAGAAAATCAGGGATGCAACAAGCACTAAAACCCATACTCTCTGGGTTGCAACCACGCAGATTTTTGTTATCTTTCTCCCTCCCTACCTTCCAGGGTATGCTCACTCCCTCTTAGTTACACTATTAAGTAAAGACTGAACTCTAAATTTGAAATGGGCCTTCAGCACAAACCACAAAGAACCTGGTTGCCAACCAGATTAACTGAGCAGACAGAAACATCTCAGCCAAAAAGCATCCTTCATTCTTTGTACATTTTGTGTAAAACATGGAGCTCCAAAAGCACAAAGGCTTGTTTCCTGCAATATTTCCTATACTTGTGTGAGCTCTGGCAAAAGATTTTTTCCAGCTGGGTCACTTATAAAGGCCCTCTTAAACGTGCTTGCTGTAGTGTCTAATAAGTTATGAGCTATTGTATGTACAATTTTTCTATCTCTTGGCTACTTTTATCATCCCCTTTTCCTCGATCTGATGCAGTTGCCTTTTTAATGAAATTTCCAGTGTCAGACTGAGGAAGAGTTGTGTACACATACAGAAACACTATGAACATTAGCCTCTTAAGAGGAAAAAAAAAAAAAAAAAAAAAAGATCTTCAAATTTCCTAACCTTTCCTTTCCTGAATCCATCTCCCAGATTATTGGCCATTCTTATGGTTTTGTTTCTCATAATACATTTCTTTGTGAAGCAGAGAGTCACATGCCATTAACCAGGAAGAGCTATCTGACAGGAACAGATTTTATATAATGACTGGTTAACGTAAAAGGGGTTGGTTTCTTTTCTGTCTGCAGGATTTTTGCAGAATGCCATGCTGTGATACCACCAGAACCATTTTTCAAAGGCTGTGTTTTTGATGGATGTCGCATAGCTGATGAATCCATGCAGTGTTCCAGTTTGGAGATGTATGCTACAGAGTGCGCTGCTAGAGGTGTCTGCATTGACTGGAGAGGAAAGACTAACAATACATGCCGTAAGTATTCCAGAACTCAAAAATGTGTGTGAGAAATGGTAGCAATTAGTGTTTTATTCAGTAAACATATCTTACATCTAACACTTGACTACTGTCTACAAAAATGCAGTGATGTCCTTACTCACAGAAGCTGCAGATGAAGAAGGCAAAGCTGTAGTCAATTTTGCTGCAAAAAATGCATCTACTGTCAATTCTTGATCTTTTTTTCTTCTTTTTCCATACAGCATACAACTGTACAGCAAGCACGGTATACAAGCCATGTGGGCCCATTAATCCTGCTACCTGTGACCCAAGGTATGGAAAGAAAATAAACCACCCAAAACAACCACTTATATCTTTATTTTTTTCTATTTTCACCTATCTACTTTCCTTAGAAAATGGAGTTACTTCATTATGAAAAGTCCTGTGAATTTGGATAATTTATTCAAGATTTATAAATATCAGTCAGCTCTATGAATATACTCTTCCTGTTGCACTTCAGAAAATGTAAATTCTTTTGTCTCCTTTGTATCTGACATGGCAACCTTCTACATATGCTGCTCTCTTTCCTGCTTCATTGCAAAAACACTGTACTCACATACATTCCTCCCACTCTAGCTCTGTAGAGCTTCCTGGCTATGGAGTAACTGAAGGATGTTTCTGTCCCGAAGGAAAGACACTCCTGAGTAAAGACAGCAACATCTGTGTCTCTGAATGCTGTAAGTAATCTGTAGGTAGTTTGGAGAATAAATAGGGATCAGGATTGATAGTCAGGAGGCCTGTGTTCTACTGCCAGCTTCTACATGGTCAGATCATGGACAAATCAACCTCTTTAAGTTTCTTTAGTCTCCCCATCTAAAAATCAAATAATCAATATTACTTTTTTTCCATCTTCTTTCCTTACATGAGACCTACCAAGATGGTATAATTCTACATTTCAGAAGACCTAGTCTGCATATTCATTTTCTTGTTAGTTTTATCTTCACAGTATTTGTATTTGAAACTGCACAAATTTACTCCTTTATGTCAGTTTTCTGTGGTGTACATCTCCATTCTTTTTTTTTTTTTCTTTTTTCCAGCTTGTAGGGAATCAAATGGAGTATCCAGACAGGTGAGTATCACAATCAGTGTGGTTTATCAAGCACAGACAAGTGAAGCAAGAGGATATTTAGTGTTTCCCAAAACCAAAGTTTTGCTTAGGTTGGGGGAGACTTTAGCTTTTTTCCAAATGTTTGTTCTCTTTTAGTCTTAAAAATAAGTACAAGTGCCAGAGCAGAAACCACATTACTCCCTAAAAAATTTAACAGTAAGTGATGGGATATTCTTTCAATAACCATCACCTCACATACTAGAGAGGGGGGGGGTTGGGAATAGATGGTAGTAGTAGAACTTTGGCATATATGCTGCTTTTTTTTCCACAAATTTGGCACTAAAGTTACTAGAAATGAAGGGACAGATTACCTGTTGCTGATAATATTGATAGCCCACATTCTTAGCTCCTCAGCTGCATACAAGTTATAGAAATTTCTCTCTGTAACCTAATGCGCAAATAAGTACATCATACGACAATTACTTATTCAAAAATGAATGCAAAGCTCAATCACTTCTCCTTTAGACCTCTTGTATCACTCACACTAACACTACTAATAAATAGGAAGTGACAGCTTTGTGAATACGCTCAGAACTCTTCAGTGGTTTCCAGTATCTTCCCCTTATTAGCTTCAGTTTGAGGGTTTCTTATAAAATCTAAAAATACTAGAAATATGAAAAGGCTGATGTAATCAGGTATCACTGTATCCATGAATAAGTCAACTAGAAACAAATAGAATGATTTTCGTTTGCATTTATATATAATTTTTTTCTTCCTCTTTTTTTTTTTTTTTATGTAGCCAGGAGAAAAATGGACAAAAGATTGCCAGGAATGTGTCTGTGACGAAAATACTCTTAAAGTGCACTGTACAAAACACAGCTGTTCTCTGACACAACAAGTATTTTGTGACAAACCAGGTTACATGCCCGTTCAGATACCGATACCAGAAGATCCATGCTGTACCAGGACCGAGTGCTGTAAGTACTGCCTTAGTTCTTTTTCATGAGGAATATACTATATTCATTCTGGGGAACTACAGCAGTAATTTCTCATTTTTTAATACCTTGCCTTGATTTCATAATGCTTTTCTCCCTCATCCCCATTTCTTAGGACCTTCTTGCAGAGCATTTACTAGATGCCTGAAGAGAACAAATTCAAAGATTAAAAGATTTTACATAGTTAGACACAGAAAAGTAACTGGAAATGTCCTATAATTTAACACTGAACACACTAATGCTGCCACCACCTGAAACAATATTCAGAAACATTTTCTGTTTCAAAGACTGATATAAAAAAAAAAATCTTAAAAAAAAAAAGTCTTGAACATTTAAAAATTGCTCGAGAAAGTTCCTGAACCTCCGAGAGTCATCAGATTTCCCAATTGGTACAAATTTCTCTTTGGAAGTATCTCTTTCCGGCGATCACCACACCACTTCTCAGAAAATGCTTTGTTTTACAAAGGTTATAGAAAAGCCCATTCACTTTAAAAATAGCTAGGGAAATATACTGAATTAGTCATTAAGCTAGCTTGTGTAAACACCACCATATTTGCCCCATGGGAAAACTTCTGAAGTTCATGCAAAACAAAATTAGTTTCATTTAAAAATTCTGAGTTTATTATTTTCTATGTTCTCTTACATTAAACAGATTGCAACACTAGCCTCTGCCCTGAGGTCACACCCCAGTGCTTAGAGGGACAGGAAGTAGTCACAGTAATGCAGCATGGAAAATGCTGTCCTACCTTTGAGTGCAGTAAGTACTATGCACCTTCTTCATGTGTTATTCACAGCTATATTTTTCTAAGTTTATGAATACAAACCGCTTAAACGAAAAATATGCAAATTAGCTGTGTTATCATATTGGGCCAACAAAGCAGCAGTTTTTTTCACATATTTCTGTTTCTTAAAACATACACATCTATGAAACCATATTTCTTTGTTCTTTACAGGACATGGCTGTGTAGTCAATGAAACCTACTATGCAGTAAGTACACAGAGTAGCTCACTATAAAAATACACCTTCACATATATTCACAATGCAATGGTTTTGAGAGTCCTATCATGGACCATATTTTGCAGAAAGGCCTGAGATAAAACATTCTTAATTATTTAATCAAGGCCAGCATATCAACACTCTCCCTACGAGCAAAAGCATTTTCTGCTTTCCTTTCTGCATTAGCAGAATTGAATTCTAAAATGGTTATTACCAACAACAGAAACTGGCTTAAATAAAACAATGAAAATTGTATTCAAGGATAGTTTAGCCCATACATAGCTCAGCTTTGTATTAGCTGTGATGTACATACACAAAGTAACTTGCTTTTGCTGACTAATAATGACTTTTTTCTGACTTTCCCTAGCCTGGAGCTGTCATTCCCTCAGGCCCCTGTGAAGAATGCACCTGCTATGAATCCTCTTACTCAAGGCCTCACCAGGCTACTGTCAAGTGTGAGCCTGTTGTCTGTGACACAGACTGCCCACCAGTGAGTGCTATTTTGCTGTCAGTAGTTCTTACTCCACTCGGCTCAAATATCCACCAGTTGTCAGTGTCCTGACTCAATGTAATCTCCTCTCTATTTCTTTCAAAACAGGGTTATAAGTATACAAAGAAACCTGGACAGTGCTGCGGTACATGCAAGGCAGCGGCTTGTATAGTAACTGTGGGAGACATTACACGTGTGCTCCAGGTAACTATCCCTGTTTTAGCTCATTTCTGGTGAACTCTGCTAGACTTTGCACTCTGTCCTCTCCTTGTATTTGTCATTTATTTGCTGCATCTTTTCTTATGTTAGACGAATGCTTATTTGGGCAGGGGATGGACTGTCTCACACAGCTTGAATAGTACCTTGAGCCGTGAAACTCCAGTTCTAACTAAGACTTCTGGAAGCAACTGTGATACTGAACAATGGCTTTCAGAAATCAGCGTAGAAAAATACATAGATGAAAGCAATGGGCCCTTATTTGCCTTCAGCTCTGAAAATATAGCACATGTTTTGCTCAAATAATTTTATCTGTGGAAGTGGTTTTCTGCTCCAAACAGCCAATCTCAAGTTAGCCAAGAGCTTTAGGACAGGACGAGTCAGTGAAGCCAGCAGAAATTCTGCCATGTTTCTGAATGGACATACACATAAATTCTGATGAGAAAACTATTGAAATGCAAATTAATCTTTCCAAATGAGTCCACATACTTATCCTATTCACACAAAAAGCATGTCCATATCTAGATAAAAATACAGCCTCTTCACTTGGCTAACGAAAAAACATGGCAGTATGACAATATGGCAAGTAACTATCAGCTGAAATTCAAGAAAATTGTTCAGAATAATCAAACCACAATAGGCAGCAATGATAAGACACTGGGGGGGGAGTTCGTTTTTATGTAAGAAGATTTTTATTAAAGTTAATTTTAACTACTTTCAGGTTGGAGAATTCTGGAACCCACCTGGTGATAACTGTACAACTTACACATGTGAAAAACATGATGACCAGTTCATTCAAGTCCTTTTACAGAAAAGCTGTCCTGCCCTTAACCCTGATGACTGTGATCCAGTAAGTACTCTTCTACCAGTTCTCATGTTTGAAAAGGTTGCAGTGGCTAACACCAGTGATAGAAGGATCATGGTGTCCAAGGCAAATACCTAGCAGAAGCATCACACAGGATGTAACTCTCATTTTATCCTCTCTGAATCTGGTCCACATCAACTTTCATTTCAGAAAAGTACATCAAAATTAAAATGGGTGATATATCAATCCTCATTGAGGATTGACCATTAGAGAAAAGGGTACAGCATAATGTTATAGATATCTAAAAGCATTAGATGACCTAGAAGCAAGAATCTTACTGAAAAATAATGGGATTTTTATTCCTGAACTACTTAAGATTATAAATTCTTTTTTAGAATTCACTTATTGAGAGCAAAGGTCAAGGAAAATAAGCCACTTCAGTTCACATCATCGTTCAACTTAATACAGCTCAGGGTAGATTAAAAACAACCCCACACATCTGAGGAGTCAGTTATTTCATTAATTTTGTTACCCTGTCTGACATAATTCTTCACCTGTACTGACTTTGGTCACTCAGAATATCCCACATACGCTACAAGCTTTATTTCTGAAGTTTTACTACTGAACTCTGACAGCAAAGTAGTTCCAGTCCCCCTCAATGTCAGCTTTCAAAGAACTCTTATTAATATTGAATCGAAGTAGTTATATGCCCTTAATATTTAGCAGTGCTTGAAAATAGATTCTGTGTCAATACAAAAACTTTCTGGTGTCAGAGAAACTTAGGAAGAAGAGACGTCTCTGCTTTAGAATGCAGATATGAAACCTCAGTTATCTTTTTCTGTTTTCCCACTCAAGGATGACATCAAGCTATCTGACGATGGCTGCTGTAAAGAGTGCCAAGGAAAACTGAAGAGTAAGTAATAATAATTTTGTTAAGAGTAAATGTGCCTTATTAGGTTTATTAGTCCATTTTACATGGTAGATGCATAGACAGAAGAGATGAACAGACCAAGTTTGGGACCACTGCCTCGCACTGGGGTGAAAAAAGAAACAGGTGGAAAAAGAAAGGAACAGAACATTTCCATCACACACTTTAGGGCCTTGGAATATGGTGAACTATCCCATCCCCTACTGTTAAATGTTAGCCTTTTTATGGGAGGAAGAAGACTGTAACTATTCTCCAACTTGCATAGATACACTCTTTTTACGGAAGAAAGTGAAGCCAGTCCTGGGAGGTGGGTGTGCATTGAGCAGTTACCACAGTACTGCGCTTTATTTCTGCATCCTGCACCAAAGTTGCATAAGAAAAAGGGAATTTTTCATTCATTGACAAGCAGCAAGAGTCATCATTTGACCCTTAGCAATTAAAAGAGAAACACACTGTGACCTAATTTCCTATTTCAGCTCCATTCATCTCAGTTTTCTACTACAAACTATCATACACAGACACCTATTTATATGCACATATATTTTAACCTATCTTCCCTTGGTTTGTGACAACCTCAGGTTGTATGAAGCACAATACTTCTACTGTCATCAAATACCATGGATGTGTATCTCCTGCACCTGTTGAGACAACATACTGTGAAGGCAGCTGTGATGCTTACTCACGGTAAGTGCTGTAAAAGACAATCGTGGTCTCTTGTGTTACACTCTTTATACTAGTTACATAAAGCAAATCACAAGTGATTTTCTAATATGCCCAACATCCACCCAGTCATCAGCTGTTTGCATTGTGCTAACTAGAATTTTTAATAGACATGATGTTGTACTAGCTTAATTACCTCAAGACTCAGAATGTTTTAACAGCGTGTTCAGTGTCATAGTGAATAGACCTGAGTTTTGATTTTGCCCATGTAAAAGTGAGGTTATTTGTTTCTGGCTATTCTCTCATTTTGGACTGGCTTAATATGTGATCTGGATTAATTAATTTACTTTTTCTGTGACTGAATGAAGAGCTAGGTCCGCCCATTTTTACAATGAGAAGCAACTTATATTTCAGTGTAAGAATGGTAATACCAAGCAATAGTCCTACATTCAAGCACACAACTTCTGGTTATATTTAGTAATGGTTGGGACGGGCAGTGGTATTTCTCGCATAATTTCTGAATCTTTCTCTTTTGTTGGTTTTGCAATCAGATATTCTCCAGAGTCGAACACAATGGAACATAAATGCTCATGTTGTCAGGAAATCAAGACCAGCCAAAGAAAGGTGACTCTGATGTGCAGTGACGGAACCTACCTTGATTATTCATACACCTATGTGGAGAAATGCAGCTGTGTGAGCGCTGAGTGCATTCCCCAAGTCAGCACCCAGCAGGCAGCAAACCAGATAAAGGCCCCTCAGGAATAAGTGAATGTCTAAAGTTAGAACTAGAGAGAAGAAATAAGACAAGGGTTGTACATAAGACTTAAAAAAAAAAAAAAAAAACCAAAACTTTGAAAAAATACACAAGTGTCGAAAGCAGCTAAAATTTTGGATGAACAGATGATATTTTCCGCTTACAAACTCAGTATGTCCATCTACATTATTTCAGTTTTCATTACCAATATATCCCACGTTGTTTTTCATGTCTTTTCTTTTACACCTTCAGAGGTACAGCATAAGGTTATTTTGACATTTTCTGTTAGTTTGTCTTCTGAGAAGTGCTGTACCATAAGACTGAGATCTGGATTTACACTTGCACAAAGTCTATTACAAGAACAACATTCTTTTCTGGCTTGAAGCTTGCCTGTGGTGGCATAGTATAGACACTTGGCAATATGTAATATTTCCATTGACCTAGACTGACCTTTTTTATAACATTTTCATTCCAATTCATTGAGACAAATCAAAAGCTAAAGTCCAGAAAACAAACAAACAAAACCCAAGGAAAACTGTACCTCTCCGTTTCTTTATTTTTCATTTTGCATTAAGGAAAAATTAGACAGCAGAAAGCCATACCTTCTCAAAACTATGAACTCCAATATTTTGAACTGTTTATGATAGGCATATTTCCCTATATAATCTCATGAGAAAAAGAAAGAAATCCTGTGATGAGAAGCTGCTGCACACTGCTCTTTGTTTACATAACACCATCAGCATACTAATATATATATATATATATATTTCCCCAACAGGGACATATGAAGGATTTTTGTAAAATAATAATAATAATAATAATAATAATAATAATGTAAATTCTTTCCTAGGAAGCTTTTAAAAGTTGAACCATTGCTATTTATTTTGGTTTTGGAAAATTGATTTGTTGGGCCATTTCTTTCAGAATTAGTGTTATCCCATTTCTTAGTCTTAGTCATGTTATCTGGGTGTGGTATATTTTCTTCTTCTGTTTTGTTTTGGAATATTGTTTTATTCTTGTTCCTTATGAAAAGAAGTAACAATGATTAATAAATTTTAAGCATTTTACAGCGTCTCGCCTTTGACTTTTCACTGAATCCCTCACATGAGTTGCTGGCCACATAAAATATTTGCTTCCCATCCTACTATAGCCATTTCAGTAGCTCCAGGTCAGAAGTCAGTCAAGACTGTGGTGCCTAACCCCCTGTAGAGCTTTGATACTGCTTTGAGTGACAGGCACTCAAAAGCAAATACTGAAAGTGCTCCAAGCACATCACTTCAGATGCTATCAACTGGTGAACTTCCAGTAAGCAAGCACATCTTTGAGTCTGTACATATTTTGTAGCTCTGAAAGTT
The DNA here is from genome assembly GCA_035590195.1 of Aviceda cuculoides. Classification (NCBI taxonomy): domain Eukaryota; kingdom Metazoa; phylum Chordata; class Aves; order Accipitriformes; family Accipitridae; genus Aviceda; species Aviceda cuculoides. The sequence continues at coordinate 10,909,628 of JAVJGG010000021.1, forward strand.
CTCTCCCTGACAGATGAAAATTATACAAAGTATTCTAAACCAATTAGTCTCATATTTTAAAGCCCACCACAACACGTATTATCTCAAACCTGAAATTCACTATTGTAAATCTACAAGTTTTGACAGGTTACTATGCAGCTTTAGGTACACTACACTTTGAACCAACCACCATGGATCTGACTGTAGATTGTGCAATGCCAAGCAACATGTTTTACACAATTTACAGATGACTACCCTAGGATCAGTAGGGGGAACAGTCAAAAATTAAAGGTGATGACCTTTCTCCCAGCCTTCAGTTTGGACAGCTCAGTAGAGGGAGTAACAGGGTAACAACATCAGCTTTCTGCAGGTGCCCTGCAGCAGCTTAGGCCACTTTCTCACCCATTTTTCTTTCACAGAACAATAACAACCCATACGCTTCCCCTCTGAGAAGTGAGCACTGAGTTCTCCCTGAGGATCACTAGTAACATCACACTTCCTGCTGGCAAAAATCTCTGCCTCCTCCCAGCTTCCTGTTGACAAATTGTTACTTCAGTGTTTGTTTTTCAAGCCTTTAGGCTCTTCTGCTTCACAAATGAGGCCCCAGGTGGCATACTGCTCTGTTCCTTCCTCTCCACTTAACCCACCTGCTTCCCAATGCAGCACTACTACTGAATTCATGACCAGTTTGGCAAGTGACAGGTTCTCTGGCCTTCCCAGGCAAGCTAGCAAATTGTTCTTTTCCCACTCATTCTGCAGAAGGGAAAAGAGATTGTCTATAACATAAAATCAATTATTATGGTCCACAACAGTTCCTTGTCCACAGTTAACTCACTGAAATAACAGATTCCCTGCATGTTGCTTCAAGATCACTAGTTGTTTTTCCATGCAAAGCCTGTATCTCAGCAACCCAGCAGCTCCCCTCTTCCCTGGAAAACTCTGTGTGTATTAAGTCTGTGTCACCAGCCACTTCATACATGTATGTCGTAGACCAGCTTTATAGGCTTCCTCGATTTTCCTTTACATAGGCCTTATCTTTGCTCTGAGTGATTGCTGACACAGACTAGGTAATAGCTCCAAAGTAAACCTTTCTAAAAACTGGGATGAATTAGATCAGTTATATCTCTTGAAAATAAGTTGCCAATTTTTTAAACCATAGATAATAATAAAGTCAATAAACAAACAGGTGGAAGAAAGTGATTGGCTTGGTAGCTCTTTATTGACACAGGTCAGAATACTGCGCGGGTCACACTGAACTATACTACTGTAGATAATCAATGTATATTACACCAACGATAACACTAGAGGGCTCTAGGCTCACAGTTTACAAGCCTGTATGAAAATATTTTCTGTCAAAAGTGTTTCTTTCAGGGCACTTCGAAGTGAGCCACATATAACTGTTGCCTTGCTTTCAAATCATTCAGATAAACTTTGCTCTTAACTTACTCTTGAATCTACAGGCATCCATTCCATATAACATACTAAGACTTGTTTATACGTCACTTAATTTTTTTTTTTGCTTATCTGACCATCTTTGGAACACAAATAAATTGCAGCAAAGAAATCACTCACTTAGGACAGAACTTATTCCAGCTGTACAAAAAGAAAACCCCCCAACATTCAAAGGTCTAAATTCAATATTGGCTGTCAGCAGTCCTTCCTTGGGCATTCATACAATTGCTCCCCCTTCAGGACTCCTATAATGTAGCCTAACTACTGCATGACCAGCTTATTTTTCTGCCTTTTCACACAGCATTTTAAAACTCTACAGTGTAAATAACAAATCACTAATAATCACTTTTCCACTATGCTTTGTAATTATCAGTAACATATAAAATATAACCTGAAATCATATGTCTCTTCAGATTTACCACCTAGGAGTCCACTTCAAGTAATTCATTTCACTGTTAAAGCATGACGGCCAGGTTTTAAGCTACATCACATTCTGAAAACAGCTATGGAAAGACTTAGGATTGTTTGTGGCACAATCCAGGAGCAAGGCTGGTAAAAGACAACTCAAGATCGGAAACCACACTTTATAAAAGTAAAACCCAACTCAAAGGAGAGAGCTTTCTTCCTGTTCCATTGTTTTCGTTCTATCATTGCAAAAAAATATCAGCTCTGTGGCAACCAGCCAAATTAAAACAGTTTTATAATAGAACAGGGAACTAGTTCTATTTGAGCATTATTAATTTAATAATAAAACACAGAAAATACATTTTTACAAATGATGCAATGCTCACGACTATCAGATTTTTCTTTTATTCCTTACTGTTTCAAAAAATCTCTTCCTTCTTGAGTCTCAGATTTCTTTTGGCATTCATTATAACTCTTATTTATAACTACAATTTGGTTATAAGGAACCAACAAATGTTTGCACTGTTACAATAATTTTTGTTACTAACAATTATTCACATAGTTAAAATAGACAGAAATTTTGCCTGCTAACTCCTCTCCTGCTGTTACAGCCATGCATGCAAACAAAATCCCACTTTTGCCATCCTCTGTTTTAAGAAAGTAAAGGCTTTCCAGGCAGTCAAAAATGGAGCCATTAAACATGAGCAATTATAGACATCTCATGCACTAAGTCTCACAAAATGCTGTAGACAACTGCATGAGTCTAGTAGCCAATTCTGAAACTAAACCATTGCTTCTGCACTTGCACCAGCCTAACACCAAGGATACCCCTACGACTGTTACTGGTTTTCACTGATTTCAGAAAAAACAAATGCCAGAAATATTTGAGGGGAGCCTGACTCCAAGGCAAATTTGGAACTGGCCTAAGTTTGGAGGAATATTAGATGTGGATTCTGCAGCTGTTCCCTCACCCAGCAAGGAGCCAGAGAAAACCTCTCCTTCCACTTCAGCTGATCTCTAGGGAGGTTTGGGGTCAAAACTGAGCTTTATTGCATTGCTCAATGTCACACCTACTGAGGCACATGACTGCCAACTGCAACACAGGCACAACATGAGAATTGGCAGACATATTATGACAGTAGGTGATATAGAATCTGTGGAAAAGGGGTAATAAACACCATCATGGAATGACCTCCTGCCACAGCAGAACTTTCTTATTCACATTAGTTGGTGGTTGCTCTGTGTTCTGGAGAATGAGATTATTCCACCTGATGCAGTTCTATCACTTGCTCTGCTAATAATGCTTTAGTGCTTTATGACCTCATTCTAATGGAAATTCAGGTCCATTGTTCAGATATCTGTTATTTTACAGGAAATGAGCATTATAATCACACTAAATATGTGCAGACTGAAGATAATGCAAAACAATACTGAATCACGTACTTCATGGCAAGGTGCAGTTGCGTAGCATTCATAATAGAGAAGTTGTCACAGTACACTTGATCTAACAGTGACATGTAAAAAACCTTTACCTTTAGCAAGGAAGCTATGGGATCAATATAATCCATCCCTCGGTAATTCTAGACAGGATTTTAATGACCAGTATTTCAACAGTCTTTCAATCTTAGCTGAGATGCCATCAGAAGTGATTTTCCAACCTAAATCATTCTCAGATTTCCAATATACTCTGTGCTTTTCTTTTATAAATGAAAAAAAGAAGTTGGTTAGTCATTGTCAATGTATATTATGTTGTTATAGATTCTCTATTTATTTATATATATGTGTGTGTGATTTATCTTTTATCTTCAGTCTGAAATGGTTAGCACCAGAGGCTTCACACACACAGCCTGTTAATTCAGGGCAATTACTAACCAGAAATAACAGAGTAGCCTGCAATTTTGTTTCAGCCTAGCAAGCTGGAACTCCTGAAGAAAAGGCATCTCTGAAGCAAGCTTTCCAGCAGAATACAAACATTTAGCAGAAAATTCACAAAATCTGGCTTTTTACATAAACAAAGAGTAGCCCCTTCCCACATTAGCTTATTACTGATTTATTAGATCTGCTCGTAAATTCTTTCCTGAAGAGTTCCTTTATGTCACTGTCTTTGTGAGAGTAGCAGTGGGCTTGAGGGAAAAGGAAGAATATCACCAAAAAGCATTATGAACTTCAGTCATCAGACCACATGGATTCATCTGTGCCTTTCCACCAGTGCAAGAACTCACCCATGAAAGGAAGCCCTTCCATAGCAGTGGGCAACCAAGGCCTCAGATGTATTTACATAAAAGCAGCACAGTCACTGCTGAATCACACCATGGAAAAGAGAGGAGACTTCTGTAGGATCACCAAAAGAGCCAGGTAGTGGAGGGAACACAATAAAAAAGTGCACCTCATGGGAATACTTGATCTTACAGATTGACTTTATAAGTTAAATGCAGATATTTATTTGCGCAAAAATCTGGGTAAAACATTTGTTTATACTTAAGCTCCTACAACTCCTCCTTCTCCTGTGATACAACTATGCTATAAAATTGATTTAAATTATCAGTGACTTATCTGGCACAAGGAATACTTTAGCTGACTAAAAGACTACATGATCTACTCTAGTCTGCCTGTTCTCAGCTCTCCAGGCTCAGAGTACAGCACAGGGACAGTGCGAAGAATAGCTCAAGTCTGCTCAGCTCCTGTGAACCTCACAAAGCTCATGAGCTCTTCCGCCTCAGTACCAAAGAAGCCATTTTAGCACTCCTGAAGCAGAAATTCACACAAAACAGCAATCCTAAGCCACAAGGCCATCAAAGCTAACCTGCACTCCAAGAGACAAGGAAAAACCTGTCAGCATTACAGTGACGTAACTACAGTGGACATGATATTAGCAGGATCTCAATTTACCTCACGGGAAAATACAAATATGCACTGTGACTAATCTCTGAGATGTTCAGGAAACTATGAAAATAGCTTGGAGACTCTTTTTTACAGTTCATCCATCCCAACTGTATGGATGTTCAGTTTCCTGAACATCCCAAATGTCTCAGTAAGCACACCTCACTTACCCAACTGTGGAAGCACATTTGAACAACACACAGGGATTAGAAGTAGACAAAAGTTACCAGAGAGAGACAGAGACTTTCTCCTACCTTGATTCACTCATTCTGGTATGGTCACACTGGTGTTATTCCATGATTTTTCTAGCACACATGACAGGAGTATCAGGCCTTCATATGCTGGGAATCAAACACAAAGTAGAGCATGAGGATTATGATCTTTCTTGCATTTATGATAGCAGCAATAAAGAAGAGACCATCTTTCTAAAGACAGGTTATTTTTTTCAAGTTGTCAATTCACTTTAACCTCAAATCTCATTTGAGATTAACCTGATCTGGTGACGCGGCCAAGCTAAGCATTCAGAAACTGCCCATAATAAAGCTGCCCAGTAGCAAATTGCTTCAATCCCGGTGACTGTGTTTTTTAAAAGCTTATATCAAAGATAGAATTAATGCAATGCATTACAAATAATTTCTCACACATAATTTAGTCACAAATGTCATTAAATAATAAAGAATCAAACCACACTGTGCCCCACATGACTCTTTGAAAACTGCTTTTACAAGGGCTCAGAGTAAAAAGTGTGGGATGAAACAAGTTTACCTGAATGTGCCACAACTTTTTCATCCATGATGTAAGAGCAATTTGGGAGGGAGGAAAGAGAACAACCACCCACTGCCTTCATAGAGCTTTTCCCACTCCAAACACCATCACAGCTGTCACAAACCATTGAAGATAACGCTTCGAAAAGGTGGCAGCACAGCAGCTGTGAGGGGCTGGGCAGAAGGAAGTTGTGTCCTTCCCAGGGCCTAACCCCAAACTCAGCAAGGTCCAGGAGTGTCCTCCTGAGAAATATTGAGAAATATAACAGATAAGGGATGCCCTTCCCCGGGTGGCCTTCAGGTATGTGGGGGACGTGGGGCACCAGCAGCAGGAAACCTCTTGCTCCTGGGTAGCTGGCAGCTGAGCAGCTAAGGTGGTTGGCCCGAGGTGTGCCACACTCCTTGGCTGTCATCAAGGCTGGGTAAAGCCCCCAAGGATGATGTCTGCCTGAATGTGAGGTGCGGCCTGCCTCCCAGAGAAAGTGCAGCCTTTCGTGGGGGCTGCCGGCCATAGCTTACCTCAGCGCAGCCCCCCTAGACGGAGGGGTGACTGGCACCACCCTGGCAGCACCTTGTACCACACATGCAGTGTGCCTGCAGCTCCAGGGATAGCAATTCACCATCGTCATCACTTCTTCATCAGAAATGCAGTGAGGTACGTAGCTGCAGCGCTATACTGCCACTTCTTTGGGAAACCTATTCTGAGAGGACTTGGCAAGTCTGCTGTGTTTCTGCTCATGGGACAGCAACCAAAACTGTGCCTGAAATGCCTGGGAATTTATTTTCCCCTTTCTTTTAATTGCTCCTTTTTTTTGTTTGGTTGTGTTTTTTACAGGAATTTGGGGTGGAACAACCCCATCCTCCCTTCCAAGCAGGCACCACAAATTAAATCCTAGGGTTTGCACCCCAAAATGACTTAGTGGAGCACAAGCTAATCTGCCTCAGCAAGATAACATGTTAACTCATACCCAAGATTACATGTAAAGTGTGGAAAAGCGCTGGTGGCAAACTGCCCCCCCCTCAGGCCCTGGTAGGGCTGCTGTGGCCCTGCTGCAGCCCCAGGGCCAGCATCCCTTGGCCCCTGCAGCAACGGCATGGCAATGACCTGCCTCCCTCCTATGTCCTCTGTGGCAAAGCACACACCATGCAGTATTTATACAGGTGGTATAAATACACAGTATTTATACACAGGTGAACAAAGAAACTTACCCCACCATTCTCCATAAAGTCCAGTTTCTAATGTCAATGGAATTTGGTACGGTTTTAGCCTCCTTAAAGGTTAAAAGAGAGAAAAATGTCTCCAGCTGTTTTTTGAATGTTCTTTTTCCAACCTCTCTTTTTATCAGCGAGTTTTTGCTGATTGATCCTAGTTGCCTGGCAGAGCAAAGTTGCATAGGTACTGCGTTTTATAGTGTGCCTCAGCAGATGCTCCCCTGTCTCTGCCTCGTGCACATTTCTGCTCTGTTCACAGGGCCTTCAGGCAAGGCTGAACGTTCTGTTAGTTTAGATAATGGGCTGAACCAGGGCAGTATAGGAAAGGCTCAAAGCTGTACATATTCCTCTCCATAAGGTGTGCCAAACTGTGTTCTGGTACTGGTGAGAATCTGGTGTGTTATACTAATGAACTCAGGTATCCCAACTGCAAAAGTAATGACCGTCAAGATCAAACAGGTCGCTTACAAGGAAATAGCAGAATGTATGCAAGCACAGCCTGTTTGCCACCTTACCAAACCTTGTTTTTATTTCTTGAGGCTATGTCTGTCTTGTTATTTATTCTTCGTTTTGTTCTTAGTATCCATTGTATCATGCAGCTTAATGCATATTTGTACTGATGATTATATTGCATCTCTTCTGTTTTATGATATAGGCTACTGTTTCATTCTTACTGACATGTATGTTTTCTTAAAGTTCCAAAATACATATTTGAAGCATTTTTTAAAAAACAATAATATGTATTTATATTTTAAATTAAATCCATAAGTTTTCACTTTTCTGAAGAAACTATGTTATTAGTCTCCAGGAAATATAGCTAGCTACTTTCAGAATCATGAAGGAAGTTTTTCACAGTTGTGCATTTGATTTATTCACCTATCAGTTGATGCCTAGAACATCATTGGTCTATCTTGTCAAACTTTTGTACAATACAATAGCAAACAGAGTGTTTCGCTTGAGGCAGCAGGTTATTTTGTTCCTTTCTCCCAAAAAGTTGTGTGTAATCTAGGATGTGACTAATATTTCAGCTGTGTTAGGCAATCTGCATTGATATATATGAACTCTCACGTTAAGAGTACTTTCTGTGGTTAGTGCACAAGGATCCCAAAGGGGAAAGGATCTGTTGGGAAAGTGCAGATTTGTTGTCTATCACTGTTTTCTATTTCAACCAATTTTTTTCTTCTTATTTTCAGTAATCAATCTGGAGCTACTTGTACCATTACTTTTCTGAAGTCTGTGCAGCCTTCTCTCTCTCAAATGAAGGTCATCGGTAATATAAGGTTTGTAGGTAGAGATAATGTTTTATTGGCTCAGCTGGCATAATTGGAAAAATTAGGCAAGCTTTTTGGCACAGAAGCCCTCCAGTCATCTTCAAAAAAAGGTGACTAAATATTTTGCCATCAGAGAGTTATTTTTTAGATAAACCTACCTAAGGATGTGGTAAAATCCAGCAAAATCCTACTCTCCTAGCCCATTCAGCTGAAGCCAGGACTGGATTTGCACACTTAGGACAGAATTTGGCCCACAGTCAGCTTCAGGAAAACATTTGCATCACTGACACTTGAAGAAAAATCTGGCATTATTTTAGTGATGTGTTTAAAGGCTTGATTTCTCCATGTACTTCTATTCTACTATAGACACTGTAAACAATTAGTACTACTACTATAATAATAATAATATTATTAGCGTATATATATATTAGTACATATAGAAATGTATATACATTGCTAGATGTAAAAGGGACTTGTAGGACTGACTCCCATTAGCTGTATTGGTGCAACGTTGTTTTTTTACTTCGAGCATACTGTAGTGTTACATTTACATGGCTATACACTGCATAGAAGACATATACCTATGTAACAACCATGTAGACAAATTCTAAACAAGCAGTCAGTATTTTACCTGTAAACACATCCCAGAAAGGCTCCTGGGTCTTGAGGCATTGCTCCCAGTGGGAAAGATTGGTCCTGCTGCTATTAACATTGGTGTGTTTGGGGCGGTGGTGGTTGTTTTACTGAATCTGGTTTCATGGTAGGTTGTTTCAGGGTCCTCCACTTCTATCCATGCATGTGACATCATTAGTTGCTGGTAGTGGACAAAATCCTCCTTCTAACTGGAAAAACTGCTTTGCCCTTGAGTTCTGCAAAGGTTGAGAGTAGTTGTCATTTTATCCCTGATAATAAGTCTCCTATTCATTTTGACAAAGGCTTAGGTATTTAACAGGCGTCACACAAACTGAATCCATACAGAGCAAACAGTCAGACAGAGACTGCCATTGTGGATGAGTTGTATTACCTTCAGCCTTGTGCCTAAAAATGTCATTGAGGTGTGGTCTTGGCTCTACTCTGACACAATGCACATGCTGACAGATCAGAGCCTTGTAAAATAATTGCTGGTAGAAAAAGTAAATCCTCATCAAAAACATACTCTCTGATGAAAAGATCAATATAAGTAATCAAGATGCTCTGTTTGGAAGCCATGTGAAGGCTACAGGAACACAGAAGAAGGACTGGGAGTTTGGTTGAAAAATTTCTGTAAAAATCATGCAACAGCATGAGTAACATTCGTTTATAGGAGGGAATGAGTAGCAAGAAAAGGGTGATCCTACTCTGTCTACTCTCTCTTCCTCTGTTTTTTCTTTTTTTCCTCTCCATGTCTTGGGGTTTTTTTTCCAGTTCTCTGACTGCATTTCATTAAGAACATTTCTATTTGGGGGCTGTGGGGTACTGGTTCTTAGTTGTCAACTCAGCAACTTTTTTCAGAATTTATGAAACTCTAAACTCACAAATAGCTGTGTTGGAACAAGTGGGATTACTTATGTCTGTAAAGTCAGATTCCACCTAATACCCAATTCCAGTCCACATACTTATTCAGAAAGGTAGTTTAAGATCATATACATTTCAGAATAAACTAAATGCTTGCTTTGGCATTAGTGTTACCCCAACACCTAAGGACCCCACTCACATGGACTAGGATTTTCCTGTGCCAGGCACTATAATATACTATGGTCTAAATCAGTTCTTTGAAATATGCACATATATGCTTTGCCAAACTAGATTAGAGTTTCATCTTGTTTAGATCTCTCTGCATTGTCCTATTATTATTTATCTAGATATTTATTAAGCCATGGTGGTGTAGTAGAATGGCATGCAATTACTCTCTGCTGTGCTGTACAAACATGAAACGTGAGAATTCTTAGAGATAAAAGGTAATATAAAGACACGGAAGAGAGGAGAGAGGGAACAGTAATAGGCATCTAAGGTTACCTGTACTATTTATGAAACTTAAAGGAAACAGACAACTGCCTGAAACTGGGATTTTGCTAGTCATGTCAGTAGTAGTATGGCCCCTGCTCTGCTAGTTTTAGGACAGTAGTCACAGTGTTCCTGGAGTGAAGAGCAGTCACCAAACAGAGGAGGGGAAACAAAGCTGACTAGAGAGAGACACTTTTCTTAAACTCCAGCAAGCAATGTCATTTAAAGGAGACTGAGGTACAAGGATGTCCGCACACCACCTCCAAGACAAATAAAATTCAGAAGCATGACGTCCTTTCCATGGCTTGCTCAGCACAGTACAGAAAAGAATTCTTTATACAAATAGTTATAACATCCCATTCATTTTCTAACTTTCTCAGCTCTTTCCTTGATGTGCTATGTTGGCCACTGCCACAGATAGAGTATTGGGTTGGATGGACGTTTCCTCTCATTTGCTGTGGTCATTCTTATACTAAATTAACAGAGTGGAAGTAGTTCTCATCTGGATAAAACCAACGCCAACTTACCTACTGTTCTTGTTTTACGTTAGCGTTGGGGGAAAAAAACCTCCAACTTATTAGCAAAGCAAACACATATTTATCAGAAAGGTTTGATTCTGTTTCCCAGTATCTAGTTTACTTTTCTGCTGAATTACAGAATTAAGAGTTTGATTTGGCATCCATTGAATGCTTTACCACACAATGGAAATACTGGGATCTCTGAGCTAAACGTAACAACCTAGGATGGCATCAGCAGTTGTATGAACAACTGCTATTCTTGTAAATTCTAATGAACAGTGTTTTGCCCTTCAAGTCTAGTTGTCAAGACATGCTTTTTAAAGAGAAACAAGATCCCCCCAAATTCCCTTATCCTGCAACACATTGATTTGTTAAATGATATATCAAGCAATTTATTCTTGCCACTTTCTAAACAGGTGGATCATTCTGACTGAAATACTTCCTGCTCCTCCTTCCAAAAATACTTGGCACAAGTAGATCAAAAGTCTGTAAAATCTCAACTAAATGATTAAAAGCTTGACCACATCATAGCAATTGGAAAGAGGGTCTTAACATGGAAAATGTTGTATAATCACATCTGGCAGTGCTGTAAGGTAAAGATATAAGAAACATTCAGGAACAAATCAAAACTACAGTGGGTCATGTTCTAGCTAATGTATAACTGATGGTTCAAGATACTAATTCATACCAGTAGATGTGCAGTCATTCAGCTTCCACAATTCTACATTAAACATTGCCTTGGAATAGGAAGGGTTTTGCCCGCTTAGTAAGCCAGCATGTGAAAGGATACAATCACTATCAAAGTATACATTATTAAAGGATTAATAAAATTTGTAAGATCTTCCATAGAAGTCTCTTCATTGATTTCAGTGGGAGATTAATAATGCTCTACATACGTTAAATTCTTACCCAGCTGTGAAGAATAGAGGATATCTAAGGTTAATCACTAAAATACAAGTGCAAATTCTTACGTTTTAGCAAATTAGCATAATTTAAGAAAAATATGAATTTGCATAGATCTTTGTCATCACTTTCATTATCTGGATCTCTGGACCACAGAAAAAATATCCAAACAGTTCTTTTCCCAAAGTATTCTTCGCTAAATCAATTCAGCTAATCTTCCTGCCTGTAAGCCCACAGGAACAACTTTCCCACATTAACATTTAAGGGCCATTGAATAAAAGAGTTCTGAGGAAAATGATTTTTAAAATAAGTTTTTGTGTAGAACTGACTAAATTACATGCATAAATATACTTCCATTTTTTTATCTTCATGAGCAAATATTAGGTAGAAGAGTGACTAATTAGCAGGTACACCCAAAGGAACAACCATAAGAGTTTCCTGACATTCTCTTCCCTTCTCCTTGGTTTCAAACTATAATATACCAAAGGTTTTTCTCCATTCAGAACTTTTATATTGGTTTGATCCACAAACATCTTACCAAATAATTCTAGAGCCAGATGTCTTCTTGGGTACAGCTAACATCTCTGATGTACAGAATGACCTCATTTAATTGTTTCATGAGTAGTCAAACTGGAAATTCTTTCCCAAAGTCCTACTCGATATATACAGGATGTTGTTTCTGTTAGGAGCAAAACAGCACTTTGGAAAAAAACACTGGATTGTCCAGGGTGTATATACACCATGCTCTGTGGTTGAGACTACCTTAACCTTCACAATTAAGGTGTGTTAATCCAACAATAAGTTTTATTACATACAAGAGTCCTAGAAGGTTCCCTCACAGTTGACATGATTATGTTCAAACTGAATACAATGGAAAAACTCCTCATCAACTTGAAAGGGAGCAGAAAAGAAGTCAATTTATCTCTCAAATGTATAAAATGTGCCCAAAAAGTCCTTGAGTTGTCCGAGTTGGTGGCTTGAAACTTTAAACATTACTTTGAAATTATCTTTGGAAATGTCACAGAACCACTGTACCAAACTGAGTGCTGCTGTGACCTGTGACCCATAAAGGGTAGACATAAGGCATTGCATATACCTCCATGTATGGAAGGACATGGCAGAGCAGATGTTTGGCTTCATCTGAGCAATACTCAATACAGTCAAAGCAGGAAGCGAAGTAGAACAAGAGAGGACTACTTCCTTTGCTCAGATTAGGACAACCTAAAAGCTACTTTAATTTGCTCCTAGTGCCAAGATCTAACAAAGTCATTGCAGGTGGAAGAGCCCATTCCTACCCTCTGGGAAAAAGGTTGTCATTTTTATTAGCAATTTTCAGTAATTAGGGTTTTTTACTCCAGTAGCAACCAGTATCAAGTTCCTATCATACTAGTATGTAAATGTAGAGACATTTATAATAAAATTCTTTTAGCCATGCAAAAGATAGAAGGGAAATCACCCACACAGAGGAATTTTGCACATTGGCATTCTGCAAAGAAATCTTAAAGCTGAAAATAAATTCAAGGACTCCTGACTCTCAGCAGATTGCCATAGTCACTTTTGTAAGAGACCGCAGCCCCACCAGATTCCTGTTAATGATCACACTGCTACTTTCATTCTGAATTACAGCCAATTTATTTTGATATTTTTTCTCAATGTTTCTTGCAATATACATCAAGATTCTTACTGTGAATTGTGTCCTATCCATATTTATACTCAGACATACACAGAAATATCCAGCTTTTGTTTCCCAAGTACTTTGAATGATTTGCAAGTGGTTTGAAATAGTTATCTGCTTTACCTACCCTATCAACAGACGGGTTAGGAGACATTGACAAGTTGTTTCAAACACTTCATCTTAGTCCTCAGCACTGGGTATATGGTATATTATGCTCTACAATGGGCTACACTATCTCAGGATAGTATGGGTATGGGATACCCTAAGAAACATGTAATGATCTGTAGCCTCCTTTTTTCATTATGATGGGAAATTTCAAGCACTTCTATATGCAATGTTATTTAATAAGCTACTTTAATATTTACTCATGACTTAGATGCTATCAAAAGAATAGAGTTAACAGGTTTGAGTAGTTACTTGAGCTACAATAATAACAATTGCTGTGTGCAGCTTATCAGAGCTGAAAGACACATCTTTATGGAACACAACTGTACTTCTGCTTCTCCAGTCCCTTTCCTGATATTTCTGCTTCTTTGATACCCATATTATGCCCTTCTTCACTTTGCCTTTTCAGAATGGCAAGACATGCTTCTGCAGCCAGAAACAGTGATTGACAGGCTGCTTTAGGAGTAGATGGCAAACATGTCCAAGGATCTTATTTCCACGAAGGGCCAGAAAGCATGAGGTGCTCTTGTGTGGAGGCGTTTATGAAGCATTAGGCAGGGTGAATACTGGAGTACAAGTAGCGGTGTTGCAAGCAGCACAGGTTGAGTTTAAAAGGAAGTTGGAAGGCCATTTGGTAGGACATTTTGGTGAGTACAAACAGCTTGGAGTTGCAGAGGAGGCTGTTTGTTGTCTGTGGATAACAGTGGGATTGAAGAGTTAGGCAAAGGGGTGAGGGCTGCTATAGAATATGCAGCAGAGGTGCATGGAAATGTGTCAGCAAAGAAAAAAAAATAGAGTGGTGGAGAAAAAAGCTGTGTGTAGCCCTTTACACCATTGCCTGCTGTTTCCTGAAAGAGAACCAACAAGCTCAGCAATGAGATGGCAGCAAGATTTTTGTTCCCAGGGACTAGTTTTCATATTGAAGTCTACACTTCCTACATAGGATCCAAAGAGTTCATACCTTAACCCACACATTTAAAGAGCTCCTATGTGCAGTGACATGAGTTTCATAAAGAGCCTGTGATGGGCAGGTATTTGGATGACCTTCAGGATCTCAGAGCACCTCTTCAGCGTTGTATAGTCTCCTGTCTTCACTAAGCCACTTTAATACCACACTATCTGCATTTAATCTGATCCTCAAGCTTCTTATCTGTAAGCAGGGTACCTGAGTATCTTTGGCTATGACATACAAGAATGTAAATGAGATGAGAATCTTGCTCGTTATGTTCAGAAAGCTGTAAGAATAGTTTTTACTGTTCTTTGCAATGTTTCTACAGATCAGTCAGCACGATTATTGAATGTGGTCCTAAAATACAGTTAGGTTTGGATGAAATAAAATTGCTAAAGTTGTGGACACTCCCTTCTTCTTTACAGACATATGCCACAGAAATGAGAAGTGAAGCCTGATTAATTTCAAATTCTCCTTGGGAATTTGAAACTAGAAGTGAAGAAATGAACTCCCTTACAGCTATCAGGATCATCTCCTTCAGCAGCTGATATATTAATTATGGTAAACCAGCAGAGCAGCATGCATATACATGCATACACCAAAAGGTTACAATGTGCAAATAACGAATAGAATGGGTGACTTGCAGCCTCTCCCAGAGCAAAGCCTGACTGCATGAGATCCATCAACATTCTGCTTTGGTCGTTAAATACCATATGCAGAATGGCAATTAATTTAAAACAAGTGTGAGTTGCTTTGCATGTTCTTTCTGTTTGCAGGGAACAATTCTTAAAATTAAAACTCACCTCAGCAGTAAAAGAATAACAGTAAGTAATACTGCGCCATTACTTTGAAACCTTTTGCTCCAACTAGAAGCATTCAAACAGTGTAGTCAGAGAAACATCAAAAGTCTTACTGTGAATTTTGTCTTATCCACATTCATACTCAGACATAAGCAGAAATACCCAGCTTTTGTTTCCTAATACATTGAATGAGTTGCAAGTAGTTTGAAACTCAGTTCAACTGCTCCAGCAGTGGCAGGCAGCACTTTGATGTCCCATAATTCTTGCTTGGTCTTAGAGGATTATGTTGCAGTCTGTGGAAAGTAGGAGCTTGCTTACCTCTATTCCTGCCTAGCTTCTTTGTCTGATTAGACTGGGGCAAGAGAAATAACACCAAATTCACATCCATTCTTTGCCTCTTTTATTCCGTTTGCTGGCTGCAGAACATACTCAGCGACCAGGTGCTGAACTCACCATCAGCCTGGACTGTGTTTTGAATGTCTAGTCCGTACTAGTGTTTTGACAGATAGCATTCGGAGAGCATTGTAACAGGGTAATATAGCCACAGCTACACAGCTCACAGCCCTTCTCCCCCATGAATATGGCAGCCCTTGTGATGTCTTATGTACAGGACAATGCCTAGGGATTCAGAAAATCCTACTTCTAGGAAGCATTTGATGAAAGATGACTACATGTATAAAAAGGAATTAAACTAGAACACTGATTCCCTGTCCCTGAGCGGACAGAAGAGCATTTAATGATCTCATGGTGTTTTTTAAACATTAAAGAGGAGTTCTGAAATTGAAATAGAAAAAGGTATGGAAAAGAAAGATTGAAGCAGAATTGGTAGGAAAGGGAAAAGGCTTACAGGTGCTACTGCAGCATCTAGATGTGCTACAAGAAGAAAAGGAGGGATTGTATGAAGTCCTAGAAGCTCCCTCCAAAAAATTTCATGCAGCAAATGTTAGCTATAAAAGATGTGTTTTCAGTTCATGTACCCAAGAATTTTGAGAAGCAATAGATCATAAACCACAAAAATTAATTGATTCCTGTAATTGTCAAAATTTTAGAAAATAATTAAACTCATGATGGATAATCTTGCACAAAATGGTGACGAAATTTTGGAGCCGGGTCATTCACTGACCTGGTTCGCTGTGAGGGTCATAAGAGTGGCAGGGCTGGAGCAAGGGAGGGAGTGGTCATGTGTAGCCACTGCAGGGAAAAAGGAGATAGCAGCAGCTCTGCTTTAGGTGGGTTTGAACTTCCTGGGAACCACGTCTTAACTAATGGGGTAGAACAGGATGTCACAGGTGTCACAGAGGAGAGCAGCAGGAGGAACTGCTGTGGTCATCTGCACTGATCATTAGCATCAGCCATCACAAAACAGATGGACTCTGCTGCACACTTGGTAGCCCACAATAAAACTGTATTGAGCTTTTATTTGCAAATTGAGCTATTCCAGGAGTCAGTTTGCATAAGACTTTTCTCAACTTGTAGATTTGTCTCATATTCTCTATTGACGATAGAGAGGGAAAGAGGGAGCAGAAGACCCGTGAACTGAAAACTGAATTGTTGCATTGCTGTTTGTCTGCTCACAATGAAGCCAGGTAACTTCCATTAATCTGAAGAATAGGGCAGACAAGGAGAATAAGGGATGAGAAGCTTGACTCCTTAGGCAGAAGTTCAGCTGAGCCTCTAAACTCAGTCAGCACTGCAGGCAGGAATTAAACTTAGAGCCTGGTCCCCACATACAGTCTTCAGACTGAACTTAAAGCTACCTACCAATATGGGCATAAATTCAGTCTGTCAAGCAATGAGGATATGACATGCAGCAGTAATAAGCATACTCAAATCTGAACAGTTTTTCATAGAACAGATGCAGAAATGACTCACCAAGTATCACTGAGAAAGTCTCTTAATACAGGGAAAAATACACCAAAATGTGTTCAACAGCAGATTCTGAAGTAGCCAAAGAAATGTAAATGAAAACTTGAGGGTGCTTTGGAAAAAAAATAATTAATACAATGAGGGGCTACATGCAATTACTGGGGTAGGAGAAATAATTATGCCAAGCTTGTGGAGAAGAAAAACAAAGGAAAAAATGAACTATATCTAAGTCTCCCACCAAGGATTCAAAAGGCCAGATTTGCCTCATGTATGTTATTAGTATCTGTCGTGGTTTAACCCCAGCCAGCAACTAAGCACCACGCAGCCGCTCACTCACTCCCCACCCCCCAGTGGGATGGGGGAGGAAATCAGGAAAAGAAGTAAAACTCGTGGGTTGAGATAAGAACAGTTTAATAGAAC
>JAVJGG010000021.1:10926969-10965847 GCA_035590195.1 Aviceda cuculoides
CTGAACTCAAAACACAGCACTGTACCAGCTACTAGGAAGACAATTAACTCTATCCCAGCTGAAACCAGGACAGTATCACACAGAATAAGCAATTTATGAAATTAAGAAATGATGCACAGGTAAAGCAAAAGCACATTAACATTTAGGACAGTGAATACCAAACAGATAACAAAGCATCAGTGGTGATATTAGTCCGGAAAGGCATACTCAGCACTATGCAGAAGAGGAAAACAAAACTGAAATATAGCCAGACAAACCAAATGAGAGCTATAAACACCATCTTAAAACTGTGAGAACCAAGCAAACACTGAAGTTGAAAAACCTACCAGCTGAGTTTTTAGATAGCATATACAATGGAAAAGTTATGCTTTCAACTGCATTAAGTGCATGATGAACCTAAGGACATTAAACCTGGTAAAAATAATTCACTACATACATATACACATTTTCCCAACTCTAAAAAAAAAAAAAAAAAATCACCCAACAATCAAAAATACTGAGATAAGACAAGGCATGTCAGCTTTCTGGCAGCAAAGCTATTAATTTTTTTCCAGATATTTTTACAGGATGACAATTAGACAAAAAAATGATTCAGTACAGCTGAGTACTCACATAGTTAAAGCCTAGGAACAATAATTACAGTAAGAAAGGTGTTGAGCTCACCTGGGTTACATACTGACCATGTAGAAGTCAAGCAAGCTGTGCACTTAAGAACAGCTATTACATTTGAAAACCACAACATGAATGACCACATTTCATTAATTCAATATGAAATGCAGAGAAGCCATTGTTGCCAAGGCATTAAACATGAGTTTCATTTCTTTTTCTTGCATTTTTCATTCCCCTTAGTTACGGTGAGCAGAGCAAGAGCTCTGCTGTTCCTCGCCTGCCAGCTGTTCAAGATACCAGTTACAGGCTCCTTTTCCAGATCCTTTAAAACAGAATCAAGAAAAGGGAAGACAGCACAACTGTGCACTTAAGGTGTCACTCTGTAATTAAGGAACTGTGACTAATGGCACTGAAAAATGAGGCAATTTACTTAATTTCTTCTAACCTTCACTACTTTTATCTCTCACTTGTTTTCCATTTAGATGATCTAATCTCTACAGCCACAGTTTTCTTCCACATTCCTTAGTACCTTGCATAACCAGTGCTAAAGTTACTGTAACAAACTAAAAAGTGCTAATAACCATATACAGCACAAAGCTCATCTGCCATTCACTGTAAGAGTTTAACACTATCTCCACATGCTTTTCACTGTGAGGTGAAAGCTGTGTGGAGCTTTGTTTTCCATGGAGAAACGTCTCTGAGATTTCTCAAGTGGTGTGACATGTTGTACTAAACAGAAAATAGACTATATGTCACCTATTCCAAGAACCAGGGAAAGGAGCCTATGGACAAAGTGTGTCCACCAGTTTCTTCCACAGTGGCAGTGCATGTATTTATTAGGGGGAAATTAACAAGCCATTGAAAAAAGGGGGGAGAGTGAGCATGGATCCCTGGGTAGGGCTGGAAAGCGAAACCCAGGTGAGTCACCTGTAGACTGATGAAAGGAAAGAACAGTTGAGGCTATCAGAGAAAGGTGAGAAAAGCATGAGCAGAGCAAGCCAACAACAGCAACTAAACCTCTACAGAGCTAGCTTGAAAGGGTGTGCTGGATCCTCTGCTTAGATTAATGCCAACTTTGTTTACGCTACTTGCAGACTGTCATTACTTTATATTGCTATCCACACCACAATAAATATTCTCTTCTCTAACCAATCTGACTATTCATCCATTTCCCCAGTTCACATGGCAGGCAAGGACTTTACAGCTCTGAGGCACAATGCAGCTTTACCCAGGTCCCAGCTACCTCTGGTTTATCACACTCGTAAGGAGGTAGAAGTTCGCAACACCAGTGGAGTTGTAATTTGAACACAGAAGGTTTCATTAATGGCCTTAATACTACCACTTTCTAACTTCTGGATGCTTGCCTTTGCCACCCTCATATTATATGATCTACTTTCAGGCTGTAATTATAGTATTTATAGTATATATGATATCCACATTTTATCTGGCATTTGAAATTTTGCATTAAATGGGTTAAATCAAAATCAATGGACAAATCAATGTTTCAAATTTTGTCCCTATTTCTATGCAAGAAACCGGGAAGAAAAGAGAATTGGAGAGATAATATACGTTGTCAGAATTATGGGTCAACTAACATATGTTGGATTTACTGTTTACAAGAGGTACTTTTAGTGACCAATCCATTGGTATAGATTTTTGATACAAGATCAAAATAAGAGCCAGAAGTATATGTGTAAGCTGGGTCCTTGGCTGTTGTAATTAATTTCCAATAACCTCCTATAACATGAGCTGGTCTATATCAACTCTACAGATCTATTCTAAATTTATTTATGTTATTTGACACTGGGATGTCAAGATAACCTTCTGGGTTTCACAGAACATTAAAACTGAGAAAAACAGACAAAAATGCAGGAAAGAAACAAAAACGCCTTCAACACCTCCCTGAACATTCCCTTCTGCAAACAAGAGTGCTTTGTTTTAGTGACAGGCAATACCAAAACTGTGGTCCCTTAGTGGATTCCTGGTGTACGTTAACAATAAAGACAGCTACGTAAGTTTCTGTTATTAAAATACTTGAAAATTGCTTCTGGGGTTTCTTACCCGTCATACAACTGAAGAGGACAGCTTGCTCCTCCCTATCTACGTAGGTAAGCTTTTTTCACTGTACCATCTGGGAAACTCAAAAGTCCTCCAACTACTTTTTTTTTTAGTCTACAAGAACCACTTGGAGAAACCACCCATGTGGCTAATGAATGTGTTTACTTAAACCCTTCTGGTTTTCATGATACTCTCATCTATAGATATGATTCCCCCAGCGATCAGTAAAATCTCATAGCCTGATAACTTTCAAAATTTCATAAGCCACCTAACAGAGTGACCTGAATTTCTTCTGTACCTGTTTTGTTATTACCAATTTCACCCACTCCCTGTGGTGGAGAGGGAGGAAGAGAAGGAGGCTGTGTGGCTGGATAAGCTGAACATCATTTGAATATCACTGCTCCCTGGAGATCAAAAATTTCAGTCTGAGCAGAAGCAATCATAACAACTCCAGAATATGTAAAGATTTGAGAAATATATCTGAACAACACCTTTGAAGAACACCTTCAAATACAACTGGGACAAACTTCACAACAGCTATATAATACTGTGCACTGGTAAATGTTTAGTGAAGTAGTGTATTCAAGTTTGACATGCATTGTTCTAGCCGTAAAGAGTTATAATGAGTGAAAACTAAAAACTATCTTAGAAAAAGAAAGAAATGTTTGATATGAGCACTCTGCTTAGCAATAACTCCAGTAAAAGAGACAGGGCAAAGGAAAAAACAGCCTTAAGCCCACTGACATACCTAGTCATCCTAGCTACAGACACTCTCCTCGCCCTCACCATATGAGTACCAAAAGCACTAATTGCTTCCTCAGAAAACTCCTCCCTTTATCAGTAGTCCCTTGCTCTAGTACATCCAATGGGAAACAAGAAACTCTCTCCAAATGTTTTAAAGTAACAGAAGAGGATCCTGGTGCTCTGTTATTCTCCTCATGCAGAGCTGGGTGTAACTGAGAAGGGAGGCAAGCTCTGCTATTTCTGACCATCACATGTAGCCCACTGCTAAAGGTATATGCACATTAGTTGCTGAAAGCCTAGTCTCTTGGGTGGCTTGTTTAATTGCTTAAGTGAGACTAGTGTATATTTATTTAATACAGCTAACTGGTCACATAAACAAGACATCATTTGTCTTCTCCATGTACAGATGAATTTATATTCATTATGAGTACTGGCACAGAATAAAACAACATTCTATGGGCAGGAAATCAAGTCTTTTCTTTTCTCCTGGTCTGCTGAAGCATGAAGACATAGATCTAGGGTGTGTAAACAGCTTACTACTGATTACGAAGATGTAACTTCATTAAACATCCTGGATATTTTGGCAGGGAACATGTTTCATGCTATAGCAGGCCAATACATTGACTTAAGTACCCCAACCTTGCCATAGTAAGTTACCACTGATTTCAGTCCAAAAATCAAATCCACCTCATAAAGGAACTCTTTTTTGTTTATTTTATAATAATAGAGTGAGTATCGAATATATTTAGTGCTAAACAAAAGTGGAAATAAGGGCTGAACTGAAATAAATTGAAAAAAAATAACATCATTCGGTTCAGTAACACCTGAACGGAATATTGTGTTATACTTTCCTATTCTTTTACTGAAATATTTTAAAATTTATAATTGTGGGGTAGGCTTTTGATAAGAACCCAAGGGAATTAGGCATCCAGCTGTGATCATATTTTACAATTAGGACACCTTCCCAACTTTGTCTCCTTACCCTGCTTCAGCAAAAATTACAAATATCAGTAGAGACTGCTGAACTGAATCTTATCAGGCATGCAAAAGATAATACTGTCCCATTTTACACAAAGAAAGTCCTTTCTGCATATCTACACATCCTAGTATACATCTTTTTTTTTCTCTCTTCTCCTGTGGCTCCCCCACCTCAAATATATCTCCCAGGTCCCTCTTGCTAAATCCCCCACTGAGCAGCAGCTCTCATTCAATTTCTTATGATGAAGATTTTTGGATTCATCAGCCACCTTCATTCTCATAAACTGACAGGAGGCTAAAGATGAACTGAGGGAAAAAGTTATGTGTATACCAAGTGCTGGACTGTGCATCATTTTTACCAAACCTAGCAGATTTAAAAGAATGGTTTCACTAACTTTGAACGTCTTTGTCCACCTTCTACCATATTAAAGTAAGGTCTATTGACCTTGGAAAGAGACAGAAATCTGCCCAGAGCAACTCATCCTAGTCCTCTCCAATGCCAAGCTAAAAAAGGATAAAGTAACATAAGTAGCAATACTGTCTGTGTTTATTGAAGTATACATTCATTCCTGCTTTTGAAATGATAATCCAGTAGAACTGCAAAAAGCCAATATTCAGAAAAAAGTCTGTTAAGCATTTACTGGCAAGCCTTATAGGCCTGATTCATTGCCTGTTTCTCTAATTTGTAGTCCTCATAACTCCATGGGTGTGAATGGAGTTACACAGGAATGATACTGGAACAGTGTGATCGTGATCACAGGCCATAATCAATCTACCATATTTTTTCTCCTACAAAGCTGGTGTAAGGATGAAGTTACTCCTGATCCTTGCCACAAGAAGGCAAGATTATGCAGAGAATTCAGAAGTAGATTTCAAGGTTTAAGCCCATCTCTAATAGATATAGGATACAGTCTAGGTGAAGCTGGCTTCATGTTCCTCAAATAGGTGTCTAATGCTTGTCAGTGCCACACAGAAGGGTTTCCAAGGCATACACTGGGTGTGACCATGTGATAGTACAGGATCCTTCAAGGTTATTAGTCCAGTTGTTTTAGAAGAAGATAGCTGCCCCAAGAGGCACGGCGTGACTTCCTAATGCTGGGTCGCCACATAGGAAATACTCCTGAGACTTCAGACATAAGCAGGATCTTTTTGCCAAGGAGCTGCCTGGCATCAGTTACAGTATTGAAAAACCTAGAATAGTTACTTGCATGCCACCCGCACAACTGTAAAGCAACACCAAATTAAATTTGTTCCAGGACCTGTTATTGGTGGAAGAGTTGTGTTTGATTTGCAATCATGTCATGTTTCTTTATTAGATTCAACCTTAACAAAATATACGTACGTATATTCATATACTCCTCCCAAAATGCAAATACCGTTGGCCAGCTTCTGAGGAAGGAAGAGTATCCTCTGTTTACCTGTTCATTTGCTAAAATCCCCCAAACCTCACCTTACTAGACTCTCTGAATCAATCTGGGACTGAAGCCAAAGTCACGTACTATATAAGACCGACAGAGCACAGGTGAACTACTCCTCCTGACCAACTTCAGACCCGACATCCTTGTGCCAGACCCCACTGAAGATGGGGTTTGGCAGAGGGATATGGGTACCAGAATGGGCTTTCCTGTTAGCAGTTTGCTGTATCCATCAGATAGGTAAGAAGTTCTCTTTTTTATTAGGAAAAGAAAAAATACTCTGTTTAGATCTAATAATATATTTTAAACAACTATACTAATTTTATTGTTTTGCTTAACAGATGGTCGCATTTAAACAAGATTATTTAATAAGGTTTTTTTTCAATTTTCATTAAATATTTAATGTCTGTCTATTAACTGGACTGATTTAATTTACTATTGCCTCAAACTCCTACATATAACTGCATTTCGAAGATAGCCTTGAAGATCAAATAAAAAAGAACCGTTATTCATGTCTTAAAATGTCAGGTTTTCAGTATCACTTATGCCTTACAAAATCATTTTATTCCTGTTGCATTTTGTATTAGGATTGATTATGAATGTTATGGTTTTTAAGAAATTTAAAACACTACATTTTCCAGTTGCTAAATCAGACCACTGGTCAATCATTTCCAGTATCTTGTCACCTACCAGGAGCTAATACCAGATTCCTCAAGATTTCTTGCAACTTCTCTTGCAAAAGAGACTAGAAGGGAATATTCATGTGGCAATGATTTTCAGTAACTAATTGTGCATTGCTAATACCCTATGCAAAATATTTATATAAATTACTGATGGTAAGTGTGAGCAGGACTGGGAGATTTATCTGACACATGCAATTCATCATTTTGTATGGGTTTTTTTCTCCTGTCAATATTATATCCATCAGGGCTGGTCTTGGCAGTTTTTATTAGTATGAGTAGCTCTATTAAGTCAGTGGGACCACTCAAATTGAAGTTACTTGCATGAGTACAAGCTTGCTAAGTTACTCCCATTCATGTACAGTAATTACTGCCCTGTCAGCTAACATTTTAAAATCTTCAGACTGCCTATGTAAATTTATCTTGCATATCATTTTCAAAACATTGACAAGTGCAAATATAATCTTAGGCTACTTTATAGTTTGTGACATAAACACTAAAATACTGGCAAGTTGATTTAAGCACAAAATAAAACAATCACTTAGAGTATAAGCTTATGTTTAGAGTTATGCAATGTCAGTCAAAAACATCTTCGCCATTCATTGAACAAGAAAGTTATTTGTACTGTGCAATGCTAATCTGATGAGTAGTGGTTAGACAGTGTCCAGCAAACCCCTTTTTATTCGAATCACATTCTGTGGAAAATATTTTCAGATGTCCTCAGTGCCTAAAGAATATTGGCCCACACACATTCTCTGCCTGACTTTATATTTTGGGTCAAATACTAGCTTTTATAAATTGATTGTAATGATAATTGCATATGTGGATTGGCAGCTCGATATAGACTTAGTAAGGTGCATCCAGCAATATTCTTAATAATTAGGTCGGTTCCCAAATTATCAAATAGTAAATTATCTTGACTATTCTTACAATTATTATAATCATCAACACCATGGCATTGTGCAATTGCTAAATAAACCAATACAGCTAGAATTTCCTTGGGAATGATGTATTTGCTAAGCAAATAAAAGGCCCTGCTGTTTCCTTGAGAAAAATTAACAGACCAAAATACATGTTTATACTCTTTTGCTCTGCTACAAATGTTCTCATGCTAGAATAAACATTCTATGATTATGTGCCTGCTGAGATTCCTATAGATGTGTTGTCCGAGACCAAATTCTAGCCTATTATTAAGACTTACAGAGGCATTTCTCTCACCTGATCAGTATCAATTATAATTATATGAATGCATTTACCTAATTATATTATCTGTGATACTAAAAGACTATCAGGAAATGGAAAATGGTTAAACGCTGCCCTAATTCTTTGTGCATCACTAGTGGTCACGCATAAAGTTATATGAGAAAAGAATTAAAATCTTAGGTCTGAAAGAAACTGCAGACACTGCAGCAACTTCTAGATGTGGTGAGGCTTCCAAGAACCCTCTACTCCAAAGCCATCAGTCTCTTGGGGACCTCTTTGGGAGTGGGGGCTTGAATCTCTTCAGACAGGCATCCTTCAGCTCTGGGATCAAGTACTCAATCTGCTTACATGGTAGGCACAGCCAGAAATTACATGAGAAAAATAATATTTTTAAAAAAGGTGCTCCTGATCCAGTTATTCTTAAGGCAAAGGTAGTTGTCCAGCTTTCATGGAGGAATCTGGGCTGAGGTTCTGAAGTGGAGGAAATGTTCAGCAAGGAATCTAAGCACCAAAGGGGACTGGGGTTTATGGCTGACTTCAGCATTTCCCTGTTTTCCACCAACAGGGCTCCTTGTTCAGTGAGATGGGTGTTATGCATCCCGTTCTGAGTCAGTGAACTCTTCCCACCTGTTGCATAAGGAAAAATGGGGCTTAAATTAGGACTAAATTACATAGGCAGTTCTTCTTTGACTGAGAAATTCCCTAGACACCTAGAGTGCTCATTCACATACTCCTCATCAGGATTAAGATATTAGTCATTCTATCACCTAAATCCTTTGAGGATTTAGACTTGGCAGGTTATAGCTACATGTTAGTCAACATGTTCCAAGTGTTATCACACGCTAACAGGATTCAGTCTTTCACAAAATAAAGTTGTAGCCACTTTTCTTTTACAGGAAATGCCTGCCACATTTATTTATAAAAGACAAGAGCTTAGAGCACCAACCTAGGAGCTCAGGGTCAGTCTTCTCCTAAGCATGAAAATGTTCAGGTCAATATTTGTCATTTCTCAAGTCTTTGCCAATACGTCCTCTGGTATGGTATTACTGCACCATGCATGGAAAGGAATTTAAAACTTACAGGGTCATGACAGAAGGAGAACTCATCTGGAAAATAGTTCATGTAGTTGATCCATTTAACTGGAGGTACAGAAATAAGCCTTGAAGCAAGGCACAAGAATAGGACAGTTTTGATGTAGCTGACTGCCCTAATCATGTGGTCACATGATCATGGCCTATTTTTTCCTCCTTTGTCACTGTCCCACTGGTTTTGGCACCATGTCTCAGGTTCAGGTGGGGTGGCAAGAACCCTTGGTCAAACAGACTTTGAGTATGATGTTTAAGGTTTTCTGCAGAGAAGATGTGAGTTTGAACCATCTCAGAGTGAGAAGAGGGGTAGAACAGGAAACCTGGTTTCTCTTCGTTTCTTCTCCTGGGTTACTGCTCAGGCTATGGGCCCTCGTATTATCACCCAGAGGTACCTTCTTGCATCCAGCTGTAAAACAAATCTAGATCCCTGATTGAGGCTTTAGATTTGCTCTGGAAGAAAAGGCCCTATGCTTAGGTACTAAAGAAAATGGCATACAAATATCTGCAACCAATATTGGATCACGCCCTAAGTAAGTCCCCTGTTTCTTTTAACCAGTTCTGTTCCTTTTCTTATTATTACCTAGCTACTACACAGCAATTTTAATAAATTACTCTCTTACATTTTGTGAATTCTTCCTGTGATTGTTTCACCTATTAGTGAGATTCAGTGCAGCAGTGAAATAAGGACTGTGATCCAGTAATTTGAACCCCCTGCAGTGAGCTTTAAGGGAAACAAAGCAAGCAGATATACCTGAAATGTTATTTGGATTTCAAACTCTGTGTATTTGTAATAGAAAGTCTCTTTCTATAATTACATTTTACATCTTGGGGATCCTGTTTCATTTTTTCTGATGTGATAAAGAACTCTCCACTTTGTCTTACAGAGTTGTATCTGGGTCCTTTGATCCTATCTAAATGCTTTGCTTTAAGAGTTCAGATGCAGGACATTGTACTTAATACACTTTTTACAATTTCTTCACAGGAGCCCAGACTGAAATCCAACAGGAACCAGGAAGCAAATACACTGAGGTTGTTCAGCAGAAACAAAACAGTACGTTCATTTATACTGTGTATTTGTATTTATTTGCTACACCTCTACTAAATAATAAAAATGCCTAAAAAAGCCCCCTAGCATATTGCTGGTAGTGTCAAATAAAGATAAATGTGTATTAAGAAGCCTATCTCTCTATAAGAATAGTAATATCTTTATTAGATACCAATTACTAAACACACAAACTATGGTTATATTTGTATAATAATAGGTGACTAAGAAAGCAGATATGTGTTTGTAGAGGCTATATGCATATGTTCATGAATATGTATATATAAAATCAAAGTAGAATATAAGTGCAGGATGTTTGGTTCCTTATAAACAAGGAAATAAGACCACTTTGGCAAGCTATAAAGTCAGGGGCTGATGTTGGGAAATCAAGATGTCAACCCAACTTCATTGCTTTTTACCATATAATGATTTGTGATCATCCTGTACAATGGATTTGTGGTCATTCCTAAAGGGTTTTCAGACCCTTAACAGAAAAATATTAAACAGAGAGCAAAGGGGATAATTAAAGTTTTTATTCCCTCCTTAGAAAAAGGAGGTGTAATGAGAAGGCAACTATGCTTTTGTACCAGAAACAGGCTAACTCAGTACAGCTTAATGCTTTCTATTGTTCAGTGCGTCTGAAGCACTCCAACGTGCAGACCTGTGAATTTCTGCCTATTCTAATACAATACAGAGTTTCATAAAAGGGTCAAAATTAAAAAGTAGAAAATGCAGACCATCACAGTTGAAAGCAATTTCTTATGATTTAACTATCATCTTTCGAATTTGTGTACACACTTTTAACCTGATCCATGGCCTGTATAAAAAAAACAGGCTTAATGTTATTTCATTGGATCTGGCATATTAACTTTCTAGTCCTTTCTAGGTCAATTTTATGTGCAATTTTTTGTATTATACTAGTTTTTGTTTTCTTTCTTACTTTTTTTCTATCTTCTGCTACAGTTTCATCTAAGGTGAACATCATCCAGCCAATGCTGACAAATCCAGTAATAACACGTAAGTAAAGGAAATGAAATCTATTCAATAAGTTTTCAGTTTTAGGGGATGTAGACAGAGGATTCTAATACAAATAGGGAAAGGCATTGGTAAAGGAAGTCATGGATTATTAAGAGGAGAAAGAGGGTGATTAAGAAACATAATATCAAACTGTTAGCTGTAATGTGGACAACTAATAAAGCTCTAGCTGAACAGAACTATAACATTTTATAGTGGTATATAAGATGAGTAACAGATATAGGATGAGTGAAGAATGAATGCACAGTTTTATAATGGATAGATGGATAGAAAACAACAAATCGAGGTGGGCAGGCAAAAACTATTCAATGACGAAATGAAGCCTTGGACAAGTTGATTTTCACCATGTTAAGGCTGGGAATTTTTTAAAAGCTACTTTTAATTCACAGCTTCCAATCCTGCTCACAATGGCCACGTGTGCAGCACGTGGGGCAACTTCCACTTCAAGACCTTTGATGGAGACATATTCTCCTTCCCTGGGCTCTGTAATTATGTTTTTGCATCCCATTGCAATGCTCCCTATGAGGATTTCAGCATCCAGATTAGGCGCACGGTGGTGGAAAACGCTCCAACAATCAACCATATCACCATGAAACTTGAAGGCGTCGCTGCTGAACTAACAAAGGATGCTGTCATGATCAACAGCAACAGGTAAGTTTGTTCATAGCACTTGTTTGGTAACCACAGACTTTTTTTTCAGACTTGCCAAGTACTTTGATGTATTTGGGGGAAAAAAATTATGTGTTCTTCAATAAATCTGACAACTTTACCAGCATAAATAATGAATAGGTTGCTATTAATTCCTTTTGCAGTAGATTTATCATTCCCTTAAAGATTACCTCAAAAATAAAATTTGGATGAAAAATCCTGAGAGGTTGGATCCAAATTCAGATCCATATTTGATGAAGTTGGACCTTCTTAGTTTTTAATCACTTTTCTTTCCACACAACTCTATTATTTTAGAATCCCTACATAGATGCTGGATACCACAAGCCATTTTTTTCTCTTTATCAAACATCTGAATTAGAAAATACCTAGTGTTCTGTCTTCTTTTTCCCAGAGTTCAATTGCCATACAGCCAATCTGGAATTATGATAGAGAAAAGCAGCATTTATGTGAAAGTTGCCAGCAAAATGGGTATTGTGTTAATGTGGAATGAAGATGACAGTATCCTGGTAAGAACTGCTTCGAAACCTACCTACACCTTCAGAGACCAGAGCTAATCTTTGATTAGGCCAGTCCCTATCTGTTTGGGGGGTTACTATTGCCTTCTCATCTCATACTGTTGAGCAATTCTTTCTTAGTAAAGATAGGTTTGCATCCAGGTAGTCCTAAAGAAAATTACATGGATTTACATCTAGTGGATAGTAGGCGTCTGCTTAAAATAGGGTAAAAAATTACTTTCATTATATCATTAACATATTGACATTGTTATAGGGCTTACTTACCCCTTCAAATATAATTTTCTAGCAGAATTTCACTCTCTTAGGACTTCATTTTTGCTGCGGATTTGATTTTCTTTCTGAAGAATGAATAGAGAGAAAGAGGCTGAGAGCAATATAGATATTACAGTGAAAACTTAATTCTGCATCAATAGCATCAATAGTTTGGACTCCGCATTGTAAATCAAATCTAAACCAACTCTTCATTCTATCACCCAGGTTTGAATTAGATTGCTAAATAAAATTACACAGATCTGACGAAAAATATTTAGAGGCAACATGTGCAGGTACTTTCAGAGTTCTTGAATATATTTTAGAATGTTTATACTAACTTCTATCAACTTACTGTCCATCATTTTAGCTAGAATTGAATGAGAAATATGCCAATCAGACCTGTGGACTCTGTGGGGACTTCAATGGCTTTCCAATTTACAATGAGTTCTATTCAAACAGTAAGTTTTTTAAATAACAAAAATTGGCTTCTGGAGTTTCCAATATGCTTTTTTTGTATTCTTTTAACTCTAACATCATCAGCATTCCTCTCTCCTATCCTGTTAAATGATTTACCCAGAAGATATGATTCAATCTTTATTGAAAAATATGTAGTACAGAGATCAGATAATATGATTCAATACATTAAGTATAAATATAGTACTGCTGCTAACAACTGATTGCATATTTCTTGTATGCCATGGTTTTATTTACCTAATCAGCTAAACCAATTACAACAAGCCAGACTTTCGCTAATAACATAAATGAATATAGAAATATATTCAATAAAACAAGAATTGTATTGTCTAGTCAGTACATTTGTTTTAGTTCTGTCTTAAAATTGGTATAACCACATATGCCTGCTGAATTGCATAATCTTTGTAAGATCTTATCTTCGTCATTCTGTCTATTCCCAACTTGAGCTTTCTCCTAAACCTTGTCTCACAGCAGTCTCCAATGTCCAAATCCCTGTTTAGATTCTTTTCTCTCTTCCCTGCATGGGGTCAATATAATCTGAAAACAGTTTGTTATTTTTCTGGTAAAAATCTTAGTTTGCATCTAGATGTAATAGGCTGAGAATTGTTTTCTAGTGTTTACTTTTTCCAGGGTGCTGTGCAAGGTAAATTGAGACGGTGATGTAGTGCTTCCTTTGGAAGGGCTGATGGTCAATTTTAAAGGCTTAAGGGAACTATCTGCCTTGGCCAGTCTTGAGCACAATTCATGAGAGGAGAAAAAGATAACAGGCAGTTGCATTGAACAAAAAAATCCAACCCTCATTATTAAACTTTTGTACAGATATTAAGATGACACCCTTGCAGTTTGGGATTATGCAGAAAATGGATGGGCCAACAGAACACTGTGAAGACTCCACTTCTACCCTGCCAGATAATTGCACTGATAATTCTGTAAGGATCTTTTGACTATTCTTTTATTTTTCTTTCAAATTTATCCATAATCTTCTACAGCTTCAGATGGGTCAACAGGAAAAGCCCTCGGGTGACAGCAACTCAAAGAGGGATATAAGTTTCTATTAAAGAATAATTATATAAAGTAAAAACACCAAAAAAATTGTTGCTTTCTATTTTCTGGAGGTTGTTGAATTTTTTTTCTCCCAAGGATGACATATGCCAGAAAACACTGACCAGCTCTGCATTTGCAGAGTGTAATAACCTAGTTGATGTTAGAGAGTACATTACGGCTTGCCAAGATGACTTGTGCCACTCTGAAGAGTCTAAAAATGCCTCATGTATCTGTGACACCTTTGCTGAATACTCTCGGCAGTGTGCTCATGCTGGTGGGCATCCTCTGAACTGGAGAACCTCAAAACTGTGCCGTAAGTATCACTGGAGATACCCTTAATTTATGTTCAGTAACTAACAAATAACAAGCTCTCAGATGATGCTGAGGATGCGTAAGATGTTACAGGCCATTCAAGATTGTCTTCTCCAGACGGTTCTGATGTACAAGTTCCAGCATGAAGACTTCAGAAAAAGAGCTAAGGGTTTTAATGCAAACTGGATTAAACACTCTCAAACACTTACATGGATACTCTAATGGAAAGTCAAAGTGTTATTTAATTAACTGGGACAGCAAAGGAAGCAAAGGAGAAAGAAGGATAAAGAATGAAGCGTACTTGCTTTGCTTGCTTGTGTTCCTGTCTCTTTCCTTTTCTCATGGTGGCTACAGCATTTTTTATTCTCAATTATTAACTGATTGGGTCTTCACAGGTGTTTGGCTGGTTAAGCGCTTATTTATCTCCTCTTGCTTGGTAGTGAGGAGTCTGCACCACTGTAATCTCCACAGAGATTTGCACTGAACTAAACACACACTAGATTATGGGGTGCAGCTGTTGATACTTTCACCAGCATTTGCTCCAAAACCAAAACCCACGAGATACTATTTGTTCTTTCAATGGTATCTGAAAAATGCAAATATACCAAAGCTTTAGGAACTTAAGACTTCCATTTCACTAGCAATACAGGTGTTCATGAGAAGGGTGCCTTCAGTAGAAACACAGGCCTTGTTGACTTTGTGGGGTCATTACCTTGCTGTCCCCAGAAATCCAGTCACTGAGCCAGTTCAGCACCAGACAGTCATGGAAAGTACATCTCAGCTGTAAAATATGGATCTAGGTGACTAAATTTGCAAATTCTGAGAGCTGGTGGTTGATTGGCAGTTTAGCGTGGTTTTACATGTAGCTGAAAAAACTAAATGAATGTAAATATTTTCATATACAGTGACTAGAAATACTGAAAAAAACCCTATCCTCCTTTAAAATTTCAGCCAAGAAGTGTCCTTCCAACATGCAGTACCAGGAGTGCAGCTCCCCCTGTGCTGACACATGCACCAATCCTGAACGATCTCAGTTTTGTGAAGAGCACTGCATGGATGGTTGTTTCTGTCCCCCAGGCAAGTTCTTATGTGCTCTTGTGTCTGATCTCAAAGAACAACAGCAGCTTACCTGTAGGATTTGGGCAGGTTCCATGGGGTTGAAGCCTTTTATATTTGCATTTTTCACAGCTGCAAGTGACAAGCATTTGTCATATCTCAGCTGAGAAAAGATATCTGAATTAATTACCAATACATGTTCAATATTCAGAAAGCAGGAAAGCAGAACAGCAAACAGATCAAGACCAGTCTCTCAACAAGCCACCTGTGCTACAATAAGTCCCTCTTTCAAAGCAGGTGGAATTTAATAATACAAAGATTGAATCCTTCACTATGGAAATTGGCATAGTCCTACTGTCCTCAGCATAGGTACATCCATTCATGACAGGTACAGATCTGTCTCTAGGGCGATATTTAGGATTTGTAACAAACAAAAGTAGTGTATAGGAAATGCCTCTTTAACTGATCAAAGTTTTGTCTTTTTTTAATCTAGGGACTGTATTTGATGACATCAACAATTCTGGCTGCATTCCCCCTCAGCAGTGCTCCTGTGTTTACAATGGCAAGACCTACGCTACAGGAACTTCTTTTTCAGAGCAGTGCCATTCCTGGTAATCTTTGTCACTTTTCTAACTTACTATTTCCTCTCCATATTTAATGAGTTTAATGGTTTATTATATGCAATTGCATCATTGGTAATTGATATGTGCATTTAACTGACTGCTACAGTTACAAAATAGCTCTAAAGAACATTCGTTGTTTTATTTAGCAACAGCCTTAACTAGTTTTGCACACTCACTCAAGGAGATCAAAGCAAGGATTTACAATGCTTAGATTTCTCACCAGTCAATTAAAATACTTCCTCTTTGCTTATTTTGTTCAAACATTTGGACTACTCCAAGAGGAATGAAGTTGCAGTTATTTATGTATTTGCAAACATTTATTTTCTCTGGAGAAAGCAAAGGATGACACAATACAACCCCGATTTCACAATTATTAATCCTGTACCTGTGCACTACCACATCACCTTAGAAAACAGATATGTCTGCATCAGGAGTAGATGTGGGGTTACATTTCTGTTAGTTCCTTATACATTTGTATAACAAAATAGAAGATATTTTAATTTATCATTGTGCTCTGTGTTAGCTGCAAAACCCAAGAAGTTACTCATCCAATACCTGTTGCTGGAGAGTTCACCTGTCCAAAGAAGGAAAACAATTAAATAAGCAAAGTGAAAGTATACCACAGTCATTCTTTTTAATGCATTACATCACACATTCACAACTTTTTGGAAAGTCTTAAACCTAGATTTACTGTGTGTCAAACTACAGCTTGAAGGGCAAAACTGTAGCAAAATAGCTGAACCTGATGTCACTGTAATTCCTTTTACTCTGGACCACTGCTAGTGATTTCAGCTAACTTTATTCTCTCTCTTCCAGTACCTGTAATGGAGGCCAATGGAGTTGCCAAGATATGTCATGCCCAGGAACATGTTCACTAGAGGGAGGTTCACACATTTCCACATATGATAAAAAACATTACAGTCACCATGGAGACTGCACTTACATCCTTTCCAAGGTGGGAATCAGATATTACTAGATCATAAAGCCTTTCTGTTATAGAAAGAAAGGGTGATCTCAATCAACACTTTTTTGAAACTTACCTCTTTTGACATACAGATGTTAAATTGTCTCTCACTTAGCCAGATTTTTACTAGAACATATGGTGCGATTCAAATGACAATCGTCAGCTAACTATTAGGATGTCATGCAACTGTATGTGGTGTTTACTGGGGGATTTCCAGTTCTATAATGTAGTAATTGCTGAAGAGCATTGCCTTTTTTAAGAACTTGTTTAGTCTACAGTCTTCAGTGTGATTAATGCAGCTTTCTGAGTTGCATTATTTTTGCTATGTTACTGTATTATATGGTATTGGGCCAAACGGTACAAGTCTGAGAAATTACACTAAGAGTTCTGGGAAAAAAAAAAAAAAATTTATAAGACTAATATTTTTATTTCATTTCTGGGAAGTTTAAGTACAGCAAATCAGTTCAAGTCAACTGATACATTTAATTTAGGTTGTGAACATTTTAAACAGACTTAAAAATATGTCAAAAGAAGCAGAAAAATTACAAGTTAATTATAATAAAAATATTTAATTACAGCAATATGCAGGTGAAATGTTTTGATCTTTTAGGGGCTTTTCCTGTTTGTTCTCTGCTTTCCTTTTCCCCCATCTGCACAATTCAGTAAAAAAAAAAAAAAAAAGCTGTATGTTACTGTTCTCCCCAAAAATGTTTTATCTGAAATTTTTGTCTAGCATTGATACCAGCTACAGAAAGATGAGAGATACAGTAGAACTGAATGAAACATTACAAGTGGGCATGAATAAAAACTGCAAATATGTATACCATCAATAAAATGCAAAACCAGGTTATAATTCTCTCATTGTTCCTAATCATTACAAAAGGCAAAACTGAATCTTAGGCCAAAGAAGGGCTGGGATTTGGGAGAGTCTGGATCCTCTCCAGAAATGGAAATATTTTTTTCAGAGTTAAGAGAAAAATTTACAGGGAAAACTTATGTAATTACCCTTTCATGAAATAACTGTTGGCATTTTTTTTCAGCACTGCAAAGATGAAACATTCACCATCCTGGTAGAACTACGCAAATGTGGCCTAACAGACACTGAGACATGCTTAAGGACAGTGACCCTCAATATGAATAAAGGACAAACTGTAAGAATGCAAAATAAGCATGGGAAATCACTATTAAAAATATGGGGAGCAAAGAAGCTAGGCCTTAATCAGTCAGGGAACTGCATTTCTCTCTCAAATGGTCAGCATATGTGATAAGTACATGTTATTTTTAATCAAGTGAAAAGAAATTGATTTTGTTAAGAAAATCGGATCAGCCATAAATTTGGCTTTGTGGAACTTTGTTAAGAAAAACATTGTACTCACAAAGCAGAAAAAAGCTATTTTCTCTGCCAACTAGAAGGAAAAAAACCAGAGCTTTTAGTTTAGAAACTACAAGTACAACAGTAAGGGATGTAATTCATAACAAAGATGTGTTCAAAGAAACCAAGATGATGTAATTCCCTAAGAAGCTGAGAAAGTCTCTTTAAAAATAATACTTTTATGGGAGGGAAAATTAGTAAAGTGTACAAAGTAGAAAGAAGGAAGAGGTGAAATCACAAAACCCTACCCTTTTCATTTAATATCTTTTAAACTGATATCACTGGAGTCATCACCGTTATTACTCTTTGGACTATAGTTATCCTTCACACAGTTGCCTCTTGTTCCTCTTCCTTATCAGGTCATCGAGGTCAAACCTGATGGTGGTGTGTTTATGAACTCGATCTACACCCAGCTGCCCATTTCAGCAGGTATTTTTTTCTCCAACAGTCTCTGAGCAATTATCTCAGAACTGCAACTCCAGACCTGCTTATTTTCTTAAACTATGGAAGATAAAAGGAGTTGTTCAGAACCTGCATGTTCACACCTCAGTTCTCTCCACAGTATTTCCTAAGTCACACAAGTGCTTCTGAAGTAGAAGTGGGAAGTTTAGTGTCATAAAGAAATAGGAGACAGAACAAGCATAAGCAAGAGTTCAAACAGAAGCAAAGAGCATTTAGACTCTCCTGATTTGATCGCTGTAAGGATTACTTCCTTCTCACTGCACAAAATTGAACACAGAAGACATCTGTTTACCTCTTCTACCTCTTCTTTTTTTTTAACTTACCACTCTTGTGCTCATACTTCCTCAGACAGAAATTGATTTTTGCTCTCTGTCTCAGTAACTAATGATTCTATGCTATATCTCTGACCTCCAGATCTGCTTATTCTCCCTTTCCAGTGAAGTGAGGGCTCCCATGTATGCTGAACAAGCTGAGAAACAAAACCAGAAGTATTCTTCTTAATGCTCAGTGCCATACAGTTTTCTTATTCTCTTGGAAGGAGTAATCTCCAACTGCTTCATGTTGAGACAGCAATTAAAGTTAACAACTTGGTAGCTACAAGCAAATTCTGAACTGCAAATTTAGATTTAGATTTCTCATTCATTTTCATAAAGATTGGCTTTATCTGACCTCAAAATTTGCAACAATTGCGATAGAAATTCAAGAATAACAGTATAATGATGTACTGTTTCCAGCATTTGACCTCATTCAGAAAGTGATCGTTCTGTTTTTCATCTGTAGCTAATGCCACTGTGTTCAGTCCTTCATCATTCTTCATCATCATGCAGACGAACCTTGGCGTCCTCCTTGAAATCCAAATCATACCCATCATGCAAGTGTTTGTGCGACTGGATCCTATTTTCAAAGACCAGACCTGTGGTAAGTGAATGAAATATAAGAACATCTTGCTTAATGTCTTCTGTCTAGTATGAGCAGCGTGAACTTTTCACTGCTTTTCAACAGGTCTCTGTGGAAATTTCAATAATATCCAAACTGATGACTTCAGGGTCATGAGTGGAATAATTGAAGGAACAGCAACAGCATTTGCTAACACTTGGAAAACTCAGGCTTCATGTCCTAATATCCAGCACAGTTTTGAGAACCCTTGTGCACTCAGCATTGATAATGGTGTGTACTTAGAATTTTTTCTAGGGGTTTTTTGCCTATCCCTAAGGAAAGCACATCTGTCCTCTTCTTTGGTTTTAGGAACCTTAGCCCAAAATCTGAGTGAAAAGAAGACAGGAGAAGGAGAGATTTGATGTAATTTCAGAACTCGCTTCATGGACCAGGGCAGCGTGGTTTTCTGACTAATGAAATACAAAGAGTAATGTTCATTTGTATTGTTTGTTCTCTTCACAGAAAAATATGCTCAGCATTGGTGTGGACTACTAACTGACAGCAAAGGACCTTTTGCTGATTGTCATTATGCAGTGAATCCCTCTGTTTACCACACGGTACTGTGTCAGTACTATTAGTAAGCATATCTGAAGAAGGATTAGTGCAGAAAACCAGAAAAATAACATTCATTTTTTTTAAGATTGACCATGTTACCAGTGCTGAGATTCTATTTTTCTCTGCATTCTTAGAACTGCATGTTTGACACATGTAACTGTGAAAATAGTGAGGATTGTCTATGTGCAGCCCTGTCTTCCTATGTGAGAGCTTGTGCTGCAAAAGGACTCCAGCTGCGTGGATGGAGGACTGATGTCTGCTGTAAGTACACTTAACTACCCCTTTTCCTAAGAACACACATCAACAAAAACTGCTGATCAGAGATTATTTTATACTGATTTCCAGGCAAATATAGTAAGCATTGAGGGAGGGATTTTGCTAAGTGCACTCCTGGAAGTAATTCTCTGCTGTTCCCTTAGAATCAATTCATCGCTAGCAAGAGTGAATACAAAGACATGGGAGACATAGTTGCTTAGGAAAGAGACTACTGTTATGGAAGTGCCTCCACCTGTTTCTGTGCAACTTTGAATTTCACTGCAGCTTTATATATCAC
Organism: Aviceda cuculoides; assembly: GCA_035590195.1. Taxonomy (NCBI): domain Eukaryota; kingdom Metazoa; phylum Chordata; class Aves; order Accipitriformes; family Accipitridae; genus Aviceda; species Aviceda cuculoides. Next base: position 10,947,609 of record JAVJGG010000021.1, read on the forward strand.
AAGTTATTGTAGACCAAATGTGATGTATTAGAATAACAGTTCTAGTAATACTAACCAGAACACTTGAAAAGGAAAGGTCTCTGAAGCTGCATGCTGCATTCCACTGATGCAGTAGGTCTGTTTTCAGCATACCGGGAGACATTCAAAGAGACATCTTCTCTCATACTTCAAAAGGTTTAGAAGTCTTGGCAATGAATGGCAGCACCAAATGGAGGTTTCTTTCTGAAATTCCATTTGAAAAAATATTTTCTTCTTTGCATACATCATTTACTCCACATGTACATTAGCTTTTCAGGTTTAACTCTGGAAGAATTCAGAAATAGATTTACATGAAAGATGCAACATAGGCAGAGGTAGTACAGTATTGTTTACACGTTATCTCTACTACTTATGATTTCTTTTTTCCCACCAGAAATTACCACCTGGAAATAACAAACACATTCTATTTTATTCTCTCAAGCAAAATACAGCACCTCGTGTCCCAAATCCCTAAACTACAGCTATACCATTGCTTCCTGCCGACCCACTTGTCGGTCTCTGAGTGAGCCCGATGTCACATGCAACATTAAGTTTGTCCCAGTTGATGGCTGCACCTGTGTAGATGGAACCTACATGGATGAGAATGGCAAATGTGTGCCTGCTAATGAATGCCCCTGCTACTACAGAAGATCACCCATACCACTTGGAGAAGTTGTCCATGAAAACGGGTTGGTATGGTAAGTGAATCTTTTGCAAAACACTCAAGCAATAGTATATGTATTTTCTTATTAAAATCTGCTGCATTTAAACTGGTCTCATCCTGCCTTCCCTGAAATTCAATACAATGCTCTCTAATATTTTTCAACGTTATTTTCAACTTTATTTTCAACTTTTAAGAATGGTACATATACCCCTGAGCTGGAATAGAATCACAGAATCATAGAATCATTTAGGTTGGAAAAGGCCTTCGAGATCATCAAGTGCAACCATCATCCATGCCCACTAAACCATGTTATGGAGTACCCTGTTTATATGCTTTTTCAATACCTCGAGGGATGGTGTCTCAACCACTTCCCTGGGCAGCCTATTCCAATGTGTGACAACCCTCTCAGTAAAGAAATTTTTCCTAATATCCAACACAAACCTACCTTGTCTCAACTTGAGACAGGAACGTAGAGCAGAATGAAGCCCCCATAATCCAGGGGGAAATGGTTAGCAACCTGCTACACCACTTAGACATACACAAGTCTATGGGGATGGGTGGGATCCACCCAAGGGTACTGAGGGAGCTGGCAGAAGTGCTCACCAAGCCACTTTCAATCATTCATCAGCAGTCCTCGCTAACCGGGGAGATCCCAGTTGACTGGCAGTTAGCAAATGTGACGCCCATCTACAAGAAGGGCTGGAAGGAGGATCTGGGGAGCTGCAGGCCTGTCAGTTTGACCTCGGTGCCAGGGAAGGTTATGGAGCAGATCACCTTGAGTGCCATCATACGACACATACAGGACAAGAAGGTGACCAGGCCCAGTCAGCATGCGGTTGTGAAAGGCAGGTCCTGCTTGACTAACCTCATCTCCTCATCTCCTCACTTAAGCAAGGTGACCTGCTTAGTGGATGAGGGAAAGGCTGTGGATGTTGTTTCCCTGGACTTTTGGCACCATTTCCCACAGCATTCTCCTGGAGAAACTGGCTGCTCAAGGCTTGGATGGGCATACTCTTCACTGGGTAAAAACTGGCTGGATGGGCAGGCCCAAAGTGTTGTGGTGTATGGAGTTAAATCCAGTTGGCGGCCGGTCACAAGTGGTGTTCCCCGGGGCTCAGTATTGGGGCCAGTTCTGTTTAATATCTTTATCTATGATCTGGACGAAGGGATCAAGCTCACCCTCAGAAAGTTTGCAGAAGACACCAAGTTGGGTGGGAGGGTTGATCTGCTGGAGGGTAGGAAGGCTCGACAAAGGGATCTGGGCAGGCTGGATTGATGGGCCAAAGCCAACCATATGAGGTTCAACAAGGCCAAGTGCCAGGTCCTGCACAACCAGGTCGCAACAACCCCATGTAGCGTTACAAACGTGGGGAAGAGTGGCTTTAAAACTGCCCAGCAGGAAAGGACCTGGGGTGTTGGTCAATAGCCACCTGAATATGAGCCAGCAGAGTGCCCAGGTGGCCAAGAAGGCCAATGGCATCCTGGCCTGTATCAGAAATAGTGTGGCCAGCAGGACTAGGGAAGGGATCATCCCCCTGTATTCGGCACTGGTGAGGCTGCACCTCAAGTACTGTGTTCAGTTTTGGACCCCTCACTACCAGAAAGACACTGAGGTGCCAGAGCGTGTCCAGAGAAGGGCAAGGAAGCTGGTGAAGTGTCTAGAGAACAAGTCCTGTGAGGAGCACCTGAGGGAACTGGGGTGGTTTAGCCTGGAAAAAAGGAGGCTGAGGGGAGACCTTATTGCTCTCTGCAACTACCTGAAAGGAGGTTGTAGTGAGATAGGTACAAGTCTCTTTTCCCAAGTAACAAGCGATAGGACAAGAGGAAATGGCCTCAAGTTGCGCCAGGGGAGGTTTAGATTGGATATCAGGAAAAATTTCTTCACTGAAAGGATTGTCAGGCACTGGAACAGGCTGCCCAGGGAGGCGGTTGAGTCACCATCCCTGGAGGTATTTAAAAGATGCATAGGGACATGGTTTAGTGGTGGACTTGGCAGCATTAGGTTTATGGTTGGACTTGATGATCTTACAGGTCTTTTCCAACCTATATGATTCTAGGATATTTCCAGATTTATAGAACAATTGTATTTAGCTGCATTTTCTATTTAATTCCATGATTTTTCAAGCATCAAACTATGACAACACCAGCAAGGAAAGATCTTATGAGAAAGTAAGTAACAAGTGGAGACATATACTCATTTCAGCCTATGATTTTTCCTTTTAAGCAATAATGGATCTCATATGAAAGCAGCACTGGTAGTGGTATTGAGGGAAATTCTTTCCTGAGACTGCAAAACAGCATTCTGGAATCCCTTTGAAAATTCTGAAACTTGATAAGAGAGAAGTAGCTCTCAGTCTTAATACATAGTTTTAGAGGAGGAGAAAAAAAATGTTTTTCCCTCTCTTACAGCACTTGCATCCAGGGAAGACTGAATTGCATTGGAGCACCCAATCCAACTCCAGGTAAAAAAAAAAAAATCTTCCACTTATCTTTTTCACTGTGCCAGGTTTTGGACTAACTAGTTGATAGAATTGATTTTTCTTAATGGATTTTTAAATAATGGAAGTATTTCTCATTTAGTTATAGTGCAACATTTATCATAAAAGGCAAGAGTGAACCTAGATTAATGATAAGACCTCTTTTTCACAAAGATATTTTTCTGAAATACTGTGAGGTTTTTTCCTGGGAATTCAATGCTCGGAAGTTAATCTATTTAGCAAATTGAATAGGGACAGAAATCCTTACTAAATTAAATACATAATTTGCAAAGAAGTTATAGATGGTTTTAATGGCTACAGCTGTGGGATAAACCTTGTGCCATTTCTTACTGCTCTCACTTCTTTCCTTCCTCTAGTCTGTGAATCTCCCATGGTCTACTTTGACTGTAGAAACATCACTGCAGGAGCAACTGGAGCAGAATGTCAAAAAAGTTGCCAGACTCTGGATATGCAGTGTGTAAGTATGTCATGGTTGGATGAAGTGGTATTTCCAGGTTTTGTCTGTGCTCTTAGTGCTAAAGTAATTGATCTATCATCTGATCTACTCCAAATCTAAAACACAGATACTTTGTTCTTGCAGCAAAAGCCTAAAACTATGTTATGAAGCATTAACAATGGGACCCTTAGACCAAAATATAATAATGTAATATCCAATTTAATTAATAAGAGTAGTGTCTACCTTTATTCAACTACTTCAGGTAACAGTAATGAGTAGTGAAAATGTCTAGGGCTCTGCCCCACATTTTACTTCTTTAGGAGAAAATTACTGGCTGTAAACTGGCTAGGAGAAATCATTCTTTCTCGTACCATCATGCAATTGTGAACTTCTTGCACATCTAATTATATCACTCCACCTAGGTGCATAGTAGCCACATGCCATTTTGCGAATAAGTACCATATGAAATAAAGAGATTTCAATGTAACTCAATCAAACTGGAAAAAAATACTTTTTTTTTTTTTAAAGCTCCATTCAATAACAAATCACTCACTACAAAGTGCAAGGCTTCTTCAGCTAACACAGAACAAGACCTAAGATTCAATGTATTTCAAATTTCACAGGCTCCAGCAGAGCAAACAGGATTGGCATACATAAAACATTTATCTTTAACAGATTTATATTCTGTTAAATCAAGAGCTAACAACTTCCTTTTTGTTCCATTGTCCTATAAGTAATTCTTAGTCCTCTCTCCCATTTAAGCTGGGCAGCAATAAGACCATATAAAGACATTTTATGAGAATTCAATCTTCCTTTTTTTATTGTGATTATTTCATTCTGAAATTATCTCTCTCTCTTGACTTTTCCAGTATAGCACACAATGTGTATCTGGCTGCGTGTGCCCAGCTGGGCTCATGTTAGATGGGAATGGTGGTTGTATTCCTGAAGAGGAATGTCCATGTATTCACAATGAAGCCATGTATCAGCCTGGGGAAAAGATCAATGTTGACTGTAACACCTGGTAAATACTTCCTTGGAGGTAGCATTCCTGGTTCCATCATTTGCCTTTCCAAAGATCTTAAATAGTATAGCAGTGAGGAAAGATTTAGATTGCACATTTCATCAATTGATGGATCTTTTAGTTTTGGATTAAACAGTATGAGCAGGTTTCTTTCTGATATAGGAAGATGGTCAAAGGACAGAATTGGAGGAAACCTTTGGGACTACAGTGTTCATTAAGTATTATCCTATTTTGCAGTTAATACATTCAGAGTAGCAGAACAGAACTTTGCTTTAACTCTTTACAGGAAAAATGTAAAATACTTCAACTCCAGAATCAGTATAACACTTACCAGGGATGATTTGCCAAACACATGCTGAGTTGTTGAGGTATGTCTACACAAAAAAGTGAGTTGTTGTATTACTAAAATGTTTTATTATCATTCCTAGTGTATGCAAGAATAGGAATTGGGAATGCACCAAAGATCAATGTCTGGGCACTTGTGTTGTTTATGGAGATGGTCATTATAATACCTTTGATGACAAAAGGTTCAGCTTCAATGGAAACTGTGAATACACACTAGTCCAGGTACTGATAATTAGCAATAGTAAATGAGACATAATCTTGATCATGTCTACAAAAATAATACATTTTATATGATATTCTCTACCCAGGACCACTGTGGGAAGAGTGGCACAGCCAATGGGACCTTCAGGGTTATCACTGAAAATATTCCCTGTGGCAACACTGGAACAACTTGCTCAAAATCTATCAAAGTTTTCTTAGAGGTAAGAATTTTTTGCATATAGACCACTTTTGTTCTGTGTCTGTTTAGGGCTTAGGAGAAACCTAGATATCCATTCCTTCAAGTAAGTTGGAAAAATATTTTTAAAAGCGAATAAATTTGTAAATTAAGCTTAAATCAGATTCAAGTAAAATATTTGGTAGAGCTTCCCAGCTGTCTCTCTTTTCTATTTCCCACCCTATCTTACACCACTCTTGGGCAAACTACAGATCTACAGGAAAATTGTCTTTAGCAGAAATTTAGCCTGTCATGTCAGAAGATTATTTTACTCTCTGCAATGTAGTTCCTCCATGACTGCCAAAACACCCTTTTTTGACCTACGCCATTTAAAATACCTTTTTACCATAGTACCAGGAACCTGAGATTTGAACTATATAGTTTTGATTTATCACATTTGGATTATTTGTTCTCATTATATAAACTATTCATAGTACTCTTAAAAGCAGGAAACATGTTTGAGAGCACAACTGCAGCTATCGACTTCATTTCGAATCACCTTTTCCTCCTTTTTCAGAGCTATGAACTGATACTTGGTGAGGAGCATGTCAGTGTCATAAAGAGAGGACAAAATGATGAGGTGCCATACACGGTCCGCTATATGGGTATGTACTTGGTAATTGAGACCACAAGCGGACTGATCCTTATGTGGGACAAGAAAACCAGCATCTTCATCAAGCTCAGCCCTGATTTTAAGGTGTGGAACTAGGAGTTAAATGGCAATTTACAGTCCAGATTTGGACTGGGTGTGAATTTTGTTGAGACTCTGCCAAGATTCCAAACGGGTGATGTGTCTAGCATTCCTGAAGGACATCTCATGTTGGTTTTCATTCCTCTGGTGCCTCATGAAGCCATGTCATCATCCTGCTGCTGTTCTGAGCCCTGAAGGCAGGTTTCAGTGTCTATTTGGCCTGACAGAACTTGAGTTGGCAAACCATTTTTTTGGACTTGGCTTTGTTAAAATTACCCACTGAACCTTGGTAAAGGTTATTAGACCTTATTAAAATTATATAGCTACATGTGTAGAAATCAATTGAGTAGTCTTGATTTTGAAAGTAATCCATTGTTTCCGGTTCTCATTGACACACAAATCAAATTATCATACTTCAAGAAAAGGAAGTTAAATTTTATGAGTGAAAGCCTCTTGTAAAATGCTACCATGTATTTTCCAAGCATATACCTACACAGGTGATAAGGAAAACATATTCCTGTTGTCATACTCCTTCTCCTAGCTTATGATATCTAAGTACTAAAAACTGTAGTAAATGAGGAATTTGCTATCTTATTGTATACCACAGTGACATTCCAACCAGGTATATAAATTAACTGTAATTTAGAACTATATATACAAATTTATTCCAGTATCATAGGTTATTTTGCTGCCTCACCCACTGGTACATTATAAAAATAGTAGTAATATGGAAAGTGTGCACCTTATATTCATACAGAAAGGATAGCATCTATTGTATGTAGCCTATCACAGTTTTACAGATCCATAAATTTAGAATAAGGGATATTTCTAGATGTGCAAGGAAAATGTAATTTATTTTTATACCTGTGAGCAGTCGTAACAGTAAAGACTCAATGAGTAAACTATGTGGCTGGACTGGTAGTATTTATGACAGCTTTGTAAGGCTGTTTTTTATATGTACATCAGTTGTACAAAACAAGGCTTAAATGGAAAACTTAGTCAGCTGAGTTGTCATTTCCTTGTCAAAGACATATCTCAAAGACAGAAGGTTACAATGACAAAGATGGTTTTATTGTTCAGATTTAAAACAAGAAAAGTCAACAGCAGTATCCTTCTACCCTTAGTGGTCATGTTCTGTTGCTGAAGAGACAAAGGATGAAGATGTTCAGGAATGCTGGAATAGAATGGCATCATTCTAAGAGCTGAATTTCAAGTGTTCTTTCAGTCTCAGATGTTGTTTCAAGTTTCCTCACATCCATTATTTTATTTACTTCCTTTTGCAGGGCCAGATCTGTGGCCTCTGTGGAAATTATGATGGCAACGGCATCAATGACTTTACCACAAGGAGTCAGTCTGTGGTCGAGAATGTCCTAGAGTTTGGAAACAGCTGGAAAGTATCCTCTACATGTCCTGATGCTTACAGCATAAAGGACCCATGTTCTACCAACCTTTATCGAAAGTCCTGGTCAGAGAAGCAGTGTAGCATCATCAACAGCAACATCTTTGCTGCCTGTCACTCTCAGGTACTACCAGGGCAAAAGTTTACTGTGTGAAGATTAGGTGTCTGTATTATTGAAACGGTTATCGTCATACATTTTAACATGCATGCCTAATTCATTAGCATGTTTCACTTTGAATTGTGTCAGGAAAACTTCAATCTGAACCCCACTCAATGGGACAGATTTATAGTCCCTACCTGTAAGAAATAAAAGGACATTTAGTTCATAGGAAATATTGACCTATTATGAAAGAACAATAATTTAATAATTACTATGTATTTTCTTGAATAAAAATTCTCATATACCACATACAGAACACAAGCTCAAAGCAATAATAACATAGTAATGAAGTATCAGCATAGCCTTTATCTGACACTAAGTACATACCAAACAATGGAGGGTAACTCTGTGCTCTTCCTATTACCTTAGTTCTTTCCACTGGCAGAGGCCTTCAAGTGCAGTTACCTAAAATTGCTTGGGAACATGAATCTAATCTTCCATTAGGACACAAGTCCGCCTGTTTAAAAATCCGTCAATACATGATTTGGATGTATCATCTGGCATCACCTCTGGTGTTTAACAGTGTATATAAACAAAAGGAAAAGAAATTACTGATGTAGGTCTTTTTTCTGAGATACTACAATTTTAAGAAAATCACCCTCACAAAGCTAAGAAAGAATTTAGAAGGCAGGATGTATAGTGTTACATTTCTTTTTAATAACAGGTTGAACCAGCAAAATATTACCAAGCGTGTGTGACAGATGCTTGTGCATGTGACACTGGAGGAGACTGCGACTGCTTTTGTACAGCAGTAGCTGTGTATGCTCAAGCATGTAGTGAAGTCGGTGTCTGCATAGCCTGGAGAACCCCATCAATCTGTCGTGAGTTTTATGTCATAAACACTTCTGAGAGTGTAGTTAAATGTACAGTGCCTTGCTAATGTCCTTGAACACACAGTCTGGGTATCTTATGTATGTGCATTATAATCTCACTGTGTAGACTTTTTACACTAAGCTGTTTTGATGGTCACACAATTTCACCTATTTATTCATGGTTTTCGAGACTGTTCAAGCAGCATTGCAGGGACATGAAAACAGACATGAGTCAAAAAAAAGCTCTCTTTTTTTCCTGAACATGTCCAAATTTCTGTTTCTCCTTAGCACTGTTCTGTGATTACTACAATCAACAAGGGGAATGTGAATGGCACTATAAGCCTTGTGGAGCCTCCTGTATGAAGACCTGTAGGAACCCAAGTGGAAAATGCATCCATAACTTGCCAGGTTTAGAAGGTAAAAGAGAGCTGCAAGTACCTTTAAGTGGGTACATTTTATTATATTTTTAATGGTCTTTAATGGAGTGTATTTCCCCCACCAGCTGCATTTGCACCATTGAATCTCTTCAACATCATTGCATCCACATGAATGGAGGCAGAGTATGGAAATCAGAGTTAAAAACATCTCTAGGACAAAGTCCTTGTGGGTGGGCTCTGCTGATGCTAGTACTCTGCATTTCTTGTAGAATTATTGGAAAGAATTCAGTAGTAAAAATTATGACTATTATAAACAAGATCTGCAGACACATTCTGCACAAATAAAACTTTTGCTGACTGTATCTCATTCTCACCTTTTCTATGCCCTTCTGTATGCCCTTTCCCTTCCTTCAGGCTGCTACCCTAACTGCCCACCAGACAAGCCATATTTTCATGAGGATCAGATGAAGTGCGTTAGTCTCTGTGACTGTTACGATAATGAGGACGGAAAGATATATAGACGGGATGAATGTCATGTGTGGTAAGACTTAACATACCAGCCTAATCGTATACAAGGAAAAGCGATCAAACAGCAGTGAGAAATTGCATGTTCCTGTTACATGACAGGACTAGTTTATGCTGCCTGTGTAAAAATAATGCCTTACTATCTAATGCCAGTTTCTTACTACATTAGTAGTAAGAAGTTCTTATATGATTTTATATTCTGTTGAATTTGTTCCTGATTATGTTGTAAATCCTCAGCATAAAGATACAACAAGAACAGTAAGTCCTTTATGACCAGGGTTTCTCTATTTCCCATTCCTATGGCAGGAAAAATATTGTTCCAGGAATACACATATCTATTAGGGGTCTACTTCCAAGGATTTTATTACATTCTTATACTGCTTGTAGTATTCAGACTCTTTCCCTTTTTAGCCTGCTTTTTAGTACAAAAACATTGCAAGTGCAAGGAAAGTGATAAGGAGGAAAGAAGGGAAGTCTTTCTTAAGACTTCTACCTGTAGCTTTGCATAACATTTAGCTTCACTTCTTTTTATAAGTTTGGGTTTAATAGAAAGAAAGATTTTGGAAAACAATGGCAAAAAAAAAGCCAACATGAACTGGACACTCAAGGAATAAACACAAATAAAGTCTCCTGTCTTTTGATGTTAGTATCTGGCAGAAAGATGACTAATACAATTACCTCATAATAAAAAAATGTGGGGTTTTATGTTTTTTATTTCAGTGAATGCACATCAGAAGGTTTACAGTGCAAGTTTGATGATAAAGGTAAGAGAGCTAAGAAGAATTCTTAAGAAAACTAAATACTGGATATTATCTTTTCATAGATGCCTGACAGTAAACTTCTTCTGAATTACAGCATGCCACTGCATATATGAAGGGAACAGTTATAAATATGGTGAACTCATCTACACCACCACAGATGGAACTGGATGGTGTTTCAGTGCAACATGCGATGTCAACGCAACAATAAACAGAAATATCTTTAAATGTGGCATTTCTACAACAACCCCATTTACATTTTCTACAAGTCAGCCTACAACTACTGCTTCAGGTATGCATTAATACTCTTTAAAATAACTGAAAAATCTCTGGAAGAGATTGAAAATTGCCTGAAAGGGAGGGCCTTTTCACCAGTTAATGGCATATAATTTTACTTGAAACTGTTGCCTTCTGCTGGCACCACCAATTCATCTGGCAGCTTCAGTTCCTAAAGACAACCACAATCAAAGATGTAGAAATGAGTACAGCATTTTTTATACACTCAGTCTCTACTGTTTCACCATGATTTTTCCAGGGGAAAAAATAACAGAGCTTATTAATCATTGTACTCTGGAGAATCTCCTCATTTCATTGCAAACAATAACCAGCAGTTCTAGACCAACTTTTGAAAACACAAAAGACAATTACTGCCATTTTTTAAATTACTGACCGCATTAGCACAAACTCAAGATAAGAAATCTAGTTTGAGGGAATGCTCAACTTATTTAAAACCATTCTTTGGAACCTTTCCTAATTGTATTTAATAATAACCAAATCAACAGTTTCCTTTTACTCCTGTAGTACAGTTCATTATTCCTGTGTTTAACTCATTATAGTGACCATGTAATTCTGAGAAATTGTGAGAAGTATTTCCACAAAATTGTACAATACTACAGCAAGAAATAAATATTCAACTTTAAGTCTCTTTTTAAGTAACATTCATATGAAGAAAGTGGTATATATGCCACATGGTTACCTTCATAATGCTAAAAATATGAAAAGAAATCTTATTAAAAGAAGTAGAAAATACTTATTAAATTATATATTTAATATATAGTGTATAAGTGTATTCTATGTTATAATGATTATATATAAAATACATATGTGTTAAATATATTTTTTATATTTTACACATATAAATATATTAAATGTTATAATATTAAAATAAGTAGAAAAGTCATTAAGCCTTAAAAAAATTTTAAAGCCTATGTGGTTATGCAGTTAAGTGTAATTAAGAGATAATTCCAAGGAGAATAACACTTATACCATAGAAATCGTGAGAACACTTTATCCTACGTATTGACATTCCACACAAAGGATATTATATCAGCTATATTTAACTATAAATTTTTAATAAATGTCACATAAAGTACCACTAGAAAAATAATACAGACGTGAGATCAAAACCTAACTTGGAAATGAAATTCAAGACTGTCAAAGCAAGTTCATTAAAATTAAAACACTACATTAACATATATAATATTACATGAAACATTAAAATGTATAGAAGATAAATAATCTTTTCGTGGCACTTTCTTTAATAATAACACACAAGACCTTTATTTCCTCCTATTACTTACAGAAATGACAACCACAACACCAGTGACAAGCGTATGTGTGAAGAATGTATGTGCATGGTCAGAATGGTATGACAGCACACAGCCTGAAGACAAAGAGGATAGTGGAGATGATGAAACATTTGAAAATCTCAGAGCTAAAGGCTACACTGTGTGTGAAAACCCAAACGCTGTTCAATGCAGAGCCAAAAAACACCCACATATAGAAATATACAAACTTAACCAAACAGTACAATGTAATCAAAGCAGAGGACTAATATGCGATAACAAAGACCAACAAAATAAGCACTGCTATAATTATGAAATCAGAATATCATGCTGCAATTACAAACCATGTTCAGAAATACAAACTACAACACCAAGACCGATGGAAGAATTCACAACAACGACTGCTGTAAAATCGACACCACTTACAATAAACACGAGGACACCAGAAACACAAACACAAGGAACTGAAGCGCAAACAACCGAAGTACCTAAAACATCACCAGAACACAGAAAAAGCACAACTCATCAGACTGAAACTTCAACAACAGGTTACCAAAACACGCCAATTCCATCAAAAATCACAACTCCAGTAACCCAGAAAACAACATCACCCACTACCACCACCAGCCTCTCCCAGCCAGCAAGGACAACCACTACTGCCACCACACTTGTCCCCACTAACACTGCCCCACCAACACAAGGCATGACTGTCCTCACAACCACCCGCAGGGCCAGCACCACCACGACCTCTCCCCCCATGACAGAAAGCACAACCACCATCATCACACCCACTCCAACAGCGTCCACCTCACCAACCACCTTCACTGCTAGCACCTCCATGACCACAAGCAGCTGCCCGCAGCTCTGTGCCTGGACGCAGTGGTTTGACTTGGACTCCCCTAGCCCCGGTAGTGAAAATGGAGAGGTAGAGGCGCTTGCAAAAATCCGAGCTGCTGGGTATGCACTGTGCGACCAGCCGCAAGACATCATGTGCCGTGCTAAAGATTACCCTAACAGGAGTCTGGACAAACTGGGACAGAAAATTGAGTGCAGCCTTGAGACTGGGCTTGTGTGCAGAAATAAGGATCAGATCAAAAAGTACCCCATGTGCTTTGACTACGAGATCAAGGTGCTGTGCTGTGACCGTAACCACTGCAAGACAACATCAGAAACAACAGGCACCACTGTAGGCTTCTCCACCACATATCCTCCTGTAAGAACCACCACCATAACCACACAAACTCCTGCACCACCAACTACTGCCTCCACCCTACCACAGACAGCAATGACAACCGCTACTGCCACCACACTTGTCCCCAGTAACACTGGCCCGCCAACACAAGGCACGACCGTCCTCACAACCACCCGCAGGGCCAGCACCACCAAGACCTCTCCGCCCATGACAGAAAGCACAACCACCACCATCACACCCACTCCAACAGCGCCCGCCTCAGCCAGCAGCACTACCAGCACTTCCAGGACCACCACACCAAACACCACAATGACCGAAGCCGCATCCACGCCCACAAAAACCTCCTCTGTGGAAACACAGACTCCAACAGCACCCACTACTGCCACCAGCCTCTCCCAGCCAGCAAGGACAACCACTACTGCCACCACACTTGTCCCCAGTAACACTGCCCCGCCAACACAAGGCACGACCGTCCTCACAACCACCCGCAGGGCCAGCACCACCACGACCTCTCCGCCCATGACAGAAAGCACAACCACCACCATCACACCCACTCCAACAGCGCCCACCTCAGCCAGCAGCACTACCAGCACTTCCAGGACCACCACACCAACCACCACAATGACCAAAGCCACAGCCGCACCCATAAAAACGTCCTCTGTGGAAACACAGACTCCAGCATCACCTACTATTTCCTCCACCGGAGCCCAATTAGGAATTAAAAGCACCATAGGCAGTACAGGTATTCTTCTAACATCTGTTTCCTTAACTGGACAAAGTACTGCCAACATTGTTTTTCCCACAAGTTTGACTGTCACAAGTAGCCCAGGTATGTCACTGTGTACCTCTGGAAAGTTTTCAAACAGCTATTTCAGCAGTATATCATTGGTATCACTGTCTTCAGTGACTTCTTCCACTATCATCCCTATTTCTTCCCACACATAAACCACTTTTTCATCTATCTGTCCCTCTGCTACTAGTGTCTGTGTTAGACAAGTGTGTGTGTGGACCACATCGCTTGATATTTTTTATCAAGGGAGACAGTATTGACTTTGAAACTTCAAAAAACATTAGCAGTAAATGTCATAAGAATTGCCAAATCCCAGATAATATTCAGTGTAGAGTTCAAAGATTTCCACAATCTCCACTTAGCAACAGGTCAAATAGTTGAATTTAACAAAAATGTTGGCTTGATTTGCTGGAATGTTGAACAGTCCTCTCCAATATGTTAAAATTTTGAGATCAAAAGCCTGTGCTGCAAACTAAAGTATGTCTTGTGCTTAACAGTATCTACAACTGGTACACCACAATCAAGTCATGTTACAGCAAGTACTTCTGCAGCCTTCAGTTCTTCCCCTAGCACGCCTGTCATAACAGAAGCAAGCACATATATTACATCAAGCAGAACAACTCCATGTTTTTGTCACGTGTTCGGTAACCTTTTTTCTCCTGGTAAGTGTCTTATTTTACAGTTATAAAAATTTTCATAAGCGATATAAGCCCTTAATACCCTATTCAATTAAATATAACCACTGAAAATCATCTAAACATAGAACTTTTTATGCATGAATACACTTTATATTTTCACAATATATTCTTGGCATTTTTTCCCTAAGTATATTCATTGGTCTTTTAATTTCTCTTCTGATTTTCCTCTGCAGGGGAAGTGGTATACAACAGAACAGATATGGCTGGCTGTAATTTTTATGCACTTTGCAGCAAGGAATGCGAAATTCACCCATTCCAGGGGCCGTGCTATTCGACAACTCCTTTCACTTCAGGCACCTCAGAAACTACAACACAGGCCACCTTATCCACAGAACATGTATTTTCTTCTGTCTCACCAACCACAGCAACATCCCTCACAACTTCAGCAGAAAGAAACTGTACTAGTGTCAATCCTTCACGAAAGGTAGTTCCCCTAGTTATTTTCTAATATACCACCATTGCAAAACCAGCCCAATTTCTGTCCTCTAATAGCCAGTTCAAATCAACTTGTATGTATTTCAGTAACAAAGTTGGTCATGTAACAAATGACCGGATAGTGCACAATTCTTCAACCTGGCATTACCAGGCTTTTAAGCAATCTGGCGACGGAAAAGCTCACTAATACCATGGCAGAAATGTTGTTTTTAATAAAAGACATTTAAATGTCATAGAAATAAGTAGACCAGCTATGAAACTGTTAAAATCTCATTCTTCCTACACAGAAGAAAATTCCATGATTGTTCTCAGCTTGCCTGCTCTTAAGGCCTGAAATCATATGCTAAGAAAACTCTAATCTGAACTCCCTACCAATTTTGAGAGTCTTTTCAACTTTCCAAGTTGAAACAAAACTACTAGGGTGAGAGAGCACTTAAGAATAAATAATTTACGTATTTTCAGCCTGGAGAGAAGTGGAGAAGCGAATGCCATGAGTGTGTGTGTGACCCCCTCAATGCTACGGTACAATGCCAGCCACTCCCATGCCAAACAGCTCAGACACCTATTTGTGACCCAGGATTTGCTGCTGTGACTGCACTACCACTAAAAGACACATGTTGTCCTGAATATGAATGCCGTAAGTATTAAAAATACATATATAAATACCAGGCTACACATTGGTAAATTACATTTGCACTTCTGTTAATATCTAAGCAAGTTCTTCATGTATCACAATGACAGTAAAACCTTCCTTAAATTATTCTGTCTGAGTGAACATGTATCAATTCTTGGCTAAATATGCATTAGAAGTTTATTTAAAAACAAATCGTTATTTTCAATGAAGTTTGCTGAGAGAATTGGAATGGGTGGGAGAGTAGGATAATACTTTGAACCTTTAAGTGGTCTGTATAGCTCAAATATCTCTGTATCTGTAATCATAAAGGTTATTAATGCATTTTATTTAATGTTATTAATTTAACATTGGAGCACATTAACTTCAGCCTAACTGTAGCTAAACTAAGGTGCGTAAACATAAGAATAAGCCAGCAGAAAGCTTAACAGTTAACTATAAAAGCAAGTAACATGAAGCAATAATACAAAGTTAATTGTAATCAGTAACTGAATTGTCAATGTATGAAAAATAATTATACTTACACTATTGTTGAATGCTCATGAAAATTTAAAAGTCCAACAGTTATATATGTTTACATACATAAATAAATTTTTATATACATATATTTTTATACACATACATTTATACAAAAGAATATAAAGAAAAAGGTAGCCATAAATTAAGCCTGAAACAGGAAGGTCAAAACAAAGGAACAGCCAATCTGAAGCAGTTCTGAGAAAGACATGAATGGGCTCTGCCATGTTGTCAAATTACTTATATTACCACAGTAAGAATACCTTTTTTCCAGTCAGAGTCAATCTTCCATGCAAGCCATGTTCTGAGAGGTCATAAAGAATCAATAACAAAGGCATCTTTGAAAGTTACTTAACATCTAGGGTTCAAAGTTTAATTTGAAGTGAATCTGATATCGAAAGGGCAAAAAAGGGATTTTTCATGCATAGCTCGAGTTTGAAGCCATTCCTCCCCAACTCTTCCAGATAATTTCAAAAAAGAAACTTTACTTAAACATCCAGCTGTACTAAATATGAGGTCTAAGCATGTAGGGGGGATTGAATTCAAGTTTTCCATAATCTCTGTGTTACTAACAAAACTTGGTAACATCTTGACTTCTCAGGAAGTCTCACAATTTAAGTTTACTCTGGAATTTTTTGTTTGTTTGTTTTTTCAGGACCAATCCCTGACAACTGTGTGATTAATGGTACAATGTACAAGGTGAGTATGTTACACTTATAGTGGTATATTGCTGGAATTGAACTGTACACATTTTCTACCACAATAAGCTTTTGAGAAAGTTCATTTTTCCCAGTACATTTTTTTTATCTCTAGCCCTTAACTGGAAGTTGTTTTTTTTTCTAAAGTCAAAACCAAAATTGTCACGGAAGAGTTCCTCAACATGTAGCATAAAATAACAAGTGTACCATTTTTAGTGATGTACTTTCTTTTTAAGCTTTCTCCCACTTCTGGAATTAATGAATTTTCCAAACGAGCTGATGAATAGCCCAAACTCAACCACCCTTTGAAATCAGCTCAGAGAACCTTCAAAAAGGATAGCTAGGATTTTCACTTTAATTGATACCTAAATCTTTTGCTAGAATTGGTATTTTGATCATTTAGTCAAAATTTAAACATTAGCACTGGAGCCTTTTGGGGATACATTTCAGAAAGGCTAAAATCTGTGCGTAAATTTGTATGTCTGCTTATGTATCTGCATATGTATCCAATTATTTTAATCTCCATTTGTAAATTATAATTGTTTTATAACCACAGAGCATGACTTACAGGGAAAAAAAATCTTAAATAGAACACTTAAAAGCTGGTAAAATAATGAGGCACTACAAACTGGTCTTACCTGCATTTTATTAATTTACTTTTCTCTTTTACATTGCTTTATTTCGTTTCCTCCTAATGTGTGCTTTGTTGCAAGGCACAAAGCCAAACAACTGTATGTTCGAAGAGTTGAACAACTCAGTCACACTTGCATTTCAGCAACCTTAATGGTTCTTAGCAATGCTTTTAACTCTGCCTATACATTATATAGAAACTGTTCCCAATTGATTTTTTTTTTCTGTCTTCCAGGTTGGAGCATCAGCAGTAACCGATTCATGTATGAACTGTACCTGCACTTCCGAGATAGATAAAGCGTCTTGGCAAAATATTTGGCATTGTGAAAGAGTTCAGTGTGAAACATCTTGCCCACTGGTGAGTTCAGATTCTCTAGGCTGCCAGTCAGCCCTCAATTAAAGGAAGACTAGAATTCTCCATCACCAACGCAACATACTTTCATCTCCTTGTGAGTAGGGTCATCAATACGTGACTGAGGATGGAAAGTGCTGTGGGAAGTGCGTTCAAATAGCATGCATCATCACACTAAGTAACAACACTGCTGACGAGCTCCATGTAAGTATTCCTTTCATTTTCACATCTCCCTATTAGCCAATACCGGTTAGAACAGCTAAGACTCAACTCATGTCCCTTACTAGTAAAAATCTAAATACTGAAACTACTCCAAAAACAACAAACTAGTTTTCTGAACTGATGTATTTGGTTTGTGTGGCAAGGTTTTGGTAGCAGGGGGGCTACAGAGGTGGCTTCTGTGAGAAGCTGCTAGAAGCTTCCCCTATGTCCAATGGAGCCAATGCCAGCTGGCTCCAAGATGGACCTGCTGCTGGCCAAGGCTGAGCCCATTAGCAATGGTGGTAGTGCCTCTGGGAGAATGTATTTAAGAAGGCGGGAGGGGGGGCGAGGGGGTGGGAACTGCGCAATTGCAGCTGGAGAGAGGAGTAAG
>JAVJGG010000021.1:10974269-10984322 GCA_035590195.1 Aviceda cuculoides
CTGCAGAGCCTCCCTACCCTCAAGCAGATCCACCCTGCCTCCCAACTTGGTGTCGTCTGCAATCTTGCTGAGGGTGCACTCAATCCCCTCATCCCAATCATCGATAAAGACATTAAACAGAACGGGGCCCAACACCGAGCCCTGGGGAACACCACTTGTGACTGGCCGCCAACTGGATTTCACCCCATTAGCATAGGAATAAGCTGAATTTTTGTAATTGCAAAGCCAGATAAATAAATACCCATTTACCACTCACCAAAAAGTATTTACTGCCTTAACTAATACTTTTAACTGCTATTCCCAAAGTTAAGTATAATTATTTTAAATGCTAACACACACAAACACCCAGCAAGGTACAATGGAATTCCTTCTACTTCAGTCTAAAATATCTCCTTCCCACTACTCAGGAAGCTTCTCTCCCTTCCTCCTCCCACCTCAAACTTGGCTTACCGTGTACGACATAACCAGATTAATCATTCCTTCCTTGTCATCACCCTGTCTTCCACTCAAGCTGTACCATTCATCCTCCACATTTCCTTGTTTCAGAGACTCAGGAATTGTAATGTGTGTCCAAGCAATGCGGTCATCCATTGAAAAGGCCCGCTGGAATACAATTTAAAAAATATTATCAAGTTAATTGTCCTAAGAAAAATAATAAAAAAATCTTAAAATTATTCTTGACTAATACTTCCTTCAGTTTTATGCTATTTCATTTTGCCAATTTTATTTTTTAAGTTATTTCTTTTGAAACTACTAAAGTGTCAGTAAATATTTCAACCATCTCCTTTCCAACAAGCATGAATGATGTTTAAATGGGATTACAGATCAATTGCAGATATTTAATAAGAAGAAACTGAAAACCTGAAGCAGAACACTTCTAGAAATACAACATAATATCAGCATCATCTGTGTGAATCTAGTGACATCATATCAGAGGCCATTAAATGAATGTAAACAGCTTCTGTTTACACTACTACAATAGGCTGTGAACTCCAGTAATTCAGGAGCAGACACAAGTACTGATCTGCCACCCCAGTTGCAGCAATGAAACAGTCACTTCAACCAATCAACTAAGCCCACAAAATAGCATCCAAAAGCCTCACTCGTATGATGACCACACAGCTGCTGCAACGTCAAGTTTTACTACACACAGTAAGAGATCGGGGGGGGGGGGCAAACCACAGACTTTAGCCTCAGTTGTAGCTTCTTAGTTTCTGCTAATAAATCCTAGCAACTACACACAGTCTATATCTGGCAGTTTTATTCTCCGCATTTCCGAGCTTGGGAAAGCTTCCAAGCTCCTCCTGGCTTAGAACAACACTGAAGAATTTCTGAGTAAAACACTATTGTATAAATAGGCTATTTTTAATAGGGACAGTACAGAATATAAGGCTGCAGGGCATTCTGATAGCGAAGAGGAGCTTAAACACCACTCAGCCATTTTTGCTTCTCTTGCTTTGCAGGGAACCCTGCTAATGCCCCTTATCAGCTACCAAAGGAAAAGTAACAGCTCTGACATCCTTGGGGGAAGAGTGAAGTCTTATACATTGCTGCTCTTGGGATTCTGAAAAATGTTCGCCATCTCCCAGAGAACATAGCTAAGAAACAGCCTTTGGCAACTCAACCCTTTTTTGCAAGATTTCACACAAACCTCAGTCCAAACAGGAGATGGGGAAGGAGAAGGAAAGGAAAAAAAAAAAAAAAAAAAGCAAGCGCAGTTCTGACCTCATCAAATATCTCTAGATAAAAGGAGTCCACACCCGGGGGAACAGTGCACTGAATAACTTTGTTCCAGCGGGGGTTCTTGGCTCCATTATGTGCTGTTGGAGTTTCATACACAGCATACCCCAGCCGTATCCGACAATACGGATCCATGCGAGTCATTCCATAGTTCTTTGCCAGTTTTGCCTGTAAAGAAAAGAAAGCCTGTAAGTGTATAATATTTACATTAACTTGAGAAGTTAATTACTATTAGTTCAGAACAGAATCAAATACTGAACAAAGGACTAGATTCAATTATGAGGTAGGTAGGAAGGAAAAAAAAAAAAAAATCAAGAAAAACAGCATTCAGATTAAAACATAAGCCAAATGTCTGGCTCGCAAACAAGACCTTGAAAACTAAAATAAGCTAAAATAAGTTACTTCATACCAAACCAAAAGATACATGATTACAAGGAAATAGTAGCCAGTTCAATTTTTGCCTAGGTATCTGCTCTCCAATATACAGTCATAAACTTAATGTGATAGGCAGCCTGTCTTCTTTCACTGAAGTACGTTAAAAAGATGAATTACAGAAATCCAGTAGCTTCAAGAATATCACACAATCTAAAAGCACAAACTGCAAAAGCAGTTTAGTTGAAGTAAAAATCTAGATCACACTTTTCCAAGTGGTTAAAAAACTTACTTAATTCAGTGTGTGCATTTGACATTACTTAATTCAGTGGGCAACTTAAGTTCTACGTTACTATAAAAGCAGGTGCTGTATAGAATCAGAAAATATCCAACATACTTTTGCCGTAACACCAGAAGAATGGAACAAAAAAAGTTGATGACAGTCCTGAAAACAACACCGAGTACTGTTGCATAGCTATGCCAAAGTAGAAATCGGACTTTTTGGACACGCTGTTTCTCTGGCCTGTACTAAGCAGCCTCTAGTTCTTTTTATGGTAAGACAAGTGACAAAATATGGTGCCTAGGATGCCTCCCACCTACAGGACATTTAAAGAACTGGAACAGTTGAGACTTGCATAAGATTTAGTCACAATGGCTGCAGCTCTGGCCTGGAAAGCTCTTTTCTCCTTCAGGGCACATGCTGGTTCAGTAATTCATACATTAGAGCTAGTGAGAAAGGTCTCAAACTGTTTCTTGTAAATGTGGGCTTAACAATTAAAGTAGGAAAGCTGGCACCTAAATTATGCACTCTCTAAACTCTGAAGTCCCAAGATTAAGCAATTTATCATAAAACTTTACCAAAAAAGAGCCTGTAAGTTGTCTGCCTAGTAATTTAACAGGAAACAATCAACTGTGCTTAGACAAACTCACCACTAGTCCTATATATCTGCAAGGAAGGAAAAAAAAAAAAAAGGCAGTAAATTACTTTCCCAAAAACATTTTCTGATCTTCCACCAGTTTATTAGCAACAGAATTAAGGCATGCTGCTCTACATACTTTATCAGCATGTATTTAAACACAAAAGACTTCAACCAGCTTTTCATGTTCCACAGGTTAACTATGCCATGACAAGCCTCCTCTCCGGAATGCCACATGCCTCAATACGCAGCCAAGACTCCCACTGCATTCTTGCATAAACTCCCAGACAGGTATAGAAGACTATCTCTGCGGACACCGCAGGGTTGTACTGCCATTCGGAGTGAGTATGTACTGCCTTGACAGGCTGGAGAACTGCACAGACAGGAATCTCAAAGTTCAACAAATGAAAATGCAACGTTCTGCCCCTGTGGAGGAATAACCACATGCATGACTATGGGCTGTGGGCCAACTGGTTGGAAAGCAGCTTTGTAGAGAAGGACCTGAGGGTCTTGGTGGACACCAAGTTCGAAATAAGCCTGCAATGTGCCCTTGCAGCAAAGAAGACAGACAGCATCCTGGGCTGCATTAGGAAAAGCAGAGCTAGCAGGTGAAGGAAGATGATCCCTTCTACTCAGCCCTGGGACGACCATATCTGGAGTACTGTTCTCTTTAGTTCTGCGCTGCCTAGTAGAAGACATGGTCATACTTGAATGAGTCCAGCAAAGGGCCACTAACAATTAAGGGTTTCACAGAATCACAGAATGGCTGAGGGTGGATGGGACCCCTAGAGATTGTCTAGTCCAAGCTCCCCACTCGAAGCACAGTCAGATGCTCAGGCAAGTTCTAAGTGTCTCCTCAACTCCACAAGCCCTTTGGGCAACCTGTTCTGATGCTTGACAAGTCCCACAGTAAAAAGATTTTTTATATATTTAAATAGAGCTTGCTGTATTTCTATTTGTGCTCACTGAGCCTCTGTCTTTCCTCTAGACAGCACTAAAAAGAGCCCAGGTGTCTTCTTCATAAAAACCTGCTGGCAGGGACTACTCAGGTAACAGTCTTTGGGGGAATCTCATCCACAGCTCTCTCAGCCTTTCCATGTATACGACATCCTCCTTAATCCTTGATTAAGGGACTGGCGTGGGGTCAGGGAAGATGTAGCAGTGGGATGAGGTTTGGACTAAGTAAACTCCAGAGGTCCCTTGTAACCTCAATTATCCTGGGATTCTATAACAAGTGGTTAAATTACAGACATGGCATCAAGAACAGCCATTAGGTTTTATTCTTCAAGCAAGATAAATGTTTTTTTTCTTGTCTGCACAAGCACCTAAAAATAAACAAGGATTGAACCTGATAAAGACCAGTATCAACTCCATCAGTTCAACCATCCAAACAGGAATATGGATGCTTCTGTACATAGCCACTCAAAGTGAGATGCAAAACTCCTTCTTGAACACTGTAATGTCTGCCCCCTTATCTGCCCCAGGAACTTCTACCATCTATAGTGACTGGATCAACAACCTGTGACAGACAGTACTTTAAGCTGTCCGAGCAAATAGCCAAAGATGAACAACCTACGGAGTAGCATAGAAGTTGCTAAAAACTGCAAGAGAGTTGAGACACAGCATCTTGTTTGATACATGTTTTGTTTCCTTATGGGCCTGAGGTTTAACCTGAATCATCTCTTCCTAGCTCTGGAAAAAAATAATAAAGCTTCTTCCACTGTGCTCCAAAAGTGGCAACATTTTTCTGCTGTTCAAAGTTGCAGAACAGGTTTCCAATCTTATACTCTCTGAACACAGACTGGGAAACTCATCAGAACTAGAAGGAGGGCTGCAACTGAATGCAATGAATGAGTTCAAGTGTCTAGACCTTAGAAGTAATAAACTTTGAGAAAGCATTATCCCCAGTTTGCAAAGGAAGGATATTGGCTGTGAAGGAGCAAACTGCCCAGCGAAAAGACATAGAAAGGAAGGAGGATTGGTGTCTCTTTCCCTGGGAGACCCTACATAGGTTTACTCCCCAATAAGGACCTCACTATGGAAGCTGTAACCGTATGCGTACTATTCCTGGCTTGGTGCTAAATTTGAGGTTAAATACCACTTTGGTATGTTTTTAGAGAATGACTTGAAAAGAGCACCTGTAAATAGATGAAGTGTGTTAAGTTAATACGAAGGACATCTGGTATGCTAACATAGATAAACAGAATTGTGTTAAGATAGACAAGTTTTAAAACCTGAAATGTTATGCATAATGAATGCAGTAATACAGTACTGCCAAGAGATAAAAGAAAGGATAACAAGGGAAAAGAAGTAGAAAATAAAGAGCGAGGACTAAATGCTTGTGATTAATAAGAAAGCCTGCAGAAAGCACTAGGAAAAACAACAAATGCATTAGAGGAAATGGGATGGAACAAAGCAGTCACTTAAAGAAAAATATGTAACTCGACTGCAGTTCCCTACAATATTCTCAAAATTGCTAATGTCTTCCATATTAAGTGTTTTTATAGGAAGCATTCTTAACAGAAGTTTTAAGAGAAACCTGTTCATTGTAAAAAAACCATGAGTTTATTGGATTATGTGCTATAATAGCAAGGTTTACAGAACATTGCTGCACCATGCACGATGCAGCTCTGAAACATGAAACTGGACAAAATGCTTATGTACAGAACCAGAAAGCTACAAAAATTTTAAAAATTACTCATGCCCTATGTACAAGCAATTTAGTAACTGAAATTCCAACACAAAATCTTTTTGTGGCCACTGATCAAAAAAGAGCAATTGTATTAATTAATTATAATTACTTAACTGTACAAAGATGGTACAATTTATACCTGTACTACAGTAATGCTGAGTCTGCCTACTGTACCCATTGGTCCTCCATACTGTAGCTGCTGAGCTGCCTGGGCATCCAGCTGGATTTGCTGTTGCTGCTGGGTTGGGGTAATGCGAAGAAAATCTTGAGGAAGCTCACCAACATATACCTTAAAAAAGAAAAGAAAATGAAAAACCCAAACTTAAGTCTTCCACTTACATAATGAAAAAGAGAGAAGAATATAAATCAAAGAAAAGCTTAGCAAAAACATTCAGCAGAACTTAGTCTAGTTTTGACAGCATGAACAAAGAACTAATTAAATGACAAAACTGCCAGCTCACATAGGGAATGTTCTCATACTCACTTCCAAAACCACTAATTTCCAACGTAAGCCTCTGAAGAAATGTAGGACATACGGAGCCAAGGCTGCTCTGCAACTAAACATTTTAGTAGTCCATGCAAAAGTCAGAGCTACCCAGTTTTACATCCCATTCACGTATGACATCTGATAGCACCCAGCTCTTTCACTTATTCACCACTCATATTGCATTCAATCATCCCTGTGACAAGACACAGCACACTGCTTTCATTTGAAAGGGTCACTTTCACAGTCACCTTCAAGACAGATCATAAAGTCAATGTTTCCTATGAACCAAATCCTTCAACATAACTAAGAAATCTTCAACATAACACAGATGCCCTAATGCTTTTCCAGTATTAAACATGGCTGGTGGGCAACTAACCTTGGGGACAATTTGGGGACAGAATTCCACCATACTCAAAACAATAATGGAGAAATTAAAAATCTGGTCTATCACAAGAAAGAACCATGACAAAAAAGTTCAAAGCCGAAAAATACTAGAGGCACTCCATCACACATGCCAATATTTATCAGCAGTTACCATGTATTTCCTGTCAGCTTTACAGTAAAAGAAAGGAAAGTTTCTACCTATTACTTGGCAATTCTATTACTGTCAATTCAACAACTCAAGCTGTTTCCAGGTTTCAAATGCTCAGTGAACATTATCAATAACTCATTTAGAGAGATCATCACATTAAAATAACAAGCATACTATAATAATAAATTTTAAAAGGCAAATAAAGTGGCATAGAAAATTTTTAATTAAGCTTTACATTTCTGTTGTCTATAGAGTTGCTTACATATTTAATACAGAACTGTCTACCACGTCAAGACAGAAAACAGTGCAAATTCTTATGTTGCAATCCCAGGCAAGATTACTCAATTGTATATCTGACAGCTGCATGCCTACAGAACATAATTTAAGATGTTAACAGGCCTCTAGGACATAGCTTTTGAAGATTAGACAGCACTTGCATGTCAAGATTACATCTTAGAGATAGAAACTGCAGCTCTTGCCAAATCACATTTTGTATGACTATTGCTATCCGAGAACCTCAGGATCCTGGCAACATCAGGTGTTACGTGCCAGAAAGGAAGTTTATCAAAAAAGCTAAGGAGGAAGTACTGAATGCCTGCTGCTAGGCTACTGGGAGGGAGGGAGAAGGGGGAATCAGTTTTGCTTACAAGCATCTTAAAAATTTACAATTAAGATCCTAAGTAGCTTAAGTTTTAAAAAGTGTGGGGGAAATGGGGGCAGAAAGGGAGAAGACTAAGCTAAAAGATAGTGCTAATATTAAAAGAAAGCTTATTTAAGTTAGGCTGGAAATTAAACAGGTCTTCTCATTAAAATACACGTTATAAAAAAGGAGTTAGTTTTAAAATAAAACATAATCCGTTTAGGAAAGATTTGAAATGGCACCAGAATTAGCAAGGCAAAGGCATTTACAACACAGCAGATCCCCTCCAACCCTTCACCTCCAGGAAGTTTCAAATCTGTTATCATTAGCATCCCTAAGAATAGACATTATAAAGATTTCCCATAGTCAGAAGTGGTGGCTGAGGCCCTGCAATTACATTCCCACATATGCAAGCTCCCTCTGTCAACTTCTCAGAAAACAGGATAGCATATTTTGTCTCTACCATCTTAACATGGACATTGGAAAGCTTGATTCATTCACAACACAAGTCTAAAAATAAAATTTAAAAAGTGAAAGCTATTATAAGTCACCCAAATACTGCTCCAAAATGAAATGCATAAACTAGTCTCTGTACTGAGGTCCAAAAGGGACACACAAAATCTGTAAGGGACACCAAAGCTTTCTTACAGCTTCTAAGCTGATTTTAGGTCATTCAGTTATCTCACACAAAGCTACATTCTTGTCCTGGAAGAGCAGACATACACAGGAACTGAAAACAGCTAGTGTAACTACGTTCTCAAAAGATCCAAGTGGTAAACACCTCCAAAAGCAAGAGTGGGGAACAGGAGATGCATACACTCCCACCTTAAACGTTCAGCTCTGAGATCTGGTACACAAGTCCTTATGGTATATTCAGTAAAATATCTAGGAGAGATGCTTTGAGGAAAATACATTACTCAGTAAGTTCTTATGCTAATTATCAGTTGATTCCATATTAATGGAGACAAATCAGTAATGTGCAATCTTTTTATCTGTAAAGAAAACAAGCTAATTTATGTCTTCATCAAAGCACTTAAAAGCAGGCACGTAATTGCCACCTCCAAACCCAAATCAAAAATACAAAGTTACATAACCAGAGTTCAACCACAGCCTTTGTTTTTAAAGCAAGGAGAACATAAATGACAAGCTTGTATCACTGATCCTACTCAACACCCACTTTAAAACAAATGCACTTCCCTCTACTATAACAACATCTGAGGAAGAATGTGAAATTCAAACCCACTCTGCCATTAACTGTAGAACAAAAATTTAATTCCATTTAACACTTGAATTTTACTAGAACTCTCTTTTCAAGCAAGACAGCAATATGACAGTGCTATGATAGACATACAATTAGGAAGACAAATGTTGAGCAGGCATTCATAAAAAATAAGCCTGCCTTGTAGTTACTTCCTAATAAACTTTATTGACAGCATTGCATATCAAAAATATGAATTATCTAGAAACAATAATATTGCCCTTCTTATCTGCTAAAACCACCAAAGAGCTAGTTTCGAGGACCTTCAAAGTGAAACACTACATGTATAAAAGTCGCATCTCAACTTCTTCAAATTAAAGGCAGCATGATGTTGTACAGCTATTCCAGCTAATTTAGGATTGGGCTGTCTCAGTCACCTTCCCATTTCTTTTCACCCGCATTTCTTGTGCAACATTAAATGGTGCCAAGGCAATTGTAAATTATGCTAGCGCAGAGGGCTGATCAGAAAAAAATGAAAGAAGGGTTGGAGGTAAAGGGAAGAGGAAGGGAAGTCATCAGGATCCTTACCTCACTAACTGATCACGCGAGTACTGGTACCTACAGAAGGGAGGGAAAGGGAATGCAGAAACAAGAACAACCACAAATGCCCTGACTTACAGAAGCCTAAGCCCAGACATGATACATTCAGGGAACCCTAAAGCTTCCACACTAGCAATTACCAAGAAACTCTGGTACTAGGTTTCAAAGTTTCATGTTAAAGAGCTTTAAAAACCTAGCTGCCAAAAAAGTCCTAACTGTTCTCCTTTAAATGGTTTTACTGTTTTTAAAAAAGAATAAGTGAGTGGATGACAAAGAATTTTGAACTGTTATTCTATGTTTTGCACACTAAAGAAAAAATTGGGACCAGATAGGATGCATCCAGAGGTCCCAGAAAGAGCTAGCCGATACGTTTTCAAGGCTACTCTTCACCATCTTTGAAAGGTCATGCATATTAGAGGAAGTCCCCTATAACTGGAGAAAGACAAATCTCATACGCAGCTTTCAAGAGAGCAAGAAGGAAGACCTGAGGAACCACAGGCAGGTCAGCTTCACTTTGGTTGCTAAGAAATTCATAGAGCAAGTCCTTCTGGAAGCCATTTCTAGACGCACAAAGGAAAACACAGCGACTAGGAATAGTCAGCCTTTACCAAGGCTTTAAAAAGAAAAAAAATCCTAACGAGCCCAAGTGCCTTCTACAAACAATTATTAGAATCTGTGAATAAGGAGAGAGCAGTAGGTATCAAAGCTGGGTCATTACAATTGTCCTGGTTTCAGCTGGGATAGAGTTAATTGTCTTCCTAGTAACTGGTACAGTGCTGTGTTTTGAGTTCAGTATGTGAAGAATGTTGATAACACCCTGATGTTTCCAGTTGTTGCTAAGTAGTGTTTAGTCTAAAATCAAGGACTTTTCAGCT
>JAVJGG010000021.1:10985869-11002417 GCA_035590195.1 Aviceda cuculoides
GAGATTTTTGCTGGGTTTTGGGGTGTTGGTGGGTTTTGGGGGGGGGTGGGGTGGGGTTTGAGGTTTTTTTAATGTCACCAAAATGACAAAGTGTCACGGACTGAAAGGTACCAGACATTTCTTCCCTCGTTCTTATGATTTTTTCCTGTTGCCAGAAATTACCCAACTACTTTGTTACTTCCGTTACTTCCACATGTCTACCTGGAAAGAATCATAAAGATACTATAGTCATTACCTTAATAGTATTTTCCCTTTCCCCCAAGTACACCCCCTTTATTTAGTCTTGACTAAGTATTTTGCCACAAGCTACTGCTTCTGGATTTTCCCAGCACATCTAAAGTTGTGCAAGACACTAATGTTTAAATATTTGCAAAATACATTCCACAGTGAAAAAGCAAAACTGTTAATAAAAGAAAAAAAGTTTGGTTTTACGGCAGAAGAAGTCAACACTAACCATTTGATTACAATCAAAAAAGATTCCCTTTTTCACTAAAACAATAATTTGAATTCCTGCTAAGTATGGCAGGAACTGTTGTATACAAACGTGAGTTAAAAATTAAAGATAGAATGAGTGTCCATAAACATCTCAAATTCAAGAAGAATTTATAGCATATTTGAGCTATGTGGATTTGGTCCACACTCAATTTAACAGAGGAATAACATCAGGAAAAGCCATAGAAACAGCTCAAAATAAGGAAACCCATGAATTCACATTGGGATTAGCATTAAGGAGAAGGATAATTGCCATCAATTCTAGGAACAGACTTCTGACTTTTTTCTATTCTACCATTAGACATACTAGTACAGATATTTCTTTCCTCCAAGTTTTGGTTAAAAGAAAATGCCATTGGATGCAATGGAAAATAAGCCACTTAGTGGCTTAAGATACTTCTCTTTCCTGCTAGGGAGTAAGAACTTCAAAGCATTACCAATGCTGATTCAAAGAAACTAACTCAATAGTTTCATTAACTATTAAGTAGGTATTCTTTACTGGCAGTGCTGGATGCATGGGGGATCGCTCCACCCATCATGCACACCGTTGGGTCTAATTGTGCAGGTTAAGTATATGTTCTATATACATATTCAATAGATTTCTGAGAAATGTTATACATATTCATTAGTTTTCTGGGAAACTATTAGCATATGCAAATGTCCTTTACGTAGGCGCATTGAAGGTCTCTGGTGGTCTTCCATAGTCTTCCTCACTCGTCCGCTACTTGACCCTCCTCAGGTGATTCTGCGCAGTATGGTCCTTTACATGTTTTGATACATCAATGCTTGTTAATGCTCTTATTATCTAAGTTTTCATTAGTGGTGCAAAACCATGTGGCTAGTTTAAGCTAAATTATCTACAAGGACGAGAACAAAGGCAGGAGTTCTTACCTTTTCCAGCCCTATCTATTCAAGCAAGGCCTCTGCTTGTGCCTTCTCAACAAGATCGTAAATTCATCATTTAATTAAGTTTTGTGAACACTCATGGCTCCTTCTTGCTCATCAGTCCCAAGTACCAGTCTCTGACAGGCTTAATCCTTGACAAACACCAGTCCTTGGTATATAAAGTTACAGAGAGACAATCATTAAGCAATAAGCAGTTTGTTCTCAATATCAATGCTGCCCTCAACGTTTTCTGTCAAAGGAGCATGCTCCAGAGATCAGATCACAGCACTTAAAAATTAATTCACATGTTGCTTAGAAACACTCAATGAGATCTTACTCCCTCAACCTTTTAAACAACTTCTGAAATCTAAATTGATTGCAATAATGTGTCTTTATGAAACTTCCGCCTTCACAGATCAGGATTTTAATACTACATATATCCACATTTTATTAAGAAACAAAATACCTAATAAAATACTCAATTATACTTGGAATTATCAACCAATTATTTTGGTGATAGGACTTTGTATTCTAAGTTGCTCATGTGACAGCATAACATATCAATACTGGACAATACAAACAGAAATTGCTTCTTTGTCACCTTCATTCAGGAAAAGATATCCAATTTTTGAAGAGTCTCAAGACAAAACTTCAAGTAAAATCAGAGGCAACAAGACATACTCAGTTAAAGGACAGTATTAGGACAAGAAAAGAGAAGTAATCATAAATATACCTTGCTCATTAGAAGATTTCCAACCATCGGAGTAGCCATTATTAGGGAAGTTAGAAGCAGAAATCTAAGCAGTACTAGCTTGGTACTTGATCTAATTTTTGAGGACTTGACATATTTGCCAGCATGGTGAACAATCACTGAGATGAATTTTGGGTGTCCTTGGTTAGCTAAATAATCACAAATAAGAGGTTTCGGTGTCTCAGACTTAAGAGGTTTCGGTGTCTCAGACTTAACTTGAAGCCTAATCAAACTGTTTTTTTAATAGCTCTCACTTGGAAAAGATAGCATTTAGCAGCCCTTATATATTCAGCAATAGTTTAGATTTCAGAGTTGTTTTGTTCTCAAAAGATCACAAAATGTGAAAACACACTAATTCCATAACATCCTGAAAACAGCTAGAGACATCCATATTCTAGCAGAATATTTACCAATAACAGACAGGATGAATTCCAGTTCTGTTTCATCTGAAAAACTAAACAGCAACCAGAAGTTTTAATTACCAAATAAGCATCACTACAAACTAGAAAGCACAGGTGTAAGAACAAGACTGGCAACAGTATAGTAACATACTTAATTTTCTCACCTGCATGAAACAACCTTGAATATTTTCTTGCCTGTTCAAACAGAAAGAGACAGGAACTGCTCTCTGCAGCACTAAAGAGAAAATGTTTCCCAATCCTTTAGCACCATTTAGTGGCTATTCATTTGTAATGCAGTTGTATATATAGAAACAAGTAGAATTGTATCTTCCACTCTAGAGAGAATTAAGAAAGGCTGGCATGTACCATACCAACATCCTCACCTATGAATGCCAGCTTAACATTGCATAATTTATTCATTCACTTGAAAACATTCAAATCTGTAAAGTGGTTAAGGAAGAAAAGCATGCACAACATTTTAGGAACTCGTAAGAAAAAAAAAAAAAAACAACAGTAAGCCAAAGTTGTACAAGATAAATCATCACACACCTTTCTATTTGTCAGGCTTAAATAATTTTTAAGTAACAAAAGACTGCCAAAAGATTAGACAGGAGTATCTGGGTAATTCTGAAATAAGACATCTAGAAGAATAACATTCTAAGCGTTGAGAAGCAGTTCCTTTAAATCATTTAAGAAAGCCTAGGCAGTTACAATATTCAAATATCTGCAAGATTATAGCCATGTCCAGGAAGGTTCTCACTAAAATCTTGCCTCAGCCCAAGAAGAGGATTTCGCCAATCTAAAACAAGCAGATTGAAAGTACTCCACTCAATATCAACAAGGTGTTTAGCACCACAGGCAAACAAAGCTTCTCTCAAAAAGAAATGCCACTCCATTTCAGAGATAGAAATACCTGCACAGTTTCATCTCTCCACAAGTCAGGACTGCAAACAAGCCTACTGTTCACCTTTAGCCAAACTGCTTAGCTTGTTACCAGTTCCTTCTAGACCTACTCCCACATCGATTTCCCCAGCCTTCTCCAAACATAAACTAAATAATAACTAGAAGTCAAGTCGCTTTTAAACAAACTCTGAGTATTTTTCAGGTACTTAAATTATTTTGAGCTGTTTTGAATAAAACTTGTTACATATCAACAGAATTCTATTTGCATGCAATCACACCATCAGCTCTCAAACACCAAGCCTTTGGGGATAGCAACTACCTAATTCACCACAGATTCAACCAGAAGAGCAGTCATTGTCTTTTCATGATACCATCAAGAGACAACAAAAAACTTAATTCACTTTTTTACCTTAATTCTCTACCTAAAATTTTTGTTCCAACAACAGCACCATCATCACAATCCTTTGTAGAAGGAATCTATTCTGGAGGACCAGATAAATAAGGCACTTTAAGGAACTAAGTTGATGATCATATAATATTACTGTCATGAGATAAACAACGATGCAGTTTTTCAAAGTTAGCAGCTTAATAATTCACTCCTCTGGTCTTTCATCAAGACTGCACAGACACGCACACACAAAAGTAGCTGTTTGTAGGAAATAAAATACAGCAGTTTAAATTGATTGTTTAAGAAAGTCTTACTTCATCCGCAGAGCAACATCGCACTGTTAATTACTACCAAATCCTCCCAGACAGGAACAGCACATCAATGGAGAGCTGATGTTATACGGCAGAGTTATACACCACGCAGTAGAACACCCCGGTGTGGGGCAAGATTATTCCAGGGCAAAACTGGATAACAACACATTCCCAATAAGCTATCAACACTAACTCCTAGAAGACTGTTAAATTGGTTTTAAGACCGTTCAGCTCCTCCCCCAACACACACGCCTACATACTACCACTGAATGCATCTTTCAGCACGTTTCACATTCCGGCTTCCAGGTGACAATTCCAGAGACAGCTACCTGAAACCTGCCCAGCCCAACCACGAACACAGAAAGCTCTACTCCTCTTCAAGGAGGAAGAGGCTTAGCTTTAGTTGTTTAAGCCGTTCCCTCCTTTGGGAAGCCCTTCGAGAAAGCACGGGCAGAACAGTCCCTCCAAGGCCTACACGCAGACAGGAAGGACTTCCCCCTCCCCTTTCCCAAAGCCTCTTCGCAAGGCGGAGAACCAGGAGAAGAGGCAGGCTTTCCCCTTCCTTCCCCCCTCGTTATCACGGCAGTCTGGAGAAGGAGAAATCCTTCCTGTGCTCTCCCCGCTCTGCCGCGGGCCGCCAGCGGGGGAAGGGAGGGAGACGAGGAAGGTGAGTCACCCTCCCACCGAGGCCCACTGGCAGGAGCCGGGCGGAGGCCGGGGGGACGGACGGACGGAGGACACAGCAGCCGAAGCGCAGAAGGGTCCAAGCCAGCCCAGCGCGGTGCAGCGGCGACCCTGAACCGCAGCCAGCCTTCAGAGGCCCCTGAAGCTGACCTTCACCCGGCAGCACTCACCGGGCCCCGCTGAGTAGTGACGGTGGTCGCCATAGCACTTCCCTCGCGCCGAGACCCTGCCTTCCGCCTCGCCAGGCCACCGCCGCCGTCGCTACCGTTACTGCTCCAACGGCCGCCGCTAACCGTCACCCAGCTCCAGCCTCCCGAGTCAGCTGACCCCGGCCCCGCCCCCGGCGCCGGGCGTGCCTGCAGCAACGCATTCCTCCCCCGCCCCTCCCGGACGTTGCCAAAGCCGCACCGTGCGCATGCGCCAAGGGAAGGCCGAGGGGGAGGAACTCGCCCTCCGCATGCGCCTATCGACCTACAGGGAAGGGAGGGAGCGAGCGGGACGGAGCCACTCATGCGCATGCGCCCCTCTGCTCTGCGGCCGCCGCAACGGAGCGGGGCGCCGCCGCAGTCGCTAGGGGGCGCCGCGGGGCCGGGGAGGAGGCCTCGGGGCCGCCATCTTGGGGCGAGCTGCGCCTTCGGCCGGCGGCAGGACGCCGGTCGCCCTGCCCCGCGGGGGAGAAGCGGGCAGAGGTTCTGCGCGGGGGCCCGCCGAGCGCCGCCCGCCGGCTTTTCTGTCAGCGGGTGCGGCGTGTGTGGAGGAAGCGACTTTGTTGTCTTGCCCGGGCCGTCCTTCGGAGAGCTGGCCCGGTGTTAGTGGTTTTCCAAAGCGGAGACCGTGACCTCCTTCAGCTTGCTGAGCAGTTGCAGCCCTTTCCAGAACAAAAGCAGCTTTAATATTCATCTGAGTGCTGCTTTCAGAGATGAAATCTGATCATTTCAAAGCCTATTTAAATAACAACTGTTTCCTGTTGTTAGGATCTGCTGCACGAATTTAGCCTTTAGTTAAAACTCTAGCGCAGATTTTGGCAGCTGGAAATAGAACAGTAGAACAATTAGGAATGCTCCAAATATAGCACCAGCTTTTTTTTTCATGCTACACTAACATCTACTTTGAGTGGGAACAGCCTCACCTTTTTACTTGTGTCTTGATACTCAGAAAAATGAGTACTACAGGATATAATTGATTGGGAGCCATTGAATTAATATGGTTGATGGCAGCTGAAAGTCAACCAGCCAGCTGAAGAGAAAGGCTGTAACATTCCCTTTTACCCCCATTGACGGTTCCTCTGCTGGAAGCAGAGTTCAGGTCAACCTAGAAAACCATTAAAGAAGCAAATCATCCTTCCCTTGGTGCTACCACAAGAAAAGAAACCAAATCTGAAAAGACGTGGATTTTTTTCTGTAAAAAGAAGGGTAAATTCACATACATACACACCCCTTTTTTTTTTTTTTTAGTTTACTAAACAGTCTCTTGACATAGGGGCTTTTTACAGGGAGAAGGGGTTAACTTTCTTGGAGGAAGCTAAGGGGACTAGATTTTTTCATTGCTTCTTGTATAGGCCTTTCAGCAGAGATAGTGCACTATATGAAGGGGCAATGCAATGGAAAATTAAGCTAAGTGATTAAAAACATTCAGCACTTAAAATGTCAGGTACATGCCCTGTCTGTACAAAGCTTGTGTACAACTGTACAATACAGTTACATTAATTTATAAAAAATGCTATCCAGATGTAGCCTTTTCCAGGAAACTTAATTTCTTTATACTGTATTTCTTTATACTGTGCAACAGAGTTTCAGTGGTTAAATGATAGAAGTTCTTGAGCCAACATGGTTAAAATAGTAAGTAAGCCCCATAGAGGTAACAGAAGAAGATCAGTGCTTATCTCCGTAATTACAATCTTGACATCATGAGGGCAGGCTGGAGGGAAAAAAATGCTAACAAGCCTCATTGCTATTCTTATGTCTAGAACTACACAAGCTAGGAAATTAGTTTTAGGTAAGTCATGGGCAGTTACAGTTTTACCTACTGTGGATTTCATTCTAAGACCTGGTATATTCACAACAGTTTCAAGAGATTAGACATGAGAAAACATTATTGTCTCTATAAAACTTATATCAACAGAAAAAAGTGGTAGTATTGACTCGGAGATTCTTGAGGTTTGTTTTCCTCATGCAGAGATATGCAGTGACTAGAGTGAACATTGTGCCTTACTGACAGCACCACCATTTTCTAACTGCATCTTTTATTTTCCTGTTTTTTTATTATTCCCAGGAAATCCACACAGAATCTAATCCCTTATTTTTAATCATCATTTCTAATTTATACAGTAAAAGATCGGTTGTTAAACAAGCCCCCACTCTCCCTAGGGTAAATTAGTATCTGAACGCGGCCTGGAAACTCTACAAAAATACCGGCTTTGCCATCTGGTGGACATCCGCAAGAACAGCAAGTAGCTTTCGACCAAAAGAGACAGGTGGTTTTGTTTCCCCAAGTGCGATATCACCACAAATAGGGAGCACTGGTGCAAAAACATTAGGCGAGGCATCTGATGTCAGTGTAGTAATTAAAGTCGGAATGTAAGCCATGGGAAAGGTGAGAGAACAAAAGTGATAAAACCCTGTTATTTGCAACATATGGGCATCATTAAAAAAAGGTTGAAAGGTAATTAAAGAAGCTATAATGACAATAAATTGCATTTACCTTGTAATAAAAATTTAGATGTCAGTTTCTCCTGTATCATTCTTTCATTCTGATTTCCAGTCTCTTCTCTGTTCTTCCCAGTTCATCTGTCCCTCCCAGAATCTCCCCTACCCAAATCTGCCCCTTTTTTCCATTGCCCCATCTGTTCCTTCCTAAATGCTTCTACCCCTTTTGCATTTCCTCTCCATCTTCTCTTTTGCTTTGACACTCTGTTTCATCTCCTGCATTTTTCTATTTAACTTCGCCTCCTACAGATTTGTCATAAGCCCCATATTCCCTGAAGTTTCACCTGGAGCTTTCTATTCACATTTTTTATAACCTTATCTCCTTCCTCTCAGCTACTGGCTGGGTAAGAGACAGCATGTGTTTCTGAGCTCTTCATGCTGTTTCCCCAATACCAGGCCAAACGCCGAAGATGACTGTTACCTTTGCTGAAACCTTTGCCTGGCGGGGTCACTAGTACAGTTTATTTTCTGTAACCAGTTGCCTATTTTTTATAAAATTTCTAAAAAGCTTAATATTTCTGAAGACATTAAGTAAAAATAGATTGAAATCAGACAGCAGGCTGGAGATGTGTAGAGACAAACAAATACATGTCCACATAGCGTGGTTTCTTGAAAATTATCAAATAGGCATTGCTCTCTAGGCTGGCTCCAGAGTCTGAAAGTGTAGATACCACCTATGATTTTCTTCATAAAAACAGAAACTAATATCTCATGGAGGGGGGAGGAGAGTAATGCACATGATGCTGTCCTCAATGAAGGACAGTTACAGCAGAATTACCGCCAAATTAATTTTGTGCTTGTTCATAAAACCAGAAGGGACACTTCAAAGGTTGAGAAGAGTCTGATGCTATGGTGGGAGTGAGGGAACATGAAGCTCAGTGGGATAGTGTCCAACTTTTGGTAGGTATTTATTTACCACTCAGCATTGGAGTCTAAGACTGAAACCTGCCAGATCTACAAAAATGTAAACAGCAGTAATTAGTGTGGTGAGAGGACTATATTCATACCTCTTTAATAGTGCCCTTTTATGAAGGTCAAGCCTCCCAGTTTATTTAGGTAAGATACATAATAGAATCCTTCAGTTAGGAAGTGAACTTCAAACTGTTAGCTGATCTCTTTCCCAAGGAAAGCTCACAAGTGAATTGGGTGGTTATATTTTATGCATTTTTTTCTGTCAGTAATGAGTATCTGTCATGATACTGGGGGAGTTCTCGCAGTCATTTAAATCCGCTTTGTTTATTGTGGCTTACAAAGACAGTGAAGTCACAGAAATGTGTTTTAAAATGCACTCTTAGCTCAACTAAAGCTGGTGCATAAAAGCAGAGCAACAAATCATGGCTGTGATTTGCTGAGTTCAGAGATACTCATCTGGCCCTGTAGGGTTTGAAGAAGGGTCTCACAGCGAACTAGCAAAACAGGTTTTGATTAAGTTCTGTAGTTGTTACAAGCATATAAGAATATTGTGGGATGGCTATGTGTCTCTTATGTTACCGGCTTGGGTCTCGGGCAAGATCAGCCCCTTTCGCCGTGTTGCCATGCATAGGACTTCAGATGCCACACAAAGGTACAATTCTGTTGCATGGGAAAAAGCATTTTTTGCAAAATGCAGAGCCCAATTCCACCACAATTTCTTATGCAGTCTCCCAAAGCTAACTTGAAGTTAATAGAAGGCAAGGGTGACAGTGGAGAAGGCCAAAGGGATCCACTGCTCTGTGGATCCAGCCCACACCAGAGTGGAAATGCAGAATAAGAAAAGGGATGTTTTAGGCTTCAAGCTACAGAAAAGCCCTTGGAGTCCTAGTGTGCCAAGCACAACTTCTCAGGATGTATGTGGCCTTATATAGGTGCTGGGCATAGCACCAAACTCACAACAACAGAGTGCAATGCTAATCTTTTGTTCATGGTACCAGCTCAAGCTTGGTGAGGTACAACAGTAACATGGAAATCCCAGATGGCATTCAGACTGGCCGTAACAAACAAGAATTTCCACTTCAGTAGCATGCAAGGTACTCACACTGCATTGCAAACTTTAGTTAATCCTCACAGTCCAGTTGGGATGCAGAAGGATTACATCCCCCATCACCACAAAGGAATGATAGCTCCAGCATGAAACGTGGCAACTCTGTAACAGCACACAACAACATTACCCAGGAATTTCAGCTAGGATGCATACTATTGCACTGAAACTACAAGGGAATTCAATTGGATAGACTGAAGAGAGAAAGAATTAAATACAAACTGAAGCTCAAAATCAGTGTTGCATCCCTCCTGACACCAGGCCATGAAACAGAGATGTTAAACAGCAGGCAACTTACCACCATCGCAACCACCGTATAATTTCATACTCGAGCGTTATAGTTACTGATTGAGCTAAATGAGTATTGGCAAAAGTGTTGTTCGAGCAATTGCAGGAGATTCTAGCAGAAAAGCCGAG
This sequence comes from Aviceda cuculoides, assembly GCA_035590195.1. NCBI lineage: Eukaryota > Metazoa > Chordata > Aves > Accipitriformes > Accipitridae > Aviceda > Aviceda cuculoides. The sequence goes on from JAVJGG010000021.1 coordinate 10,995,824, forward strand.
AGCACCGCCGAGCAGCTAATAAGTGGCTGTTCTTCAGTCACGCTGCACTCAAAATAGCTTTCCAACAGAGGAAAAGCAAATTCTATTGGCTTCAACACCTGGTTGAGCAACTTAATAAGGACAAAATTGAAAGTTAGAGCTGAATCATTATTTATTTTATAACTACATCTTCATCACACAGTCCACTCCAAAATGGGAGTTACTTCATTTCAAATCAAGCTTGTGCCAGGTTTTTCTCTAGGCTCATTCAGCACAGAGGTGAGGAGAAGGTTCTTTGAAAACAATTTCAGACACCAGCTGCTTCAGAGGAGAGCAATCTACAATTATAGGAAGATTTTCTCCCTTTTCTCCAGTCCTGCCATGCTTTTCCCAAATTGTATTTCTTAAGTGTATTTTTAATGCACCAGAAAAATTGTAGCACTGCAAAGACTGTATTTAGTGTTATTTGGGTAACATGTCGATTTCCAGGCAGCACTTCACAAGTGATGAGCAAACAGTTATCAGAGCACAATGTCTCTGTCCTGTCCATGACAGACAGAGAAAACAGCTTGTTGCTTTCATTGAAATTACCTTTTCTGTATTTGAAAGCTGCTATTGTTTTACCTCTTAGTTTTCTTTTCTCTGAAGTTCAGCTGTTCAGATTAATGTCAGTCTAAATTTAACCCAATTCCTTCAGCCTTTCCTTATAAGTATACTTTTATGAAGCCTGATATTTATTGTTATATTCCTCTGTTTTTTTCCCAATAGGACTGTACCTTCATTGAAGTATCCAAAATTGAAGAGAGCATCCCAGCTGGGGCACAGACAGCTCCAAGGAGAGCTAAAGAATTACAAAATGTTTTGTAGGTGATAACACTGGCTATAAATGGCAATAAGGGTTTGCCTTTTTTACAGCAGCATAACATGTTTATTCCTGTTCAGCTTATGATCTACGTTAACATCCAAATCTTCTTCTGTCATGCTGTTATTTAGCTTGTCCTTCCTCACCTTATGTTTTTGCATTCATTATTCTTGCCTAAGTGTGGTGACGTCTTTGTTTTTATTGAGTTGCATCCTCTCAACTACTCCTGAAGTTGTTCTACATTGTATATTTGATTGGCAAAAATACCCACACACAATAATTGTGAATAAATCAACAAGTGTGTTTATTTAAAAAGAAGCTGCTCTCTTCTCTAGAGAGAAGTCTAGCAAATGAAATCTTCACATCTTTTTTATTTATTCAGATTACCCTTTTTTATCTAGATTATTTTTCAAATAGGAGGATTCCCTGCTGCCTCATTTTTGAAAAGACAGAATTCAGAAGTTGTTATTTGAAAATACAGACTAAAGCAACTTAGATTTTGGCATTCAAGTCTCACAGAAGGAGGACGTGCAGCATTCTCAGTTGTGATATCCATGTTTGTACCTAGAAGCATGCCAGTCTGTAAGTAGATATTGTAGGAATCCTGTTCATGTGCTGTACAATTTTCCATGTATTGTTTCATTTATTGTTTGCTCTTTTCCTTTTCTCTTTTCTTTTCCTTTTCTTTTCCTTTCCTCTTTTCTCTTCTATTTTCCTTTTTCTTTTCCTTTTTCTTTTTTTTTTCACGGAAAAGAAAATAAATATGTAGAAAAATGAAGGAATTGTTTTTATCCGCTTATGAGCTTTCCCCTCACCAAAATACAAATTAAGACACAGAAGGAGAGAAATGATGAAAAGTAAGGGTGAAATTACACAGGAAGAAGCAACAACTTCCTTCAAGAAGTTAAGGGTATTATTTTAGAATAATGCTAACAAGCCTGAATTTTTTTCGTATTTCTTCCAAATACTTCATACTCAGTTTGTTCATATGTTTCCCATCTGTTCTAGTATTTTATGTAGGCACAAGTAGTACAAATCTGAATCTCTGCTCAACATAACAAACATTTCCTGCTGGTTCAGGTAAGGTACAGTTCCCCACACTCATAGTAATGGGCAGAAGTTAATTCTCTCCCACTCCATCCCCAGGCAAGCAAACATTGCTCTTCTGCTTACTCAAGTTCATTATAGAAATCTTTGCTTATATGCAGCAAAACACAGTTTTTGTCCTTTGTAATTTAGCTAATTTGTTGCTCCTTCCTGATAACAAGTTATACATACAAATCAATATGCTATCTCCAACTGCTGTTTTTTACAGAATAAGCACCGCTTTGTGTGTGTGTGTAAAAGGATTGAAGGGAGAAGGAATTCTGCAAGTTAAATGTCATACTTTCTCCCACTGGGTATTTCAATTTTATAGCTATCAGTTTTTATAATTAACAGTTAATATTATGAGGACTGTATGATAATAGTCACTTTCAACAGTGATATTTAGCAGGTTCTTTCTCTGGCTGGCTCTCCCTCTGTGTCTTTATATTTGGTGCCTAAGTGCCTGCAAGGAAATCATTATTTTCTGTTAGATGTTTAATCACAAACCTTGCAAGGAAATTTGCTGTTTTCCAAACAGTGCAGAACTAACTTCATTACCACATTGACACGCTAGATACACTTGTCAGCTCTGAAGTCCCATCTTCTTAAAAGTCCCTAGCCTATATTCCCTTTGGAAAAGATTATTTTCAAATAATACAATAGCCTGATTTACTATTTTCATCTTTGCTCCAGAGCCTTTCTTGCTGAATGTGACGGGTTATGGGGAACAGGGTAAGCTGCACAGAAATACACTTGGTGCCTGCAGTGAAAGGATTCTTATGCATACTGGCTCTGGTTTCTTTGTGGTCAGATCCTCAGCCTCCTTTGAAGGCAGCACTGATGTACGAAGAGGGTCTGGAGCTCTGTCCAGGGAGGGACAGCAGTTTTGCTTCCCTGCAGAGCTGCCTTACCTCAGCCTCGGGGAAGTAAATAGAAGGTGCAGGAGTGCAGCATCTCTGAAAACGCAGGACATTTGGCAACTTTTTAGCAGGTTTCTTCCAACAACCTCAAAGTTGTTAGGGTACTAGAGACAGTGCTGAGGAAAAGCAATCCAATACTGAGTCAGCTGTAGCTTCAGAGTTCTCAAACATCTGGACTGGATGAGCCTACATCTGTAGCTAAATATTTCAAGTATTTCCTGACTCCTACTTCTGTTCACTGATTATAAGGTGTCACCATATAAGGTGTCACCTTAGTGTTCAGTCACACAAGTATCTGAGTGAAGAAGAAAACTAATTTTCTCCCTACAAGGAAGACTTCTAATGAGGTATTGGTCTTATGTTTAAAGCTAATTGCTTTAAACACAAAAGCAATATTCATCTTGTTAAACTTGCTGAAGATCTAAGTTCAGTTTCCATAGGCTCTATGATCTCAATAAGTAATTTGATCTCACCACACTGCCTCCCCACTCCCAAACAAGGCAATATTAACACACATGTTGCGTGTTACAATTCTGCATGCTCAAGGCCAGGATCTCTGTGTCAAAAAACACGCATAGAGTGCTTAGCACAAAAGGTCCTTTTGGTCAAGGTCTTCAGCACTTACTGCAATATGTAATATACATACTGTAATTTACAGGAAGAAATTACAAACCAAATATTTAGAATGTACTTCATTCCTTTCTATCTTCTGAAAGACTGGAGAAAGACTTAGCAAAATGGAAGTGTGTTTTAAGATACAGGGCACGCAGGTGGTGTAATCACTAGTGCCACATAGGAGCTGCCAACAGGCTCCTTCATTACAATTAGCAGGCTGGGTTTCCCCTGAGGCCAAAGGGTATTTATGTGCAGCACTCCACAGGCCTGAATACCGAGCTGAATGTTAGGCACAGCACAAGCCTGCAACTTCTCAGGCTAACTGTTCTGTAGATCACTGACTTGTTAACACACAATGGTTTTCTAGTTAGGATAACTGCAGAAGCATGTGTGCATATAAACCCTCATAAGACCTCATGTACACCTCAAGTCGTCTGCAAGAATGCACTTGGAAAGAATGAATGCCAGAAAAAGTAATTAACTGAATCAAAGACAGAAAATGAAATAAGGCAGGTAAGAAAAGCTAGTTTTCATCATCTTCGTATGTAAAGTTTTCAGATTAAGAAAATTGCTGTTTAAAAGCAATGAATTGCTGCTGTAACTGTGGTTTTAACTGAAGTTCTAATAAATGTAAAGAAAGTACAAGTTTGTGTAGCACGCAGATATAACGTATCTGTGTAACACGTATCCTCACATTTCTGTTTCAAGTCACTTCTTGCTCAGCTTCCCTTCTGCTGCTTATACCATTGTGTAGCGTTTTCTGGCATGTATGGTATCTTCAACAGAAAGGTGTTGTCACCTGACTGTAACTGTACAGATTTCCCCTGCAGGAATTCAGACCTATAGCTACATTCAGAACATGAAAAATGTGTGAATTAAAAATATGACTTTGCTTTTTTTTGTGGTAACCAAGCGCATAATTTTCTTTTTTTTTTCTTTTTTTCTAAAATAAAGATGGGAAAGACAGAGACATCATGGGATTATCTGAGCCTTCTATACATCATTCATAAAGACTGCAAATTGTAGAAAGGACAGTACTACGTATGTGGGGTTGGGTTTTTTTGCCTTATTCTGGTTCTTTATCCCTGGTTTAATAGAAAAACCTTATTTTTGTATAGTATATAAATACTGCTATTGAAACAGTTTATCAAAAACAGAGGGAGATTTGTTTTCTCTCTATGCAAAATTCACCACATATTTATGTGTTACGTGAAGTAACAATTTCATACTGTAAATGCATTTGCAAGCTGTAATGCTGCCATTGGTTCCTACAGAAGCCTTTAAAATTTTATGTAAGCCACCCTCAGATTTCGTGTGTGTTATGCATACAGGACAGCAGCTGAACTAGTTGAGATCTGTTGAAAAAATGAGGGCAACAAAGCTATCCACCCCATTGCCAAGCTATCTTCTGTGACCCTTCTCAGGACATATTTCTGGAACACTTTCTTTGTGATCATGTTTCCTTTTTAACTTTGACCCCACTGAACATTTGTTTTTCGCATAGCTTTCCCTGTGGCACTGGGCAACAAGAATTAAGTAACATCAGCCTGGCTTTGCACAGCTGCAATTGTCAATGAATTGCCAGGTAATACGGTTCAGACTACCTTGGCACAAATACCGCCTCCTTACAGGCACTTCACCTCTCATTATTAGTATTATCCAATACCAATAGTACTTAAAGTTCTCTATTGGGATTGGGTCCTAATTGTACCAGGCATTTTCTGTGATTAAACCATTTTTATGTGTACATAAACTGTTCCGACTGATGTTGTCAATCCAGAGTAAGAGATTCCTAACCTCAGCCTTTGCCACAACTTCTTTTTTGTGCCCTCCACTTTGCTCGTTCAACTATTTATCATTCCCTCCCTCAGTTCTGTAAAATTATTCTAGTTTAAAACAAGCAAACAAACAAATGCACTCACATATGAAAAGACATACACTATTTAATATTACTGCCTCATTATTCGGTTGGGGAACCGAGATATGGAGAGATTAAATGACTTGCCAGAGGAAAAGGAGGAAGGATGCAGGAAGAAAATGTAGTTCCTCTGAGTCACAGTTCAGCATCTGAAATAGAAACCTTCTTTGTTCTGACTTCACCTTGCCTCTGAGCATTGCCCAATTTCTTTATGCTCAAGCTTTCCTCTTCTAGACTGTATCTCTTCTGATTTCAAAGGGTGGCTTGTCACACAGGACAGGCACAAAGGAGATTAAGGGGTTGTTCTAGGCTTTTCATCTCTGGAATTTCTCTCCACTGCCACTGCTAGAAGCTAAGTGAATATGATGTCCTAGAATCACAGCTTTCCCTTCACCGTCTAAGATTTTTTTTCCCTGTATCATATTTGTTCAGTGTACTGTTTGTTTGCTAGCTCCTGCCTGGCAAGCTTCATCTACCTGCTTTGTGCATAAATGTCAGGGATAATTCTGAAGGCTCAGCATGATTACCAGTTGGCCAGCTGCCATGTTGGTCTTTAGGATTTAACTCTCCATCCACAAAATGGCATGTATTTATTTATTTGTATTAAAAAAGTTTCTGTGCCTATTGTCTCTAGATGCACAAACAAAAGGTTTTAGCCAGATGTAAATATGCACTACCTGAATTACTGTCCACTAATGAAAGTCCTTCTTAACCAACCTCAACTAACATACCAAACCTTCCCACATCTTTAAATTCCTCCATGCTCTTCCCCAAAGTCTGGAGAAAGGATATACTCTGCAATGTGACCCATAGGTGAAAAGTCTTAGAAGCTGGCAGTCTAGCAGGGAAGTGGATTCCAGGATCAAGTACTGCACATTGCCCACTTTCAGTCAGATTAGCACAAACTACAAATTTTTTGCCTCCTTTGCTTGAGGCAGTGAGTTCTGTTGGGTTTTTACTACATGCAGCTATCTACTATAAAATACATTCACAGTTAACAATCTAATTACAAAAAAACTATGCTTAGAACCTAAAGTTTACTTAATTTCTATAAACCCCCACATGAACTCATGTATTAATGCACAGAAGGGGTGTTGCAGTTTAACCCTGGTAGGCAGCTCAGCACCACACAGCTGCTTGCTCACTTCATCCTCAGCAGGGTTAGAGGTAGAATCAGAAGGGTAAAAATGGGAAAACTTGTGCATTGAGATAAA
>JAVJGG010000021.1:11017563-11067368 GCA_035590195.1 Aviceda cuculoides
ATGAAAATAACTCATCTTTTTTCTTTCTTTACGGAAGTGGTTTTGACACAGTACATAGGCCAACTTAACCTTGGTGATGCCTCCAGCCTAGATGAACCATCATCCTTGTCAATGTTCGGTTCCACTTGCAGAGCATTCTACCCATTATGCAAGGGCACCTGGGATGGTGAGGTAGCCATGGGGGAGATGGGTCTGCTGCACTGGGCAGGAACTTGTTGCCATTGCCCCCTATCCCTTAAGTCACCACATGAATACATAGGGAGTATGTATTTCTCCCTGTTAAGATCAAAAAGCAAGGAATGGAAGGATCAGGCAAAGAAGGTTTTGCGTCCAGTGGGTGCAAGCTACTCCACAAAAGGGGCAAAGCAGCATACTTCTCTAAGAAACAAAGACGAGATTGTCTAGTGTTCAGAAATCAGGCCATGATGCATTTAGGTGACTTGGGTTGAGTGGGCTACCCAAATGCCCTTGTGGATCTTAGCATATATATACATAAAAGCTATTAGGAAAGGCTAAGGGAAGTGGGTTTTTTAGTCTGAGGAAAAGAAGGCAAAGAGGAGATCTTATAGCTATCTGCAACAACCTAATGGGAGGATGTAAAAAAGAAATACCCCCCATTCTCAAACTGGAGGGCAACCACCCTGTCATGGGGCGATAAAAGGATATGGGGACATTAGGTTACTGACTCCAGCCACTCAAGGTTTATCTGAAAGAAGACTGCACCTCTGTCTTCCTTTTTCTGACAGCCATTCCTTGCAGATGCAGGGAAAGTACTCGTTAATCTTCCTCCATTTGTTTTCTACATTTCTGGAGAATTTTAAATCGACAAGTGGGCTCTTTTGGCCAGTTCGCTTTCCCTTGCAGAGTATTTTCTCAATTTTTTTTTACCTTTGAGACCTTGTGCACTCAAGCTATTTGCAATGTCTACTACTTTACACTACGTTCAGCTCAACTGATTTGGCGTTTCAGGCTTCACAGCTCCTTGCCCATATCCTGACTCAGGAGCCCAGACCTTAAAACACAGTCTTCAACATTACGACGGCAAGCAGGAATTACCTATGAATTTTTTATTCTGTCTCTGGTCTATCTCTGGACCAGCTTAGTTCCTTGTCCTCATTCTCTTCATACCCCTTAAAATAACCTTGTTTTTTCTGTCTGTAAAATAGGGCTAATAAGAATGACTTTAAAAAGTGGACTCTGTCTTGACATTAACAACCAGAAGGGTCCTTGTCATGATTAAGCATCCTGAGCTGTAAACATGCTGCTACCTGCACATGCCAGACAAATAACTAACAAATACAGTATAAGATTCTGCAGGGTCTGTCTCCCTTAGAGACCACTTTTATAATGTGAAATATCATTGTGTAAACTTCAATGGAAAGGGAAAGAGAGCACCAGTTCTGTTGCATATGACAGAAGTGACAATGGGGACTTAAAGTTTAACAAGCCCAGTCTACACAGGCAACTAAAGTAATTCTAAATTAACATAACTAATTAGCAGCCTTAGATAACATAATTGCTATGCAGAACTTCCCAGTTTTAGTTAGCATTCTGTATTAACTACTATGTAATTATTAAGGCACCATACTCAGCACCAGCAACTTAATTATCATTAGTATTGCTCCAGTCTCAAGCTTGAATGCCGATGATTAATAAACCACAATTATTTACATTGTAATTGTGGCATTTTAATTAAACTGAAAATGCACTTTGTTTGCTTTTCGTCACAGTGTTAATTTTTTAAATGAAGGTCAGATCTTTTCATCAAGTTTTTTTTTTTAATCCCTAATTGCAAGCTAGATAGACTAATCTCTTGTCATCTTAAGAAAACATTGTGACTGTTGGTGACAAATGAGTCTTGGGGTAGCAAAACAGCCTCATTGCTCTGGAGTTATGTAATCCCAGTGCTAATAAACAATACGTTGATATGTTATTTCCATGATTCTTAAGTAACTTCAGTGTATGTAAATCCCATTTAATTTTCTTTTAGAATTAGTCTTTGCAAGGGTCAGTTTGTTATTACTTACATTATGACAATACTTGGAAGGTCCTGTTGAGACCAAAGAATTTACAGACTAGCAAGACCAAAGGTGAAAGGGGAAGCGTTGGCTTATAAGAGTAAAATGACCTGCTCATCATCACCTAATGATCTGCTCATTGTCATCTGCTTACTGTCAGATCCAGGAATAGAGTTAAGGTCTCCCAGCTCTTCTTTCTGTGCTCTGCCTGCTAGATCACATTGGTCCCCATGTTAGCCAGTTTAGAAATGCCAAATGCGTGGAGAAGCAGAGGCTTAGTCCCTATTTTCAAAACAGGGTTTGTGGTCTTAGTAGTAATTAAAGATTTTTTAATGCGTTTTTCTAACTCCTCTGACTTCAGGGGATTTCTTTCTGATTTACACTAGTATAAGACAGATCAGGCCCAGGATTAATTTTGCTCAGAGTGCCTGGGCAGAGTAAGATTTGCTTATGCAGAGGAAGAATGATTTCCCTGCCATTACCCAGACAAATTTACTATGAATTTGCAGCAAGTTCTGCCCCAGTTTTTGCCCTTTGAGAGACTCTCAGTGCTAGCCACTAGAAACTTTATAAGTAAGCTTCAGGTTCTTTTTATAAAGCCAGAATTTAACTTAAAATGTCAATGTGTTTGCCTTGGGGGAGAATAGGAAGGAGAATTACCTAGTCCGTTTCACGGATTAGTCTTACTTGTGCTTGCTTTACTGCTCTATCTTCCAAGTTACAGGACTGGAAGCCCAGAGGTGAAATGGCTGAACGCTGGATCAAAAGCCAGGGTTTTGGGAGCATGGTGAGAGAGGATTTGTCAGGTGGACTGACTGAAAGCCATGACAGACAGAAAATGAAGACTGGAAAAGATCCAGAGGGGAAAAAATATCTGTCCATTTAGGAAAGAAACAGGATATGGAAAGGAGGATGCTTTGGGCTGGGCTACTTAGAAGCAAGGAATTAGCAGACTTTGGAAGCTGAAGAAGGCCCTGCAGGAAGCAAACCTGGAAGCTGAGAAGAGGAAGAAAAGAAAATGTTATAATTGCAGTGCCACTTAAATGTGATCTAATCTCTGGCCTGGGCAAATCCAAGACCTATGTGTCTGCTCAGCCCAGCACAACAGTGAAATGACTGACTACCAAGAAAGGGGAAACCAATTGCCTGTTTACAGAGATAGTGCAGATATCTCTGGAGCTGTATGTTAAACACCTGATGAAACTTGAACAGGTAAAGAAGCTTTTGGTCTATAAGAAATAAAAGCCTACATCCACCATGCAGATTTATAAACATGCGTCCATAATTTCTAGCTTTTACAGAGGTCTAGTAAAAAGGCTAACCCCCAAACCTTTTCCCCATATGGGATGAGAGTAGGTCACTACGGTAAAAAAAAGAACAAACACGAAAACAGATGCAAAAGCAGATCAACAGGTAACAGGAAAGATAAGTGCCTTTTGTGAAAAAACTCATACAAGACTTTCCATCCACTTTCAAATTCCCCTTTTACAGTGGAAAATCCTCCTTTTTAAAGATGTAATTAGCAATAATTGTAGGGCTGGATGCTCTTGTCATTTGTTTCTTCTGCTGCTGTAGCTTCTGTGAAGCTGCTATGGACTCACATAAGCAAAAGAAGAATCACAAAGCCCCCTACTCTAGAGATCAGTTGCCTACTGGTTTTGTTGCAGATCTCTTAATCTCTGGAGATTATTCTTCAGTTACTTAAGCATTCTGGCTGAATTTCAAGACATTGTAATAATGAGTGGGGTGGACAGGGGATTTCTAGGCATTAAGAGAAGCACTTTCATTTTGTCCTGAAGCAGACATATAAAGTTAGGGATGGCAGCTTGATTCCTGAAGCTATTGGAGGCTTAGGGAATGACAGTACTTGCCAATTTAGTGAGGAAGTAACAAAGCTGATTTACACCAGCTATAGACTGTGCTAGATTCTCTAGTGCTGCACAGCCATCACAAAAGTGTCCTATATGATGGCCTCATCAGCTTGGAAAGATGTCAGCTGAATTCTACTGCTTAGATAAAACAGAAGGATGCTAAAGCTTTTCTCAGTCAGATTTCTTATCAATATTCTCATCTCTATCTGGTGAGAAGAGTGTGACTCTCTTTTCCAGAGGTAATCCCTGCCAGAGTAATCCCTACTTCTATCACTTCAAGATTACTTAGCTGCATTACACTTTATCTTAACCCCCCTGGAAAACTCAAGCTGAGGAACAATTCTATGACCAATTTTCAAAGCAGCATCATGACAAAATTATTACTACACCAATATTTCTGGGTCTGTAGCAGCTGCCACTTGGCTTCTAAATGGAGTTTAAAATACTAGGATCAACCTGTAAATCCTTAAATTTATGGGATATGGTTACCAGAGGGACTGCCTCTTGATTCCTTTGCAACTGTCCTGGCTGAGATTTCTAGAGGCACTTCAGTGGGAATTCTCTGACTATAAATCAAAGAGGTCACAGACAGAATGCTTTTCACAGGGATGGGGTAAGAGCTGGAGATACTTAGATGAAATCTGTATTTTGTAAAGAGAAAGGAATTGGTTAGTGCAATTTTACTACAAATTATATATATCTGTAGTTCACAGCGTAGGAATGAACAGCAGGACATCCTCTGCACAGGGGCTTTTATGATCTTATATCCATTTAATTAGTGCTATGTACTTGGTGCTTTTGGGGCAAGGGGCACAGTAATGCTTTTCTGGTGCAAAGCATTGTCAGCTGAAAAATTCCCATCTAGTTTCAGTGGCTCTAGATCAAACCTATTGAAAGGGACACCCATAGCAAAACCTTTACAAGAAATCCAAGCTAGTTAAATGTTGACAACCGCTGTATAGAATAATAATAATATTTTCGTAGAGTTACAGAAATATGATCTCCATGCAATGAATTAGATAAAACTTGAATGCTTTGCATAATTGTTCAATATTTTTCTATTACTTCCATTTAAAGAGCTTTGTATTATGACTACTTGCACCTCCACATGTTGTCTTTCATATAATGTTTGGGATGTAATATACTTCTGATTTTTAAAAACTAGAAAAAAATTAATTAAAACCAAAAATAAATTATCCCATTGCATGGTTGAGCATATTCACCTTCCATTTCACACAGTTTCTTCAGAAGAAGGAGCACTACAAAGGTCTCAACATCCATATTTCATTAAACAAGTCCATACAAAGACAGTCATACTAAAAATGCACGTAATAGCCACATCTCACTTGAGTATAAACAATATTATGTTTTGATGTAAACCATGACAAATCAGAGAAGTATTAGCAGTCCCATGTTTTTTATGCCCCATTGCTTTTGCCACAGATCCTTTCTTCATCAATTCTTTTTTGGCGAATTCACAGGGAAAATGGAAAAGAAAACAAGCAGCCCCCACCACTCCATCGCTACACTACTTCACTTGTATTTCTTTAATTTAGTTCAATTTATGTTTATTTTAGTTAGATCTTTCCTAGTTTTCACCGACTTCTGGTTCCTCTCGTCTTGGCAACACAGCAACCCTGCTCCATCTTTCTTCTCCAGTTAGCCATAGAGAGCATTAATAGCAGCCATTGTCTTCCTGTGCTGTTGAGTATTGAGGTGTTGAGTATTCCTGGGCCAAGTCCTCACTGTCAGCACAAACCTAAATGAAGCATAAATCAATGTTTCTGTTTCAAAGGATATCGTATACCAACTCAAGCAGAGATTTGTCCCCTTTTTGGCAATGCAGCTATTGGATAGCGTATGAAGTAACTGGGGAGTTAAGGAGTCTGTCTGGTCTTTCTGACATTAAAAAGTAATCCCTCTGGGCTCTTTACAACTAAATACCAATTCTTCCATTCTCTTTATATATGCCAGTTTGAGTTTCATGGCTGTTTCTTGGTTCCATATATTCCCCCATTTGTTGCCAAGGTTGGAAGGTGAGTAGCGAATGGAGCTGGGGATGTTAAGGGGACAGGATGGGCTCATGCTTAAGGTAATCACTGATACCCTGGGAAACTACTCTTTCCCTGCCACTGTGATTGATAATCCTCAGATAACATGCTGCAAGATAAGAAGTCACATATTTGACTTCTCCTTAAGCATCTGACCAGAAGTGCTAAGAATTTGCAGCTAAAATTAGCTTTAATGAGAACTATTTAATTTATAATGTCCAACACAAACTGAATAAACAATTTGCATCTAAATCACTCTGTCTCGGTTTCCATCTGAAAAATGTGAATAAAAATAACTAATCTAACAAGAATGTTGTGGGGAAAAAAGTGTGAAGTACTGGCATTTTACAGTGATGGCTGCCACAGGAAAACCCACAGGGAAATTAATAATTGTCTTTTTATAAGGATTTGATTAATATTCAGTAAATAAGTACGATCTGCTAACCAGTTAGAATTGATAATGAAATGAATTTTTCTTAGCTAAATTTAAACACTCTTGCACTAAAAGTGGTATGGTCACCTGAAAAAAAAAAAAAAATCGTTACATGAGATTGTGTTGCACTACAATTAGCTTAAACTTGGGAGCTTACCAACTTTAAGGCTGTCTGGCTTTGTAACTTTAGTGATGAAGCTAGTGTTATTCATATGAAAAACAGCAAAACCAGTGCTGAATACAATTCCAAAACATTGCTTTTCAAAAACCAAAAAGGAATCAACCTCTATCAGTATGTAAAAAGACTCCAGGTATCATCCCTGAAGTTACAGCATAAAAGCTCTGAGTGAATTTTCTGACAATTTACAAGCAAATCCATTAAGTAGATTAAGTTAAATTAATTAAAAACAGCGTCCTACCAGAGATCTGTCATCTGTGACACTTTTGAATTGGACTTGAATGACCTCCCTGACAAATAACACAGATGCATCCAACTTTTCAGATAGCAAAAAACTACCAAAATCCCCTCTTTGAAGACATTAAATGGAGGTTAGCAATTGTTATGGTTATTTAGGCTAGCAACAATCTTGAGTCAAGTTAGCATGTGTCAGCATTTCTGGAGATCAAGCAAAGCAAAATGAAGAAGGGGTCTGAATGTCTTAGTCTGATCAGGGAAAAGCAACTCTAAAACTGTTAGCTGGTGTGAAGACTCATAACAGTAATGAACTGGCAGTTTAAATGATGATTAAGCTGAATAGTGTCTGCCAGGAGGACACGGAAAGCTCTGTCACCAGGGAGGTAAAACAAAACTAAGCCTGAGACTGACAGCTCCTCATATTCTTTTTTCTATATCCTCAGAAGACTTGGGAGCAATGCAAGCTTCCTCAGAGCACAGTGAAGGAGGAAAAACCTAGGTTAAGCACTATGTCTGAATTAAATGTCCCAAGAGTGACGTCTAAGTACTGTCCTTGTCTGTAAATTGCTCTAAATAAGCACTCCAACCGCTTAATTCTAAGCTTGCACTTAAATGTGTGACTGAATTTGTACCTGTAACTCTCTGGATCCTGAGTACTTTCTCATCCTCAAAATTTTTGTTTAACTTTGCCCTTCTCAGGCTGTTGCTGCATAAGGTGACTTTAGGGAAAAGCATGTTGAAGATGACATTCTTTCTAGAAAGACCAAGGGGCTCCAGTTTGCTTTATGTATTCCCTGCTTTCTCTTCACTCTTTCCATGGTGCATCTTCCACCGTAAATCTTTGCAAAGATTCCACTCACTCTGTCTCATGCCCTTGTGGCTAAGTTGCTGTGTTGAGCAAAGAGATGGACCATGACTCAGACTCTAATGCTGCAGGGAGACACCAGCCCATTGCCAAATCTCAGAGGCTGTAGAAAAAAATCCTTTGTTCGCGTGCCAGGGGTCCCCAATAACACTTTTCATTATTTGGGGTTTTGGAGAGGGTTTTTTGCATAACATGAACTCATATATCGTCTCATATCGACAGCTGCAGGGGAGAAGTAGGGCTGTTGCTCTTGTTCATCACTGACTTGTTGGCCACAGGTCTGCCCACAAGTGATGGTGGGGTATGAGAGCTTTACTGACAGGCACCTGGCAGCAGCTACGTTGAAGAGAATGACAATATCCCTGCATGCCTGTCAGTCTGACTCCCCCCACAGAAGTCACTTTGGTACCAGTTTACAGACTGGAGCTGAAAGTACCAATTTTTAATTAAGCAAAACCACAGGCCTCAGTGCTTGTCTCCTTTCTGCCATTGGAAATCCGTGGGAATACAGTGCTGTAATTCAGAATAAGTCACTAATGAAGTGAGACGGATTTTTTTACAGACAAGGTCTAATCCACAAGGTAAGTAAAAATTCCTGTAAATGGGAACAGTGGCTGCATCAGTTCATAGAGATGTATGGTTTAATTCCTCAATTTGTATACAACCACTAAATCAATTGGATTCCTGTGTATGTAAAACTGACTCAAGTCGATTATCTCTACTGGGTGTTACATTAGACTCTGCCTGCAAGACAAATTGCCTATATGTTGACTTAAAACAAAACAAAGGCTATTGTGAAATGTACTTTGAAATCTAAGATACCACATAACTGAAGAATGAGTTCACATAAAAAAGGCAACATGATGAAAAGAATTGTCATTAAGCACTGTATTGATAAAGATAACCTCTCCCATTATTTGACTGGCATCTGTCCACTGATGCTTGCATTGCTATTCTACCTCTGTTCCTAAATCATGTTGAAGTGTAAGACTTCCATTTTATTCACATTTCTAAAACACATGTGAACAACTGAGGATGAAGGAAAGGTGACTACTGTCAGGCAACTGAAGGCAACTGATTCATTAGCTACCCCAATTTGCCCCTACTTATATGTATCCTTTTAAGTAGTCCATCCTCACTGAACTTAAACTCCCATAAAGCAACACCACCACCTACAGCTCAAACATCAGACTTGCCACAATATGCTAATTGCATCCCTCTCTGTCCCGAGCTAAAGCTGTGTCAGACTTAAGAGTAATAGATTACTTCTTTTTAAAATATACAGTATCACTTTAATTTTCATCATCCCAAATTATAGGCTGTTTTGGGAAAAAAAAAGAAACAAAAGAAATTAAACACCTCAATGCAACTGTTTAAAAGAAAGATTCTTCTCTATGTCTTCACCCTGCACTCTGACTTCTGCAGTACAGGACTCCCCATGAAATGCCTTTATGCATTGTAAGGAGAACATTTTAATTCCAGAGCAACCCAAGTTCCTCAGAAATTGGTGCTTCTGTATTTCTGTGGAAAAAACCCCCTTCGTTAGCAATGGGAACTCATGAGGTGCATGTTACAGAGAGAGACTTCTTTTTCTACTACTGGAAATAGATACCACAGCACAAAAATCGTTTTACTGCAATCATTTTCCAGTTATTATTACTTACTTTGGTTCTTTGTCCCATGTTGCCGACCGCAGTGAAGCTTTGGCAGGCTGAAAGGGATACTTCCCCCTTGGTTTCACAAGGTTGGGTACTAGGCTGCATTGCACAGTTGAGGGAACCATGGTCTCCACGGTGACAGTGACAGAGAAAGCTAAAATCTTGTTACTTGCAGGTAACAGGAGTTGAAGGGAAGTGAGACAGCCCACAGATGCTACTCTGTCCCACGGTCTTTGCCTGTTCCCAAAGTACTAAAGCCAATTCATTAGCGGCTTTTGACTCCTCATCTGCCCTAGAAGGTTCTGTTAGTGTTTTTGTACCAGTGTAGTCTGGCTGTTAGAGGGAACCACAAAAGCGCAAATATAGAAGAGGCCAGTGATTACATGAATTTATTGTCTGTAGCCCTGGCTGTGCCTGTTTATGCATCATGTTTTCTATTGTCACCAGATGTACAGTTACGCAGAATAATGCATACAAATTGTTCTTAAGATGCAATCCTAAGCCACTCATGTAGCTGTTTATAGCTTTCAGCACCAAGATATTGGTTTATAGTTTTGGCATTAGTCCAGTCAAGAAAGCTCTGTTCAAGTCTTTTGTAGTGTGTTTTCACATGATTAACCAATTCATGATCAAAGGAGGCTTAAATACACTGCTTAAGTATTTCAGGGAACTGCAGGTAATAGACATTAAAATTTAAAAAAATTATGAAACAAGTGTGTGAATTTACTGGCAGCTTTGCTTAAATAGAAAGCTAGAAGTTCACTGGACAGGGGAGTTTCTTTTAGTGAAGAGGCACAGGAAGCTTAATAAGATTTCACTTCAAACAGTATGATCCATGAGGTCACTGGTACTGGTACTAATTTACACACTAGCTGAAGATCTGAGCTTGTCTGTTTATCAGACCCCTACAGTATTCATGCCATGCTATATATTACACTAAAACGAGTTAGAACTGATAATAGAAAATGACTGCTGCCAATGCTGCAGAGTGACTGATAGTGAGTTATGATTAGATGCAGCCATAGGGATCTGTTGTGCAAACACCTAAGCAATCAACAGAGAAGACCGAGAATAATTTTGAAGATGCCATTCACAGAGGCTCCATTCTCTGAGGAGCCACAGATGTAAATAAAGAGAACTTTGTGGCCTGTTTTAGCATTAGCGTTATTACCTGTAACTCCATTGTACCCAACCTACCCCTGCAGGCCAGGAGAACCCATATGTGTGTAATGGAACTGTTCACATGCTTACAGGCTTAAATTCTGTCAGACAAATGCATTTTTGGGGTGGATCTCAACAGTATTAGCTGCAAAACCTATCTGCAATTTGAGATGAGGACCCCCTACCACAGCTGTCCTTAGAAGGACTTTTAACTTTGCGACGTTGACCACTAGAGGGTAGTAACGTACATTTGCACTAGGTGCCTTATGAATAGGAGAAATGAGTAAGATGTGAAAGAAGATAAAAAGGAAATCTGGTGTACAGAGAGGAGGTGGCAGACCTCACCAGTGTAAGTGTGTTGTGCCCTCCATACATGTGAATCATTCACTACTGTGAATCTGTGAGATCAAGAATTATTGGCCAGCTAGGAGAACCATCTATGAAATTCCATGTTTGAAGTTACTCATGTGCGTATTTGTTTTCAAGACCTTGCCTTAGACAATACAGAACATGAAGGTAACATGCTACATTATTTTCCACGGTTATATGGGTAGCTGGGAATAGCTTAAATCCATTGTACTGTTACTAATGCTGGCAGAGCTACCAGCATGATTTCTGCATGAGAGGGCAAGAAGTTACTGACTTGTAATTATCCAAATCTTTACAGGTGGGGCGGAAATTTTTTTAAGTGATCTTGGTACTCTAACATCTGACAGGTTCACACAGAACTGACTTACTGCCAAAAAGCTAGCCAGAAGTCTGCCATATATAAACAGGTACATTTTGCAGAATGATCTCTCAAACAGTAGGACTCAGTATAGTTTGACCATAGGCCTAAATCTTTTCCTCTCTTTATACATCTTATTTTTATCTGTCTTACTCTGTGTGTCCCTGTTCCTGTTTATGCCACCTAGAGCTCTTCCAGAGCACCTATGAGTAACAGGTATCCTCAACTGTTGTTACTGATAGCACAATTTTTGCTATAATGGGAACAAGAACAGTATCTTGACCCTTTTGGTTTTCAACTCTTCATGATCTCTCTGTTTTACAAGCAAAATTGTTTCTACTTGTCTCCTTTGAGACAGTCAGCTTGATTTCACATCATTAACAATCAGATGGACTTCATGACATGTACTAAGTCGCTAAGCTTTAGCAGAAAGTATTTTGTTTTATTTTGCTTCTGAGTGTCCAAAGATTTCACGGTTTTTGGCAAGAAATAGAGAAAAAAAGCTGCCTTATGGCTGCTTAACTGGGACTCCAAAACTGTTTTCAACCCTGTTTCAGTTGAGACCTCTCAAACGATGCTGGGTAAACTATTTTACCTCTGTACCACATGTCTGTCTGTGAACTGAGGAGAGTCATCGCTGGGAGAGGCATTGTCACATACCTATGTCTGACCACTATTTCTTAAGATACAGCACTTACTCAGGTTTGGACCTCTACATCAAATTGTGACATAAAAATCTAATAACCTGTAAATGCTGACATGAACAACATATGTGCAGCTGGAATTCCCTTTTAAGACTGTGTTGTTTTTTGTAAAAATGTCCCCCAGAATGGAAACAGTGTTAAGGCCTGGTCTTGACTTTTCCACCACTGATGTTTACTTGGTACATTTTTTAAAAGTCTTATTTATACCTGCTTAGGACCTGGTATTTGGACTTTTAGGACACAAATGACAATATTCCCATGTAAGTTCATTACAGGTATTTTGCTTCCTTCTGCCATTCAAGTTCAGGCCTATTTCACTAGTATTTCTTTCCACATGAGTTGTGTGTTCTTCATTTTAGGAATATTTTGCTTTTCTCAGAAGTGGGATAAATGGAAAACCCAATGAAATACCTGTTCTATGGCCTCTCTCATCCTGTGCCTTGCAAGTTCTGGGACTGCTAATGTCAGTCTCTGTGATTTATCTGCTGGGGTGAAGTTGTTCTGACCTGCAATAACAAAGTACATCATTGTTGGCTTGCACGTTATAAAAATGATGCACAATACTCACATCTAAAAGTCAGAATAAACATTTTACACAGCTCTTTGTCAGTTCTACAAATGGTTGCAGTTAATCGATGCTATAAAGCTTTCCTTCGGGCACTGGTATTCAGCGTTCACACTGGGAAATGCAGTTTGAGTCTGACATTTTAAATACCGGTGGTATTATCTAATGAAATAACTCTGGGTTTGAAAATTCCCATCAGTAAAAAAGCACAAAACTGCTGCTGAGTTAGGGTATTTAAAAACATCTTTTGGAGCATTGGGAAAAAAAGATACATTGTACAGACACTAGTATTTTGCTACCCTCTTCCTGCAGACACTTTTAACTCAACCAGGGGTCTACCATCCCCTCGGTGCATACATTTAATTTTCATCAACATTAATGAGAGCTATGTGTATGAGCCGATGAGGGCATATATTGAATTAAAAATTCTTTTTTTCTTTATTAACAAGTGTCATGCAAGTCTCATCATGAGAAAAGTCTTTGAGACTTTTTTCCTACCTTGCTATAATGAACACTGTAGATTTATCAAACATTTCAGGATTTCTCCAGCGTATGTTTTTTTTCATTTTGTATTTCACAGATTTGCCATTCTGAAATCAACTAGCTCCATCTCAGGGGCTGTGAAAAGAAAAGAGGCAAAGGAAGGGACAGTCGCTCAGATGATGAAAAACTGTGGAAAATTCCATAGGCTTTTATCTGATGTTTTAATAGTGAATCACTGGGTAGACATTTTCTTACATTTAGATGTATAAAGAGTAGAGATGGCATTTGGAATTTTGCTCTTATGAAGCCCTCAAAGAAACAACATTATTTCTATCGAGGTCATTTTCTTAGCATTTCCTGAAATCCTGGACACTCAAAAAAGGATAACATAGAGGAAAGATGTAAAAAGATCATGGTGGAAAAGGCAGAGGAAAAAAAAAAAAAAGCCTTCTGTACACGCTGTACTGTATCTGAGGCAAGCCCATGCCTAGAGGGCACAATCTATCCTTAGGTGTATGTGACCTACTAACCACAGTGAAAAAAAAGAGCAGGTGATCTGATCTACTGCTTTGCTGAGAGAATAACTTTCGCCTTGGCAGGAGAAATTTGAAGGCGGCACTCATGCTAATGTCTGCACTGCTACTCCCATGGGGTTCACAGACAGAGCAGTTGTGTCCCAGCTTTTCAGCAAAACTGTTGAAAAGGTCAGCACAAACTGACCATATTCAAAAAAGATGATCCTTCAGTCTTGCTGTTGGAGTATTTGTTGTTCTCACTTCTAGGGAGGTGAAAAAACCTAAAGAATACATTTCTTATACAATATTTCAAGAATCTCAGACTTTTCAAGGATCCTTTTCAAGGATCTCCAAGTATATAATAAAAAGCAGGTGAGCTGGAAATATTTTCTGAAAAGGAATGAAACAAAGAAAAGGAAGCTAAGGGCAATAAAGGGATTTTAGACATCTCAACTTCAGGCTGCCTACTTTTAGCTGATTTTAATAGGAGCAATGTTGAGGAGGGCAGGGGCTCTGCACTTTTTGGTACCTGAGCCTCTGCCAGCGGAGCAGCAAATATCTGTGACACATAAACTCACTGGTTAGTTTAGCAGTTCTCGGTCAGAGTGACTTGCCCAAGCTCATGCAGTAAATCAAAAGCAAAACCCATATAACAGGACAGTCCAATTTTCCAAAGTTTGTTTATTCAACCAGTTCATAACACTTTCTCCCTGTTCTAGCTGAATCATTTCATCGTTACAATGCTAAAGTTTGCTTCAGCTTTTTATACTGCCAGCAGGTGGGGAGTTAAAAAGCACTTTGCTGTTCACCTTTCAGGCATCCCCTTAACTTTTATCTGTGTATTGTTTTATTGTGCTAGACGCTTTCCCAACAGGCTGGCATTTTCTCTGAAAAGCTGGATCACCTATGGAGCTAGGAACTGTGACCTGCTGGTGCTTGAATGGTTCTACAGAAACTTCAGATCTTTTTTTTTTTTTTTTTTTTTTCCAAAAAGAAAAGTCATTAAACCACAGGTTTTAGAGAGTCTGAAATCCCCTCCTACAATTCTTTGCTCTTCGGGGAGGCAGGGAAGGTGCTTCAGCCTTCAGTATTCTGGACTGCGCTGTTCAATACCTCATGTATTTCAGAGCTGGATTTGTCAGTTTTTGATAAATACTAATTGTACTTTCATGTTAGCAGCATTAGCATAGCTCAATTGTCTAAATACTGTTCTAGTATCTAGTAATATTGTTCTAATATCTAATAAATATTGCATCTAGCATCTGGTGCTCCCACTCTGAATGTGTTTGGGCCTCTGTTACTGAGCAGAAAGGCTCTGAAGAAAATCAGTTAGAGGAAGGTGTTAGTATTTCAGTGTATGGTTTTTGTTAGTTTTGTTGGGCTTTTTTTTTGAATGAACAAATGATTGGTGTAGTTAGGAAATAGATTTTACAGGAAATTATGTTGTTTTTCCTTTGTGATATAAAATCAGTATTTTGACCAGCATAAGCAACCACTTGCACCAATTAATAGACCTCAGTATGCAAATCTTCAAAACAGCCTCTCCCTACTTGCCTGTGCAACTGGTGGTAGCAGAATCCTACAGCTGCTTTCCTTTTGATTAGCAATATGCTGTTGACCCCTCAAATTGTTCATCAGTTCTTCACTTTCTTTCATCAGATGAAACTCTTCCTTCCTATTGCTTTATGCTTGATTCTGCTGTTAGGTGTGCTGGCTGTTGCTAGCCTACACCTGCCTTGCAGTCTTCATCCCAACATCCTACATCAGGGACTGCCTCATGTGATCTGTCTCCCTTAAAAGCTTATCTTATCTTTTGCACTTGCCACTGCTATGTGTGGCAATTCGATGAATAGATACAGATCTGCTCACTGGTGCATAGTGGCCTCAGGTTCTTGGCTCCTTTGTTCTATCTGCCTACTGCTTAGCTTGGCACTCTCTTTGGTTTTTTGAGTAATGCCCTTTTTTTCTGTGAGACTTCTGTGAATACAAAGTCCCACTTTTTCACCTCATCAATTTCTTCGCTCATCTTTTACCCAATACCTGGGATAGCATATTTTTATGGAGCAGGGGACCCTTTATCATTTTGCCATTGCCATCAGTCACTGGCCTGTCTTTACCTCTAACTCTTCCCTCTGACATTTTGTGGGAACCTAGGGCTGGATGTTCTCTTCTCAAACTCCCAGTGGGGCTAAACCACTACAAATCTGTGCACTTTACTATTTCCCAATATGTGTGAAATGCCAGGTAAGCCTTATCTTCCAAGCGACATGGCATGCCTCCACGTGACAATTCCTGAGGGTCATTTCTATAATTCTCCCCACAGTAGGAATGGCAGAAACCAAGTACTTCTTGTAGTTAAAAGATAAATTATCCAACAGCATAACATATACAATGTTAAATTGTGTGACAAGATGGGCTTTTGGGAGCTCAGACAGTTCCAGGAGGGAGGTGCCCAGGTAATACCCTGCTGGCCTACTCCCAGGCCCACCACAGGGTCTATAAGCACAGAGGCACAAGGGCTGGCAGGAACACAAGTCAAGGACTCTCCAGTCAGCTTTTGGACTAAGGGGCTCACTGCCTAAGGGTGGGACACATTACAGGATGCAAAGGAAAAGCTGTTCTCATTCACACAGGACACACACGCACACGGAATGTTTAGGGAACGAACCAAAGGTGGAGAAAGAGAGAGGTTTAGGTGACTTGGGCAGGGAAAGGAGTGGGAAAATGGAGGGTTAAGTGAATGAAAAGAGCCAGTTGCATATACTTAACTGGCTCATCAGAATGCCTGTCTGGCTATGCCCAGTGCCTGATCAGTACAATCTGTCCTGTCCTCTTATTGAACTCTTTCCTAATTCCTGCCTGGGTGAGGGTTCTCTATTCTGCGCACATATGTGTTTGGGGGTATGAGTCCAGCAACTGGAGACAGACCACAGGCTGGAGGGCCTATGTGTCTGTGGTGCAGTGACTGATCTAGTGTGGGTGTGTGAGTTGGCATGTGATTGCTAGCAAAGATCAAGCCAAACTCAGTGAATAGGTGAAGTGACCTGGGAGCAAGGGATTAAGGGGGTCTCTAAGGGCCAGCTCTGGGTGTGAAAGCACCTGCACATCTCTAGGGAGGAGAGCACAGGGGAGGCAGGGGGGAGCAGGGGTGTCAGCCTCACTGGCTTCTATGCGCAGCTGCCAGCAACTGAGCACACTGGGATCCAGGGGCCAGCTACTGGGAAGAGTGACTGTGTAAGTCCAGTTGCTGGAGGCATCCACCTTGTGCATATATGTATCTATTTTCTCACTAACAGACTTCCATCCTGCTCAGCCAGAGAGGGAAGCAGGATAAGGCCATCAGTGCTGCCTATGTTCACATGAGTGCTCCAAGCGTCTGTCTAGGAATTGTGTGTCCAGCCATGTAGGTATGTAGTGCATGTTTAACTCAAACTGTACCTCTCACTCTCCCTGATAAAAGTTCCCATGTGGTCTAGAGAATTAGTATTTTTCCTTGTTCATCCTGGTCAAAACTTTTTAGGTTATTTGAGATGTCTGCAGAGAAATGCAGGGATATTCTAGGATTTTGACTGAATGTTCCACTGAATCATCTGTGATCAAATTTAGAAAATTTGCTTTATTCAGTGTATTTGACATCATACAACTCCACTGCATATTGTTAGAGAGCCCATAAAACATCCATGATACCTGCTAATACATGCTTAACAGTCACTTTATGATATAGTCCATCAGCTTGTCATCAGGCTGCACATGCATTTTGTGTCAGAAGCTGAATGGATGGAATTGCTCTACAACAGAAACCAGACACTGAATTTCTGTTTTCACATACCTGTTTCCTATGTCTTAACCACCAAATACTCTGGTCTCTCAGCTCTACTGTTTCTAGGCTTCCTGAGCAGTCACCTTGCAGCTGGAACTGCTCCATACAGCTGCAGGATCTCAAGAATGGTGCCTCACTTATAATTTTCTTTACTTTCTGGAGTTCTTGAGCATTGATCAATGGACGTTACTTGTCTCAAGGATTCACTATCTTCTGAGAAGTATGCACACAATCTGAAGAGATAGCTGGCCATCTGTCATGGTGTCAAGTTTTTTAAGGGAAAACAAGCTCATATAAAAAGAAATCTGTTGAGGACGACATACACAGAAACAACATCTGGCTCAGAAAGTCCCTGAGCGGAAAACATCTGGATCCTGAGAGAGTACTGCAACAAAGAATCATATACACTTGCCCTGGAATTCTTCTTCCCTAAGTTTGTGTTTACAGGCACGGTTGGAGACACAGTATTAGGGTAGATGGACACTTGATCTGACAACCCAAGACAGACGTCCTTCTGGTCTCTTGCACCTCAAAGACAGGTTGGTTACCACAGATCCATCCTCACCCTGAGGTGTCTAGTTACTTTAAAGTTTGGTTTCCATCAAGACCCAGTCAAAAGCTTCACACATTGAACCTATGAATGTGTCTGTATAGAGTATTCATATTTTTACGAAATACAAAGCTCAGTGTATGAAAACAACTTCACAGAGAGGTTTTCAGATTGCCTTATTAAGCTGGAAAGAGCTCTTTGTTTCTTAATAGTTTAACAGTTCTGTGAGGCGCAGGTAATGACAGCAGCAGCCTTGAGAAAAGGACATTAATATTTCCAAAGGGATAAAGAGTCCATAGTCCAGAGGAAGTAATACTGTGAAAGCAGTTATCTATTTTGTTACTAAACATTTTACAAGCTTTTACTTTAATCCAGCTTGAAACAAAGATGATATGTAGATGATGAGCTAACAGTTCATTTTTCTGGGTGAACCTTAAAAATAAGGTACTAGCATGTACAGAACAACAAGAATCCTAACCATAATAGCTAAATAAATAATAATAACAACAACAGAAAAATCTCCAAAGTATCTATCTAAATACTACCATGGTATACCTCTGCTGAGTGATGTGGACCAGTTTATTAGCTGCTAATGTGGGAGTCTTTGTGGAAGCACTGTCTTCCAGTAACCAATGTTAACTAGTTCAAGTTCCTCAGCACTTTATGGCTAGTAGAAGAAGTGTCTGAACTCTGAGGGTGTTCTAAGAATTTGAAACACCATCCACTTACTGAAATCCTATCCTTTCTTTTCTTAGGGTCTACCTCGCCTTCTTAGGAAGACAGTAGATCTCTAACACAAAGGGGACAAATTCTCAATTTTAGACTGTTAGCATCTGTTTGGAGATGTTGCAGGTTGGTATCACTATCCTCAGTATAGGTATTATCAGTTTGTCAACAGCATTGATGCCTAAAAGTCCCTTGAATACCTGGTTCAGTTTATTATGGAGCATCTATACAATGAGGTTAATTCCCCAAAATATTTTATTTTCAATACCACTTATCAAAGGGGTGTCATGTGCCCATAGGTATGTGGACAGAACATGTAATTCAGGATGTGATAATGGATCCTGACATTGCAAATGCTGAATATTTTTGTCCTGTTTATCTTTAATATGTCCTTATCATTGGTATTAGCTATTAGGTTATTCTAACTGGAGACAAACTCCTAGTCTACATGAATTCTTCTTACCGTGGGAAGATTATTGATTCATTGTATGCTAATTATACAAGTTTACTGGTGCATTTTCTTGGAAGCCTTACACTTCCTTTTTTTATTTTTTATTATTAACTCCACAAATACATTCAACTGAACAAGTAAAAAATATTGAATAAAATGTCCCCATGGACCTGTTTTTTCCTCTAGCTTCTTGCTTCATTTCATGATGCATCTTGACCCTTAAGATTCTCATGGGAACAAGAAGAAAGGCAATGGCAAGCATCTAAGAAAAATGAACACAGAGACTTTCATTAGACACAACCTAGTGTCAATGGGAGTGGATGAAAAATGCCCCAAAAATGCAATAATTTTGCTCTGTTTTGTTTCAGAAGTATGACAAAACTGAACAAAATTCTAGATCATTATATTTATTATTTACTTGTTACTCAAGCAAAATTTTTGCTGGCATCTGTGTTGAGTCCTTCCTGAGTGAAATTTCTAGGATTTAGTCCTTTAATGAGAACAACAATAATTAATGGGGAAAGAAGTAAAAGTACTGAAGATGGTGCCAATACACTAACTATACACTTAAATTTACACTGCCTGTTCATTTAAGCAAAAGTTGATACAGAATAAGGTCAGGGGAAATCATCCTATATGCATTCCCAAAGATATCCGATATATCCAATGACTGCAGAGCCCTGTTTATTCAAAATACTTTTGGAACATCAAAACATTTGGATAAACAGGGTTTCAAATAATTGAGGGAGTTATTGTATAAGTAATTCACACCAGAGGGACATAACCTAGATTCAAGGGAGTGAGTTTCAGATCAAAGGGCTACAGATAAATGGGATTTTGCTCTATATAAACAAATAAAATAAAAAGAAATTTATTAATCAGGAATCAAGAAATGTCCAAATATTTTTTCAAAAACAGTTTGGGACAAAAGGTCAAAATTGTTGCTATAGGCTGTACAGAAGAATATTCCTATGGAATCAAAATAACAAATAACTAAATGAAACCAAAAAGGTGCTGGTTGGTTTTTTTTTTGTTTTTTTTTGTTTTGGGTGCGTGCATGTGTGGTTTTTGTGGTTTTTTTGGTTGTGGTTGGTTTTTTGGTTTTGTTTTTTAAACTCACCAATCTTCCAGTCAGGATCACATGAACTTGACCAAGTTTTTTGATCTTATTCCAGTTGTGACACTGACACATATTTTGTAGTGGAAGGTGGGGATTTGTAACATTTGTGGCTCTCTAACTCATTTTCTGCAATGTCAAATGGAAGCAAACTGTAAAATACACGAGTTGGGTCTTACATGGACAATATTGTCTGATTGCTCATTTTTCTATTAATATCATGACCTAGATATGGTTTATCTACATACAGACATCATAATCTCCTATTAAGTGCCCTTTAAATTACAAATCTTGGAATTTAAAAAGATGTTAAGTATAAAAGATCTATGGTTATATTCACCGCCTCCATTGTTAATATGGTGGTGTGGCTAATTTGCTAATTTAGACAAATAAACAGTCTTTTCCTTTTTCTGAAAGTTAGTCTCACATTCCCATAATTCAGTATTGCCCCTTACTGTCTGTGTAGGGGCCTTTTAATAGTGTGGATGGCAGAAGAGAAAACAGACTCAACATTTAAAGGGGAGTTACAGGTCTGAAAATTACACATTTCGATTCCCCCCCAACACTTGACTTCTGCAGTAAAAGCCCAGCCAGGTGCCTCACCTCGAACAGCCCCATCCTGGCTCGTAAGCCATACAGAAAGGAGGGCCCCCGAGGGATGGCATGTGTGGAAGGTGCCTTCTGCCTCAAGTTTCAGAGACATTTTTTCAACCGTGTCGCAAGATGTACCAGATTGTCCTGTTGAATCCGTCCTGACGTTTCTGGGCTTCACAGTTGGGTTTTTGAGCCCTTGGATCTGTCAGCGCTGCCAGGTCCGAGTCCTGTGCCATACCTGGAAGAGGTTCACTTCGTACCTCGGGCAGGCTGTGCCTCACCCCTCGGCCGTGGGGCAGGTCTCGTAGGACTGTCAGCTGCCCATTTAACCGTCGGCCCTAACAGCCTGCTTTAGGCCTCTCCACAGAGAGACTCCACGCAGTCGTCCCCCCCGACCCCCGACCCCCCTCCCCGGGACCGCTTTTGGCGGGAAGAGCGGTGCTGCGCCGCCGCCATGTCGCCGAGGCTGCCAGCAGGGCCCGCTGCCTCCTCTCTCCTCCCCCCCCACCTCTGGTCCCGCGGTTCCGCCGGGGGCTGCAGGGCAGAGGGGAGGGGAGTATGGCGTGGGGAAGGGGCGTAGTTGGCGTCGTTTTCCCCAACTGCTTTTCCTTCCTCCTCAGTGAGGGACTGCGGACTCAGGTGCGTGAGACGGCGTACCGGGGCTCTGAGAGGGGAGAGAGAGAGGAGTGGGAGTAAGGATGAAAGAGGAGCAGCTATTGGGCTTGCGGTAAGGCGAAGGAAGAACAATGCTTAATGAAAGAGTTGGGGGAGGGAGCTTGGAGAAATGGCAATTTGGATTTGAGTTTAGTAGGGGAGGAAAGTAAACACCTGTGGGGGCTGGATGCGGTAGAGGTTGCCGTTGGAAAAACGTAGAGGCAGTCTTCTCTGCAGAGGAGTCTTAGTGGGTGGTCACACAGGGTGAGGTCTGAAGGGGGGAGAAGAGGATTGGGCACGGTTTGGGGTGGCTTGGAGTTTGCTGGGGCAGCTTGCTGCAGCAGCACGGTCTGGAAGTGAGAAAAGATGAACCGTAAAGAGCAAAGCAGGGAAAGGCCAAAGCGAGTGTTGGGGTTTTGTTTCCTGAGGAGACAGGAGGATACCTTTGAATTGGTTTAAGGTTTCAATCCACTGGCTTGGTTTCCTCCCACTTCCTCATCTTGTTAACTCCTCTGCAACCTATTGGGTAGAATTGTGTCATCTGTGATACAGGTAAAGAGCCAATTTCTAGTTTTATTCCAATTTACATCAGCAGCTGCTGTCTGTAGATACAGGTATTAAAAAAGGGTAAATTTCCCTCTTTAAAAAAAAAACAAAACAAAAACCAAAAAACCCCAAAACAAATCCAAACCAAGCAAACCTGAAATAGTATTTTCTCTCAATGAGCAATAGATAATGATAAGGCTTGTTCAAGTTTTGCCCTCTCTTTACTCTCCCTTTCTTTTACAGGCTTGTCAGGGCCTCCCTCTCTGACTGAAGAATCCTTGCTGTGTGTTGTGTCTCAGTTGCAGTTTGATAAGAATATCTTGACCAGTTTTCTGTCTGGAGTGGAGCAGGGAAGAGGAGGTAAAAATGGAACTTGTATGTGGTAATGGCTTCAGCTTGATAGCCCTGGAGTCTGGCTGAAACTGTTGTATGGTCCTGAATCCAGAAAGTACATAGGCTTGAGCCTAACTTGAACCATATCTGCACTCTCCTTTATTTCATCCAACTCCTTAAGCTCTGAAGGTTAAACAGGCATAAGCACTTGGACAAAAACAGTGAAAGTTTTCTTATGCTGCTAGTATGGGGCCTGTGAAACTGGGAATCAGTTCCTATTACCATCTCATCCCTGGATTTTCTGCTGTGTTTCTAATTAAGATAGCGGCAATTCTGGTTTTTATCTGTTCATCTAAGGACCTGAAGTCTATTTGCTCCTATCAAACTCAAAACTCAGTCTGTCACTGAGTTCAGTGGTTACAGGATTGGCCCTGTTTTTTTCCTATCTTTTTTCTCTTTGCCCCACCCCCGCAAAAGCTCTCTTTAAAGGGTAAAACCCACAGAGGATGTAGGTGCTCCAAAATCCAACAGAATCAATAAATTTCTCAAGCTCATTTTCAGAAGTATTTTTTTTCCCCCAAATTCCTGCCACAATCTCAGCCTTTCTTTTAATACTCTGAAAGTACAGCTGCATTAGTGGAGTATAATTCAGAAGGGGAAAAAAAAAGTGTGTGTTTGGGACTTAATATACACACTAAACTATATTTAATTGTGGCTTATCAATAGACTGATAAACTTAGGTGTTTGCTGTTACCATTGATCATGATGCTCTGTAGCAGGCAGAGGCAGTAACTGCTGCTGATGGAAAAGAAAAGGTAGTGGAAGGAGGAGGGGAAAAGGAGATGGGAGATGCGGGGATTGGCTGCTTTTAATGTCAGTCTCAGCTGCGGGCCCCAGCTCTTCCGCTGCTCTAGCTCTGGCTCTCCCTTGAACAGCTCCTAGAGAGAACAAGGCGTGCGGAGCTCGGATCACCAGCATCATGCTCCTTGGGCTTGGATCGTAGATCCCCCTCTTTGAACATTAAAATAACTCCTTCGTCCATCAGCGTCCCGGGCAGACCCAGCGAGAAAACACATACGTGAGAGAGAGAGGAAAGAAAGAGAAGGAAGAGAAAAATCTGCAACCAAGTGGACTAAAGCAAAGAAAAAGAGTGCTTTGCTTGCACAGCTGCAAAGTGGGAATTTAAAGAACTGCAGAGAGAGAAATTCCAGCTCATCAGCACATACACATTGCAGAATTACAGATCCAGGTAGAAATGACATCAACAGGGAAAGAAGGCAGCGGAGCTCAACATGCACAATATGTTGGACCCTATCGTTTGGAGAAAACCCTAGGAAAAGGACAGACAGGTTGGTTCTTTTGCAGCAGCATAGGTGCTAGGGGGAAGGTGCTGTAGCAGCCAGTGAGGTGTTGGGGATGGGATATTTGAGGGTTCAGGTTTTCCCATTTGCTGTTTTAGTGGAGGTAATATTCATAGGGGATTTTTGCCTTTATTGATTTAGTTTTCATTTTAAATCTTTCTTTTCTTCTCTCCTTAAAAAAAAAAAAAAAAGCCCAGGATGCTTTATGTTCATTACTCCTGCTAATGGGTGGTGTTCTGATGACAGCCAGAGTGTATGCAGAAGAAAAAATAGGTGATCTGCTGGTGGTGAATTTTCACATCAATTTCTTCACTGCCCTACTTAGGAGCATTTTCTTTTTAATCAAATTATATTGAAATGAAAGGTTCACAGCCTGTAGTACCGAGGAGGAGGTGGTGGTGGTAGTGGGGGAGTCACCAGCAGTATTTCATGACATCATGATTGAAAAGGGTGTAGTCCTTAAGGTGCAGTTGGGGGGGTGGAAATAATGTACAGTATGTCTGTGGCACTGACTGCTGTGGGTATTTAGCAAATATGGATGGATGGGCTGGTGGTTTTTGTGGGTAGGGTCTGAAATAAAAGAAAAATAGAGGATTGGTAGCAGAATTAATTCTGGTTATGCTGTGTTTTTGTAGGAGGGATTTTGGGGGGAGGGGAGGTTATTTAATTATTTTTCTTAAAGCTTGTTTATGAAACTCACCCCCAGCAGATTTTCCTGAATGGAACAATGGTAACAAATATTAAAAATAGGAAACTGAGTGGAGGGAATTAGCAGAGAGCAGGTGCTTCTGCCCTACATGACATAATTAGATCCCCTAAATGCGTTCAAGATCTGGACTTACTGTTGCTTGCTTGGATAGCATATTCACTTCAAGGGCAGGGGAGCATTAATTGGAAGAAAAACCCTTAAAAAGAAGCCCAAATGTTCTCCTTATTTATTTTTTTAGGTTTTTTTTTTTTGTTAGTAACAGGTGCAATAAGCAATGGCATCTGGCAAATTCATTGGGTTGGGAGCCCCCCAAAAGTGGATTGAGACTTGAGATTATAATTTAGGGAAAGGGGAAGATCAGCCATAGGGGGGCTTCTTTGGGCATGTGGGTGTTAAGTGTTTTTCATTATGGTGGGACAATAAAACATGATGCATTGTGGCGTTTTTTTTTTTTTTTTTTTTTTTTATAACCCAGGCGAGCTTTGCCCATCTGTTGTCTAAAGGATTTAATAGGCGTTTCCATCCCCAGCTGCTGCCTCTGCTCTGCCTGCTTCCTCACTGCCCTGCGTGGCAGCAGCTCTGCAGTCCGCAATTTTCTTAGGGACACAGTCAAAATCCAGATCTTTCTCTGTAAGAAGCAATGCTCTTCTGAGATGATTGATTATAACCCCCCCCATCTTTCCCCTCCTCTTCACAACCCCATAGCAACCGTTCAGAGACATGGATGAAGATGACATTGTCTTCTAGTGAAAGTGACTTTTATTTATATTTCATTTTTTTTCAAATCTCTTCAGTGTATCAGCTGCTAAAGGTAGCTCTCTGTCACTGTTTTGGTTACCACCTTTATTCTTTGCATAGCTCAATAAGCCTTTACTTCTTCAGCTGTATTCTTACTAAAATCTGTTCTGAAAATGAAAATACTCTACCAAAAAATTGCAGCGTATTGGTAATGAAACTGTCCTATTTCTGCTGGTAATCCTTTTCTGGATACTTCAGGTGATCAAAGAGCCAGCCGTAGATGACAAATTCATTTTTGTCTTCATCACCATTTCCTTTTTTCTCTGTCTCTCACCTTCTCAGCACCCCTCCCTCCCCTTTAAATACAGTTGTGTCTGAGATTCTTGAAAATACGGCTGCATTAACCTTTTGCTCCATGTCTCATAGCCTGACGTTGTGGTCCTAAAGGGTTATCTGCAGCTTTGGTTATTTTTTTCCTCTTGTGCTAATCTTCCTATCTTCCTCCTAAGTGATTAGAGATGTGGGGGTGGAGGGAGAAGAAGAGGATGTATTTAAGAGTCTTGCTGCTGTTGGCCTCTGCAGTTATTCGACCAGCTGGACAAGGGTGAAAGTTTCCTTTTGCAGCTTTACCATATAACTGGTCTTTATAGATAAGTCTCTGCTGTTTGCACACATGGATGCACATACAATGTACAATGCATGGTGTCATAGAAGCTGGGGGTGGGGGGAAGAGGAAGAGAAATCTTAAAAGTAGCTGATGCCAGTCTATGTCTGCCTTGCTATACCCACCCTTGATTAATGGAATAATGCAGTGAGGTGAAATCTAACTCGGTATTAAACATACACAGCTAAATATGGAAAGATGCCTTCTGGTCTTCTCGCATTTTCTGTGCTGATCGCATTTGGGAGCATGCAGAATGGCATGAACAGTGTGTGGTATGTGGCTAGTCCTCATCCTGCTTTTTTTTTGGAGGGTAAGCAAGCAACCTGCAGCATTTTAGGGAGAGGACAACAAGCACATTATGAGGGCCTGATTGACCATAGTGTGTCTTCATGATGTGTAACTTTGAATTTGGGTTGCAGTGGCATACGGCTGAAGAAAATAGGGGTTGTAATCATTCCTTTAGAGCTTGACTTTAAAGCCTGGAAGGTTAGGGGGTAATGGCCTGGAATATTTTTTGGTTTTTTCCAAGGGGATGGGGAAGAGTGAGAAATAAAATCTGGGAAAATGTAATAATGAATAGAAAGTGTAAGTTGTGTTGCAAAGTCCTGTCCATTTTGCAGTGATTGTCATATCCATAATTTTTTATTTTGAATAAAAAATTCTTGACTCTGTAAAGTTATTTCAGATAGGCAGGTCTAGCTTTGCTCCCAGATACATTAATATTATACAAATGTATTAATCACTCTTACCTGCTTTTACTGAGCTCAAAAGAAAGGAGTTTTGGGAAAGAGCATGGGTTCATATTTCAGGGCAGACTTAGAAAGGCTGCCATGGAGGGAGAACTTAATGGTAAGTAGAACTCTTACTGGCTTTCCCTCTGTGAAGCTCTCACTGACTGCCACCTTAATAGCTGAAAAAAAAGCGTTTACCAACAGCAGCCTGCTAGTCCCTGCAAAGAGGTCCAGTTGCTGTATGTGGGACATTAGTGGAACCTGGTAACATCTGGCTGTGGGTGGGCAAAACTGACATGGAAAAGCCTTCAGTTCAAATTGGTGGGTAACAACCATTGTTGAAAGTGTTGACTAGAATTCAAGATCGGGTATGCAGAATTTGTCCTGAGTGGCCTTCTGTGCTGGTGCGTCAAGCTTGCTGAGGGTGACTGATGCCACAAAGAGAGGATTAGGGCCTCTTAGTCAGAGAAGCTGGAAAAGGGCTACATGGGGCAGTGCTGAAAAATGTCTGTGCTTAGCTCTTTGCTGGTAATGGGAATGACAGAGGAATGAAGAAGAATTATTTTCAATGATTATTTAGCATACAAATTTAATGTATAATTTGAGTACTGTAGTAAGATGGTTTGCTTCTGTAATAGGTTGAATTCAGAGCACCTCTTGTTTACTGTTGCTCATGGAATCTGTGTTTGAATGATTTTGCAAGAATACAAGCAGCAGCATAATCTTAATTATTGTACTAAAAAAATTATTTTACAGAACTGTCAGTGTAAAAAATCATTACTATCTCTCTCTCTCTCTCTCTCTCTCTCTCTCTGGGTGTGTGGGGAAAGGTTGGTTTATCCAAGTTTCATTGATACATTCTTCTACAGTAAATTTTAGGAGGTTTTCCTTGTAATTAACAGTAATGAACAAAGGATGTGTGTCATGTTACAGTAACACACGTGGAAACAGTGTGCCTTGAGAAACCCCAGTCATACCCGATCATGAAGCACCGTTTTAGTTTTAGATCAAACCGAGGCTTTTCTCCATTTGCCACTAGTTCTGTGTGAAACCAGCTTCTTGCGTATTCTTTGCTTTATTTTTTTTTCTTTTTAATTCCACAAATATCTTTGTTTATGTGTTTCTTTTGGCCTTATTAACCCTTATTTCACCCTTGAAATTCTTAAGAGTAATTCAGATTGACTGTAGTGAATATTTATTAATGAGTGCAAAGATGAGGAGCTGAAGTATTTCTTGTGGAGGGTTTCAGTGTTTTGGAGGGTTTTCTTGGGTTTTCATTTGACAGTCACTGTATAGGCTTCAGCATCATTGTTTGCTATGGCACCAATTCAGTGTCTAGTTGAAATTTCCAAAATGCTGCTTGGTCTATAAGCAATAAGACATTGTCTCTAAGTGGGAGTTATCCTATTCACTTTGAGATAAATTTGATGAAAAATTTAATGTTGCTGATCCATTTTGTCTTGTTCCTTTTATTCTGTTTTAAGCCCAGTTCTGCAGATATTCAATACAAAGAATCCTGCTTGAAACTCACACACTTCAACCTTTGCATAAAGTGTAGGGGGTCCCTTTTCTGCATTGTGTACCATACAACTTACAGCTATTTTGGTGTACAACGAGTTAGTTACATATAAGCCATCAGTGAGGTGTTCAGCAGTATGATGTTGGGTTACATAAGAACAGAAATCATTAAATTTGGGTCTTGGTGTATTTAATAGCCTTTTATTCAGTGAGAGCTTAAACAGGATGTTTCTTTACAGCCTTAACCACCTGTTTCCATGACATTGGCAGAAACTGAAATTTGTTAATTTTTTTATTTGCCTCTGTCAAATTTGGTTGAAATGGAAAGCTTCAGGTCTATTCGAGGAGTGTTTGGTAGACAATGTAATCTCAGAAGCCTTGTTTTCTTAGGTAGGGAGGCTAAACAAAACGTATCCTTTTTCATTCATACTGCTATTTTTTCTCAATATCTAAAGAATCTAAAGAGTACAGCTTTATTCTGTTTAGCTGTTTAGATGCATATATCACTATAGACGTGGGAGTCGTAGTTCCCACCATGGCCTTTTTAAACAAACAAACAACAAACCAGTATATATTCTGTTAATGTTTTCATATATATATTTTACTTCCCTTAAAAAAGTTTCTTTCAAAACAGTGAATCCATACCCTTTGTCATGATAGTCTGTGAAGACTTAAACAGTTAATTAGTAATTATAGAAATAAACTACTGCAAGCAATACTGTGGGCAATAGAGGTCTTAAGAATGAAATTTTACCAAGAAAGGTTATGTCATAGTGAATTAGACTTAATGGATTTTTAAGTACTCAGTATGAGTTTTGAGAGATTTGGGCTCTCTTAACTTTACATACCTTTGATCTGATTGTTCCGAGGTACTGTTTGCCTGCGTTACTGACTGAAGTAAACTAGTATTACCATGCTGCGTGTCTGAACTGCAAAGTTCAGATATCCGTTTCATGACTTTCACTCTTTTTTTTTTCCCCCTTTTTTTTTTTTTACAGCAAATTCCTGTTTGCTGACTACAGTGAAAATGATTTTTAGCTTCTGTCCTTCTGCAAACTTTGTAGAGGCACACCTTCAGTCTTCTACCCCAACATCAGTAGCAAAATTATTACGAACTTGTTGAAACAGGAGCAGGCTCTGAATGATTGTTTTTCTTTGTAAAGCACAGTGAGCTTTCTCACCCAAGAGCTGTTAAAATTCAGGTACTGTCAAATGAGTAGGACTATATGACTATTTATATACCTACATTTCAGACATCAGCAGGAGCTACGGAAGCAGTGATTTCACAGAGTTCTTGCACTGCTCAAGCACTCTTCTACTTTCCATCACTGCTTTAATGACATTTTGTGCTGCTACAGTGGGAAGGATTACATTAGAATGATGAGAGAGGTTGGAGAAATTAAAAAAGCTTCTCAATAGAATTTACCTCTTGAGAGGAATTCTTGCTGATCTCTGGAATACCTGTGACTCCATGAAAAGAGCAAATGTAGCATTTTAAGTGGGTTCTCACAATTCCTTTTGTAAATTGAGTGGAGCAGCCAGTGTACGTTTTGGATTCTCCAACATGCAATATTTTTCAGTATACCATAAATTTACTCCATACATTATATTTTGGGAAGTCTTTAATATTGTATACTTTAGAGAGTTAAACAGTAATTGCAATGGTGATAATACATGTTGATATCCACCTCAAAATTAGTAGGTAGGTAATATGGAACAGTTGTAGGTGGTCAAAGAATTCCAGCTTTCAGAAGAAATTTGAAAGGAAATGAGAAATTTGTAAGTAATACCCTCTGAAGTAAGAGACATTGCATGAGGAATGTATTATGCACATAGGAGAACAGTCAAAATAAGAAGAGGTGGGATCCTGGATATAGATTTCCATGAAGGTAAAGGCAGAGACATAAATGAATGCTCAAGGAGTGCTCTTCTTCAAATGCTGACATACTGTAAATTGCCCTGTGAAGTCAGTCAGTGTTTTAAGTTGAGCTGACTTCAGTAGAAGGATCATGAAGCCCATGATAAATAGGTAAAGGTAGAATTTTTTTGTTTGTCATGAATCGTTCTATTAAGAAATATCCCAAAGATATCTTCTGGTTTTGTTTTAAACAAACCCAAGATGTTTAGCAATCCTAGTTAATAATGCTGTTCGTTCTGCTTATGGAATATGAGGAGATTATGCATGAACTGAAAATGTAACAAACAGTACTGTTTTACTACAAAACATCCATGCTGATCTGTAGAGTAACATGAATAATTTGTTGTAAATAGTGTTCTAATGAACTTGAACTGTCTTCATCTGCAGTGTCTGTAAGTGCAGAGTGATTTTCTTTAAGTCCTTATTTGTTTCAGATTTTCTGGCAAACAACTGTTTTTATCTCCTTTCCCCAACTGTTTTTACCTCACTTACAAATTGGTTGCACTTAAACAATATTCAGAGATTTGAACTGTACTCTTGAATGTAGTCTGTTGGATATGTTGCATTCTACTTATATAGTTGTGTGAGCACTTCAAACATAAATGTTTGCAAGTGCAAACTGAAAATTTAGTTTTCCTGGACGGTTTGGGTATGATTCACATAAGTACCCTTGCCTGGAAGATGAGAGGTTTTCCAGAAAGTTTTTTTTTTTAAAAGGCACACAAATGTGACCAAACTAAACTTACTTAATTTCAAATGCCTACTTTTAGAGCATATTAATAGTGTTCATCCAGTTCCATTTGACTTATTCTACATTTACTTTTGAATAGGAATATAACATTTTTATTAATTCCTTTAAATCTGTTTAGAAACATTATTGATAAAATTGTGGTTAAAACCATGGAAAAAATCTACCTAGAAGATTTTTTTAATTGCTTCATAGCTTTTGAAAATTGGGAATTTAGGTGGAACAAGGAAATTGTATTATTACTTGCTATTGATGTAACTGCAAGCATTTTTTTCTTGAATGCATTGTTTGTGGCAGAGATGCCTATGAGATCGCTGTTGTCCTGTGGAGTGTATAAACAACAATATACTGTTTCTTTTGCAATGACCTTGGGATACAGTTTTTAAAGGATAATAAATGAAGTGTGTCATGAGACTGAGGATAAAGAGCAATATGAAGAAAGAAGGTAAATGATGGTGCTCATATTTAAACAAATCCAGGTATGTTTTCTTGCAAATGGTACTGTTGCCTTCATAGTAGTGCAGGGTAACCTTCAGGCTGGTGCAGATAGCTGATGGGTAGTTACTCAGCGCTGGAATGGGTAAAATAGAATACTTATCTTGAGTTGTCAGCTTGATCATTTTTCTTTTCAGGAAATTATTTTATTATTTCCTGAAGGCCACAGAGATCATCGTCAACTGACATAAATTAAAGTAGCCCTAAAGCTGCCCTAAATAACTCTTTCACAAAGTTCTGATGGCTGAGCTTACTGTTTTGCACCCCATGGCTGTGCCAGGCAGTTTCTGCCTTTCAGACTTCTGTTGTTCCTACTCTGGCTTTCTTGTATAAAGATTATTGCATACTTAAGAGGAAAAGAAATATTTTTTTAATTTCTTGTTCAAATAAACTTTTTTAATTTGTGGTGGTGGAAGGAGTGAGGGTAGACTGGAAGGGACCATTCCTTGTGTAGCTTACCACTGATAGCAGGCTGTTCTTCAGTTTCTTATCTAACATCCATTGATAATCAGTGATTTGATATTTAAGGAGTTTGGAAAAAAGTAGGTAACTTGGCAGTTACTGGCAAAAGGAAATTAAGGATGGTAAAAGCTTTGCACCAATATTTGCAACATCAACTGACAGTAAATGGGTTAATGCAGGGTGCAGGTGGGAATTGAGGAGAGAAATCAGCATCGAGTGGCTTAAGGTGTGCCAGTACTATCTCTTTTTTGGTTTAGCATTCCAGCACTATGTGGGAATTATAGGCATGATAATACTTCCAGTGAAGTGCTTAACTTTAACAAAATTTTAAAAAAATTAAAATGATGGAAAACTGTGTTCAGACATCCATTTAGTAAGTGCTCTTCTGACTGCCCGCTTCTACTTATAAAACAACATACTCTTTTTATATCCTGAGGCTCTTGCAATTTTGATTTGCTATGTGTTGCAGTGTATGCTTAATGTGTGTGTGGGGGGAAATCAGTGTGATAATGTATATTTTTTAATAATGTCTACATTACAAGCTCTGCTTTTGCAGTGTCACTCCTCTATGTGTTCAGCCTTAACGTGCTGTAAGCACACTGCCCTTGTCATTTAGCTATTAAAAGCACTATTGACTGGAACAAAAATAATGGAGGAGCTGGTTTCTGGGAGAAGCAAACTGGTCTGGACCAAAAATGTGTCAATTTTCTACTGTCTGTCTAAAGCCTACTCTTAGAATGATTAAATTTCAGTCTGCCAAAGGTTGAACAGCAGTCCGTCAGCTGCAGATGAGATGTACCAGGTCTTCATAGTGACCCACTAGGGAATGTTGATGGAATTGTTTGGCTCTTTATCTTCTTTCACTCTTCTTCTTAATTACTCTGTGTGGTAGCAGTGTACACACTAGATTTCTACACAGATGCTTTTCTTGAAAAAGTGATTGTTCTGTTGCTTTTGTCCAGGATGAGGTACACTGTAGCCCAGGTTCATAATGTTGGCTCATCCACCCTATGGTAATATAATTTATGAGGAAGAAGGACCAGCAATAACATATTTGTAGCTAAACATGAGCTGCTGATGTATGATTTCCTTTTTTTAAATTTTATTTTTAAAAAAAGCAATGTTCTGCTCTGATAAAGTCTGAGCTAAGCTAGCACAATACTTTGCTGACTACTGTTTTATTGCATTTGAATTACAACATAAGTTTAAGTAGGAAAAGAAGACTTAACATTACAAATCCTTGTGATATGAAACGCACTGTGTGGGATGTTTAAAAATTTCTCATGTCTTTTGCTGACTGCCAGCTGAGGGTTGGGTTACTCATCATGCCAGCCATTTGCCCTGGGTAAGTTTCATTCAGTGACTGTGTGAATTCCTTTTAATAACTGTGACCTGTCCCTCAGATTAAGTAATGGATTTGACTCCTAGATTTTTACCTTATTGGAATTTCTTCATATCTCCCAGTATTCCAGACCAAAGGTCTCATTATATTTTCAGGTTGTAAATGATGGGTGGCTTGGCTGTCACATTGAGATGACCTGCTGTCAGCAGGCACAGGATTGCTCTATGGTTTTCCTTTTGAAGTTCTGGTCATCTGTTTTTTGGTTTGGTGAGGTTTTTTTGTTGTTGTTGGTTTTAGTTCGGTTTTTTGGGGGGGGTTAGTTCTTTTTTTTTGTTTTGGTTTTTGGTTTATTGGGGGTTTTTTGTTTTTGTTTTTAAACATCAAAGTTACCTTGCCTCTTTAAACTGGAAACTGGTTCAAGGATTGGCATCCTAATATAGAGTATGCTCGACAGGTATTTAGTTCTTTCTACAGCTGCAATCTTATACAGCAAATTAATGAAGACTTTTTAGGATGGTATTCTGAGAAAACTTTTTGTGGATGTTACAGTTCCAAGAGTAAGCCCCTTTATCATTTCAGCCCTGTTTAAATAGGTTAATGGTTACTGCTAGAAGAGCTGGTAGAAATACTCTAAGCAAGAAAATAGCCTATCTCTAAATAAGCATTTGTTATTTTAAATTTTTTTTTTTTTAAACTGTATGGTCATGGTAGACTGAAAAATAAGGTCCTTCTAGGGTTTACTCCCACTTCTTATACAGATGCATTGTCTTTGGGAAATTAACCCTGATGCACTGTGTGTCCTTGGAGAATTATTTTCTATTACATATGTTTTTTTCTTCCACATTTCACATGTCTTGCCTAGGATGTGAACTGAGAAGAAAGATAATTTGTGTTACATTATCTGCATATAATCCCTTTCATGCTATGGCACTAATCTTACTTGGGCCTTTGTGTGTGTATAGTATGTTCCATTTAACTATAAGGAGAAGCTTCTCCACTGTGAGGGTGGATTGAACCTGACACAGGTTGCCTAGAGATGTTGGGAAGTCTCCATCCTTGCATATATTCAAAACCAGACTAGACACAGCCTTGAGCAGCCTGCTCTAGTTGACTCTGCTTTGACCAAGGGTGTTGGACTAGATGATCTCCAGAGATCACTTTGAACCTCAACTCTTCTGCTATTCTGTGTTATCCTGTGCAACCAAACTGTAACTTCTTCAGTTAACTGTGAAACTAAGGAACTCTGTTTCCTCCATTTTGTACCCTATATTTTCCTCCTCCTCTTCCTTTCTCTCTATGTCTCTTGTCTCTTGGACTAGTTGAAGACTGTTTGTGGCTTGTTTGGAGCTGTCTCTGCTGCCTGTCCATCTTTTTTCTTTCTTTTGGAATACATTAAGGATTAAATCACAGTTACCCTTTCCATTGTGGGAGCAATTGTTTGAATCTTTTTTTTTTCCCCCAGACATTCAGCACTTTCCATGAAATTTGTAGAAACTTAGAGACTTCCCTTGCTATTTCAAACTTGGTCGAAACTTGCTAATTTACTTTTGTGCTATGGGGGAGTTGCAGACAGGAAGCCTGAACATTTAAATTTTGTTTCCTTAAGCAATCAGGCTAAAGCAAAGCTATCCTAAACAGCACAGTTTCTCTAATCTGCAATTGGGTTTGAAGGCCATGAGATGATGCTATGGGAGATTGGGATTGCTGGAATACAGCTACTCTTCAGATATTGCCCTCAACTTAGTTAAGACTCTTGCACCAAAGTTAAGAGGAAAAAGTGGTGGTAAACCACATTGTGATTCCTCAATGCTGGGGGAATCCCCAGTCAGCTTGGTAGGCTGGATTCCTGCCTACTTTCTGCTGCTGGAGCAGTGCAATGCAGGGAGGATGGAGGCTAGAACTTGGTCCTTTCTGTTTGCAAGCTGAACTCAGTGACTGGCGAGTGTGGGAAGAAGGGAGCCCTCTCTATATTTCCTCTAGGTATCCATTTCAGTTCAGTGGCAGTATTTGAAGTAGTCCTTTCTTGCAAAAAGCTGAGAGGAAGACTGAGAGCTGTTTGTGTGTTTGCAATGCCTGTCTGCACAAAAATTGTCACCAAAGACAAAGCCAAGTATTATATTAGAACTTGGCAATAACACAAGTGCTATAGCCCTATTAAACGAGGGCATT
The DNA here is from genome assembly GCA_035590195.1 of Aviceda cuculoides. NCBI lineage: Eukaryota > Metazoa > Chordata > Aves > Accipitriformes > Accipitridae > Aviceda > Aviceda cuculoides. Next base: position 11,052,676 of record JAVJGG010000021.1, read on the forward strand.
TGTTTTGTTGAAAAGACATGGCTATGAATGGCACAGCTTTTAAGATTCCTTATACTTTGCGAGCACCAGCCTTAAACAGTTTTTCATTAGCTTTTCAAACTAGTTGAATTTACACTTTTTTCCAAACTTCCCACTCCTATAAATCAGTAAAGCTTGATTAAAATCAGTAGTCATCGACAACAAAGAAAGATCTGTCCTGGTGTTTCTGGGTTTTGTCCTGTGCTGCTTTTCTTCTGGGTCTGTGGTTTATTTCATTGCTCATATTTGTGAAATCACATCTCTTTTGCTTCTGGTTGTTTCCTGATTGTGCTGAAGACATTACTTTGTCAAATTCCCCACTCAGTTACATCTGTGCAGTCCTAGTGACTTCAAGGTCTTGCTCAAATTTATCTGAGAGGAAGTTTGACCCACGAGCAAGCTTCTCGTTGATGGCAGCAGAGGCAGACCTCTGGCAGTGTTCTAGTTAAGAGCAGCCTAGGAATACATCTACTCTGCGGTGAATATTCAAGCAAATTAGAGCACAAAGTGGAATAATACTGCAAACAAATTAAATTAAAACTGAAAATACGGGCCCAGCATTTTACAAATTACTATCTTTCATCCTTAAAGCAGAGGTCTACTCAGCTAACAGACAAATTAAGTATTAAAGTGTTTGTGTGCCTTTAGTAGTAATTCTTCTCTAGTATTCCACACATACATATACTGAAATCACCCCACCAGTTTTCATTAAGCTTCAGGATGTAGAAAATGTCCTTACCTTTATCTTTACTGCATCTTTGCTAGGGAAAGCAGCAGCCAGACTACTAGCATGGTTGGGACAGTTACCATCTTGTTACCAAGTGGCTCTTCCTGCTCAGAGGGAGTGCTGCAAAAATAGGCATGGTTTCTAGATCTGCATCGTAATGCTGTCATCACTATTACTCTTATCACCATTGAATCAGATGAGTTATGGCCAAGAGTCTCTTTAGCTCCACCAATGCTTATTTTTTCTCAGTGTTTTGGCACCTGTGGCTCTGCAGAACCAGGTGGTCTGAATTCTCAAGAATTCATAAAAAGATTGATTATAATAGTAAACTTAACATCATACTTACTGTTCAATTGTCTACTTCTCTACTGCAGATTTCTGAAGAGTATACCAGAGGGCAGAAACCCGTCTGTTGTAGGCCTTTTTCCCCTCATTGAAATGCTGAGAATTGAAAACATGGCAAGGCAAGGGATCCTGATTAAAGGGTATGTCTACCTTGCAATCAGGGGAACTCCACCACTGGTGGGTAACACTATTATCTCCCGGCGCAAGCAGCAGTAAAAATAGGGCAGTGCAGGCTATGTGAGGGTTGGAGAATTGTACCAGAGCACCTAAGAACCTTGCCCTGTGTAGAAGTCCAGTCTCCCACATCTTTACCTGATTATTTACTTGTACCAGTTGTGCCTTTGTTGCACTCTCTTGATAAATCCTGCATCAGCTACAATTCAATATGGTATGTCAGATGTGGATAAGCTGAGCATTTATATACATAATGCACTGTACACTTTGTGTATGTATGACTTCATTGCAGGGTTGGGTTTTTTTGTGTATGCAAAACCCCAACCTTGTGCTTGATCCTGTAGAGTTCTAATTCTGGTGTGAAAGATTATTCTGTACTCTCAAGGCCTGTTGGATTAAAGGTACTCAACTTCTCAAAGGGTTGGGTCCGTGTTTGTACTCTTGTGGTCTCTAAAAAGCTACAGAGTCCTAGTCAGGTCATTTCTTGGGGGAAGACTAGTAGAGACTGCTACAAAACAGGCTGTGTTCATGTCATTGTGCAGTTATAAGGCAGATTATTAAAAAACGGTAACTATGTGGTCTTCACTGGCCCTAACAGGCTCAGCCATTGACTTGGGGTGGAGCTTTTGACAAGTTAATTTGCCTTTTTTTTTTTTTTTTTCTGTAAAACTGAATGACTGATGCCCTTCTGTAAAACTAAAATAATGCTTGACTTCCCCTTTGGAACTGACAGGATTGGCCAGCTAGTGTTGATAACTTTTTTGTAAATAAAAAGCAGCATGGAAAGGCCTGGGATAACCCTACTATTTAGGCCTAGTGATTTATTTATTTAGTTAGGTAGTGTTCATTTTTGCTAGCTTTGTTTTATTTAATATACATCTGTGGATTTTCATCTCCTGAGGATAGACCCGGTCTGTGCAGGTAATGATAACTTTTCATACTGTATTTGTCTTCCATAGCTTTTCCTTTTGATTATTGTAACATTGATACATAAATGCTGAAATCTCTGTGGCTGCGATTTAAAACTAAAGTTATTTTAACTATCTAATAAAATAGAAAAATTGCTTTGTTCCCATTTTGACAATTTGTGGCTGTGCTGACTTTTGTTGCTTCTTTCCTTAGGGACATTTGTCCCTTATCTCTCAAATAAAATGTCACTGAGTAAAACTACGTTTGTATGATGCTGTGTGTTCTACTTACAAAAGATTTATAACTTGGTCACTTTTATTTATGCTTCTGTGGAGCTGGTAGAATTATACTGCAGTGTTAAAATGCAGCAGTTTCATTTTTTTCTGCAGGCAGCAGCCCTCTGGTGGTGTGGTTTTGGTTTGGTTTTGTTTTGTTTTGTTTTTTTTAGTCATCTTTGGAAATTCTGATGGACGGATGGAGAAGCCTTTAAAAATGCCTCAAATTAAGCTGCCACATAGTCCTATATAGCCTCTCTTTTCCTTTTCAATCCTCACCTCATCATCACACCCACCTAAATTTGGAAGTGGAATGTAAAAAGCAAAGCAAGGTTAATAAATGCATCCAGTCGATAAAACTGACAGTCTTATTTGGCAAAATGATATTTAGCAAACATTATTTCAGTAAGTTTCAGCTTCTGGAAAGGGTATAGGTCGGTGTGAAGTGGGTGGTGAGGCTAATGGGTTATTCTAAAGACTGGCTGAATTGTTAGGAATGCAGGCATTTCTGAGGAGGCTGCTGATGAACTTGAAAATTGAAATATGAAAGAATTTTTTAAAGGGATGACCTTACTACTCTGGTATATGGGCTTTAATGATGCTTATATTGCAAGCTACTGCCTGGGAAAAATATTTTGGCTAATGGGGAAAGAAAATCTTCTCAAGAGCACCCTAGGAGTGAAATTTACCCTTTTGCTAATATGAGATTTAGCTGTCGCTTGAGTCCCACTTCATATTTTGAAGTATTAAGTTATGTACTTGGAGGTAAAAATGGGAGTTCAGAAAGTAGGTAAAATAAAATATTACTCCATACTATTTTTGAGGTGGTAAGCCAAAGTTATGTGCAAATGTGGTTTTGAAATTATTAAAGCTGTGCCAGGGATGCATTTGACTTGTTCCCTTTCCAGGACTACAGTAAATGTCAAAATCATGCTGTATCTGCAACTACGTTACTACATAAATACTCTTACTTTGCAGGAAGACATACAATTTTGTTATGATTGAAGCCTGAAGTTGTTTTGTTTTTTTTTTTTTTTAAAAGCAAGCTTTTAAGTAACTGAAGTTGCACAGACATAATTTCTGCAATTTCAGGTTTTAGGGCAAATAATTCCTGTTAAAATTAGTTGTTTTAAAATGCACTGATTTTTGGCTGTGATATTTGAAACTTATTGTGTGTCTGTAAAGTGAAACGGAAGTTACTGACTAGGTTTGTGTGTGTGGTTTTTATTGTTTTGTTTTTTATTTGTTTGTTTGTTTTAAATAAGGCTAATGGGATTGGTAAATAGAAAGCATTAAGATACAGAATAAATTCTATTACTTTAAATGATAGACAGTGGTTGCAGTGTATGAGCCCTTCTCAGTGTTCGGTTGAACTTCATACTGTGGACAGCAGATAATACAAATATGTGGCCTTACTGGATAATGCTTTAGGTCACTTGTGATATAATTGCTAACAATTATCAAGAGATGTTTATGCCAGCGAAGACATATGATGCAAAAGTATTGCTTCAGCCATGATACTTTTGGGGGTGTACTCTTTTTGCCAGGTTTGCCTCAGTTATGAAGGCTGTCCAGCCTAGTGCATGTGTCACTCGCACGTTTTGGGGTCAGAATCTGATCAATGCAAAGAACTCTCTGTGCACCTAGCTTATATATTAAAGGAATAGTGTCAACTTCTGACTTTTAATTCTTGCAGTTAACATAGAGTGAAAAGGATGTAAAATGAAAGGGGAAAGCTAGAAAGAAGAAAATTCGCCATCCTTCTACCCAGCTATCCTGTCACTGATCTTGACAGTGAAAGCTTACTTGAGATTTTCCTGCTCTAAATTGTGAAGAAATAAATTTGGGAGTAAATCCACTGAACTGAGTAGAGAGATGCTGGCATAAAAATAAGATGAACAAAGGGTGGATTTGGCAACTTTAAATGTTAAAGATTCAGAGCTTTTGTCACCTTAGAGCTATTTTTTTTAAACATAAAAAAATGGAGAATTGTAGTAGAAGTTGAAACATCACTAGTTCTTGAGTAACCCACAGTCTCCAAAACATGATTTTATTGTTGCTTATTCATGTTCTTGTTTGTCATTTAGAACACACAACATTGTGACACATGCTGCAGTAGGTTGCTGGTCATTTTTTGGAGGCGGAATAAAAATGGATTATTGCCTGCTCAGTCACGGCTTAAAAAAAAGAAAAAAATAAAGACTTTGGGCCCTTTGTATCCTTTTTCCTAAATGTACTTGTCAAATTGGCAGAGAGGCCTAAGCAAAACAACTTTCTGCCATTCAGTGGAGAGGGTTACAAACGTTTAAACTAAATCCATAAAAATGATAATAACTCAAAAGCCAGGATAAGGGAATTCACTTTTTTTAGAAGAACTGAATTTGCCCTGTTTTGCCACGAGCCTATGGCAGTTTGAAGTTTTAAAAAAATTTTAAAAATTGAGTTACTAGACTGGGATGAGGTGAAAGTGAGTCATATTTCAAGTGGAAAAGTGAAATGTCTCCCCTCCTGTCTTGATTATTCTAAATACTTCTTCTTCTTGTGAAAGTCTCAAATTATGTTTGTTTCCAGGCTAAAAATGAATTCAAGTGGTTTGTGGCCACTGCTGGAGGCAGGGTGTTGAACTTGCTAAGGCTTTTGGTTTGATCCCAGTGTAGCTGTAGGTGTATCCTAGGAGGAATTAAATCTCCAAGACTTTATTCCCTAACCTATAACAGAGAAGCAACTATGATGGTAGTGTCATTTGCCTGTCTCAAATGCACTTTTTCTTCGATTTTCTGTTATCTCCTGACCTGCAGAGTATTGAGATTTGAAAAGAAAGTGTTTAAAATTTATTTGCCCTCTTACTGGCTCTGTTTTTGTTCCTGGATATGTTTGGTAATGTGACTTTTGACATTTTTGCCATCCTAATGGTTGTCCTGCTGTGAAGTTGCATAGATGTGCTATTTTACCACATTTTGGAAGTTGTATAATGTGAGCCAGTTTGTATGCAAAATACGGTAGTTAAATATCAGTTTTAAACTGACCCATTGCCATCCTGGAGTTTTTGGTTTACCCTGGTTATAACAGGCTGTTTTACATGAGAGTCTAAACTTCTCCCTGGTCATCAGATTTGTACCATTTGTATTTTGTTCAGAGATTGTGTTTTACATGAAAATTCTCACATAATGATGTGTCAGATTTTTGTTCTTGCTACTCTTTTTTTTTTTTTTTTTTCTTTTCCTGTTGCAACTCCAGTGCTTCATTGACATTTCTTTGGATTTACAGAAGTTTGACACAGCGGAGCGGCATAATGTCCTACTGTGGACCTTGTTGTCTTCCGTATGTCCATGTAAGAGTCACCCTACTGAAGTCAGCAAACGTGTGCTACCAGAAAGCTGTTAAAAGTGAGAATATTTTGTAGCTGCTGCTCCTGATTTACATGTAGACTAAACCACCTCAGCAAAGATCAGACCATAAGCATTAAAGGGTACAGATAGAAATATTAGCCAAATACGATTGGATTATAAGCTGTACCAAAAAAAAAACCCTGATACATTCTCTTATAGTCAACTGTGATGCATATTTAAAATGACATATACTGCTGAAAAGAAGCATTTAGTAATTGAAATGTAAGTGGGTGACTAAGAAGCAATAAATATGCAGCAGCATTTTTTTTCTTCCATTTTTTTGTTTCCCAAAAAAACCATATCTGACTCTCATAGTAACAACTATTGACAGTATTGGAAGTAAGTTTTTTGGTTTTCTTATTCCTCTGATGCTATATTAAACCTTTATTCTTTGGCATTCAGCAAGTCAGTGGTATAGGAACATCTTACTGCTCACCCTTTGATTTTTCACTCTTCCCCTGTGGCAACTTTCCCTGCTGGATGCATCTGGATTTAGCTTGATTCCCAGCCCCGCCAGCAGCATTGTAAAATCGAACTGTAGCGTTTGAAAAAACTGGTCTATTGACAAACAAGCTGGAGCAATCCAGACTTGGATTTCAAAGGGAATGGAAAGATCTTGATCCATGCTGCTTTGGAAGCTCAGCATTGTGGAGTGTGATTGACTGTAAACTCAGTCACCATTATGAAAAACAGAAGGGTATTTAGTGTAATGACAGGCTGTAAAAGTGGGATATGTGAGATTGTGAAGAAGCCCAGAGTCTGCCTCTCTCCACAGGCAAATTGGTGCTTTGCTTATGCTGTTGTAAAAATGGCATGGTGGTTCTGAGGCTATCGAGTCTTGCTTTAGATTTACACTGCTGCACAGAAAACACAATTTAACCATGCATTAGTCTGGAAACAGTCTGAGTTTGTGTTCCCATCACCTTAACTGAAGTTGACTTATTTTATTCAGTGTAACTAAAGGAAAGGTCAGGTTCTATGACTATGGGCTGGATCCTCAACTGGTGCTATTTGGTTAAGAGACTTGGACTCCATGCTGCTGGACTGACTTATCGTTGTTATGGATTTGACCTTCTACATAAAGGCAGAGAGTATAAATTTTAAATTTGAGACGGGGTCTAAATTTTGGATTCTCTCTTTTCAAACATTGCTACTTGAGAGAAATACAAACCCACACACATTATGAAAGGTTTTGGTGTTTAAAGTTTTAGATATCACCCCTTTTCTGCAAAGAGGTGCATGTTTGTTTCTGTCTTTGAAGAAGCTTTTCTGTAATCTTTACCTTTTTCTTTACTTTCTTTCTGTAAGTAAATGGTCTCTGAATTTATAGCAGCTGTATTTCTGTGTTACTGTAATAGCCACAGCTTGGATCTTGTCTCTGTTGTAAGCAATCTACAGGTACTTACAATTCTCTTAGAAAATTGACCTTTGGGCTTAAAATTCTTATGCTTGGCCTCTAGTCCAGAAATGACTTCTTTCTCTCTCAAGAGATCTTGATAAAAATCTGTATGACTAGGTTTATTTTATCTGACTGTTGGCAGTAGGAGGTGGCAAGGAAGGGGAAGTCACTAGTTCAGTTCCTTGCTGGAATTAAATCCTTGAGAAAATAAGGATAATCCTTCATGTGAGGTTTACTCAGTTGGTTGCTTCCCAATAGTTAGCTTGCTCCACATCAGACTTCATAATTTTTGTACTTCCTTTCCTTTTCATTAGAAGGCATAGAAGTTGTTAATTTTATATTAATACTGACTGATAAGTAGTCACATAGGTGAAACATGCACAGTTAAACAGAGATGATATTAATTACAGGTAAAATTTTAAATGAGGTCTCTACATCTTTGAATTTCAGGAGAATGCTTATAGGAAAAGTGTTTTTTGTTCCAGAACTGAACACAACTACATACGTACTTTTCATCTGAGTAAGATGCAAAACTGTAAAAGGGCCTGTCTTTTAGATCAATTTTGGATGTTGTCCAAATCTCATGCTATTTGGCACTGTCAAGCCCAAACACCAACCAGCCTAGGTCAACATTGTGTATGTCTACACAACAGTAACTAGTCAGGCAAGAAGGAGGGCTCCAGACTGCTGTGTTGAGTCAGGCCGATACCTGAATTTGCTAATTTGAAAGTGTCTTGGTTATCTCTACTGTACACTGCTGTCAGTTTTAGACAGCTTAGTTCTTGATGGGCACAACAGGAATGTTATGATAAAACAGCTTTTTTTTTCTTTTTTTTTTTTTTATTTTTAATCAGACCGATGTTCTGTCTTGTTACAGTATGTTCTAGTAGATGTTGTTCAGTGGACAGTTTTAGAAATGTTGCAGCAGCTGACTTCAGAATCACCAATAGCAGGATTACTTTTTTTTTGCACCTAGTATCTGTTAGTTAGTAATTGCCTTCTATCTGAATGTCTCAAAGCTTATCTATTGGTTGGTTTTTATTCTAATATAGGCATATGAATCTATTCCCAATATCCACCTGTATTTCAGATGTATGTGAATGAATGAAAAGGAGCATCAAAAACCTTTTCTCCTTTTACTTCCTTCTTCATTTAAAACTTTGTTCCTTTTTACGTTATCGAGATAACACACATCCTGATATTAAGAAAAGGGAGCATTCTTAATATATCATCTCTATACCTTTCATCATCCTGTGTTTGTCTAATGTTATTTAGTATGTCTCTTTTTACTCAAGTCTTCAAAACTGGCGATCCGTATGTTTTCATTCTACCCTGATATAATCCTCATGCAGTCATTGGTTTTGCTGCTTGTCTGTTACCTATTTCTGCTATGCATTTTTGAGGTCAGTACTCCAGCTGAGGATGTATCATTGATTTATACATTGGCATCATCTCATTCTCAAGTATAATTTTCGTTTTCAGTGTTCAACATTTTGTTGTCACTTTTGATTATCTCTGCACATAGAGTTGATATTTTTATCATGCCGTCCAAAATAATGGTAAGTCTTTTCTTAAATGACTCCAGTTAACTTGGGAGTCAGAAATGTGTAGTACTAGTTCACATTATTATTTCTATTATGCATTTGTTGACACTGAATTTCATCTACAGTCATGCTGTAGATGCTGAAGTGCTGAAGTGGGACTTAAGTAATACATTGGTCTTGTGCTAGCCTACTGTGCAAGGGTAAACTTCACCCTTTATGAACTGATGCATCCTGTCACATTAATCAGGGATGTACTGTGTATTTCCTAGGGCAATATAAAGGATCAAATTTCCCTATTAACCCCTTCAGAACTGAATTAAGTGTCGATGCCATATCTAGAATGTGCATCATAAACGTGATGTATCATGATCTGTAGTTCTAGTGATCTATGTTAGTAGGACCATAGGGGAAATACGGAAGTAGCAATCTGCTGGATACTTGAGATGTGACCTTTTCAATCTCAGGATAACTAGTGTATCCAGGTGTTGAGAGATTTGTGTTTTTTTTCCCTGTCGCTCCATCTATTTGTAACATAGCTTTTTTTCATTGCAAGTCCATACAGGTTCTCCCAAAGCCAATTAAGTCATTCCAATTAAGTGGAATTTTGAAGAAGTGACTGATTTATGTCTATCTGCCCTTTTGCTTTTCTTAAAATGAAAATCAATTTCTTCTTTTGCTGTTTTATGAAGATTTTCTAGGTAGGTGAGCAAACGGCTGGACTCAGGAGGTTTGATTTCTGATTTTGAGACTTGTTTCTTGACACTTCTGTTTTGTCACCTATAATGTTGATAATGTTCCTTACACAAACTACTTTGGAAGTTGAAGACTCAATGTTCTATAAAAGCTAGAGATTTTTTTTTAAGTGTAGCATATCATAATATATAATATATAACAGGATTTGCTGATGTCTGATTTGCCTTTCTGTTGGTTATCAAAAATATCAACAAATGTAAAGACCAAATAAAATGTCTCTCCTCCATATCCCCCAAATGAGGGAGGAAGCTTCTTCCCAAATGAAATAATCCTGCAGTATAAAGGGTGTAAAAATGTGAACAGATGGAAGAATTTTTTTTCATCCCTGCAAGCTTATTATTATTATTTTGGTGCTTCTGGTTTGGGAAGAGAACTTGATGGGTTCAGTGATCACTGATTGCTATAAAATTGGCAAACTGTGCCCAGCTGTTCAGTGGATGCTTGTCTGATCATGAAAATCCTGTTTATGAAGTAGAGCAGGGAGAAAAAGAGAGGAACATGCTGGTATCTTAGTGGATTTAGTTTTACACAGTAGCATCTGCTAAACATACAGTGACCCTTTTACTTAACAATTTAGACTAAAACCCATGATTATTTAATGAGAAACCTCCTTCTTTCTCTCCCATTTGTTTTTATCCCTACCCCACAAAAATGCTGGCTTCAGGATCTATGTAAGGCATGGCTTAGTCTGTTTACCTGCTGCCCACCATGGGTATTGTATATGTTTTTTTAATTTATTTATGAGCCTTTATTTTTAATCTTTGTGAAATTGCAGGGAGGGAGGAAGGAAACAGGACCTTTAAATGACAATCCACAGCTCCTATTAACCAGTGACAGATCCCTTCTGGCATGACATTTTAGGGACTTCAAGGCTCTTGATAATAATATTTGTGGTTCAGGAATGACCTTGCATATCAGAAGGTCTTCACCTATCCTACATGTCATTATGAGTTAAACATGCTGATGAAACAGCACAAAACCAGTAAGTGCTGTGTCTGAGGCTCCTGCAGGCTCTTTATCCCCTTGTCATGTTCAGGAAGAAAATAAAAATGGATGTTTATTTTCTTGAGAATAAGGAAAAATTGTTGCTGAAAGGAAATAGCTGTTTGCCTATGCTGCTTAGAACAGTCTACAGGCTGTCCTGGTACTTGACTCAGTTGTGGGCAGTATATGGAAACAGAACTGCAAGAGGTCTGGTATGAAGCCAGTTCAGAACTTTGCAAACAAACTTCTGGACTCAGTAAATCACTAATGTCTTAAGCCATTCTAGTTAAACTAAGTTTGTCTTACTTATAGTTACTTTTTTATATTAACTTTTATTTATGGTGCTAGATGGGGGGAGCCAAGTGAAAGTTACATTTCAGTTTCCAAAATCAACTACTTCTCCAGCTTATTAAACAAGGTCATGCTCATTTGCGCCAACATCGCAATCAGCTACTGAGGGGGGGATGGTTGTGTCATCAGAACTGAGAATTATGATTTAGATTAAGCAGTGGAGAATAGCAATATTTGGATTACGTTCAAATGCTCAGGAATACTATTTCATATCTAGAGATTTAAGGTTGGAAAAACAAGATCTAAAGGGCTTGGTATTTCAAATGATGCATTCACTTATAATGAGATTTATTTTCCAGTGTTGTACTGTGAAGCTTTGTCCTGATCATACTTCAACTTTGAAATGAGTTCCCACCAATGCGAACTCCTTATCAAAGGCTTGAAGCCAATCTGTTGTAGTCGCCACATTGACTGAAATACACTTCTTTGTATGTGTCGGAGTTGGGCTTCTGGACTTTGCAAGGGCTGAAAAGGCTGTTGCTTCTAGAGAATACCTCTCAGCTTGTCATGGTTTAACCCCAGCCAGCAACTAAGCACAACACAACCATTCTCTCACTTCCCCCACCTAGTGGGATGGGAGAGAGAATTGGAAGGGAAAAGGTAAAACTCGTGGGTTGAGATAAGAACAGTTTAATAGAACAGAAGGGAAGAAACTAATAATGATAATAATAAAATGACAATAATAATAGTAGAAGGACTGGAATACATGAAACAAGCGATGCACAATGCAATTGCTCAACACTTGCTGACCGATGCCCAGTTAGTTTCTGAGCAGCCATTCCTTCCTGGCCAAGTCGCCCCAGTTTATATACTAGATGTGACGTCACATGGTATGGAATGCCCTGTTGGCCAGTTTGGGTCAGCTGCCCTGGCTGTGTCCTGTGCCAACTTCTTGTGCTCCTCCAGCCTTCTTGCTGGCTAGGCATGAGAAGCTGAAAAATCCTTGACTTTAGACTAAACATTACTTAGCAACAACTGAAAACATCAGTGTGTTATCAACATTGTCCTCATACTAAACCCAAAACATAACACTGTACCAGCTACTAGAAAGAAAATTAACTTTATTCCAGTCAAAACCAGGACACAGCTTCACTGGGGTGCCATACAGGAATCTGATGGGTCGCTGGTGAAGTGGAAACAGGAAGCCAGTGTAAGAGCTATGCACGGCAAATGAGCTCAGGAGGAGAAGTAAGGAGCACCCAAAACTGATTTTATTTATTTTTCTGCAAGGCTTGCATCTTACCTGAAGCGTAGCCATTATTAATGAAACCTTTCCTGCATGTCATGTTGGACCTTCTGGTTCTGCCCCTAAGGCTTGCTGAAGCCATCAATCAGGAAGACATTCAGCGTTTTACCACTCCTTTTTCTTCCTTAGTGAGGATAAGGGGAGGGTCTAAGGCATCATAGGAACACTTCATTCTCTTCTGGGTTTGGTGTGAAGTAGTCTGATTTCAAGTCTTTTTGGTCAACAGGAAATTCCCTGTGGTATTGAGAAGTCTCTGCTTCCAGTGGTGGTGTCCCACTACTGGAGGTGGCTTCTGTGCAGGCCTTGCTATTTGCATTGGCTCAGTATTATATGTTGTAGAATGGAAAAATGTACTGAAACAGAGCGCTACCGTGCCAGTCATTCACTAATACAAGGTCCCCCAGAGATTCAGTGACATATGTGAGAACAGTTCCTGCTGTTGCCTACATTATCATGGTCTGTTATCACAAGAAGGGAGCTGTAGTGGACTTCTCTGTGTGGCTTATTTTCTTCTTTAAGTAGAGGTAAACCACAACAGAGAAGCTGGCCTTTAAGACAGACACTTGTGTCATTTCAGTGATGATGGCGATGATCTGTTTTTCCAAGCAAAGCTATGCTGTCTCCTTGTGTGGTAGGGAAAGTTGGCTGAATCAGTCATTTTGTTCAAGAATAACCCTTCTCTTGGAAACAATTTGTTTATGATGATACATAATGGGAAATTATGATTTTTTATTTTTTTTCCCTAGAAGTTTCCCTTGTGTTCTCTTCTGTACTCAGTCACATGTTGGGAAATTATTTTGCATCTTTCCCCCCCGCCCCCTTCTCACTGAAGTCAGAAGGTGGGTGAGGATTTCGTTGCACAATAAAGTCTAACTAGTAGGGAAACTATAAGACATATATTTATCTGATATAAATTTAGTGTAGCTCTGTTGAAGGTGGTGTTGATTTAAACTGTCTGGTGATCTGATCAGCTGTAGCACATGTTCTTACTTAGCATTCTGCTGTGTGCATCTCTATTGTGTAGCATTATGATCTGAAGAAGGAAGCGGTTATGACAGCTAATATTTTACAATGTTGAAAAATACATGGAGTCTAGTTAAAAATGCTAGGTATTGCCATTTAAATCTCTAACTCTTGATTTAAGAAATTCTGTCAAATTGAGAAATTATGGTTTGGGCCTCTATCTTTGTAGATCTTATCTATGAGCATACAGTCTTAGAACTATACCAGAAGCTGTACTGACAGGCAGAGTAGAGTATGGCCGGTTGCTTGGATTCTTTGGGTTTGGGATTTGACAAACATGAATTTATGTTGCAAAATAACTCATGGGTTGCTATTTACAAATGCTGATAGGTGAGAATTTCCTGACCAGTTTACTATTTTAAACTAATGTGATAGGGCTTCTGTCAGTACAGTATGCACTTACAGTGCTGGAGTGGATGCACCTTTCACAGAGGAGAGTTAATACAGAAAAAACTTTCTGAGAAGGATAGTTCTGCTCTTCAGTTTTCTTACCTATTTTTAAAGTCTTATAGCTGCTAAATAACTTCGGAGTCTTCAGTTATATCTAAATTTTTTTCCTTGATGTTTTATACCACTATAGGAACTTCATTTACTCTTTCTAGTTAATTCTCACTGTGTTGCATAAATACTTCACGGATTCCTGTAAAGTCTGTCTTTCTTCATGGCATTGTGAGTTTGATGGAGCTATCAGAATGCCCCTTCCAATCTGACACTTAAATCTCTATGAGGAACCGTTGGTATGCCTTCTTTCTTTAGAAATACTATAGTACAAAACACAGGCTTGCTGATCATGTTGGTTGCATTGTCTGAAGTCCATGGGAGCAACTGCAAAACTTGTAATTACATCTAGTTCTTGAGTTGAGACTGTTATCACTTCCTGCAGTGGTAGCATTTGTTTGTTATCATGGCAGGAGTTGGTGGAAGGCAGGCTGACTTTCTTTTTTCACTGCAGTTTAAATGATGGAGGAGGTCTATGAAGATTCCTAAAAATCAATCAACTCTCCCGTCCAGTTTGGATAGCCAGGGGAGAGATTCTGCTTTTCTCTATATGTCGTGGATCAGGAGCAATATCTGTCTTGAAAACAAAGCAGATACATGGAAAAAAATCACTTGAGGCCAAAAAGTCACACTTCCTGTGGTAGATGTGGACTTGCTTGTATTTTTGCCATTCTGGGCAACTTTATTTTTGCGTGCCTCTGGATAGGAACAAGCCATGTTGAAATGATAATACTGAAGTGTACTCTCCTCTCTGCTGGATGTTTATAGCCCTTTCTGAAGTAGGAGTTATTTGGTATTCTGGGAATATCAGAAACTGAACAATTGGACACGTGTTTTAACATGGCTAGAGCACAGCTCTGTACTGTGATTATAAAAAAATTCCTATCAACTTTATGCAAGGTATATAAAGGTGTCGTGGTTTAACCCCAGCCAGCAACTAAGCACCACGCAGCTGCTCACTCACTCTCCCCCCGCCCCCCGCAGTGGGATGGGGGAGGAAATCAGGAAAAGAAGTAAAACTCATGGGTTGAGATAAGAACAGTTTAATAGAACAGAAA
>JAVJGG010000021.1:11068268-11080092 GCA_035590195.1 Aviceda cuculoides
CAGCTTCACCCTCAGGTAAGATACAAGGCAAAATCTCTCAGAGGGACTATCCAACTTACTGGTAAAACTAGTTGTACCGTAAAGTTTCTTTTAAAATAAAAACCTGTCAAATTAATCCTGGAAGTGGGTGATTATCTTCTTAAGTGGTCTCTTAATGAAGTATATTTCCTATTATAATTTTAGAGTTTCATCCAGACTCATCAGATTTTAATTAATTGGAAATGTAGTTTTGACTTCTTTGGACAGTGGATGTGATCTTTAGTGAATTTTGTGCTTTTATGAAACTCATGCTTCTCTGAATTAGTAGATGATAGAAGAGAGCAAGGTCTTTAATTTGTTATGAATGTTACTCTGAAATGATGTGTATCAATGATAATCCTGCAATGTAAAGGAGTGTTGGCAGCAAACAATAAGAAATGTCAAAAGGGCAAAAGTGGGGAAGAGATTTTAACATACTGGTGTCATGCTATGTCCTCTTTTTGATAAGCTGTAATGTCAGTGGCTGTCAAAGCTGTCAGGGCACTGAAGGGCCCTTCTTGAGACACATCTCTCTATTATCAACAGGCAAGGAAAAGTGTCTGCATGTGCCTGTACACACATATGTAGAGGGATAGAGTTCGATCCCTTTTATTCTTGATCAGAAGGAAAGGTGAAATGTTAAGTGATGTTCTGATTCTCATTTGTAATGATTGTATTTCCATAAAGTCTTTGGTGCTGTGTGCATAGTCACTTCTTCTGCATCTGTGGTGTAATATTAGGGAGCTCATGTAATTATAGATAAGTTAATGGATATCTGTTTTGTATATATTATGTAAATGTGTATCTTTTATAATCTATACGTACGATATATGTATTAGTCCCGAAGGGCTTTAGTTAGCCATAAGGTTTTCTAAGAAAGGGATGAAAATAACATTTGCTTTCAATGTCTTTCCAGATCTGCTACAGTAGGATGTTCCAAATTCAGATACTATTAGGTTTCTAATGGCATCTAAGAGTAGGTGAGTTTTAGCATGGAAGCATGCTCAATACCCTGTCTTTACGTTATGTCCCAGCTTCATGAGACACTCATTAATTACCGGAGATATTGAAATATAAGCAAATGCTCATAATGTATTTGTATTTGGGATGAGGCCTTTGGGGAAATTGAGATAAATGAGGGATGGAATTGTTGTCAAAATCTTGAATTTTTTGATTGGGTAGATTTGCCAGTTCCCTACTACATCCATGGCCTGCCTTTTAGTGGGTTAGTGTCCTTTGCTCTCTCATTCTGAGGATAATACTAAAATGTTCTCTGCTGACATAACTCCATGGAAATGAGGGGATTTGCATGAACAGTTGGGTCTTTTATTTTTCATTAGTGTCAGTGAAATGATCTCGCTAATCTTGAACTTAAGCTTGTAGACACTACGTGAGTTTAACTTCTGGTTGTGCCGACATGAGTTTTGCCAGAGTAAGCAAAGTGAACCAGAGAAGCACATAAGCAGCATATGAGTAGAGGTTTGTGGAATGAGATGAAAGTAGCTGGCCTGTGGGGAGAAATACTACTTTAATTTTAAAAATAACTACAAGGAAAGAAGCAAATGGAACATAGAGCTATTTTATTTTCCCATTCTGGTGACTCCAATGGCATACAATCATTTTTTTTTTTAAATGTTTTATCAGAAATATATCTGCTAGGATAGGTTATCTACTTTTCTAACAGGTTGAGAACTGTATACAGATGTAAAAGAACAGTATACATACAGCTTGGCAGCATCAGTATTCAGCTTCACTGGTACAAACCCCTGCGAAGCATTCTGCTTGATGGCTGATTAGTCATTTAATTTCCAGCACCTTGTATGAATGGTTTAATTTTTTTTCAGTGACTGCTAGGGCCTTTCCATTGTATCCTGAAGCCCTAGCCATAAAACTGCTGTGAAGGAGACATGGAAGCTAAAGTATAACAGTGATACTGCTGGTCTGGGTTGCAAAAGTAGAATCTTTAGCTCTCAAATTACCAAACAGTTACTAGGAAAGCTGGAAATTTTGAGTCTAATCTTTTGGAAATATCTCCCTTAGATTAACTCTCTATTAATTCTGCTGTTTGATATCTTCTGAAATGGTGTTCCAGAGTATATTTTTTTAATGGGAATTTTTCTGTCTTCCCCTCTCCCCCCCTCCTATTTTTTCCTCATGCTCTAACATAACAGCTTTGAGGAAGAGTCTGTGAGACTGGATGGCAAGATTTGTAGACTAGAATGCACAAGAGATTATGGTGTAACTAAAACTTGTGTGATCAAAGATACTTGTGTTTACAGTGGTGGTTTGCTAGGTCCTTTGGGAAGTACAATTGCTATTTTTGCACCAAATAATGACTTCAACTTTTGTAAGCCAGAGGAAATAAAAATGCAGAGCATCACAGTGAGGCCCTTAGTGCAGGAGAGTGAGGAGAGTGACTTAACAGTTGTTTAATATACCTTTTTTTTTTTTTTTTTAAATTTTTATTTTTATTAGAAGCAGGATTCATTCTGTGATGATTTCCCTGAACATTTCTTTATCTTTCTGGACTGTCATTTGGCTAGCTGCCCTCCAGAGTAGAATCACTCAGACTGTGAAGTGCTGAGTGCAATCCTCATGTTGCAGTAACCTGGAGGGCACAGGGCATGGAGAAAGTTCCTGCTCATCTCCTTTTCTATAAGGTAAGACTGGACTGGCAAAACAAGGATTTCTGCTGCTTATTCTGTAGCCTAGCCAGCCATCTTCTGTCTGCTGAAACGCAAACAGCTGCTGTACATCCAGGTTATTCATACTCCTGCTGCTGCTTAAAAATACAGCATGCTACGCAAAAGCTTGAAGTGCTTAGGGCCCCTGCATGTACACCTCCTTCCTATGTTTACATGACCTGTGTATGTAGAGGTGAAGATCCCTCCATTAAGCATGCAAAGGGTTTGGGACCTTGCTAACCATTAGGAGTGGAAGGTGTGTCTAAGGATACAGTTGATGGTTTGCTGCCTAGTTCAGAATGTTGTTACATCTCAAATCTACAGTCCAAAGGCTTGGCTGAAGTGCCTTTTACTTTTCATTATATGCAGCTGTACATTTCTGATGAAACTGAATAGTACAGGTGTTTCTTGGCACTGCAGAGACGGGTGGAGCAGAAAGCTTTTGTATATGATTCTGGCCTTGCTAATGCTGTTGATGTAGGTGCCGTAAAAAAGAAATAGGTGTCTCTAGTCCTGCAAACACAGTGGTCTAGAAAGAGTTTTTACAAACAAAGCTCTAAACAATGCTTATGTAAGCAGATAATTTTAGAGGGGGTAACTAAAGCAGGTTTAGCAAGAAACAGCTGTTAAAGCTGAAAGTTTCACATTTAAAAGGTGTTTGGTGAACTAAGGACAGGTACTGGAACTGATGAGTCAAAAGGGATCACCTGTCATTTGGAGTGCAGCTTCTGAATCCTAGAGATGACATGATTTTTATTTACATGCAATTTAACATTGCATTTTTTCTCTTTTGAGAGTCCATTCAAAGATATTTGGTTTGGTTCTAAAATTTTGGTTTATGTTTGAGAGGACAGTGGATACCTTACAAATTATTTGCAAGCACTAACACATGACACAGTTCTTGAGAGGCAATATCAAAAGTGGAAGCTTTAGAAGGCCAAGTGAGCAGCTTTTAGCCATGAACTTTAGTGTCCCTTGCTGCCAGAAACCTTCAGCTGGTATTTCTTCTGTGGTGTGTAGCAACTGTGCTGACACCTAAAGACTTGATCCTTAGACCTGTGAAGTCAGTGGCCCAGCTCTCAGGGGCATCAGTGATGTAGCATCAGGGCCTGAAATGGCAATTCCCTGCCTTACTAGGGGTGTTATAATGTCAGCCTCTGCTACAGGGCAAAACGTGGTTCTTAGTTGCTGAATAAAAGAAAGCAGGACTGTCTTTCTGTTTTGCATTTGGTTTGTGTTTATAGAAATCAGTATTGTACACTTGCAGTTTGGAAAAGTAACACTTCAGTTCCTTTTAATGATGGAAAACATCTATCTGAATCCATCATTTAGATTTTATTTAACAAACATTTCCTTCTCCCTCCACCCTTTTCCTTGTTTTGTTGTCACAGATGGTACCAAGCTAAGGGTTAAGAAGAAATGGTAAGTTATTGAGTAGTCAGCCTGGGGCAGGTTAGTAAATTCAGATGCATGTGGAAAAAAAAAAGTTACACCAACACTTCCTACATTATTAAAATAACAGGTTTTATTGGGCCGAATATGCCTACACTGGTGTTTGTATAAATAGCTATGCTAGAGAAAGATGAGTGGCTGCTTCTGTATTCCCTTATTCTATTCATTAACTCATAACAGCTTAACATGGCTTTTGTTACAGTGCTGGTTGTGGTACTTTGATATGACATATGGGGGTAAATGGGCAAGCACAAACACTCAGAGAAAGTGTCTTTAACCCTCAGCTAATGCAGCTGCAGCAGGACGAGAAGGGAGAGTGTTTGCAGCCTCTTTCGAAGTTTATGACAATTTGTTAAAGAAACAAGATTTTTTTGCTCCCTATCTGATAGTTAGGCCAGATAAACGAGAGCGATAATAGCTCATTGTTTCCTGCTCTTTGAATGACATTTCTCTATTGTCTTAAAGCCTCAGTGAAGTGAACTTAACACAGTGGGCTTTGTTGAAACAAAAGCACTTGTGCCCCATGTCACCCAGAGAGCTGCAGTGGAAATGCTAATTTGGTAACACTGAAAGTTGGAGCCAATGGGATAAATAGGAGATCCTCACCATCAGCTATTTACAACCTTTGGTTTTCTGTCCTGGGTGAACAGCTTGTTTCTCAGGAACATCAATTTTGTGCCTTGTCATTTCACCAATTGCATCATGCAGGCAGATTTCAGATGCCTTGAAAGTAACCATAGTAACTGCAGGTCATTTAAATAAGCTGAAAGAAAAGGAATTCCCTCCCTCGTAAAACCCTTCAGTCAAACAGACTCCAAAGGTACTGCAAGATTCAGATTCTCCTCTGCTGCGAACTGGCACTGCTCCATTGGGTTTTGGTAAGGTTCTACGGATTTGCACACATTGATCTGGTTCTAAAAGTATCTACAGAGCAAATCAGTGTAAGTGGGTGTAGCTTCCACAGGAATACAGGGCTGTAACTACTGGCACAAGGGATAGATTTGTGTCTTTTGTTGTATGTGCCTCCCTGTCTGCTCAAGCAAGCATGGATGTGCCTGCTCATTCTCTTCTCCGCACCTGAAAAATGTCATGTTTGTTATCTGACACAGAACTACTATTGCTCTTCTGCTCTTATTAGTAGAGCTATGTCAAAGCCTCTGGTTTTACTTTGAAAAGGTTTCTATAGTTATTAGGATGGATTTTAAATCTACTCTTAAATATTCTGAATCAGAATTTTAACGCAGTCGGGTAGGCCTAGTTCCAAGTGCAACGTGATGCACTTGGCTATTGTTTAATATCACAATGTCATCCATGCAAGAACACAAGGAATAAGTCAGGTTTGAGCTGTCTTTTTGCTGTGACAAAGAGAATAATCTGAATTTCCCTTTCACTCCTAACCTAAACTTGCCCTTACCTACAGCTCTTATATTTTGCCTGTACCCTCTGTTTACTAAACTGAAAATCAGGGTGCTGTATTTTTATGGAGGCCCCGAATGTTTTATTGAGAAGATTTATCCATCCATTCACTTACTGATTCATTGAAAAGTTCTCCCAGATTCATGCTTACATTGATTTCAGTGAAACATGGTACTGGTGATTCTGTATGTCAGCGATTCTCATATTTTCTTCTGTAGGGTTCTCTTAATCTTACTCTGAGTTTATAATGCAACAGTATAAATGCATTTAGTTTAGATTAATCATTTAATTGTTAACTTTTCTGAAAAAGTCAAGGACTAAGCTAGGCAAAATTCAAGTAAGCAATTGTTCCTAACTCCTAAGCTGAATGGGCTAATGAAACAGCTATATACTGACTGGAGATTTTGGTGTCTGTGCCGGTTGTTAAGAAAACTGTTTTATCTGCAGGAATACTTTAATTGTCTCATTTGGCATATCAGTGAGAATTAAAAACTAGGCTAAATTTTGAGTCTGTCTATATGTTTAATAGCAAAGAATATCTTCCAACATCTTTCATTCAAGGCTAGTATTTTAAATCTTGTTGACTCTAAGTTGTTAGACTTCCAAAACCAATTTGCTAGTGAGAAGCGATTAAGAAACAGATTTAAGTACTGGCTATTAGAAGCTTATCATTTGGCCTTATAGTGTTAGCATTTTCTGTTCTTTAGAGGCATTCAGGCACTTTTTGAGGGGCTCATGCTTAAAGCTTGTTACAATACCCATACAGAAATACAAGCATTCTTATCCTTTGTTGGACTAACCTGGAGACAAGCTGCATGTTGACTGAACTGGTTTTTAGTCTCTTTCCCTTCAATTTGGTCACCACCAAAACAGTATGCATATTTGTTTTGCATCATTCTTTCCCAAAATTCTCGTAAGGAATGATTCTCTAAACCCCTTCCGTAATCACACTTCCAGGTATTTTTCCTGCCTATGCTCCTCTAGTTGAGCAGTCTTCACCAACTAACTCTTTTTCTAGAGGCCTGTCATCAGCCCCATGTACCTTCTTGCAGCAGTGGGATTTCTGCTGGCTCTTTGACTTCTGTACAACTGCAGAGATCAATAGTCTCTGTGTGGCAGTGTGCTGAACAGACATGTTTTGGAGTCATCCCAGGAAGAAGGGTGTAAAGCTCCCTGACCTTGTGTAGACAGCGAAGGAAATGAAGGTGACATTTACATCTCTTGGCAAGGAAGTGAGAATAAAAAGGAAAGGTAATATATCTTTGGGACATCTTTATCAACAGTTACAGGAACTCTGAATTTGGGTTTCACTTTTCCTGTGTTAAATAATATTGTCATATTTCTAGATGTGTAGAGGTAGTTTTTCTCGCCCCTTGCCAATTCATAAGTTTGCTCAGTTTGTGATCAAGTTATCTTTTTAGATTCTTTGTTGTTGTTCCATATATTAGAATTTTTCATCATGTTAATTTTTTTTCCATAACATCCGTGGAAAAAAAAATTATTTCTCCAGTTTCAAATTTTCATTTGTGAAATACTACCAGCAGCACCTATTGAAAGAAATCCTTTTTCATTTTATCATCTGTTTTATAACAAGAGAGAGGTGGAATAATTCATCTTTTAGCAGGGTACTTAAGCATAATTATTCAGTGCTAGGTTCCTCCCTCCCCCCTCCCCCCCAGATTAACATCAGTATTATCTATATTCTCTCAGATTCAGTGGTCTGAATTAATCTAGGGAAAGACTGAAGTAAAATACCAGATCTGTGCTTGGGTACAGCTTCTCTGGAATCTACAAATCCTGATCCATAGCCGTTGGTCTCAACAGATAGTGTTTTACTGACGTCAGTGGTCTTTGGAGTGGGCAAAGACAAGCTAGCAAAGTGCTATTTGGCAGTGGTGTGAGTCTGGAGTTAGTTATAGCCTGGACTGTTGTATAAACAGTGAAGATTTAGGGGTTAGGAAGAGATTCCATTGAGAATTTCCATTCCATTCTTTTGAGAAGTAGAGCGAAAGTAACATTTCCTCTACTATTTTTCATAGGAGGCTATCTCATGGTATCATGATAGTTTGAGAGCTGGGGTGATCTTGAACTGTTTCATTCAACATTTAGAGAATTTGAATCTATCTCCAGTCTCTTCCTTCTGAAGTGTGGCTTGTATTTCTGACTAATATCTGCAACCAAGTACTACTTCTCTGGACTACTGGAGGCTCGCTAATTGTGGAACCAAAATGTTAGATGAAGAGCTTCTTGAAGAAGAAAATATTTATGCAGTGGGTAGCAATATAAATATACTATGCACATTTTGGTAGAGAAATAAAACCACACATTTACACTTCCAATCTCTGATTTTTTTTACGGAAGTGATTTACAGCCCTATTAACACTTGGCAATCCAAAGTCTGGAGAATAATATCAAGCCATCTGCTTGTGCCCTTGTAGGGCTGCTTGTAGCCATGATGCTGTGTTGCAGATACATCACTGCAACTCAGATGCCAGAAGTCTTGTTACATATCTTGGATTTTTTTTTTTTTTCCTTTTTGCCTGCAGGATGGTGGCAGATGTGCAGGATACACATGTTTTTCATGCAATTGGCTATGCTGTAAATAGTTGAAATTGTAATCTGTGATATTTTGGGCTTTTCTTGGTATATAGCCTGAGAAAATGGGGAAGGGGCCATCGAAGAAAGGCTGGCATGCACTAGAAACAAGATAGAATCTTTTTTAGAGAAGAGAAATGCTATTACCCATAAATAGTTTTTGAGCTAATTGTCTTGCTAATTCTTCTCTTGATAACATATTCCTCTCTTATTGCCATCATACTTGGATACTACACAAACTAATTGGGGGCTTAACTGATTTTAAGCTGAATTCTTTATGGGGGATGCTATGGCAAATATAAGTTCAGATATGCCCTACCAGTGAGAGTCTCTCCACTTTTTGCTTTCGTTCCTCCTCTCCTCTGGCAACTGAGAGGACTGATGTTGTTCCTCAGTATCTTCAGAAAAGAAGGTAAAGACAGATTGCAATGAATGTTGGTCACATGCAGGGTTGTTGCAAATCAAGTTTTTGTTTTTGCTGTGCTTCCACAAACTGGTGAGATGTGTTATCTTTGGGATTAAGTTTTTCCCATGCTTGGTCTGTGCCAAGGAGCACGCTATTGTGAAAAACCTGAGAAATACCCTTTTCAGACCCTGTGTAGTTATTGGGGAAGGTGTAGTTAGAAAGTGGTATTGCTGCAGTTCCTAACTGGAGAACACTGGTGGCATTGCTGATGACTTCCGCTTTAAGCTACATCTCATTGCTCCTTTTGGCTCCAAGCTGTAGAGAGTAGGTTAAATGGGAGTAACACTCAGGAGGTTACTGGGGTCAACAATGCTATAGGTAATTGTCGTGGTTTAACCCCAGCCAGCAACTAAGCACGACACAGCCGCTCACTCACTTCCCCCCCCCCGCCCAGTGGGATTGGGGAGGAAATCGGGAAAAGAAGTAAAATTCGTGGGTTAAGATAAGAACAGTTTAATAGAACAGAAAAGAAGAAGCTAATAACAATGATAAATCTAATAAAATGAAACAGTAATAATGAAAGGATTAGAATGCACAAATGATGCGCAGTGCAATTGCTCACCACCCACCGATCGACACCCCGTTTGTCCCCGAGCAGCGAATAACTCCCTGCCCCCTCTCCCCCCAGTTTATGTGATGTCCCATGGTATAGAATGCCCCGTTGGCCAGTGTTGGGTCACCGTCTGGGCTTGAGAAGCTGAAAGTCCTTGATTTTAGACTAAACACTACTTAGCAACAACTGAAAACATCAGGGTGTTATCAACATTCTTGGCATACTGAACTCAAAATACAGCACTGTACCAGCTACTAGGAAGACAGTTAACTCTATCCCAGCTGAAACCAGGACAGTAATAAAAGAGAAAAATGGGCAGATGATATAAACCCCTGTTTTCTGGTCATTAGTGTGATATACCATGTAATTTAGCTGCTTTTAATTATTCATTATTTGGAAAGGTTTACAGTAACGGACAAAAAGACAGCATCTCAGAGCATAGATTGTGAAGCCATTCTGAACTGCAGAGTGTGCAGGAATTTGCTCTTCATTTTGCCCACTTGTGTTTCTCCACATAATGAAGATTTGGTCCATAGTGTCCCAAATGTATCTTGTGTTACTATCATTACCCATTCATAACCAACTGTATAAATGGATACCTGGCAAGGAGAATATTCCTTGAAGGACTGCGGGCAAGAGCAGGAAATCTCTTTCAGGATGATTTTCGTTATGCCTTATATGTGCCTAAAATTACTTGAAAAAAAATTCTGTTGGAAGTGGAAAGAGAATTGCAGTAGCAATAACTGGATCAATTCAAGACTGAACAGTAGATGATTTTCGAAAGTGCATTTTAGTTTTAGTGGTAGTTTCCAGTGCATACATGATGCACTATTTATACTTGTAAAACTGAAATGAGCTTTTCCTGTTTTGTCAATTGTATGTACAATCTGAGATCCCATAGAGAAACTTGTCACATTCATATGTTTTTTTACGCAGCAGGAAGGTTTGGGTTCAGGTGACTTCTGTTTCAGATGTAAATGCTGTGTTCATGTGAGTGACAGAAGGCATTTGGAAGGGTTATGCCGGCAGAGTTTCACTTAGCGTTTGTGTGATGAAGAAACTCTGGATGTTGCTAAGTTTTACCCTGGTTTTATGCAAAATCTTCAGGCTAGATCCGCCAGGCCAAACAGTTCAGTTTTGGATACTGAACTAAGGGAATCTTGTTCTCTGTCAGAAAACTACTATGTTCTGTTCCCTCTTGATGTCTTGTTCTATAAATGTGTCAGTAAAGCTATGAGCATAGTCTGTTAAATAAGTAAGGAAGAAGTGGCTTTCATGGAATCCATCTATTTTCAGGTATGCAGATACTGAATAGGAAAATAAGGATAATGATAAAGAGAGGCCCGGCAGAGACTTGGAACAGATTCTCAGGAGGCCTTGCAACAAGGACAGCCAGCACAGCTTCCCAAACTTGCTTCTGAAAAGAGATTGGATGGAGAAATCATGCAGGATTTTAGCTGCCTGTGTGGAATCTGTGCTGGTGGGATGGCTAGTCCTGTGAGGAAGCGCTGTCTCCCTGCAGAGCTGCTCCACAGCCCTGTGTGGTCTGTTATTCCAGTGGGGAGCTTGAATAGAAGTAAGCCTTTAGATGCAGCTCAGAGTCATTCCCCACATCTGTGTGCTTGCTTTGGCACACATGGCAACATGCTGATCATAATCCTGTATTAGTGATATTGCCAACCACTCCCCACAGCAGCAGACACTGATGTTGCAACTAGATCACTGCCTCTTATGAGATCCAGCAGGAGAGAAAAGGCTATATGAGTAGGGCAGGTAGATGAGGAGAGAGAAGATTCTTTATTAAACCCTAAGCCTTTATCTAACTTTTATTGACTCTTTCATGGAAGAGTTGACAACAAACTCAGACAAGAAGCTCAAATAAAATTTTTTTTTACTTATTTTTGCAAGTCTGGTCATGGAATCTAAATATATATATCTATTGATCTTACTCCCTCCTCATCCCCAAACAGGATCATCCTTCTGGCCTTTCTTCTGTATTAGAACAAATTTTCTTCCATGGATTCATAGGGCTCCTTGCTTTGTTTATTTGGTGTATAAACAAATACTCTATTTAAGGGCTGGGTAGGTGGTAAGGAATATGTAGGAATCACAGCAGTCTACATTTGGGTGGAGTGGAGGAGCGATCCACAAGATTTCTTTCATATAAACTGTATGTTCCAAGGTAACTAAATGTCAGAACCGCTACATTGAGGTATGTTGCTATTTGCTGGGGAAATGCTGTCCATTTATGTAATATAGTATTGTAACTGTAAAGATTATATATTTTTATATAGCTTTATATTTGTATGTCTATGTACGCATGTATCTCCCTTCAAAATACTCTTATTTCCAGTCCAGTAGTTTAATCTGATCAATACTTCTTCAAATGTTGCAGGTCAGGAAAGGTGTTGTGCATGTTGCTGCCCAGAAATTAAATCTGAACTCGCTGCGTTTGTGACATATCTGCAGAACCCCTCTGAATAACTGTGCTTCTTTACCAGTGTAATTGAGAGAAGGATTTGACTACCTATGGTACTTTTTAAGCTACTGAGGGAGTAAGGTATCAGTTCTTATTGAAGGGCAATGGCCATAGGGGGCTTAATTTTCTTAAACTGATTTTAAAAGTTAACCCAGTGTGAA
>JAVJGG010000021.1:11088927-11101996 GCA_035590195.1 Aviceda cuculoides
ACTCATCCATTTGTCCCCCCAGCAACCCATATGGGGAAAAATTCCTTTAACAGAAAAAAACCCAAGAGTTTCTGAAACTCCAACAGTTGGGAAGTCATGTTTTTCTCTCTGTTAATTTCTTCTCCCCTTCTACTTAAATACCATGCCTTTCACTCTGTGTCTTAAGCAGTTTTGTACTATTGCCCCATTTTAGTAAATAGCTATCACATTTCACCATAAAAGACACTGCATTTCAGTGATAGAAAAAAATACTCTAATACTCACCTTTTGAAAAGTGCTGTGGGATTTGCTGAGATAGATGCCATATAAATACATGTTTAGTCTCTGTAGTGGTTTGCTTAACCACTTCTCCTTTAAATTAGAAAACTTGTCCTGTTTCCAAGAAGAGGTGCAAATTATGACTTCAGGCTTACGCATCCTACTGGATTTGAGATCTTTGTTCACTGATTAACAATATATTTATTTAGGTTTTAAATATTGCCATGTCTGTGCCCTGGGATTACAGATATTTCTGTTAATTACTTGCCAGTGGGCAGCCAAACAATACTCAGTATGAATTTGCTTGTTGTGTTTGCACATTAAGAATCATTGCTTTGTCTGTGAATTGTGAGCGATTTGATGCAAGTATTCAGTACTCAAAATCTGATCAGGTTGTGTAATTTTACTTGGATACTTAAATGACTTTATTCATTCTAGAGTGGGATTTGTCTTGCCTAAATACACATTTTAATTGAAGTCTAGTTTAAGGTACTTGTGTAGGCTCCCGTGAATAAAGAGAAACATGGGAAGAATACACACTACCGGGAGAGCTTATAGAACCCTCTAACAGTGAAAGGAAAGTAGGAAAAAAAGAGAGTATTTTCTTTCACCCTCACATTTGTCCTGGATCTTTTGGTTGTTGGAGGCTGGGGTACTACTTCAAGCAATACTGTGTAAGATACTTTTAAACAGCAGTGAGATTTTTAATGTGATTTGTGTTCCTTTAAAAATATTTGTGTCCCTTCCCTCCCTGCAAACAAAATCATTACTATACTCTTTCTGGAGACTGAACACAAAAGAGTGAGGAACATGGAAGGGCAGAAATCAATTTCTTTCATTTGTGTGAATGTAAAAGCCATAGCTCCATTTGTGTCTACAGTGGAAGACATGTTTCCTTTGCAAATAAACCGTGCAACTTGATGTATTGTTTTCCCACTTTGCCTGTAATTGTTTTGAATTAAGGGTGCATGATGCCCTGAAGAGCTGCAGAAAGCAACTTGCGAGTAGGGATGTTCAGAGGATGGATCTGTGTTTTCCTGTACAAGAGTGGATGATCAGAGAACAGGATACTGCTGTAGCAGTTCTGTTTACTCGTTTCTGTGCTGCATCTCTGCAGATGTTTGAAATGCTTAAATCTTAATAGTTCAAGGCTTTCCTTTCTGCTTCCCGTCTCCGTAATCCATTCTGATCTTTTAGCTGGGGCAGAGATAGCAATGCTCCTGTATTAAACCTATTTCGGAAGGAGTGTTTAGCAGTTGCTCTCCTCTAAACTCATTAATTCAGATGAATAGCAAGCAGAGGGAGAAGGTGGCTTTGCCTGTGTTGCCATACTGCAGTCTTCCTGTGCTGCGGAGCTGGAATAGGGAAACGAAGGGGAGGAGGCAGCTGTGTTAGCCTCTTGTCACTGCCATTGCTGATAGAACACGATGATTTCCATCTTTTCCCATCTGCCTATAGGGGAGAGGTGCTGATAAGGCCTTGGGATTGGTTACAATCTACTGAAATCACAAAGCAGATGGATATTGAGCAGATAAGCATTAATCTGTCCTGGGAGAGGATTAATCGGGTGAAAGATGGCAATCTATGTGTGCGTGTGCATGTGGGTGTGTGTAGAAGGAGGCGGGGGTGGGAATGGTGGGCAGCTGGTGCTGCTGTCATCTCTTGTGGTCCTGCTTTTGTCTTGCTTGTGTGCCATGATGGCAGATAAGGTCTGTTTCCCACAGAAGTCTTATTCCTCTAATTTTCACTGAACTTTGACTTCAAAAGCCGGGGAGAATGTCTTACTTTTTTTTTAAACAAGCTAAGTCTTCTTTTTCAGCTCTTTTAGCTTTATAGCTCAGCTTTTCTTTCTTCTCATTGCTGAAACAAATTGTGTAGCATTTGATTGGCTACTTTTCCTCTTTACTTTTAGCCAACATACTGTTTCTTCATAGTTTGCAAGCATGGTCTTTTCCCCAAAACACATTCAGTGATTATATGACATTTGATTTAAATTACTATTCTGATGTCTACAGCATTTTATCTGAGAATCTCTAAACGTTTTACAGGCATTAGTTAATTAATCCTCACAACATCCCAGAGAGGTTAGGTAAGCATTAGAGACCTGGTTTCTTCCACCCCCTCCCACCCTCCCATCCCCCGCAAAGAGCATTTGAATACCTGTAGCACCTGTTGTGTGAATTTGGAGTTACAGTGCTAAGTACTTCTGAAATTCTGACCTTATATCCATTATTGGTGGGTATGCTGTGACACAGGGCAGTGCAATCAAAACTAGAGATAAAAAGTGTATCACTGACAAAGATGAGAATAAACCAATGAATCCAACCTTTTCCTCCTCAATCTACTTTTTTCACCACAAAATACAGTGCTTTTCTGATCCTGCACATTGGATGCTAGTCTCTTGTTTCTCTCTGGAATACAGCTGTCTTTTTCTGCCTCCCAGTTGTGGTTCACATGGTTCCTTTTTTTCATATCCTTCTCTATCTCTGTCCTAATTTGCTTTTCACTATAGAAGAATATGCAGTGATGCCAGTGTCCTCTCACAGCTATCTTCTGACATGCCTGTTCTTTTCACTGGCTTGGCTGCCAGCATCTGTGAAAGATCTAGCAGCCTTGTATTAAAGCCAGAAGATTATAAAACTACTGGGCTTATGTGGAATGCATAAAGGCAAATTCTGTCCTGCTGTTCTGCCTTGGGTTTAGTTCTCAGTGTCTACACCGACTTTACCAGTGAGTGGTTGAACAGTGTGACGTAGCTTATGTATGAGAGGTATAATTGCATGACATGGGCAGAGCTTCAGAGGGGCCCTAACTCAGTGTCTTATTTTTATACACTCTGAACATTTATTTCAATATGTAAATGAGCTCAATCACAAAGGTGTATAGAAAGAGCCTTTTGTATACTTAAAACTCAACCAATCTATTTCCATAGCAGTAGTATGGTAAATGAACACTATCTTTGGTAGGCATTTAGGGGCTTATTTAATTCATCAGGTCTGCACAGTAAAGATGCTTGAGGAACTGGAACCAGGAATGTCTATAAACAATTTGCTTTGGGTGGACCGGAGCAGACCAAGCAGTGTGCAATATCTTTGATCAGTCTTGGGTTTCCCTGCTTCCTCCCTTGAAGGTGAATACTCAAAATAATTTTTTCAAAGCAAAGTACCAAGGTTTTACTGTCGCAAGCCTGGAATGGGTGGCAGTTGTTACTGGCTCTGTGGCTAGGTGAGTGCTGAGGCACACGCCGGCACATGCCCTGGAAACATCAGTGATGTCCCTGGAGTGTGGGTAACAACAGGAGAATTCTTCCCAGTGTAAACTGGGCAGGAGTTGTCTTGTTCCTGTGTCAGCTGTCTTAAGCCGCCTTCTGTTCCTTCTAGAAGCTAGCCCAATTTTATTTTTTGTTTTGAGTATGAATTCAGGTCTCATTTAGTATTAATCATTAATGTTTAGAGGAATTTGGGTGAAAGTTTTAATTTTGCCACATTTTTATGATAAACTAGTTGCTGTGGCTAGGACGGGCATGCTGGTTATCTTTGTTCCATCTTACTGGGGAACTTGTCAAAGGCATGAGAAAAGAGTCAGACAGTTTTGAACTAGGAATAAGATGCAGTTTTTATTTCTTTTTACAGTTATGGTATTTTATCTATGGTACAAATCAATAAGGAGGAGTTTCACTCTCACTTTTGAGGACTGGATATCTTTTAAATTACGTAGCCTGTAGTCTTGACCACAGTTCGGAGGCTTGTTATGCAGGAGATTGGATGAGGTAATTAGAATGGTTCTTTCTGGCCTCAAATCTCTTACCTGAAGAGAGGTCAGGGGTCTCCAGACTGGAGATGCTGTTTTGAGTCACGTGATGATCAGCATGAACTGAAGTAGAAATATGTGTTAACTTGCTGTCAGACATAGATTTTTTTTTTCTTTCCTAAGAAAAATTACAGTCGACTAATTTTTCTTACACCCCTGTCATTTTTATGATGATTGTCTTTACTCTCCTTACCATTTTGTTCTGCATCCTTTCAGTCACCTTTAGTAGGAGCTTTTTCTGTCTCATTGTTATAATTTCCTTGGTTTGGAGTGCTTAAATAGTTATTTTGTAGAATCCTATGTCTCTGACAGGTAAGAGGACAGGGCAAGATTGGATTCTAGCAACAAAGATTGAATATAAAATGTTCATCAAAGATCCATCTCATAAAGGGCTGGATTGAGGGCTGCACTGGTCAAACAAAGAAGAGAATTCTGTTGATTCCTGTGACTTAGGATGAAATGCAAAATGGTGTTCTACTAATTTTCCTTTTAAATAATTCTCCACCTTCTTTTTCAGACCCAAAGTGAGGGCTCTCTTCTTTTATCAAGGCAAGGCTTGGCAGAGTCTGTTTCACATAATAAAGTAAAATTTAAAAAAAAAAAAAAAAAATCTGCAATGGATTTTTCTTTTGCAATTTGCTCAACAAGTTTGACAGAGGCAAAATTTCTGTTCTGGGTGAGAATGCATGGGTATATGCAGTGGTTAAGAGATGGTCTTAAATATAAAACTTTCTTCATATAGTGTTGATGACACTCATGACAGAGTCAAAGCAAGCAAAAACAGAATGAAAATTGGAAATGTGCATTTGCTTCCCCCACCCTCTCTTTTTCCAGTGAAATTTAACTCTGAATGCTTGAGTTAATCACTTCAGTCTGCTGAAGTGCAGCTGACTGGTGGCGATCAAAGTACCAGCCATATTACCACTTGTGCTGTTGTAATTCCCTTCCCACAATGGAAGTTGCTCTTAAATACCAGGCAGGTAAAAATGAACCCTATGGAGAAAACTGTTATCTTTGGTTATATTGTACATATTTAGTCTGGGCTCTTGGATTCTGTAATCTGCAGTGTCTTAGACAAGAGGAAGAGGACTCCTTAATTAGACGTTTGCATGACTTTATAAAAGTAGACACAGTTATAAATTAAATTAGTGCTTCCCATTGTATTTTGAGGGGGTATATCTAGCATACAAAAGTATCTAGGCACCATGGGTATGGCATTCGAACTCTCAGTGTACAAATAAATGTTCCAATTCATGTCATTTGAGAAAATTGGAGCCCTTTTGGCTGTGCTGGGATCAGTCAAGAAACTGAAATATAGATTCTGTCCCTATTTGCATGAAATGTTTTAATTACTTAACTTAGATGATCACACTGGGAAATACTTAATATGATGTGCCAAATCCTTAGCAAATATAAATTGACATAGCTCCATTGAATTCTCCAGCCAAGGATTAGAGCTGATTGAAAAACAAGAAATGGCAATGAAAAAAAAATCAACCAGCTGAAAATACCTACTTTGATTTAGTTCCATTGGTTCCCAAAGTTTTTATTTTTTGTTTTGTTTTTACTTTTGATATTTTCTCTTATGCTCTGTGGAAGGCTTGTCACTTTTTTTTTTCTTCTTTAGGTTTGCTTTTCTATTTTTGCTGGTATAAAAGAGAATATGAAGGAACAGAGAATATCTGTGACCAAAAAGATGAGAGGAACTCAACTTGGAATTTTCCATTCTGTGGAAGTGGCAGATTCCTTTTGTTACAATTTTTTTCAGCATGAATGCATTTTTTCCTATAAACTTGCAAGCAAATCTGTGGAGTGAGAATGTTGCCAAAGTGTCTTAAACAAGTACGTTTATAATTTTCACTTCTTTAAACTAATTTTTCCTGCCCTTCAGGTGGTGCTATATACCACTTGGTTCACACTTCAGTCCTCTCTTGTATTATCAGGATGATCTCATTAAGAGTGGAATAGGAAGCTTGACACATGGCCACTTTTAGGCCTGGGAGTCCTCTTTTTCTCCGAGAAGAGTGCAAAATCCTAGCTTAACAAGATTTTACTTGAAGCAAGATACTTCCAGCCTGCTTTTTCCCCTTCCCCCTTCATTTCTTAATGTAATTGTTTCTGGTTTTCTGCCTTCTCACTGTTAGAAATGTCATGTTGTTCAGTTATCAGCATGCTCATTTGGAGAAGTTTATTAAAGGCGACATAGAGTTTCTGACATACTAGTGGCAGAAAAGTAAAATGAATTTCATGGCTCGTTTGGTAAAAAGCTCCTTTTTGAACTGGTGGATTTAACGTGACTATTATCTACTTAAGAAAATTGTTGCCCAAAAGAGACAGAGTGTTTTGTGTGAAAGTAGTAATTAATGAATTCGGAGTGGGAAAGTTGGTTCAACTGAATAATGTTGCATGAGATGATTTAAAGCAAGTGTAAGTTTTCTTGTGTTACCGGAACCACACTGCACTTCGTTGAATTGTATTTTGCATAGCTGAACAGCATTCAGGTGCATGGTCCATCTTTAGTTTCACTGTAATACCTTAAATAGTTGGAAATGACTGGCCTCTCCTGCATATATGACTTCTGCTTTGTCCCTCTCACCCCAGTGAGAGATCCAGGTACATACTGAAATGCATCATTCATCAAAGCACAGTCAGTGCTTTCTAGGATGTTCATCTCAGTCAAGCAGGAAATCTAGTCAACTGTAGCCAGCTTTTCTTTCAAACCAGAAATTCTCAGTTCAGAGATTAGTCCAAATCTTTTAGTGCTTTATGCAAATGAAAATAGAGACTAAGAGCCTAAATTTATTTGCTCGAGAGCATCTACTCAAAAATGTTGTGAAGGGGATGGGGGGAAGGCCTAAATGCAGAATGGATTAAAAAAATGGGGAGAATTGGAGGAATCTTTCAAAATATTGCATTCTTGTTTGAGGCCAGCCTGTTTTCCAGCATTTTGCCATAAATCTTGTTGTAGTGAATGAAGTTCACCTCTGTAGGTGCAGGAAAGGGTTTGGTGATGCTTGATGCAATTCCACAGAACGCTTCCATGATGTTTCTCAAGCAGAAGTTTCTAATCTTTATCAGAAACCACTTTACCAAGTAACGTAAAATAGTGGTTATTAAATTCCCATTAACTCTACCTAGGGTTTTAGTAGTAAAGAGGAACCAGGGTAAATAGTAGGAGAGACATTATAAAGATAGCTTGAATTTCCCATGCTAACATTAGGCCATGATGCTTGAGACACACACAAATTAACAAAGACCAATCAGGATTTCAGCTTTATATTTCGTTAAAATACAGATCTGTAATCTGAATAGTGATGCCTGTTGTACAGAATCCCTCTACCTTATGCAAGCCTTGGATTTCAGGTCCCCTGCTGAAGTACTATCCAGGTATTTATTGTGTGTTCTTAAGAGGGAGTTAGTT
Organism: Aviceda cuculoides; assembly: GCA_035590195.1. Classification (NCBI taxonomy): domain Eukaryota; kingdom Metazoa; phylum Chordata; class Aves; order Accipitriformes; family Accipitridae; genus Aviceda; species Aviceda cuculoides. The sequence goes on from JAVJGG010000021.1 coordinate 11,096,417, forward strand.
TTGGTGGAGATACAGGAAAAAAAACATTCTTTAAGGCAGATACTGCATTAAGGCAGCGATTAGGGAGGTGGCGAGGAGGTAGAGGAGAAGAATTCTGCTGCCGTTCAGCTGGAGAGAGCAGCCCTGTTGAGATTTCACTGGAGTGCAAAGCCTGGCTTTCGATGAGTGGTGCGCGAGGCCTGCACATGCTCTTGTGCACGTCTGAACTCTTCCGTCAGGACTCATTCCTCTCAAAATGCAGCACAGTGAACTGTGCGGAGCAGAACTTCGTAACTGCAAAGTTGTCTGCGGCTGCCATGGCTGACTCGGTAGCTGCTGCTGTGGACTGCCCTGTTCCCAGCTGCCCCACAAGCGAAGGAGTCATACTTAGTTGAGGGATAATTTGGAATGTGTTTGTGTGTTTTGGGGAATAAATGGCAACAAAATAATAAAACATTTTAATATTTTTCTGACACTATTTTATAGTTCAGTGCATACTTTTCATCTTTTATTCTTAGAATTGATGCAGTCCCAGAAGTATTGAATCACGGGCCCCTGTTATCAGGATTGAGAGAATGGTCCATGATGATTTGAGAGGTGCCTCTCAGTCCATGTAATGACAGTTTGAAACCTCATGTTTTTGCACTGGTAGATATTCAGGGTTTGTAAAAGTACAAGTAATAATGGAGGTGTGAAATAACAGGTTACAAAACTTAACTGTGAGTATTTGGGAAATGTGTTTCTTGTAAATAAATACTAAAAGATGAATTGAAGTAAATACTTTGCTTCAATATTTTGTGTTTGGAAGACAGTTGCTATTTTTGGTATCCAGACTTGGAAAGTGATAAATAATCATGTTTTTCTGTAGCTAATGGCCACTGTTGTAGAGTTTTCTTTTAGGTTGAGATGAAGGGAGAAATAGTGATAGAACAGAGAAGTACAGATGAAAACAAACAAAAAAGTTGCAAATTTCGGATCTCCATTGGTTCGGGTGAGGAATGGTGAGAACATTGTTTTATGTACCGAATGTGAATCAGACCTTAACACCCATTCTACTGTACCAAAAAGGAGATTAAAAATTTAAAAGCTGTCATAAGGAAGGTGCTTGGAGCAGTAGAATACCAATATGTGTTCTGGCAAAAGAAGTAGGCTATGCAGCTATGTGCTCCACTGGCAAAAGCCGTGAAATCAAATAAACAAATCTCTTTTTATGTATGCGCACACACACAAACACACATGTGCGTATGTGTGCTTGTTTGAAAGAGAGCTGGGCAGAACAGCTGTGCAGGATGGTTCCTAGCTGAGCTGCCTTTTCATGGTTGTTACATGTGTAGTCCCAGCCTACCTGTTGCTGGTTTTGATCTTTGTATTATGTGCTGGCAGTTGAAACTGAAGAAGAACAAAAGAAAACGTATTAAAATATGTTAAGCTGCAGTAATAGCAGCAATGATGCTTCCTGGACCTTCTCCATCTTGGGAGACCGTAGATGTTTCCAGGAACAGCCATGGGGCTGGATCTAAGGCATGTCTAATTACATGTTTCCAAGACACAGTGGAGGCTGTGTGTGCAAGATCTGTCATTGCTCTGCCCAGGCAGTGGTGCATGAATGCAGGCATTTGCATGGGCTGTCTTCTGCATTTATAATTGACTTGTTTTGTTGAAAAGTTACTATTTCTTTTAGAAATTATTATTTCTAGTGTGCATAGTTGCAAGGGAATATATACTGCACATATATACTGCCTTAACAGCTCTTTCTTCCCAACAACTTTTTTCTTTACTGCAACTGTTTATTGTTTTTTGAAAAGATAGGGCCAGCAAAGCTAATTTCTTTGGAAGTGGAGTCAGTTCAAGTGGAACCAAGCTGAAGGGGAGTGCTCATCTGTGTTGCAGGCAGCTCGTATGATAGATGTAGAAAAAGCTGAATGTCAGGGTTGATTGTGGGGTTCAAATAGTTGTGCTTTGTGTATTCCTGTCTGCAAGACAGAGTACTTTAAATCATGTTACCCTTTTTGGATGTTGAAGGTGGGAGGCGATTTGAGGAGAGTGCAGATGTGAAAGATTGGTGACTTGCCTGAAGTCACCTAGAAACCTAATAGCAGAATCACAAGAGAATGCCGATCCCATGAAACCCAGTCTGCTTAATATAATTCACTTTCATTGCTCAGAGTATACTCTAACTTAAATAGCAACTGGAGGAGGAAATACACTCTCTCATTTAGTCTCAGTTTGTAGTCTGATACATACTGTACCACATCTAGCAGTGGCTGCCATTATTTAATGCTTGATCCTTTTTCGGCATATATGCACCCTTTCAAAATGTTTCAGGATGGAAATACATTTGGACTTGATCCTCATTTCACCTGTATCAGTACAAATCTAAAGAATTTCAGTGTGCATCTTGTCCTTCCCGAAGGACTTTTTATGGGCTTTGGAGAGACATTTGAAGAAGAAGAAATACCAAGGAATGCAAAACGTGTTGGTAGAAATTGTGACAGACATTACATACCCAGGGGAGTGTTTCTGGAAGAGTCACTCAGCAATTCCAAGCCTCTTCAACCCGAGAAAATTGACAATAATTAGTAGTGTCCAGGGCATCTGATTGCTTTGGAATCATTCGATCATTAGATTTTACAGTCACCACTCAGTGAGATGGGTAGCCATTATCTGCATTACACAAAGAAGAAACTAAAAGATGTAATAAATTAAGCAACTTGTTCAGAGTCACAGAGAGAATCATTAACTGAAGAGGGCTTGAACCCAGGTGTCCTGAATCCTAACACTATATCTCATTCACTGAGCCATTCCTCATAGCAGTTTATTGTCTCCTGTCATACAGGGCTTTGCCTTGAGGGCTTATGAGCTCTAGCCTTTTTGTAACAAAGCTATTCCAGTAGAAAGATTATTTTTTGTGAGTGAATCTGCTTTCAGTAATTAACTTTTTCTTTTGGACATAGGAAATATTTTTGAGTTAGATCAATACATATATGCAGGAGGAGTATGAGAGAAATGCGTGAACACATGTAAACGTCAACCCATGGGGAATGAGTAAGTGCTCCACACCTTGCTGAGAGTAATTTAAAATAATATTGCCCTCACTATAATTCATCTCACTGTTCCAATGAAGCAGACTAGCATGGGGTCATATTAATAATTTAAACAGCCTTACCCTTCAGCCTTCTTCCTCTTCAATAGAAGGATTAGCACTTAGCAGAACACCATTGTTTTAGCTTTTGAAGACTTTAATTGGTGTTTCAAAGAGTATGACCTCATTCACTCACACAGCATTTTTCATACATTTTCTGTTCTCTTCATAAGTTCCCTAGAGTTCAGGTTTACTTATTTTTGGGGATTTTTTTTCCCTGAAAATATTTATAAGTAGTTAGGTGTATAAAGGAATTAGAAAATTGCTCTGCTGTCATCTCCCCTATTATCCATTCAGGTCCAAAGCCAGTCAGAATAGCTTAGAAGACTCCTGTAGTTTTGTGCAGAACTGAATTTCTCAACAGCTACAGAAGCAGTGGTTAGAGTCACATAATCTCTGCTTCAGTCCTTTCTGGCACCCCCGTTTCACTCCTGCTTCTCACTTTTCTGTAGTTTCATTGCAATATCTGAAGGGGACCTTTGTTGTTACCCTATTCCAGCATTTCTTGAGCAGAAAAAAAAAGGGAAGATTATTCCGTGCAATATTAAGATAAGAGTAAAATGTTTTAAAATCAGTTCCTGTAATGGATAAAATAAAGCTTGAAGAAAAATCCACAGATTTGAAAACACAGAACCAAATTCAATCATGTGGACTAATATCTTTTCATTGATTTCAGGCATGCCATCTGTGTACCTATATCAATTTTAACTATCTAGCACTTTAATGTTGAATTAATTTTGTAGAGTAGAACATCCTTATTGCATCCTGGAATTGAATACCACATGAAAACTCAGTGATACTAGTAGATGTCTTTTTTCTGATGTTTGCAAAGTAAAGCAACAGTTTAGATGCTCTGACCACTACTATCCTGCTCCTTGACTCTTAACCCTAGTCTTGAATTTATAGAGAAAGTGTTTTGATATGTAATGATTTTACATTAATCGTCAGCTTACTGTAAAAACTCAACAACAACATATACGGGTCTTAGGGAAATTTTCAGACCTTTTCAACCTGATATCATAACCTATTTCTAGCTGTCAGTATCTGTATCTGTCCTGTATCTGTCAGTATAAACTAGGTACCAACTAGTGCTCCAATATTCAAACTACGTATACAAATGACATCTTTGTACCTTCCAAAATGAAACAATACTGAACCTTAGTAATAGGTGTGAATATAAGCTAGATAACAGGCTGATTATCCAAAACTAATGGTCAGGTGTAAAAAAAAAAAAAAAATGTTCTGACACCTGTCCTGATCTTTCTTCTGAGAACCTGGGAAAATTCAGTAATAATTCTCACTACAGTACCCAGTTCCAAACCTTAATTGTAAATTTTTGAACATAAATTCAAATTGCTATAGCTGACCCAAATTTGTTACTCAAATCTGCTGATGTTGTCTCTCCACTTGCTGCTTTGTATTGTGCAAAGAGAAAGAATCACTTCAGCTTTGTAGTTCTTACTTTCCAAAACCCTGGTGCTAACCCTAAGATTTAGTATGACATCGGTAGTTGTTGCTACCTGAAAATTATTAACAAGGCATTCAGAGTCAAAATACCCACTTTTAATTTCTCTCTGCTGCCCCTTGGAAAGTCAGGCAATTATGCCAGGTGAGCAGCCCCTGTGACCTGGACTCCTAACCCCCAGAAACTACTGAAATCTAGCTATGCTGGTATTTGGTTTACTGTCACAACCCTGGACAGTATGTCAGACAAATCCTGGTGTTTTCCCTACCATCCTAAGCACGAAGAGTTTGCAGTTCTGTTGGTTTTCGGCTGACAAAACTCATTGATTTGTACCATAGCTTTCCAGGTTAGGAAGCAGTTTGCTGTAGTGTACACAAAGTTGAATTACTGATCTGTGGAGGGTTTTTTTGTTTGGTTGCTTTTTGTTTTGTTTTGGGTTTTGGGTAGGTTTTTTTAGAATATTTATGCAAGTTACTGGATCAGTAAGCAGAGATCACTATAACCCAATAAATACTATTCTTGATTTTGATCTAAAAGAAGTGATTTAAACTGTAGAAACCTCATTAGCACATGTATCTTGCTTACACAGGCAAGGTTAGGAATTAACCCCTGGGAAGCAGCCTTGGATTCCTTTCCAATAGTTGGATATTAATGTGAGGGAACCTGGAGTAATAATGTTAGCTCCATTATTCCTCTGCTTACCAGCTCAGTTCTTGCGTGTTCTCTGTCACTTTTTCTTTGGTATCTCATTGTCTCAGGATTTCTTTCTCTCCCCTCCCCTATTTACCTTTTTTTTCTTCAGCTTTCATCAGATGCCATTGTCATCTCCATTTCACTTGCTTCTTTCTATCCTTGCTTGACTGGTTGTGCTGGTTTTGGCTGGGATAGAGTTAATTTTCTTCACAGTAGTTAGTGTGGGGCTATGTTTTGGATCTGTGCTGAAAACAGTGTTGATAACACAGGGATGTTTTTGTTACTGCTGAGCAGTGCTTAC
>JAVJGG010000021.1:11102164-11115837 GCA_035590195.1 Aviceda cuculoides
AGAAGGAAGGGGGGGACGTTTGGAGTGAGGGTGTTTGTCTTCCCAAGTCACCATTATGCGTGATGGAGCCCTGCTGTCCTGGAGATGGCTGAACACCTGCCCACCGATGGGAATTGGTGAAGGAATTCCTTGTTTTGCTTGCTTGTGTGCATGGCTTTTACTTTACTTATTAAACTGCCTTTATATCAACCCACGTGTTTTCTCATTTTTATTTTTCCGATTCTCTGTCCCATCCCACTGGGGGGGACTGAGCAAGCGGCTGTGTGGGGCTGAGTTGCTGGCTGGGTTTGAACCATGACACTGCTCTTTCTTACCTTTTTTTTTTGCTTAACCCACCCCACCAACTCCATCCCTGCCCCTCCAAAGAGCTGCATCTGGGAAGGCAGGCAGGAACTGATTCTTTGAGCTCTTCCAGTAGATGCTGCTGCTGGCAGGGACTTGAACTTATTAAGAAAGGCATGCCTTTTCTTGGGGCTGAGGGAGAGAGCTACTAGGTGCAAGGACACAGGAGTGGAAGAGAGCTCGCTGCCTGGTGTGGAGAGGCTGGAAGGGTCTAAGTTTAGGACACAGGTGAGGTGAAATCAAGCTGACAGTCTCTCCTGTGCGCCAAGTGGGCTCATGGTAGTGACAATTATATACAGGAAGTGGGATCTTGCTTTCACTACCAGCCATGCTTTACTTGCATGGAGCTTAATCAAAATTCTTTTGAACAGTACAGGAGTCCTCCCTTTGTTGGCAGTGGTCCTTGGATGAGATCCATGGCAGGATGGCTTTGGATTCTGGTGGCATTTTAATGTTTAAAACTTTATGGTTCTTCTTAAGAGATTAGGCAGCCTCAGATTTTAAAATTTGTATATTGAGGTTGGTTGAACTCAGCAGAGGCTTAGAATATCTATCATCAAAGAAAACTGGCTTTAGGAGTGAGGTCACTGAATCAGAAGGCAGCACTTTTTACACCAATTCAGTGTGACAATCTGATACAGGAGCCACAGTACTTTAAATGACAGGTCAAGCTGAGGCACTGTATTCATGGGCATCAAAAGGTAGTAAAACTTTACTGGTGAGTTACTAACTTTAGTGTCCAAGGGGAATCTTTTCTGCCTAGTCAGACTCCCTCCCTCAGAGTTTCTTGCATGTAGTAGCCTTTGATCCCAGTTTTTAAATGACCATGTTGTATTGCGGCACAGTTAAATAATTGCCATGCTTCATCCCAGTGATGGGAATGCTTTGTGGTCTAGGGAATTGTGTGTGTAGTGGCTGATAAACCAGTATGTTAATCCTGTTTATGTCTGTGTGAATCCACTAATTTTGATACTGTTGCATTGTCACATGGTAACAGGATTGTATGGGTGACCTAAGTCTATAGCTTGGAGAGAATTTTGTCATATTTTCAAATAGTAGTTGCTATGATTAGTTAAGGATCTGTTTTCCAAGAAATTGTAATATGATTGTCATTCTCCTTAGGTTGTAGATATTGCATTGCATTGTGTTTTCTGCAAAAATAGCTAGAGACGAAAGCCCAAGAACAAAGTATTAAGTGGAGTCAAGAACAGGATCGGTTTTGCTAGCAACTCAGCAGGGGAGCTTACAGTATCTTCAATAATAGCAACAATAATAATTCTTCACACTTGCATTAGCATTTTTATCTGTTGCTTTTGAAGAGTTTTGTAAAGATATTACATTCTCTAGATTACAAATGGAAGAGCAAAAAGTTTAAATCCTAGAGGTAACTAGAAAGACCTTGGAGGGAAAAAGTATTACCCAAAATACTCCCTTCTGTCACTTTGTGTTTTCCCCCACCCCATAAAACACTCTGTTAGTCTACTCCAGACTAACTTTGCATTCTCTCCACACTTAAGTCTGTGTCACAGCTGGTCTAAGCTAATGTATTTTCTCTGAGGTTGGTGGGTTTGCCTCTACCACTTATCTCTTGCTTATGTTTTTCAGTTAACTTTCCTCAAGGTAATTTCCATTTCATTTGTGTGTTTATTTTGGCACTGTTTTTGTGCTTCCTCTCTGCTAGTGCTGTTTGAACAGCTTGGAAGGATGGATTTTGTTTAGATTCAAGAATCCCTCCAAGATTTGTTTTAGAGGGAGGGAACCTGTAGACATGCTGCCTTTGAATCCATCTTTGCAACCATCTCACAGGGGAGACGTGCCCCTGTCTCCTTTTCCTTCCCTTTGCAGGCTCCAGCAGAAAGGATCCCATTTGTGTTTCCCACTCTCATGTCTGTGTGTCTTATTTGTAGTGCAGATGCAGATGGTTAGTTAGTACTGACAGGCTTTGCAAAGACATCTTCTGATTTCACCTGGCTTTGAATGCTGATGAAAGCTTTGTTGTTTCATTTACGAATCTTACAAGTAAACAGTTCCGCCATAGATACGTTCAGAGGAGGAAGTTGCTAATTATGTCTTCTGCCTCCCCTCTCCCCTTTGGTACCCATTTCTTCTTCCTGGTTAGGTGCTGTTGACATAGCAACCAACCATTTATCTTGCTTGAGGGTGTATTCATACACGTGTGTGTTTAGTGGTGGAGATGTATAAAAAGCAGCTCTGTGAAACGTCAGGGGCTGGAAATCTATCCAAAAGCACTGCTGGTAAGGAAACACTGCAGAGGTCTATTGTAGGTGGCAACTTTGTTCCTTGCATGTGGTAACACAGGAGGAAGTCCCTTGGATTGTTTTTATCTGGGATTTCTTAGAATGGTCTGAGAACTTCCTGTAGCCCTTCACAGATTCTGTAAGTGCCTACTTTGCCCTTAACAGTCCTGCAGTGCCAAAGCATTGTAGGGGCATAGGAACAGGAAAGGGTATTTCTCTCTGTAGTGGAAATGCAACATTGTTGTAGAAGTGTTCTCTTTTTGTACCAGACCTCACTAGTTGTTGCAGTTTTAAGTAGTTGCTTTAGCATAATCCAAATTTCAGAATATTATAGTAACAATCTTGGCTATTCTTACCGCTTAATCTTTTCATAAAGCTATGACAACCAGTAATAAAGAATGAAATAGGAACCTGTCCCCTCAATGTCTCCATGTAATCCTTGATCTGGAAAGAGGTCACACAGCAAAACCTTAATTCTTTAATTTCCAGTTCCCAAAAAGATGGAGTTTGGGGAATTTAATTTGCCTCCTATTGTTGCTATGCCACCTTATCTTCACACGTCTTGTAGGAAGTTGTTAGGCTGCCTGGATTTTCATGCTGGCACATTGCCAGTCATATGAATAGCCTTTGTATCTTTGCAGCCAAGAGGGTTCAGAGAAAAAAAGGTAAATATTCCAAGACTGTTTGATGTATGGACAAGTTATGCAGCGCTGTGGCAGTAGAAACATGTACTGAGCTACTTCCAGTAGCTCATTAAAGCTGTTCCAGTGAGACAAGGGGTCTTCTAATATCCTGCTGACATTAGAAATGTGCTTCAGCACTTCACACAGAGAGTTCCTAAATATACTCAGAACAATGACTTTAATAGTAATGCTTTTCTGTAGCAGCTGTAAAAGGTAGTTCTCGAAGCATTCAATATGGAAACCAAATACTGTTAATTCCATTCTGCAGACAAGGGAACTGAATTATGGATGGGAAGTGAAGTCAATTACAAAGATGATGCAGCAGGCCACTGATCCAAGCATGAGTAAAGCTTAGGTCTGAAGTCTAGCATCCTATGCCTACTGACAGTGCCACGTTGCTGTGCTAAAGATGAGCGTATGAACCAGAAGATTATAAGGTATATTTTACTGTAGTTTGGATATGTATGTTCTTAACCACTGTAACAAACAGCTCAGCCAATTATGGCCCTTTCTGATACATTCAGTTTGGTATTGGGATGGGTGAGTATCTCTCAGGATTGCTCTTGAAGCTGCTGTGTATGCAGACTCTGTCCCAGATTCCAGGATGCAGGCACGTGACTCCACAGAGATCAACAGACTGTGTACATCGGCCTAAAACACCTCTGAATTTGGCCTATCCTCCTCTGAATTTTGCCTATCCTCTTGAGTAGCAGAGCAGCACTACTGCTTGCTTGCTCTGTCAGCCAAAAGTATCTGTGTGGGGTGTGAAGAATGGCAGTCTTCCAGTTTTTCAGCAAGTCTGGACAATGTGCTATTAAACTGAGTGTATCAAATAGTAGGAAGAACACAGTCCTTAAAGGGCAGAGTGCAGACACATTATAAAGTGATCTATTTATATCAGAGAGCTACACCTGTAACAATACAGTGCTTCTGGAAGCTACCAGTCATGGCTGCTCACCTATTAAAAGCATGTGACAGAGACGGATTCTGCAGTAATCATTTCCTCTAATCACTTAATAAAAATTCTGGCCCATACATCTCTCCTTCTGTGCTTTTTAAAGCATTGTCATTGAATTTTGTTGTCTGAGGGATAATTCCAAGTGAAAAATATTTACCGTAGGTCTTTTTAAGGTCAGGCATATAGTACTGCAGGCAACTACTGTGCAAGTCTCTGCATGCTGTTCTGTCAAATATGTACTGCCCCCCGCACCTGCAAAATCCCTCCTGGTTATCTGGTCTGCACCTTTCTGCTCTGTAGCAATAACAAGTACTCACACTGAAGTATGTAATGCTTCTATGGGAAAGGTGTGTGTATCTATATCTATATATCTATCTGGGGGGATTGGACTAGATGGCCTTTAAAGGTCCCTTCCAACCCAAATCATTCTATGGTACGTATATTCCTTCCAGTCTGCAGGACACTGCCTTCGAGACATATTCGAATTGTCCTGTGGCAAATTTGAATCCAAGATTTCTATAACAAAAGATGAAAAAGAAAACTTCTTGTTTTCAGATATTTCAGGGTTTTTGCTTTTGTCATTGAGTTGTGTTGATGTAGACAATTAATAGTATCTCTGTAGTGCTAGTATGTCCATGCCAAACTCAGCATACCTGCTGGGACTCATGGGGTAGTGAGCATGTGATTGTGCGGACTGTGCTACAGTCATATTTCCATTATTTTATGTAAATGTAGCAACACTAGATCTAGACAGAACAGTGAGATATTGCAGCCCACAAATTCCCTAAGTTACAGCTTGAATCCATTTGCTTATTCATCATCATCCTTTTCTATACTTCTGTGAAGTATAGCTTGATATGTGATAACCTATTCTGTTTTCTCCTTGAAGCAGTTAGAGCCTTATACAAATGTGCATGTTATAACCAAATAGATGTTGATAGCTTTATAGAAGAGAATTAGATGGAATACATTGTTCATGGTAAAGGAATACAGAAGGCATTAGCTCTTTCAGAAGATTACATGAGACTGTTTAATCAAGGACAGCAGAGCAGAGTTAGCCTGTACAGCTTTTGTCACTGGTAGATCCTTTCACACAGTGATATTTTTATAATTATGTTGCTTGCAATAGAAGAAGCCTGATAGCGTTGGAATAAATCTCTCTGCCTGACCTGTCCTCAAAGAATACTGCTTGATTCTTACAGTTGATAGGAAGGACAAAAGTAAGTGATCATCAAACTATAAGCTTGGTCTGATGCTGATGTTTTAAATGAAAATACACAGTTTAGTTAGAAAATACACAGCAAAAAGTGGCAGTTTCAGAAAAAGAAACCAATTTGGTTGCTGGTGCTCAAGTGCTTGCCCAGGGAGAAGTATGGAGCCCTGAAAGAGCCAAAGCAAGAGGCTTTACTTAGAAAGAACATTTCAGTTTCTGTCATGACGTGTACTGGCCACAGAGATACCTAGTGGTGACCTGGAGAGGAACCTAGCTGTAAGATTTTTATGCAGTAGGTATATTTAGTCCTGTGGAGTCTTGTAGGGAAATTTATATGCTGAAGGTCCCTTGTGTTGTACATGGATGGTAAAATAACCACACCACCTCTGGGGAAAAGTGCAGAGTCAGGTGTCATGAGCACTCCCTAGATTTTGTAACAATAACAACAGTCTTTGTAAGTGTGTGTCTGGTTTGAATAGCTGAGGGCTTGATCTATGGATGGTGCATTTCATATCAAAGAAACATCTGTGAAGTGAGCTCAGTGTATTCTGTTCATTTATTAACTTTCTATTTGGTCTAAATTAATGATTGTCACTAAAACGTGGTTTGGAAGCAGATTTCACAAAATTAATAGATGAAACACCTCAGGTTTGCTGCTTCTTCCTCTGGAGGATTTCAAGTTATACTTTTCTCCTTCATTTCCCCTTCAAATCTTTCCTGAAAATTATACCTTTATTTAAAAAAGAACAACAAATACTTGAAACAAAACAAAATGCAACCTCCTTCTGACTCATTTCAGCAAAATAATGGAAGAAATGTGCCATGTTTCTGTATATGTCAGTGAGCACTTGCAGGAGAACTACTGTACATTATGTAACAGTAGAGGAGAAAGGAGTTCATAAAATTCCCTTCAGGAAGGGGAATAGGTCGGCACTGGAAAGCTTTTCTGGTAAGTTTATGAGAGGATGGGGCAGGATGAGAGAGAGCCAAGTGCCTTCGAATGAGTAAATGCAAAACAGATTTAAAAACAAAGTTAAAAAAGAAGGAATAAAAACAAGGCAAAGTCCATAGGGGGTTTCTGTGCTGCATTTTCTGTATGCGATGGAGTATTAAACATCTTCAGGCTGCACTAATGATGTTGATAACAAGGCTGATCTTTTGATGTTTCTGAAAACATCAAAGCAAAGGTCCTGGAAGGCCCCAATTCATCAAAATCCAAATCCCATACAAAAAGAACTTTTTAAAATTTTATTTAATAGGTGCGGATATTTTATTACACTTAATTTTATGTTTCCAGGGGCTTTGGGAAAAGGAAGGAGGAGGTGGAAGGAAATAAGCAAGAGTTTTGAAGTAGGCATGAATGGAGCTGAAATCTGATTCAGAATAACACTTCAGAGAATGGTTAAAATCCTTTAAACTACTTTTTTGCCTATTCTCATTTGTTTGGGGAGAAGACAGGAACCATCTTCTGTGGCTTTTTGTTTTAGTGAGAAGAGCTTTGTCGATTAGCAACATCAATAGATCCATGCAGCCTATAAGAAAGGAATGATTTTTTGCAGTTGCTTCCTGACATCTGCCACCCTTTTCTGTTACTGAGACCAAGGAAGACCCTTTCACTTCAGTGTTCAAGCAGTTTTAAGCTCTGGCTCCTATAGTCCTTCTGAAGGACTACTTCCAAAGCACACTCAGGTGTCCAGCAGGGTTACTATAACCTGCTCCTGTGTCAGGGCTGTAAAGAAGTTATATAGATTACCAGAAGTGTATAGAGGTATGGGAATGAGGTAGAATGGATTTTGTAGTTGGGATATCTCTTAAGACTTCACTTAATTTTGGTAGCCAGTACTTCCAACGATACGAAACACAAGCAAGATACCTCTAGTACTTGTATTTCACACAGCTTTAGACTACCAGGAAATTATATTAAACTCAAAATCAGAAGGCCTCCGCTTGAAGTGAAACCACTGGCATGTATAAACCAAACATAAGGAAGAGCTTTCCAGAGAACTTCAAGTAGAATAGACTCACTCTTGGGTGCATGAGGCACAGGAGCAGAAAAGTGGTTTTGACTCCTTTGTCAGAGCGCCAAGTTCAGGTCTTGTCCTTTTTGAAACTGGTGGTTCTTGTGTAACATCTCTCAGCTTTGAGTCAGATGCACATCTGTTTGATCACAGATTTATTTGGGCTGTAGTTTGCTGTCAATAGGCATGAGACAAGAATTAAAATCTTTACGTAACTAGAGTTTGCTGTGCAGCAAAAAGATACTGAATAACCTCTTCAGATGTCATTGCTGCAATGCGCCCTACAAATGGCTTTTGGTTTCTTGAATTTGGGAATTGTAGTGCAAATCAGGCATTGATTCAGGGAAGCTAGAGATGAGGTATATTTAGATTAATTCCTTCAGTCAAAGTCCTGCTCATGGAAGGCTATAGGCTGCAGTATGTATTTGGGGCTGCTGAAGCAACTCAGGATGAAATGCTAACACTTTGTCCGACACTGTGGTGGTTCAGAGGACTTCCTGTCAGGTTTGGTCTTTTCATGATGGCCTGCGCTGCCATGAGAACCTACGAGCTCTTGTTAAGGGTAATATGGTGGAGGAACAAATGATAATCACGTTGGCACTACAGTGGGACTGACAATTCAGTCAAATGCTTTTAGATGCTCGTGTGCTTGTATTTTGAAGCTGAGGGGTGCTTTTTACTTTTAGTGGTATAATAATACATGGTATTTTCTTTCATTGTTTAATTGCACAGATTTTTAGATGGACTTATGATGGATAGCCCTACTCTAACAGCCCTTTCCGAAAAGTGGTTTCTTCTAGTGCTTTGGAGTCCTTACACAGTAGACTGGACATACAGGGTGCAAGTCATTGAGAGGAGACCAAGGACAATGTCTGTTGCACTCTTTCATGAATCGTGAGAGCAGTGGGTTCAGGGGCACACTCTTGAACCTCTGTTATATAACCCCTGTGTGGAGAGGATGAGATCCAGTTTTGTCTTACTTTTTGACCAGGATAGGAGGGAACTGTGATTCTGATTCATACTCTGTCTCAAGTGATAGTCTGTGTTTGTGAAGGTCACAATAGTACAAAACCCCAGAATCTAGTTGTTAATCTTTAGGGTAGAAAGTGGCATCAGATGGAAGCCTAGGGATGCTGTGTACAGGATAGGAAGTTACATACTAGAAATTTTTTATTCACTGAAATTTTACCGTTGACTTTCCTTTCTGCCCTTTTTATTGCAGACTTTCTACCCTTTTATATTTGTGGTTGGCAGCAGTAAGCACTACTACATGGAGATGTAAATAATCACATTACAAAACTCTTACCACTTTTTTTTTTTTTTAAAGCATGAAAAACTGAGGCTAGTCTTCTCTATCATAATGAATAACTTTATTTTTTCCCCACACTAACAGCTTCTGCATTGTTTCAGGTTTGCTCTTGACTTTGCTATGTTGCCACAGTTTATCCATTCTATTCTGATACTGTTAATCTGTAATGTGTATAATAACAACCAAAGTGTATAACAACCAAATTCCTTCTGTCCTCTAGCCTCTTTCCTTCTGCCCCTGCCCAGTCTTTCCAAAATGCATCAATTCACTTAATTTTTTCATATACCTCTCTGACTTCATTTTACCCAAATTAACCACAGACTTCTAATATTCTTTCTTCAAGTAGTCCATGCTTCATACATATACCTCTAAAGCTGTGCACAGCTGCACTGTGATTCCAGCTCTTCTGGTTTTTGCGTTCTCCTGCTCTGCTAGTCCTCAGTCCTTGCATTTCTTCCTCCTATCTTTGAGTCTTGCACACACTGAAATCTGCAGTAAGGCTGTAGTGCAGGCAGGCTTAACCAAGCTGGCTTTAATCCGTCTAGTTCGACAGTTGGAAGCAGTAAAGTCATGCTGAGCGCAACTTTTCTGCTATAGTTGCGTTCTCCTATCTGATAGCAGTGTGTACTGGCCTATCTGAGTCTGGTCATCATCCCTAGTGTGCTTTGAGCAGAAGGAACTTCACTTGTTTTCTCCATCAGTTACTACCTAAAACTCTGGACTGTGTAAAACCTCCTGCTGTGGCTCTCCAGGCTGAGGCTGATAATTTCATGTTGGGTCCTTAATTTTCTTTACTGTAAAAGAGATTGTAGACTTTGTTTTCCTGTGAATGTGTTTGTATATACTTAGGTGAGAACAGTGATAATCAAAAGTTTTCATTATGGGACTAGAATCATTGTTGGCTGATGACTGTCCAGTATCTTGCATTTGCTTTCCTTTTTGAGAAAAGCAAGAGGAATACGTTCGCAGGCTCGTTGCCTGGGGTTGTACAGGTGAGCTGGCTGCTTCACTGTTGGAATCTCTCTCTGCTCATGTGCGCTGGTATTTTTTTTTTTTTGTCTTTTGTCTAAATGCCATCCCATCAGCAGCGTTAAAGGAGGCTGAACAACTACTCAGTGCAGAAGATCCATGGTCATGGTCGGATACGTAGATGATTGTGAGCATGACATTCAGAGATGAGTTTCAAAAAGAAGAAGAAGAGAATTTTAAAAACAAATAAATAGATGCTATGCAGCAGTCCCAGACACATACCTAGACAAGACACTTAAAATCACTGAGCTGTTAACAGTAAGTTTGCCTCACTTCATCAAATGCATCAAGCACAGTGCTTCTGAGAGAAAAAAGATCAAAACTCACATTGGTCACCCTCTCTTGGATTTCTTTTGCCTTTCTGGGTATTTTGTTGCTTTGCTTTCTTGGGTTGGGGGGCGGGGGGGAGGAGGAGTGGTGTTTCTGTTGAAGGCAGTTTTAGTTTAGTGATTGACAAACTCTCCCAAGTGAGAATAGTTTAGCCAAATTAACAGATTAACTAGTTAAGAAGTTGGTAGGCAGTGGTTTGCATTCCAGAAACCGTAGCACAATGGCAGTCATTCTAGTGGGTGCAACCAATGACTCGAACAGCTATTCCACACCAGTACCTGTCAAAATAGTGTTTCCTCCACAGGGATTTTACAGCATTTGATAAGGGCTTGTAGTTTGTTTTAACACACCAAGTCTGAAACTCAAGGTTCTACTGCATCCACAGTAAATAGTATATAGTAGAGTAAATAGTTTTAAAATAAAGAAGCAATAAAGGTGCCATCAAAACAGGAGAGGCAGTCAGAAACAGCCAGAGCTCACTGGACTCCCTCTTGTAATAATTTCTCTTGAGAGATTATTCCAGGTAACTTTTTCCCTCGTGTGTCTATCTTATGTGTCCATGGCAGCTGCCTATTTTTGCAAAATTCAACATTATAGTTCTTGTGATTTCTGTGCACTTACTGGGTTGTGTACTGATGGAACTGTTTTCTTGGTAAGTTTGTATTATGGGAGAGAAACCAGTGTTTGTCTGCTGGTTCTAGCTGTTGATCACATTCTATCACTTAAAAGCAATAAGGCATTTAATGTAGTTGAAAGATAGCAGGCTTGAATAAAAGGCATTTTGTTTCCCATATCGTCTTTATGTACAACTTTTTGAAAAAGTTCTTCACATGTATGTTTGTTGATTGAGCTTTTCAGATTTTTGAACAAAGAAAGTACCCAAAGAGAATGCCCCTGAAGTAGGTAACTCTACTAGCTCTTGTAATCTGCCTGCCACCAATTTTAGATTGAAAGTTTTGCCTTTCTTAAGGCTTCTTAAGGTGGTGAGGAGATCCTGACATAGGGAACTTCTTTAAAATGTCCAGTGTTTCTCATTGGAGAACATAATTGGGCAAATCCAGGTAGCTAAACTCTGAGGAACAGCTTCTTTCTTTCAGCTGCAAGCTTAACTCCAAGTATCTGCCCGCATTGTTAAAATCATAGGTATGTTTTCTTCCCCCTCTGCCCCACCGCTTATTAATCACAGAAACTTTTTCCTCACTGGTCTCTCTAAACACCTCTGTCACTCCCACTTTGGTCCACGTGTGCTAAATAGTCTTTCCTTGCTTGTAACTCTGATCATGTCACAGTCTGTCTGATTCTTCCAGTTACTCTGCTTTTTTACCATATCAAATTCAAGCTTCTGGTTCCCACCTTCAGAGCCCATTAGCTTTCCTCCTTCTGTCTCTTGTCTCTTCTGCCCCCCGCTGTGTTTATCTGTGTCTTGCTGCCTATGGCATGGTGTCCTTTATGCAGTTGCCCAACTGACATCATCTCCCCTCCTTTAAGACATACTTAAGACTGACTCCTGTTTAGTGTCTGGAAGCAATCAGCTTGCTAATGATGGCTAGGTTTAGCAGCAGACTAGGAATTGCTAATGGTATTTATTTATTCATGCTTCTTGTGGAAGATAAAACATCCAGTTGATTGTGATTAGCTGATCTAGATAACCTTATCCTTACTTTCATCTTTCCTCCGAGTCTCTATCTGTCTTTTGTTTTAATTTGTTTTGTGATTCAGTTCTAAACTTTTAAAGTCAGTGGCCTGTCCTTTTCGGCCTTTATACTGCAGCTTGCATAGTAAGGTCCTCTTAATGACATAAATGATAGCTATTGTTACTACTGTACAGTTTTAGCCTGGGATTTTCAAGAATGCTCAAGAATGTAGGTGTGCACGTGATCTTCTGGAATCCTGCATAAACTGTAGCCGTAGCTGTTATGTATAATGGGTTTTTTCTTTGGAATTTTTCCAGTATGTCAAGGGGATACTTGTGGGGTGTGAAAACAGTGTCATTTGGGGTGCTTGGTGGAGAATAAATTCAGTCCTTGCAGTGGACGTGAGGCTGTAGGACAGCACTAGCAGTGCATGCTGTGCTCCAAGAAATTACATGGTTCAGCACTTGCAATGGGTAACAGAAGAAAAGGCTTGATTCCCTGACACGTATGTGCTATGGTTGTTGTTCATCACCTAATTTGGATTTGGTTGATTATAATTTTTCTTTTCCATTTGAATCAGAATTAAAGCAGTACAATTTTAAATGTCTTAAACTTCAGTGCTTGTGAAAGAGGGCCTGAAAGTGCAAATTAAGGTCAAGGATACTGTATTCAGTCACTGCTCAGAACTCCCAACCCATATCATTTTACTGCTTTCCTTGCAGAGGTCAGCTGTTAGAGGTTTCATAGTAAGTCTGAGAGGGACCTCAAGAGATAACTGTTGCATCCTTTATGCACACCACCTCTGGCAGACTTTGCCTAGCTTGTTCTAAAAGACCTCACAAATGTGGAGATTCTGTGACTTTTCCAGTATTTAACTGATCTTACCAATGGAAAACTTCTCCTGGACTGAAACTTTCCTGCTGCAATTTAAAACCTTTTAAATCTCTTTTATGATTCTTATATACTCCTTTGAATTCACTCTAATTGACCCACAACCTTCTTGAAGTATGATATGTGATGCTCCTGAGTCCTTGGCGGTATAGAATACATAGGCAAGACTGTTGCTTAAAGAGTGTGGCTTATAGATGATACTTCCATTCATGCTGTCTGCTGTGACTTAGCGATTGGTGACTCTGCTGTGCTGTACGTGGCTGAGTCCTGGGCTACCGTGTAGGTTTCTAGAATGTAATTTAAACTTTTCTGAAAGGGAGTGAAAATCGTCTCATGTTGTGAAGTGATTTTATAATATGGTGTCGTGGTTTAAGCCCAGCCAGCAGCAAAGCACCACGAGGCCGGTCACTCGCTCCTTACTCCGTGGTGGGGTGCGGAGGAGAAAATATAATGAAAAGCTTGTGGGTCGAGAGGAGGACAGGGAGGGATCACTCACCAGTTATGGTCATGGGCAAAACACAGACTCAACTTGGGAAAAAACCCCCAAATCAATTTAATTTGCTACCAATCAAATCAAAACAGGATAATGAGAAGTAAAACCAAACCCTAAAACACCTTCCCCCCACCCCTCCCTCTCTCCCAGACTCTACTCCACTCCTGGTTCTCTCCACCTCCTCCCCCTGGCGGCGCAGGGGCACAGGGGATGGGGCTTGGGTCAGTTCCTCACACATTGTCTCAGCCGCTCCTTCCTTCTCAGGGAGAGGACTCCTCACTCTTCCCCTACTGCAGCGTGGGGTCCCTCCCGTGGGAGACAGTTCTCCACAAACTTCTCCAGCGTGGGGTCCCTCCCACAGGCTGCACTCCTTTATGAACTTCCCTGGAGTGGGTCCTTTCTGCGGGCAGATCTTCAGTGACAGGCTGCTCCAGCGCAGGCTTTCCCATAGAGTCATGGCCATCTTTGGGGGCATCCCCCTGCTCTGGCGTGGGCTCCTCCCCGGGCTGCAGGTG
>JAVJGG010000021.1:11122759-11135675 GCA_035590195.1 Aviceda cuculoides
TGCGCATCATTTGTACATTCCAATCCTTTCATTATTACTGTTGTCATTTTATTAGTGTTATCATTATCGTTATTAGTCTCTTCTTTTCTGTTCTATTAAACTGTTCTTATCTCAACCCACAAATTTTACTTCTTTTTTCGATTTTCTCCCCCATCCCACAGGGGGGTGGGGGTGGGGGTGGAGCGAGTAAGCAGCTGTGTGGTGCTTAATTGCTGGCTGGGGTTAAACCACGACAGTGGCTTTGAAGAGAGTATAAATCAAAGGAAGTTTATGTATGTTCAGTAACATTTTCAAGTTTTAAGCTGTGCAAAAATAGATGTGCACTCAGAGAGTAACACCTCATTCCCAGTATTGCGGGATGGGTCTGGAGAACTGCTAAATCATTATGACTTTGGTTTTGTTGTAGCACCTCTTCCTATGTCACGTTTGATTCAAGCCAAACAACAACTGTGGGGTGCCGTAGCATCTCAGTACTTTATATTGGTAAAGAACAAGGTAACAGGATGTAGCAGGTTAATAAGGTGGATGAGGGATAGAAACATCAGAGAGAGAAACTTCTGTTTAAGAGTAGCTAATGTCATTGTTTCCCCTAGAATTGCTCTCTATGCAAGAACAGCACAGCAGGATTTCATGATATATGAAGACCTTCTACTGGGGTCAAGAAAGAGTTGTGATCATCTGTATCAGCTGGTCAGAGCCTAACTGATGGAATGAACTATGGCCACAACTACTTTTATTCACACCTCTGTTGCCCCTTGAGTCTAGTATCATGACTAAATCTGTCAAACAGTGCCTTTGCAATATTAGTCAAGATGTCGACTACTGCAGCCACTACCAGGCAATGTGTCTAGATTTTGTGCCTATTCATATATCTTAAAAAGTTTGTTTTTATTAAATGATAAGGAAAACAAGATGACTTTCTGTCCATGTGGTGTGGGGCTGGAGACAGGGGTTGTGTTGCATTGGTGTTTAGAAGACTCAGGGCTTCTCATGGAAAGAAAAAAAAAAAAGCAGCTAACTTTAGAACAAGAGTTCATTTGAAAGATAATAAGTAGAAAAGAGCTGCATCAGGAACCTCACCAACTATGAAGAGCAGGAGGTGGTGCGTTTTCTGCCTTAATTTTATACTCTCCCATTCCACACACTTGAATGAGCACAGTTTGGTTTAATTTTCTTTTAATGGAAAACAAAGAAGTAATGGTCTGTACCTTTCCAGGAACAGACTTCCTTGGGTTTAATGCAATAGAGAATTACAGGTTTGTAAAGCAATGCTGGTGAGTCTGGGAAAAGAAAGAAAAGAAAGCCTTTGAAAGAGGAAATAATTTCTGTGACTATGAGAACAACTTACTAATTGCGGACAAAAATTATTTTTACTTTGTAAGTTCAGCTTGGTCATTGCTCCAGTAAAGGTCCCTCAATATGCCTTGTAGTGGTGTATAAAGGTAGGAGTTTGTAATGTTCAGACCTAAGTTCTTTGTGATACCTTTGCATCTTCATTTAAGATGGCAAGTTCACTCATATTAGTGATTGCCATGTGATTAATTACATTCCTTAAGATTTGGCAAGCAGCAGGATAAAATATTAATTTCAGCCATTAATTTTCTGTTTGAGTTTTTCCTCTGTTTGAAGGATATAATGATTATACTCTGCTGAAAACCATATAAAATTTGCCATTCAAGACTAAATCTTTTCAGTTATTAGAAATCGCTTGGCTAACATTTGTGTTACAGAACTGAAAACAAAACCAACCAACCAACCAAACCCCACAATCTTACTGTTGATAAGTTATTTGGGACCAGGAGATAATATTGACTGCATGAAGTGGATATGGATATTCCAAGCAGGTTATTTGGATGCCTAATTATTCAAGGGTCAGCTGTTGATAAGTAGTATTTAATATCATCCTGCGCTCTATTTCTCCACATAGTAGGTTTAATTCATCTGTGGAGTAAATGCACTGAAATAGTGGAATAACAGCAACATTCAGTTTGCCTCAGACAATCTATTACAACCAAGGGATGAGTCCTATCCTTCTCATTCTTTTACAAGTACTTTATTTGTGATTTCAGTAGAGCATCTTACAGAGTAATGTGGTTTTCAGGTTGCCTGAATGGATAAATGAGGGATGGAGGGAAGCTGCACAGGATCCGGGCCTGAGCTAATGTATTCTGCTTCTTGATGTCCCATGTTGCTTAAAACATTTCAGTTTTTAACCTTTTTTCTTCCACCACAGAATGGTCCTCCTTTCCTATGACTTCCTATCTGTGTGCAGAAGAATGATTAGCGGTAGTTTTAATAGTCCTTAAAGCATTATATCTTAAAACAAGCTCAGCTGGGTTTTTCACACTCACTCTTGCTCGCATCTCCTGGAAGCTGTTAATGGTGACTTGTGTTTGAATCTTTTATCTCAGTCAATTACTGTGAATTTATGAAGTTAAAAAATAAGGTTCCAGTTTTGACCTTTCACTCCTTAATTTTGGAAGCTGGATTTTACAGTAACTAGCCAAGAGGAATGATGGACTGGGACTTTTCTTTCTGTGTAGCTTTCAGTTCCCTTTCTTTTCCAGAGGAAAACACACACACAAAAAAGAGGTTTTTGTAATCAAACAAATACATCTAAAAATAACAGCCCTTGCTGTCTCAGCTCTTGTTGCCTATGGAAAAGAGATTCGTGTGTCAAGCAAGTTAAATAAAATGGTCATAAAGTATTAGTGAATCCCAGCTCCTATGTGTTTCCTAAGGACCTAGTGACTTGGATTTTAGAATGTTAATGATTTTAGCATCAAACTATTGCATTTGCAAATGAGTTTATAACCAGCAGCCTTTATACGTAGGTTTCTCTTCACACTGGTTTGAAGCGTGGGAGTAACTGGCAATTCATCCCTGAGCTGGCACTGTGCCCTCGCCTGGTGCTGACCTCTGTCTTCTGTCTGTGTGTGGAGCTGACAGGATCAGAAATTCTCTTACCCTTTTCGGTTGGGTTTTCTTTCTGTCTATCTGTCTTCAAGTCTTCATGCTGATATTAATTATGGATGCTCTAGAATTTTCCTGGTGAAGACATGTTTTTCTACCCAGTGTAATGTACGCCTTGTTCTTCACCCTAAAGAATGCAAACCCAGCCTGCTTTAAGCTCAAAGTAGCTGAACAGGTAGGTGGATAATATACAAAGATGTCTCTATTGATGACTTTCAGCAGAAATCCAGAAAATGCCTGTCTTGGGAGAATGTCAACATCAGGAGAGAATTAAACCCGAGTTCTGGTTATCACAGAAATTCCTCTAGAATTTTTGCAGTATAGCCCTTGCAGAGCAAGGAGAGAATTTTGTTTTCAACTTTACTGTTTTTGCAGGACCCCGTAGTCATTCCACTATCATAGCTTAAAACAAGACATTGGAAGAAATCTTCTAGCAGCTGAAGTTATTCTTCTGCTTTTTCAGACAAAGATGCCAGCTAATATTTTTCAAGTAATTTATCAACCTTGAGCTCAACAGCCATTTGCTTACTTGGTTGTTTTTCCATACCAGTGCTATTGGAAAACTATTCTAAAATCTTGTTCATCATCTTTCCTTACATGATTTTGAACATTTTCTGTACTATTCACTATTATTTCTTTACAGTTCATTGTTAATTTATAATACTAACTTATCAAATTTATTAAAATTTGAAGAGATGCTAAATCATTTTGAGGGAAACTTGTGCCTTACGCATCCTAAAAATAAGAGAAATCAAGATATCCTTAATAAAATATTTTAAAGTATCTTATCAGGCAATTTTTTTCTGCTGTTTTGCTTGACCTAAAATGTCTTGGTTGCTTCTTTTCATTACTGATGCAATCTAAAAGCTGTATGTTTGTTTCAAATCCTTTTCTTCTGATGTGATGGCTAGGGGGGCACAGAAATGTTACCTGTAGTGAAGGGACTCTTTATCCAAATTTTTAAAGCATCCTCGTTTAGTTATGGAAACCGACTGGGAAAAGCCTTTGAAAAAATGAGTGGAGTACACAAAAGAAAAACATTTTTCAGCTCCAGAGAAAAGCAGGAAAGACACCATTAGTCTTCTCACCAAGAGCTGAAAAGACGACTAGCATTGGGATACAACAGCTATGCCTCTTTGCAAGACCACTGAGTACAGCTATGTCGCTGGACACCCATATGAAAACAGCAGCAAGTATATGCCATTGGTAACCTCCCCTTACCTAAGCTGTCTGAGTCCTCTGGGCTGGTGGCAGGGTAGCAAACATTCTTGAAATAGTCTTATGTGACTATGAAATAATTAAAAACTTCTTGTTACGGCCTTGTGCGGTTTAGTATGAAGCAGTTTTAAGTTCCTCGGAGTCGGGAGAAAAAAAACATTTACGAGTTATATAGGGCTGTGCTGGTAGCTGCTGCTGTGGAGGTGAGTCCTCGCTCTGCCTAAGTGGCATAGTCCGTAGGCTCTTGTGCAATTACCTGCTCTTCTCCCACCATCTAAGAGCAGGTTGACCCACCGCAGTCTGTTTGACTTTTTGCTGCTCCCCACGGTGTCAAGCACAGTAGTGTTTCAATTGGAATTTTTTGTAAATAATCAAAGAGTGTTTATACAGCAAAAGGCCTGTAGCGTTGGGAGTTCCTGAGGGTTCAGTTGCGATGCAAGTCAGGATTCATGGCTTCAGGAGAGCAGATCAGAGGGGTGTATTTGCTAATGTTGACTTGCAGGAGGGTTCTGACACTGCACACTCCCTTCTTTCACTTACAAAACTGTACAGACATTGTCAAGAACTATATTTTGGATACTTTTTCAAGTGAGGAAAGTCTTTCTAATGCTCTCTAGAAGTGACATCATTGACTACTGAAGCCTACATTAGTACCAGTCGCCACTTCTCTATTATGATGTTTCTTATTGTCAATAAATCTCCTCTGCTACTTTCCAGCCTCAACTGTTAGTCTTAATGTAAAAAAACTATACAGCAAAAAAAAAAATTCCCAAATTAAAAAGAGGCGATATAACATATATACCCAAAACACTGGGAAGGGGAATTTTTTAAACATGAGGAGGCAAAAAATAGACAAAAGCTTAGAAGCATGTCATACAGCTTTATGGTGAGCAAAGGCAGCTTTACAGTGGAGAAAGCAACAATTCTTTATTAGTGCATGTAGTATGTCTAATAGTGCTAATGACAGTGTCTATATCCTGCTGGGTTTTACCGTATTAGTATTGGCATGCTAACAGTTCTCAGATCCAAAATGGTAAGTGTTGTTAATGTGCTACATGCAGCCTGTAAGGAAGTAGTAAATCACCATGGTTCCTGCTCTCACAAATATGCCATGCGAGCACTTAATCCCATTCTTCTTAAATATAATCTGGAGGCTGCATTAAATACTTGTAGTGTTGACATTTCCCTTTTGAAATTTATTATGTGGGGACAAAATTCTTTCATGTCAGGAAATAATGCTTTTGGTCTTTTTTCAAATCTTTGAATAGCAAAGAAATTACTTTTCATGTATGTCATTTCTACCTGACTCAATCCTGTGTCTCTCCTCAGCCAGCAGCCACTTTATCATTTCATTATAGTCTTGCTGTAGCAATGCTGTAGTTAAGGTTCAGATGGCATTTTCACCAGCAACCTTATGTTCTCTGTCATTTACAACTTTCCCAGAACAATACCTTTCAAGCTGAAATCTCCATATTTTCTTTCTGCCAAGAAGTAAGTGTCTGCATAGGTGAGAAACTTGTTTTTCTTAAAAATAGCAATGGAATTTCTCCGAGTGATTTTTTTTTTTCTTTCCCATTAAAAGGTTTGACTAACTTGCAAAATGCCAGAATTGTAATTCTGAAGGAAGATGAACGCCTTTCCTTTCTGTTAATATGTTTGAAGATTCCTTAGAGACAGATCTTACCTGGTGCTGCACAGCTGTACACATGTACAAGAATGAGTAACGAGTTCCTCTGCACTGCCTCTGGTACAACTTTTTGTATTGGTATTTTGCATATGTGTGGAAGTTGTTTCAACTGCTGAGCTAGAAGAGGCTAGGAGTAAAAGTGCACAGGAAGCCCTGTGCTTGCCACCTTCTTTGGGACGGAGCATGCCTTTCTTAAATTGGGGCATATATGCGAGAGATCTGGTCCAGTTCTCTATAGGTTATTTTCTGTAACTTTTGAAATCTTCCTTTAACAGCATATCATAAAGTGTTGCATGTACAACAAACCCCTTAATCTAGCTGACTTGCATTCCTACAGCTTCTCTTTATTTGTCTTGTAGGGTAAGCAGAAAAACTCTGACACAGACTCAGGGAAGTCTCTGCTCACTACTGCAGAGTACCTCAGACACCACTTTCCACCTGCTGGGTACTAAAGTATGGAGCAAGAAAATTTTGATGCAACATTAAAACTTAACACTTTTTTTTTTTTAATTAAGCCCTTTACTCCAGCAAATAGCTCACAGAACACCAAACTGTTTGATGTTTTAATGTTGCAGTATATATCCTACGGCACAAGCTGGGTGTAGGGAAGTAGCTACAGCTTCACTCAGCACAGTAATCAACTTTAAGTAACTTTGTGCTGTAACAATGGCACAGAAACAGCATTAAGATGTGGCCAGAGGTGCATTTTCCTAACTGCTGATGAAGGGAGAAAGGCGGGCCCGCAGCCAGCTTCCAGAAATGCCCGCAGGGACAGCCATACATCACCTTCTCAGAAGTGGGTGTAGTCAGGTTACACGATACACAGCTGGCAGTGCGTGAATGAACCACACTCACATACCTCTCTTTAAACACATCCCTCCCCGGTCTTCCGAATCACTGCCTCGGCTTGGGGAAAGGCAAGAAACTGCTACTTCTCTGCTGTTTTAAACCTTGTGCCATCACAAGCATTTCAGAAAGTGACAAAGCAGTGGTGAGTGGCCCCTGAAATGTCGAGGCATGCTTTCAAGTCATAGCTTGCCCTATAATTTGGTCTCTCTCAATTCTCACAGTTAATTGTACAATAGGTCACTCAGCAGTTGGCATCCACAACCATCTACCAGAAACTCCATTCCCAATTTAAAAGCAATGCGAGTTAAGTGCCCGCAGTCCTTCACCCTGTAATTAACCAGTACAACACTCATAATGAAAATTCGACATCACCAGCAGGCAAAAACTCACTGATAAATTTTGCATGAGGAAAGAGAAATTAAGTATCAGAACCTGAAATAGAAATGGACTTCAAATAACTTTTTTTATAAATCAGCATTTAAAACACATGGGGTTTTTTTCATGCTGGCATAATGGTAAATTTGAGTGATGGGGGATGTGAATTATGGACATCTCTCAGTCACAAGGTAAGAGAGTTGGTATGCTGCACTGGAAATTCTTATCTTGGCATAAAAAAAATACTGTTTGCACCCTACTTTCAGGACCTGTACATGGTAAACTTTTAGCAGTGATGGGCATTTCTGTTTGAGTATTCTGTAGGCAAGAAATATCAAAACAGAGCATAACATCAGCATTTTGTACTGGTTTAACGTCCTTTAAAACAGAAGCTTTAACTAGCCATTTTCTTTCCTCTTTTTTTAATATATGGTCATTTGGCCAAAAATTAATGATTTTCTTTTAATCACTGGCATAAACTCTGAATAACTATATATTTTCAAAATGACTTCTTTGATTGGTAGCTAAGCTGCTCTCATGCTGCGAACCCCTGCTGGTGGTTGGTTACCTGCTCTGTGTACTACAGATGAAGGCAAGATACCAACTCTTTTATTGCTATGGTGCCTGATGGGATGAAGCTCACTTACGACATTAGGGTTTTATTTGTAATGCAATATTTTTTTTACACATTTCCAAAACACAAAACAATGTAACTATAAAACTGTCATGATATGAAGCCTGTATTTTTAAAATTGCTTTCTGCTACAACCATCACATTACATTATCAAAATGGAAAAACTATTAAGATTAAATTATACTTCACCATTTACTTGCTTCTAGTTGATTATTTATCATTTTTCCCCTCAATTTAGACAATGGAAGTAGGCAGCTACATTCATGTTTATATAATATTAAATTTTAAGTGTTATGCTGTATTTCCAGTTTTGCAGAGAAATACTTGCAGAGACATACCAAATTCTTCCAGTTCTTTGTAACTGCCACCTACTTCCACAAGCATGAAAAAATACATCCAAGGTTACTGAAGATCTGTTTATATTCTTATTGTGAAAGGTCAATCCAATATTGCATTTGATGGTACAACAGAAAGTCTGGTGGTTAAGAAACAGGGATAGGTCTTTGAAGATCTCATTCTGAAGCTCTGTTTACTTTCTTTGATACTATGGCCAAGTAGGTAATTTTGTGGTGCTTCAGTTTTCCATTTACATAGGAGGGTCATGTTTCTTTTCTCACCTCCTCTGCCTGTTCTCACTATGTTCATGACAAACATCATGAGACAATGTCCACCTTTCATTTTACATTAAATGGTCCTAACTGGGTGTCTCTGGAATCTGTGTATTGTGAATATCTTAACAGGTATAAAAACCTTTTCTTATATAAGCCTAACAGTGCTCCAAAAATTCTTACAAAAACAATTCTTCATAAAATCTACTCTAAAACTTTCAGTCCCTAAAACCTACTAAAAAACCCCCCCAACCTCTCATATAATCTTAAGCAAACAGTTATAAACGTAGAAGTTATTTAAGCACTACTTGCCTTTCTCTCACACATTACCAGACTCTCTAGCTGTCCTGTCTTGGTCCCACTTCCAATGTCAAGATAATACTGCAAATCTCAGGATTTTAAGTAATGCACAAGACTTTTTCTATGCGTTTTTTTTTGCTTTCATGTTCTGTACCTTCCAAGCTTGAAAGCTGATGTCTAAAATCAAGGGAGAATAAAGCTGTACTTGTGACATCAGCCAGATTGGCGATTTGTTTAAATCATTGTCATTGCACAACAAAATATCTATTCTATGGTATATTAGCATTTGTAAGCTAAAATTAGGAATTTTGCTTTCACTGAAGAGAAAACACTCTCCCAATATCTTAAAAATAAATAAAAATAGAAAACAGAAATTCACCTTTTTGCTGAGAAGAATAATAAAATTCCAGGACATCAAAGCATTTTTTCTGGATTGGTTGAAGCTACAGAAACCATAGATTCAGAATTATGATGCCAACTCAAGCGTAACCGTAATGAAAACGTATAATAATTAGGTGCATTCAATCCAGAAAAGCTAAAAATGGCAAAGTGTGATGTAGACAGAGAAACATTCTGAAACGTAACCAAGAAAATAAAATCAAATGAAGGATTATTCCTGTTTGTAAAGAATCTATTCCAGTGAGAAATTGAACCATGACCCATGAATCCAAAAGCGGTGAAGGAACTTACTGAGCTAAGATAAAATGTGCTTTTTTTTCCTGGCAAGCGATGTATCCGAGACCTGTAAACAAGAGAATAGGAGCAAAAGCTACATGTATGAACAGACTCCTTTTTAAACCTTACAGATTTCTTATCCAAGTACTGTCTAGACCAGATACTGCTTTTCTTTTGTAACTAACAGAAACCAGGGATGTGTAAACCACAGTCTCATTTTGTCAAACGCTTTTCGGCTCTTGCCCTTCCCTTGCAGCAGCCCGCACCTCTCAAGCACCACATCCCAGCAGACAACAAATGAGTGGCAGAGCCTAGCCTCTAAAGACCACCCGTAGCACTTTTTAAGTACCAAGACAAGGCACATCTCTAAGTCTGTAATCTGGCTGTATGAAGTTATTTGATCTGAAATTCTGTTAGGTCAAACTATTTTACTCTTCTCCATCTGCTCTTTGCCCCTTTCCATTTATTCAATGACAAACTTACTCGTAAAAGGAAAAAAAATTTCTGGGCTTTAGGAGGTGCTAAGACCTCATTCAGCAAAGCACTTAGGTATAGTCCATATACCAAGCCTGTACTTAGCTGTCCTGTATGGTGATGCACAAGTCATGCAAAACGTGGTACCCCAGGTTTCATTTCCCCTTGAACTGCAGAAAGTGGCCATATGGAATGACAGGCTTACATAAACCGCTTGGAAATAGATCTTGAATTGCCTCTTACCTGTCCCTGCTGCTTCAGTTAGAAAGCAATTCAGTAGCTACAAGGCATGGCTGTTAACAAGAGAAAACAATGCAGTGCGTTACAGTGGTTAAGAAAGAAAACTTCAGCGTAAATTTGTTTATTCTGCTGATGACCTGTGGAGTTGTATTTCAGCTGTAGCATCCCCTCTGCCCCCTTTCTGGTGGTGTTACCTCATGAATCAAGACCATTTTTGAACAATTTTATCAGATACCAGTTTGATTTCATTCTCCTTGTACATAGCGATGCCTTTTCGGTGAAAAGTACAGTTAGAGAATCTCCAAGAAAATCTCATTGATTACTAGACTGACCCACTTAAGATAGAAAAAAGGAGTGAGAGAAAAAGAAACAAAGAAGTTTCATAGGAAGGGAGGAACATGAAGGTAAAAGCTGGGACTCTTGGGATGCAAATTCTGTTCTTGCCTCAGGCGTTGACTCCCCTGGGCAACTTGCTTTGGCCAAGTCAGCATATACTTCTGTGTCTTCATTTCTTGGCTTCTGTAATGGTGAAAGTCACAAATCCCTTCTGACAGGAAAAATATGAGGATTTATTGATTGCAAGTACTGTAAAGAACCGAAATACTATGCTCCTGAGTGTAATAAAAACGTACGTAGAAATAAATTAGATACGCTCCTAACCACACGTGAATCTTTGTTGTTGCTAGCTTTAGAGTATGGGCTTGGGCAAAGTGTCTAATCTTTTTGAGCCTGAGTCTTCTCACCTGTGAAATGAAGGTGAAAATTCATATGGCTATTGTGGAATTAGTTAAAATCTGTCAATGAATTTAAATAAATAGCTTTGCATTCACAGTACAATAAGATTTTGCTCTGAGAGACTACTACGTTGTATTCTTCTTCATTTTAGACATGTTTTTACTTATTTGATGCAATTCCATAGAGTTTGAAAAACTCTATGGAACCTTTTTAGTAGACACTCTCCTTCAGTGAATCAGAAGACAGAATATGGCACCTACAGCAATTAAATGACATATCATTTCATAATATGTACACCTATATTACATGTACATGTATAGTAAGTTGTTCATTCTCTAAGCTTCTTATACAGAAGGGCTCCAATTCAGGAGAGCACAACAAGAAGTTTGTCTCTATTTGGCGTAGAAGTTAGAAAGGAGCAGAAGATGAATATATGAGTAAACGTCTGCAATTTCAGTAAATTTGGATCAGATCCTTAAATCCATTCAAGGCCTGAGTAGTTTCCCAGGTGGAGTCCTAAAAAGCAGAAACAGAGCAAAATAAACTACAGGATCTTACAAGGGTGCCATGAGTGTTGGTTCACCAGTGGTTGGACTGTGACTGACTGCCTTTCCAGTTGTTTGAGGTGGGATATAATGTATTCCCAAAAGGATTTTCTCCTTTCGGGTTGTGGATTGCTCTAAGGGGACAGAAATGGAAGTTGTTTTAGGTTACCTTCCTTTCACAGGTGGTTCCTTCTGTTATATGCTCCACTGCCATCATCTGTCCTGTTTCAAAAGCAAGTGAAAAGCTTTTCTGCAGGGAGTTTGTTTTTTCAGTCTGTTAGGTCTTGCTGTTAGAAAATGGTTCCTGGTACTTAACCTACATTTTCTTGTGCTGAATTCTATCACATTAAACTGAGTTATTACTCCAGACCATACTAAATAATTGCTTTTCTCTGCCCCTACTTTGTACTGTTATATTTGAATTTGATTTACAGATTATTTTGAAGACAAGTAACTGTAACATGGTAAAGTTATTAAACAACTAGGCATCCAGTAGGAGAAAATAATGAAAGCAGAAACATTTCTAAATCCTTCTGTGCTATTAGGTGCAATGACACAGGGAGAATGTAATGGGAAACCAAGCTGGAGCTTTCTAATACACCTCAACAGTTTAAAGATCCTTGAAGCAGAAGGGGGTTAATGTAACTGGAAATTGTTGGCCTTCATCCTTCTCCTTTTCTTTCCTTGAATAGTACCTGTCATACATCTTTGTTACGTTTGAAACTTTCTACTTTTTATACCTGTTGAAAAGGTAAGCTGTTGCGCTAGGAAGAATTTAACACTGAATGTAAAATATTTTCTTGTCTGCCCTAATATTTTATGAATTTGTGATTTGTCCTCTCATCTCTATAGTATAAATAATAAAACTACTGCTGCTAGTGATGTTTTGTGGATAGGATTTTTTCTATATAAACAGGATATTGGACAGCGAGTATTAGTCTATCTGTACAAACAGATATTGGCCAGTGAGTCAAAGCAGGCTTTCCCAAAAGGGTACATTTTAAACCCCTTTTTGCTATGCTTCGGATGTTTGTAACAAGCTTAGAATGGAAAGGCCCCACCAATTCAAATTTCATTATGAAGTTGTTCAGCAAGCATTTCAGTTTCCCATTAGTAAAAACTAGAAAGTAAATAAAACATAATAATGAGAAATAAAATTTCTTTTGGAAAGTTTCTTCTGTGGCTCTGGCTTCCTTCTATTTCTGTTTCATGGCTGAGGATGTTGACATCATTGCTGTAAAGCAGCATGTTACCATTTCAAGTGGAAAGCTATAGGATCAGGTTGTTTCCCGTTTTGAATGAAATGGAGTTAGATGCCCATCACTAATAGACACAGGGAGGGAGCCTGCCTCACTTCTGGCTGTGGCAGGTTATCTGCCCTCTATCACAGAGTGAAATGGCAGCATGGCTTGCAGCCTCACCTCTAAAGGGCAGAGCATTCAATGCATACAGCTGAGTCCATGCTGGCCTACCAAAAGCAGCATGTGCCGCTGCTGCTTGTGTTGTGGTTTAAGCCCAGCCAGCAACAAAGCACCACGAGGCCGGTCACTCGCTCCTTACTCCGTGGTGGGGTGCGGAGGAGAAAATATAATGAAAAGCTTGT
>JAVJGG010000021.1:11136629-11148124 GCA_035590195.1 Aviceda cuculoides
CATACTGAACTCAAACCACAGCACTGTACCAGCTACTAGGAAGACAATTAACTCTATCCCAGCTGAAACCAGGACAAAACTGAAGAGACTGTTGATGTGGCCTCTAACTCTGTACGTGGTTTTGAACCAATGTAACCCTTGTTTCTTTTTGGTTTTTTTGTCCATAACGATGTTCTGTCCTGTGAGGAAATGTCACACAAACGACCTGTTTTGTTCTCCATCTAACAGCTATATGATTTCAGCATTGGCTGGAAAAGCACTGAGAGGTGAGGTTCTCTGGCAAAAGTTAATTAATGAGGATTTTATTTAAGCTTTACATGGCTAATTATAGCATGAAAACTGACATAGTTGTTGCAGAATTCTTATTCCTGTTTTTAGTTGACTGCTGTAATAGTTTTTTTATAGTATGATGATGTCTAAACATTCATAGGGAGAAAGCAGGGCTGTGTTATGTTATTTGCTGTGTGTATATTTAATATCCCTGACCCTCTTTAGTCATAACCTAGGTTGAAGTTTTGCAGCATTTTACCTGCACTTAGTGTCAGCCAGGGTAGGATGCATATATGGAAAGGTAGGTTAAAGCTGTACTGGACTGACGAATGCTCCATGGCGCTTAGTGGGAGTGAATAGACAGCTTTGGGATTCATACTTTGGTGGCTATTTTGATTTGCTTGTAAATATTTTGCTTCTCTAACTGCTGGTATTTTTTTTTTTTTGCTAAAGTGTTAGGATTTTGGTGTTAATTCTGTTTGCTTTGAAGCACAATTGAAATGAGTTTAGTTTAACTCTGGGTATGAAAGTTGTCACAATGCATCAGTCTCTGTGACAGTGACATAGGAGAGCAGCACAGAGATACTTGCTCAATGACTGGCGCATAATATTTGCATGGCTAGCTTGTCAAAACTAGTTTCTGCTCACCTCAGCCCTGAAGCACCAACCTGGCTTATGAGAACTGGGCTTCTGTCTTCCTGCTTCATATTTCGTTGCCAAATAGCCCAAGGACAAGAAAAAAAAAAATATTTGGGATTGCAAATCATAATTGCCGATCAGAATATAGGAATCCAAGATTTCAAATGTCCCTTTGGAAGAGGTATTGTTGTGTCCTACAGGAGCTGCAAGAACTCACAGGCAGCTTGATAAGACAATCCATTCCTCCTCCCCTTAACACAGATTTATTTCTGCTCCTGTTTTCTGAAGTGTCCTTATAACTAATGTGGGACAATTTAAGGTACTGGCCTGGGTATGGGAAGGTCTGCATTCAGGTCTGATGCAATCCAGTTGTGCTTGATCCAGCAACGCTTTTTAGAATATTGCTTGCATGGAAGCAGTGCTTGCCTTTTTGGATAATGGGAGGCACAGTAGCAAGGACTGGTGTTCTGCTTCTGCCAGCAGAAGAGTTTTGTCTTCACGGGAGGGGGGTTTTGCATGTTGTGGAAAGGGCTTTGTAGCAGAAATAATGTAGACTAAGCTGCTACTTTTTTTTTAAATTATTATTATTTTTAATGGTCAAGAGGGGCCATAAACACACAAACATCATTCAGCCCTGATGCTGCTTTGGAGCTCTTCCCTGTCTGTCTACAGCTGGTCCCTGGGACATGAGGAGAGGGTCCCCTGGATTTGCTAGGCAGAAATGGAGAATGACAAGCAATGAGATAGGCTGAAGCTTTCTTACCATCCCAATGTGCATATCTCACATGCTTATGTCAGCTTAACATCAGTGTGTTCTCCAGGTTGTTTAAGTGCATGATCTCAGACCTCCATCTGTGGAGGGACTTGATTCTAATTCACTCCTCAAAGGACATGTGACAGTCAAAGGAGCAGACATTGTGAAAGACTCAAAACTGGTCACATTTAATCAGAACAAAATAGATAGTAATGGATAGACAAAACAGTAAAAATATTCTCACACACATTACCCTTCTGAACCAAGTCAGGGAATCAAGACCCTTTGCCTCTCTTGGATTTATCTGTGCTTCCTTTTTCTGTGTGAATCCCCCTGAGTTTTTAAAAGTGAGCACTGGTGACCAATTTTCTTGTTCTGAGGAAATTCTTTTCATTTAAACTGAAGCCATCACTCTATCCAGAGTACACATACAAATGCCACTCCAGCACAAGAAATGCAAGACCGTTTGTAAAATCAAATCAGAAGTTGTATCTTGTACTGATTGCCCCAAATCGTCCCAGTTAATGTTGTGTTGTTGCATTCTGCTGACTTCAGAAGCATTGAGGGATCAAAGGCAATTGCTTACTTGAGTTGTTTCATGGCCATGGACTTGCACAGGCTCCTGGTAAATCCAGCCTAGATGTTTTGCTGGATCAGGGCCTGAATGCCTTCAGCCTTTGCTGGGGCCAGCATCTCAGATCATAAAGTGCCTGTCACTCATGAACTTTAAAATTTGCCTTTACAGTGCTTAGCATTGTTTCCAGATAGGACTCCCCACCTCTGTTTCTTTCCCCATGTCCATGTTTGTATACCTGAATAAGTTATGTGGACTCCTTTGCCACCCAGTTTCAGTGGCTTACATAAAATGCTACCCAGATCTGAAGAGCTTCTGTCACTGAACTAGATTATTTACAATGAAAGTTAAATTGAAAACTTTTGCAAAATTATTCATCCCCTCCCCACCTTTTTCCTGCCAGCTTAGTTTATATGTATGTTGCTTGTGTAAAGAACAGGCCTGTGATGTGTCAAAGTCAAATTACATGAGGGGCTGAACTCCGCTTTCAGCTCCCTGTGATGCAGGGAGGTGGCAGTGGTGCTTAGAATTGCCCAGGCTCCCTCGAGAGCTTCAGTTCTCTCATCTCTTACTCCAGCGGATCTAAGGTGCTGGGCTGTGAGATCCTCTACATCTGACTGATGCAAGATTCATGCCGCTGAGGGCTGGAGGGGGAAAACTGCATCTCGGTCAGATCATGTTGGAAGAGTTATGCATAAGGAGTGGGCAGAAGAAGTCCCTACCCCATACTTCAAAGAGTTTCTCCTCTGATTTGTGAATATCTTTTTGAAGGGGAAAAAAGAACAACACTGCTACCAAAACATAAATTCCTGCAGTGATAACAAAGGTCCTTAAGCCCCCAGTGTATTAATTACTGTAAAGAAAAAGCAAAATATGCATTTATTTTACTTTTAATTAAATTTAGGAAAGCATACAAAAATTGCATTTTGAAGAGTTCCTTGAATGTTATGGGGCTGTCCTGTGTTCATTACTTTAGCTTATATTTTTAAAACCTTTTTTGGGTTAAATCCAGCAAGCCTGAATCTGTCTTGTGATATGGAAGTGAAGACAAGTAGAGCAATTATATACACATGTATGTATTTTTTTTATATATATATATGCAGTTTGTTTATGTGTAAGAAAGCAAGCAACTGAGATGTGAAACTTGGGCTGTGAGCTTCTTTTCAATAGAAACCGTATTTTTAATTTTGCACTTAGCAGATTGGCATTCTTTTAAATGCCTGGAGGTGTTATGCACTGTCCATACAGAGAAGGAGAATATTGTCCATGCCCCACGCAGGAGTTTGCAGGGAAAAGGTCGCTGTACTGGATGTGTATTTCTAGTTATTCTTGTCAGAGCAGGGGCAATTGGGAAAACAATAGTTACTCTCTTAATTAAGGCTGATTCATTGGCCTGTCCCTGAAATGGTTCAACCAATGCTGTCCTTTACCCAAAGGGGTCTCAACGGTACAGTCCAGTCTCGGAAGTTACTGGAGCCTGCAGGGACCTGCTGTCCCCAGCATCATCCTTCTGAGGCACGTTCTCAGGAGCAGTGTTTCTGACTAGGACTGCGAACGCTGCAATATGAGTTGTCTTCCCATCGAGTGACTCGGGTGCTTCCTATCCATCCTTATGCCCCTGCTGCTCTCTACTGTCTTTGTGGACAGAAGATGCTGGCCAAGTTGGATATGATGTGCATACTGCTCCTAAGGGAACTGATGGGGCAAAAAAGTTGGCGAATTTATTAGCCTTGCTAGTTGAAGCAAAATTCAAAAGCAGATGGGAATGCATCCTGTGAAATCTCAGACTTACTGCAACAACGGATGAACGCCTAATGTTGGCAATGTAGGATTCCCTGTGCTCCTTGAGCATATGGCAGAGAAGTGGAGTTTGTTTTGGATAACAAAATATAAGTTGGATTGAGTAAGCGCCAGTACTTGCAGGTTTCAGGAATTTTCTACAGGAGATACGAGAAAGTACTGCTTATACTAAGGAAATATATCTAATTCTCTTCAATTAAATGATTTTTTGGCCTTTAAACTAGGATAGACATATTTATGAGCTTTGGTTTTCTTTTTTTTTCCTTTCTTTTTTGTTATCATGAATGAAATGTGTGTAGGACTGCAGAACATTCACCTAACATGCTTACTACATGTTCGTTCAGAATTATTTACTGAGTGATATGCTTCTTGTGGGACAGGGAATAGTAGGATGATCAACTTTTCCAAACCTGGCCCAGGTAAGACAGCAGCATGAGCAAGAGCACTGTGTATGCCCAATTAATTACTTTGTGTCTCTGATTGTAGTGATGACAGAAAATGACAAACCAGTAAATTCAGTAATTCACACAGGATGTTGTAACACGGCAGAGTTGTGTGTAAAGCAGTGGTTGGATTAGGGCTCCCTGGGAGCCCTGGCACAGAGGGAATTTAATAGGCATACCAGTGATATAAAAATACACTTGCAGTTGCAACTGCCCAAGTATGTGAAGTCATTTTGACTGGAAGTTGCAAGAAGAAAACCTGATCTGTATTCTTTTTTGGTTAACAACATCTTATAGCTCAGTGTTTTTTACAGTATACATCTTTGGCAAGGCACAGGTGACTAAGAGAAAAAAAATATTGAAAGTACTTTTAAATCCTTACCATGGCATTGTTTACTTTTTCATAAAGTTGTAGCTTTCTATGAGAGGTCCAAAGGCACAGGCATTTCCTTAAGCCTTTCTCCTAATTTTGAAAGCTCTGCTCAGACTGGGGGAAGCAAGTTATTCTTTTATATCAATTAATGGGGTCTAACCCTTAAGTTAACCACAACTAACCAATATCTCTGTTTTGTGTATTGTGTAACCACTACTTGGTGCAAATTATTTTTAATCTCTGTGAAGTATTAAAAATCTCAGAAATAAACCAGGCCTGATGCTGATGTCTCCAGTACAGTTTACTTGCCACCATACTTCAACAGATGTCCCTGGGAATCTACTGGGGCTCTCCGTGGGGTGAAACACTAATTCATTGTGAGCAAGACTTGCAGCTTGTTTTTTTAGGGATAACTTTGAGTAATAAATAAATTGGAGGGAATCACAATCTCCTCTGAAATGTTGTGCAACATTCTGTAAGGTACAGAGGCTAAATTTCTTGAGTTATGTAGGTGAATGACTAAGTCAGTGACTAGATGGCGATACCTTTGGTTTCTGGGTCAAGTAGTCATATATATGCAGAGTGAGAAGGCAGAATCTGTCTGCATATTTTTTTTCTTGTGTGTGTATATGTTTGTTTACAGTCTGTCTCTCTGATGAGTTTATATCCTTGGAAGAACTTCACCCAAATTGGATGAGACAGGATTATGTGATCTAGATGTTTTCCACTACTATATTGTGAGGTGGTCAAGAGTTGGAGGGCTTGTTTCTGAGTCAAATTAGAGTCAGATGGCCCTGTGACCTAGAAGAAAAGTGCATCTTTCTAGGGACAATGTTAATCCTATTGCATGTTGTAGGGTGAAAAAAGCTCTCTGAGTTGGTTTTATTTTATCAGACACTGTACTAGCAACATAGATTATTTTTTTCCCTGCACACCTGCTATTCTTTAGGTTTGTCAAGCAGAGCAGAAAGCAAAAATAATGGAAAAGTAGTAAAATGAGACACTTTAAAACATTCTTGTGAGAAGTCAGTGGCACTGACAAGCATGTTCTGGGCAAAAAGAAATGTAAAAATAGATTTCAGAAAGAACTTGTTTTTCAATTTATTGTTTTAAATAATGTTCTGAACTGTTTGGCGGAAAGATGCTAATTTGAAAATGTCTTATTGTTACCAAATCTGCACATTGGAGTGCGAAAAATAATTTTGACTGAAATGTATTGTCCATCACTATTGCTATAGATCTCCTTCTTTTGTTCCAATTTTAGAAAAGCAAATCTATTCATTCAAAGGACTGCTTATCTCTAAGTACCATTGATTGAAATTTGGTTAAGTATATCACTGAGTTAAGCTCACATTTATTCATCGGTGGATAGGAGCTCCCCCAGCCATTTTTGTTAACATCAGGTCAAAACAGGAAAAAGGTTGAGAACGCTGATCTGCGATTACCCATCACCTCCACTTCATATTACAGTTTCTAGGCACTAAGTCCAGAAAGAGAATTTTTAATATAATGTTTAATTCAAGTAAATGATGTGGTGATTTGACCCCCTTGTTCCTCAATCTTGCATCTCCACTTGTGAAACTCACGTCCTTGTAGGCACTTTCTGATACTGCAGTTCCCATTCATCTTTCTTTGTCAGCATATTTGGAAGGAGGCTAGGAGGCAATAGAAAAAGAACATCCTCTTTTTAGACAAAAATAACTTTTATTCATAAGAGATTCTAAGATATCTCTTTGAACAGCTACTGCTGAGTTGACCCCCCCCTTCTTTTTTTTCCCGTTTTTTTTTTTTTTTTTCCTCCAGCCCTTGGAACTGCTCTTGTAGTTTCGAAAATAAAATCCTGAAAAATGTCTCAGTTGTCCATTCATCTCTCTAGAAAACTGAACTAGATTGTTTCTTTCTGCTTCACACTCTGCTTATTAGTTGAGTTTCATGCAGTGTATGTACGATGAGATCTGTAGATAGGTGGATTAGTGCTGTTACATGGCAGGCAGTGAAACAGATGCCCTGCCTCTTTGGCAGAGGCAAATCCTTATTTCTACCTTGGCTTAAAGAAATCTGAGTTTGAGGCAATGTATTCTGCTTCTTTTTTCATCAGGGTCTTCAGCACCACTTCAATTTATTGGTATGATTTAGAACCTTACGTTATTTTGCTTTTCTTTCAAGGGGACTTTTAAGCTGCTCTGAAAGCATCCAAAGTATAACTGGGACAAAGGCACTGTTGTCAGAGTATAGTGGGGAAGACTGGAACTGTTAGAGGTTTGTATCTGTAGAAGTTAGAAGCAAGATGGTTACAAAGGGGAGAGAGAAAAAACCCAGTCTCTCCAAAGGCAGCGCAGATGTGAAGCCTCCAGTTAAGAACAAA
This sequence comes from Aviceda cuculoides, assembly GCA_035590195.1. Taxonomy (NCBI): domain Eukaryota; kingdom Metazoa; phylum Chordata; class Aves; order Accipitriformes; family Accipitridae; genus Aviceda; species Aviceda cuculoides. The sequence continues at coordinate 11,143,848 of JAVJGG010000021.1, forward strand.
GAAAAGGGGAGATTGTGACTCCTAGACCATTTTTCATGCTCTTCATTATGGAAACTGTTTTCATAGCTGACTCTACTGCCTGTTCACTGGCTTTTATTATTTGGGCACTCTTGTACAGAAACCATTGAGATTGGTAGATTGGCCAAAGATGCTGAGTGCTACTGAAGTCTTTTAGCTGTGTTTGCCTGAAGTGGAGATTTCCCACCAGTGTGATTTCCTTGAATTGGACATAGAGAGAGTTACCAACGCTTGTATGGTATGATATGCAGATCAAATGGAGCTCACCTAAGTTACTTTAATTTCTGGCACTTGTTCCTGGTGCTTGACAAGTAGGAGGACATTGCCAGAGATTTAAATATTTTTTTTTCTTTTTTTTTTTTTTTATGTAAACATTGTGTTAAACTGGGCTAAAATCAGAGAATTGATGGAGAATTAGATGGTATCCATGATAGTGAAATGATTCAGGTGTGACATTGGTTTTAAGGGTAACCTCCATCAGCAAACTAGTTTAGAAGTGTAAAGTTCAACTCTTTTTATTTTTTTTATTTTTTTTTAAAAGGTGCTCTCGTATAATGCTTGCTTTCAAATGCTGTTTGTTGTGCGGGATTGTTTATTTTCTCAGCAAAATCAGATGGGTCTGGGCTGAATTTTGCTTTCTGAAATCCAGGCAGGGTACCTCAGTGAGAAAATGCTAAGCCTCTTCTTAATGCCCAGCAATTTCCTAAGTAGTGTATCTTACCTTATGGGCCTTGGAATCATCTAGCTTGCAGTCAAGGTGTTATCTCTGCCGGATCCTGATAAAATTCTCAGGACTCCTGTCTGATTTTGACAGATTTGAGACAGAACTGCGGGGCTGAGACACTTCACAGGGATTCATTCCTTCCATGAGGCCAGATGTTGTCGAAGTCAGTGGAGAAGACTCATCCTAATTCGTAAAGGTCTTTGAATATGACAGCCTGTACTAAGAAAATGGCTTAATGAAGGGAAACCCTGCATGAAAGAGCTGTTGGCCCCAAAACTGTGAGCTCAGTAATATGCTTTGGGGCTCAGTAAGAAGCCACTTTATGAACAACTGCAGCTATTTTCATTAGGACCATGTCATCAAAACTTCATGGTACCTCAGACTTGAGACAGTTGGCATGGACAGTCAAGATCTTTACCCTATCTTAGTCAATAAGAAACCAGTCTGTCTACTTTAAAGAGACCTAAAATTGCAGAGACAGATGACTTGGATGCTCAGAAGCCAGAGAACCTTCCCCAAACCCTTACCTAAAATGAAGACCATTGATAATGATGTAAGGTTGTTGCATGCACACCATTCTTAGTGTTATGAATTGAACAAATTTGATGTGAAAATCACTGGGACAAAATAGGGAAACCCATGATAATGTAGATAGTCTTTGAATAGGTTCAGCCCTCTTCTGCAAACTTGTGTAAACCTGACTGGAGTGATTAGAGTTACTCTTGCTGTACACTGGTGTAATTCATAGCACATTTTGGCCCTTATTGCCTCATGTTTGATTGCAACTCTGGTGAAAATCATGCTTGGCTGCTTAGTGGTAAATGGCCTTTAGAGCTGTGTTTGCAGCTTGGTTGAGATGGAGGTGGGGGGGGCTGTAGCCATAGAACCCACTTCAACAACTCAAAAATTATGAAATGTTTTTTTTTAATTTGGTGAGAGCTGGGCTTAGCATGATGTGTGGCTGTCATAAAAGCAAACATGAGCCTGTGCATAGCAGGGTAATTTTTGTTTGCATAATCTGATAGTTTTTGATTTACATAATATTTTTGGGTGTGCATGCACTCCATATCCTTTACAGCAAGCTTAGAGCTTGACTGTCTCCAGTAAAGGGATCCCAGTTATTAATTGGTGATGCCTTTCTGCTCTGTAGACTGAAATGTATTTCCTTGGGATTTTTTAAAATTCAAAATAAGCTTAAAATTAATCGGTAGACTGAGCAGTAGGAAGCATAGGTCTAGAAGTGGGTTTCCTGCTCTGTAAGTGAATGGAGTATATGCACCTTTTAGCCCCTTGGCTTTCTCATTTGGATAAAATCTTTGGCATAGTTTCCTTCCACTCAGGAGATGAGTTATCAACTTGTCAAGCAGTGTGATGGTGTTGGTGTTCTCAATTGCTTACAAAGGGTAATTGTAGTTCTCCCTCGTTTGTACTGATTTAAGTCATAAGTAGTTCTGCTAATCTCAATTAGCCTTCTCCTTGTTCACATGCTTTTAACCAAGATCAGATTGTGTATTTTTCAGTCACATCTATTTTGTTTATTGACTTGAACTCATTTGTTTTACTGCTGTCAGTGTCACCAACCTAAATACGTAGGTTTTGAAGGCTGATACATCCTTCAATACATAGCTGGAAATTCTGATGTGCTGTTTGGAAAGAACTGTTTGCTGATGTGATGGAGAAGGACTTCTAATATGGAAAAGAGGAATACATGGTAAAGGACAAGTGATGAGAACATTTGCTGTCATACTAAGTTGCCCAATGTGGTTATGGTTGATATTACGGAACTCAGAGCTGTGTCTGAAGGATAAAGGAAGAAGACACATTTCTGTCTCATAGTGGTACATCTTCATACATGCTAGCCAGCATAGACTAACTGCCTTTTTGTGAAATACACGTTTATTTTTAAGAAGCAACTTTGAAAAGAAATCACTAAAGCAAACAATCCATCAATTTTAAGCAATTACAAATGGCATGTGTATGATTAGACCTGACTTAGCCATGTTTAAACTAGCTGTACGTCTGTGATTTTGACAGGAGAGTAACTTGCTTAAGTGGCGGTATAAATTTTGCAAGAAGAGACCCATATTTTGCTGACCCACTATAGTGTTAAGGGGCACAATACATTCTGCAGGATGTGATGTGTTATGTAAAGACTGAAATAGGAACTTGGGGTGGATGTGTTACAAGTGTAGACTGGTCAGTGAGAATGGATGTGTTCTGTGCATCTGCCACTGTAGAATAGTTAGAAATAGCAAATTCAGCAAATTTTCATTCCTGCTCAGTTCTAAGGAGGAAGAAAAGGAGCCTTTACAAAAATACCTTAGAAGTACTTTTGACATTTTACAAACTTGAGTACATTAATCCTTAGTATTTCTGTATGGCACGTTAATATTACCACAGGAAAAAAAAAAAAAAAAGACAGAGGAAGATTTGGGCCCAGATTAAAAAAGACCTTGAGGCAGTTAGCTCCATGTTGACTGGTGCGCTTAAATGACTGGTCGCACAGGACAGTTTCCATAAATTTGGGTATATAGGTCTTTTGAATTCCCATCTTGTGCCTTAACAGGATAAGTATCCCTGTTTGTTGTCAGCTATAGTCCAGAAAAAGTGCCTTCTCTTATTTGATGTCAGAACAAAACATGCAAGACACAGCTCATCTCAGCTGTATTCCAAAAGAACTAGTATCATATTCATGAAGTTACTATGTCCTTCAGTTATGAAGAAGCATAGCTGTGGGCTCTCTTTCTTTTACTATTGTATCTTAATTGTAATGTAGTGGTGCCTACACTTTTTGGTCAGAATTGGAGATGCGTTGTACTTGTTGCTATACAGATTGTACCAACCTGTTGCCCTGGTGCTAAAGCCCCTACACTCCGAGTAGATGGAAAGAACAATGGAAATAACATTGCCCCATGTCACTGATGGGGAATTGAGGCTTGGAAAAAGTGATTATTCAGTGATGCAAAGGGAATTTGTAACAGAGAAAGGAATTGAATTTGGACATTCCAGAGCTATACTTGTAGCATTTACATGTCAGTGTGACTAAGCTGGCATTGCCGTTAGGGGAAGTGACCTCTCTTCCCCTTCAGGTTGTGTGGTTCTTCTGTGTACTGCGCTTGGGTACAGACCTGAGATAGTTAACCCCTTTTTTTTCTTCCTGGATTGGCTTTCACCGGCATCAGTTCTCTGAGCTTGTTTATCACATGGGCAAGAAGACACTTGCAGGTGACACAATATCATGGTTTAACCCCAGCCAGCAACTCAGCCCCACACAGCCACTCACTCGCTACCCCCAGGTGGGATGGGGGAGAGAATCAGAAGAGTAAAAGTGAGAAAACTCGTGGGTTGATATAAAGGCAGTTTAACAAATAAAGGAAAAGCCACGCATGCAAGCAAAGCAAAACAAGGAATTCCTTCACCACTTCCCATCGGCGGGCAGGTGTTCAGCCATCTCCAGAACAGCAGGGCTCCATCACGCATAATGGTGACTTGGGAAGACAAACACCCTCACTCCAAACGTCCCCCCCTTCCTTCT
>JAVJGG010000021.1:11154966-11213495 GCA_035590195.1 Aviceda cuculoides
GTTCTAGCTGAGCTTTTGCCTTTCTAATTTTCTCTCTGTATGATCTAACAAGATCCCTGTACTCCTCCCAAGTTGCCTGCCCTTCCTTCTAGAGATGATGAACTCCCTTTTTTTTTTCTTGACTCCTAGCAAAAGCTCCCTGTTAAGCCAGGCCAGTCATTTTTCTCAGCAGTTCGACTTGCGGCATATGGGAATAGCCTGGTCCTGAGCCATCAAGATTTCCTTCTTAAAGAATGTTCATCCCTCCTGGACCCCTTTGCCCTTCAGGACCATCTGCCAAGGGAAAGCTGGGATCTGCAGGAAGTGGGGATCCCCACTTGGAATTAGAATGAGACCAACCAGACCTTAATGCCAGGTCTCTGAAGGAGGAAGTCTCAGCTTCAATTTTGTGTATTGTTACTCTTCTTCCTTTTAGCAATTCCAAAAACATGGATTGATTGGGAGTGTTTGAGGTAGGGGTAAGGCTGGCAGATAAACTTCACTGGGGTAGGGAAAGGGTAAGCTATCATTACTGTCAGCAAATTAATACTCAGTCCAACAATGACTCTTTCCTGCTGCATGGGACGAATTAGAGAGCAATTTGTATGGCTGGGTATCTTGTGAGGGCATGTAAGCGGAAAGAATCAGGAGGAAGGTTGGGGTGAGGAAGGAGAAGTCTTGTTTTACACGTCCAGCTAATAAAAGCATGAATTTACCACAGCAGTGGCCCATTCACAGTGTTGCCTGTAGTCAGAGCAGAAGCATGTGAGGTTATCCTTAAGCTGGTAAAGTCTCTGCTTATAGGAGGACTCCTATGAATGGACTGTGGCATGGCTGAAGAAAAACAAACAGCTTGTTCACATCTATCTATCTTTCTTTCTTTCTTTCTTTCTTTCTTTCTTTCTCACTCCCTTTTTGTTGTACAGCTTCTGGTTTAGTTTTCTTTGGGTTGCCTTGTACTAGCTAGAATACTTTAGGGGAATGCTTTTCTTTTATGATAAAACATGTAGAAAATGTGAAGAATTACTTAAAGTAATTCAGATAACATTCTTTAAAACTGCTGCAAAGAAGCATTGTTGTTCCATTAAACATCCTTAAAACACTCTGAAAGTGCTCTTTGCTCATTAATATCTAAAGAGACTGAGTGGAAGGAAACCACTGAATGAACCAAATTGATTACACAGTATTTTTAAGACCAAAACAGGGAGGAATGGCTGGTACACCAGACGATTGTGCTGCCATCCAGAGGTACTTGGACAGGCTGGAGAACTGGGCAGGCAGGAACGTCACAGAGTTCAGCAAGGGGAAGTGCAAAGTCCTGCACTTGGGGAGGAGTACCAGGCACCAGTACACGCAGGGCACCATCCAGCTGGAAGGCAGATCTGCAGAGAAGGACCTTGGGGTCCTGGTGGACAACAAACTGACCATTAGCCAGCCGTGCACCCTTGCAGCGAAGGCGGCCAGCAGTATCCTGGGCTGCAGGATCAACCAGATCAAGGCAAATGATCCTTCCCCTTTGCTCAGCACTGATGAAGTCATAACTGGAGAACTGCATCCATTCTGGGCTTCCCCAGTGCAAGAAACATATGGACTTACTGGAGCAAATCCAAGATAGGGCCACAAAGATTAAGGGACTGAAGCATCTCTTGTAAGATGAGAGCTGTGACTATTCAGCCTGGTGAAAAAGCTCGAGGGGATCTCATCAATGTGTATAACTACCTGATGGGAGGGAATGAAGAGGGAGCTGAATCTTCTCAGTAGTGCCCACTGACAGGACAAGAGACAATAGGAACACAATTCAGTCTGAACACAAGAAACCACTTTTTTACTGCGGGGGTGGTCAAACGATGGAACAGGTAGCTAGAGAGGTTCTGGAGTCTCCATCTGTGAAGGTATTCAAAACCCAGCTGGACATGGTCTTTGGCAGCCTGCTCCAGCTGCCCCTGCTTGAGCAGGGGCTTGGACTAGACGATCTCAAGAGGTCCCTTGCAGCCTGTGTGATTCTGTGACTCTGTAACCAACAGCAGATTATGGATTTTTTTTTTTTTCCTTTTCTCCTCAGTGGTGGATTCTGGACCACTAGCACAAATCAGGCAGCAAGTTTAGAGAAGACCTGATTTGTTTCTTTAACCCTGTTGCTAAATAACTGGCCATCTGTTGCTCTGATTTTCTTTATGCTGTTTCCAGTGCACTGCCACAAAGTGCAGTCTGGAAGTTCCTGCTCTAGTATTCACTCACCTGATAGTGCTTCTGCTTTCAGAAGGCACCTTCTCTTCCCAGTACAGCATTAAGTAAAGTACACAGCAACATTCACGTACAGCTGCAGAGGTAGATTTTGAGTAAAGTATACTGCAGAAAAGAAACACAAAGTTTTTCAAAAGAACCTTTATTTTAGGCTTCTTCACATAGTTATTAGTGGGATTTACGGTTGATGCTGTGGGCAGAGGGATTCTCCATCATATTTGACAATTTATAGTCACACAACGCCACAGATTTGCCCTAATTCCCTTTAATCTGACCGGAGGGGAGGACCTTTGCTCTTTCTCAGTTCTGGTTTTCTCAACTGCAACTAGAATATAAGCCTCTGTTTAGACAAACCTTATCTGAGAAGTAAGCTTCTCTTTCTGTGTTTCTCTGTCTTATCTCCTGGAGCTTGCTGGGTCTTCTATCACCATGAAAGGGAAGGGAAGAGATCTGGTGTTAAGGACACTTAAAGTCTTGTATCTGCAAGTAGAAATGGTCCCGCAGGAAACTTAGGGCAGGTCCTTGTGCAGCTGAAATCTGTGGGGCTAAATCTGCTACACGCTACTGTTGGTAAGGCTCACAGTACACACATGCTTTCAGGCATTCCGGTTTCTAATGTGTGTAGCCAGTCTCCTTGTGCAGGAGGCCTCATGGATCTGATCTGGATCTCGGGAAGCAGATCCTGTGCATATGGCAGAGCCGTTGCACCATTTTGTGACATTACAAAGGTTGCTTTAGCTCACAGTGTTAGCCATGCTGTTTTTGTTTGTCCAACTGACCAAACCATGCTTGTTGGTCTGCAAATTGAGTTTCCAGAATTGGACTTGGCATCTCGGAAGACTGAGGCTTTCCTATGTTTGACCTGTGATAGAGTTCCTGATTCTCTTTTAAAAGTCTTTTTCCTTGCTGAGAGTTTTTTAAATTATTCCCTAATAAGAATTGGACTGCAACCTCTAATCTTTAGTGTCTTAAGCATAGAGTGTCACAGACAAAAAATGTTTCTGTGGGATACCTGTCCTGCCAGATAAATGCTATTCAGCTGCTGCTGATTCTTATATTCAGGGAAAGACTCTTACAGACGTCACCCTGTACAACTTGGCTATAGCCTTAATGTGCGAGTGGCCTGACCCCGAAGAATATCAGCAGTTTCTAGTCACTTAGGAGCTCATAATACAAAGCCAAAGAACTTAAGTGTGTGTGATGTTCATAAGGACAGGACAGTATTTTCTATGCTCTTTACAGGCAGTATCCCTTAAGGCCAGTGGCTTTGCAGAAAGTGATATGTGATTTGTCTAATGCCGTTATTGCTGGGTAGTACTGTATTATCTTAGCACGTTTATCCCCTGTGTATGGCGGGACACTGAACGGGCACAGCAATCTCAATTATTTCTGAGCCGCCTCCTCTTCTGAGCGTGAGCAACTCTGAGTCAACGGTGAGGTCCTCTGTGGCTGTTGTTTGTAGCCTGCGCTGTGTTGTGTCACCTCCTTGGAGAGGCTGGGAGGGCTACAGCTCTTCTCAGTTGGTGAGTATTGGGAATAATTCCAAGGAAGCCAATGGGATCACACTAGTGTACATGTGGGAAAAATTGGGTCCACCTGTGGGAGTGTTGGTTCTTGAGGGATGGTATTTTTAACTTTTGCCCAAACTTTGTAGCTCATAGGGCGAAGATGCTTATTGGTGTTTTGCTTATTTCTATGTACTTGTCCAGGCTTAAAACTTGTCCTTCTTCTTAAAGAGATTTTTTTGACTGAACCTTCCTGAGTCTTCTGGCACCTCATGCTAACTGTGTGGGGCCAAGAAATACAATTATGAATAGAATAGAAAGCAATCAGAGGAAAAACCCTGGGGATGAGATTCTCTTTTGGCATCTAGAAAACTCATCCACTCTTCACCCTTCTTTATTTTGGCTCTGGCCTTGAACTAGTGTTTGTGGGGAGCCTAATTTAAGGCTTCTATGCTGATACTAAGAAATTACCAGTCTGAGTAAAGGCAGAACCCCTTCCTGTGTGGGGGAGCAGTGCAATAAAAGGTGCTATAGATTCAAGAATAACAGTGCTTGCAGATTTGTTTTGCCTTAGTGATAGTTAACACATACAGGGAGTTGTATACTTTGTTAAGAACAGCTGGTTCTGGCATAGCTGTAAGGTCTTCTACAGCCAGATCTTTCATCACTTCCATCTCATTCTCTACAGCAACACCATTAGAGGAAGGAAGGTTTGGATAGCTGTAAGCTGCTGATGGAGAAACTTGTCTGCAAATTCCTGAAACAGATGAGCCTCGGCGTTGACTTCAGTGGGCTTTAGGTCAGACCCATGGGGTTGTTCATCGTCCTCTCCAGTGAATTCTTCCAGAAGAGAAAAATTCACTGTGGGATCTTCCAGCAACCCAGGCAGGGGTTGTTGCATAGAAATCCTGGAACAGAAACATGACACAAAGATGTATTTTGATAGCACAGTTCTCATGCCACTGTCCTTTTATAATCAACAGTTCCTGCTTGAGTTTGAAATTGAACTCTATTTCAGGACATACTTGGCCTCAGCCACTGTGGTATAAATTTCATCACCCACAAATGATGAAGCTGGGTATCAGAAGGTGGGTTGCAATGTGCATGTTTGTATTTATCCAACCACCCTTCTTTTGAAAGGAAATTAAATTCACTTTATTGTCTTTCTTTTTTTGCAGAGGCACAGCTGACCCTGCTCTCTAGGTATTACATTGTTTCTCATAAACCTTACCTTAAATTAATGAGGTGCTTGGGCCTTTTTTGTAACCGTGTATTGAATATGACCCCCCGCTTTTCTCTCTGTGTAAGGAACACAGTGAACTAGCTGTACTGAAGTTTGTACTACATGAGCAGGCAGCTCCTTTTCTTCTTGGTGTAGAAGTCAATAAATGCTTTGAGTTCCATGCTGTGACCTGAGCCATTATTCTCACATTAAAGGAAATACTTTTGAAAATTGTTTTTTTTATATGCCTGTTTCTGTTCATTAAAATGATAATAGTCTAATTTTTCTGACCTTTAATTCTTTTGCCGTGACTTTCCTTTTTTTTAAGCCAGAAATGAGTTTTCAAATGGTCTTTCTTCCCATTGTTCTAAGCTAGAGGCTTGGGGTTTCTCATGTTCAGTATAATTAAGAAGACATGGTATTTCCTATGCTTTTTACAGAGGGACATATTGCAAAACAGGAAAAGCAGTCTGTTACAGTTGTATCGTGAGATCTTTGCCCTCATAGTTTTATAATGCACACAACCCTCTATGGAGGACCGGAAGCACTTAAAACATTTGCTCAAACTGAGACTATGTAGGCCCACGTGTAGGGCTGTAGGAGTCATGTGAAAATACCAGAATCTTATTAAAATTATTTCCTTCCATTTCTTTCCATTTCATTCTATGGAGCTGAGTTCTGTAGGCCCCTAAGTCTGCTGTTACGAGTCCCCAGGCCTTCCCCCTGACCTCTTGCCCCTCCAATACCCTCAGGGCTGCCCCTTCTGCATCCCCCTCCCCTGTCCCCTTGTCTAACCTGCAGCCAAGGCAGTACAATTGGGCTCTGCTCAGAAGTGCATTCGCATGCTGACTGACCAGCAAGGCGTTTTCTCTTAGCCAGACTGAATGACTGAAGGCTAATCTGTGTCCTTAACTTTCCCGTACTGGGGCGACCTAACAAGGCCTCCCTGTAGCCAGCTGCTAAATTTTGTCAAACCTGTTACTGAAGGCTCACTGTTGAATTTAGTTGGTGTTGGCCAGTTGGATCCAAAGTTGTTAGAGATGGAGGGCATGTGGACAGCTAGACATGCAAGGTCTCTGTATTAACCCTGTTTCACTAGCAAGCCACATTAATTTTTTTTTTTTTTTTTTTTTAATAAATAATCCAGACATCATGCTTCCGAACAGGAACTCAAGAAGTCTGAAACTAGAGTAAGAAGAACTACATTAGCAATTCAGAGAGGTTTGAACTTAGGCATTAACTCAACAGGATTTAAATTCCACAGCCCACTACACTCTTGGGAGGTCTCAGTATCACTTGGAGAAGGGCTAGGGCCATGCCATGGGAGCCAAATGTAGAACAGGGAAGATGAGGTATCCCTATTGTGCTCTTACCTGAACCCTGGCCTGATTCTCCTCTTGTATGTGATAACACGATAGTGTATGGTGGGAGTAACTCCATGTAAATAAATGGAATGACATTAACATAAAGGTCTCAAAGTCTCAAAAATCTTTCAAAGGTAGTCCTTTCAGGCTTTGTTGGATGCTGTTGACTGAGTACTGGTGAAAGAACCAAATCTGAGAGGGAAATATAAGGAAACTCAGGTGTTAGATATTCTGTTTGGTAGATGCTGGTTAACCAACAAGACGATGTGCTCACAGGTCTGGACTAGCCACAGCATCTATTGTCTTCTACATAGGAGAAAGGAGAGAGTAAGCTATATGGAAGGAAACTATGCAAGTGATAAGTCAACTGCAGGACAAATGGGTAAAACTGTGAAGAGTGTTACTGCAGGAGACTGTGCAGGAGATATAAGAAGCTAGAGACAGTGGGGGTAGAGGTGTGGGAGGAAATCGTAGGCATTATGGCATGGTGGAGGGAAGTAGGATGTCCGTAGATGTGGTGAGGGCCTGTTGGGATGGGATTTGGAGATCTCATTAGGGAACATGAGGAGGATCCAGGGTTTTGTGGTGGACAATGAAATGAAATTTAGGGTGTGGATGTGCAAGAGGTCAGCCGCTATTAGTTCTACTGGGTATAGAAGAATTTGTCCTTGGAAGAAGAATCTGTAGCTGTAGAACAATGTATGTTGTGGCTATCCAACGCATTTCTTCTCTGGCTGTGTGTGGCCATACCCCAATGCCATCAGCAAGCCCTTCTGGAATTCATGGGAATTGGGATGTGCTGCATGTGCTTGTGACCTGCTGTTTGGCTCCTTGTTCATAGCATGGGTGGATGTATAGTTAATCCAAATCACTTCTTGAGCCGTTACTGAAGTGCAGCATGTCAGCAGTCAGTGAAAATCCTGTTAGGAATCTGTCAGTGGGTGATTAAGAGATGTCAGAGGGCAGAGTAAGCTGTATCAGCACTGAGTTGGCTAGATGAAGTGTTCTGTGGTGAGCCTGATCTTGTGAAGAGCATGACCTCTGTCTTCTGTATAAAGGTTTTCCATGATAACCCCTCTTTTTAATTAAGTTCTTAATATACATATAACCTAGCTGAAACAATGCTGGCTGATGGGAGGGTCAAAAGGATGCGAGGACTTTGTGATGGGGGGAGGGTGGAAAGATGTGGTGAAGAAGGGGACATGTAAGAAATGAGCATAGAAAATGGGATTAACATCAGCTAAAAAGCACATGTGAAGAGCAGTTTATCTGCTGTTTCACCTCCTCCTTCCTCACCTCCTCTTTCTCTGCTGCACTGTGTTCCCTCCTCTTTAGTGCATCAGCCCTTCTCAATAGATCACTGGACCAAGCTGGGATGTTGTGGCTCATTACCCAGATGTTACCTAATTACAGCGACATGTTTTCTGAAAGATGTCTTAGGCAGGATGGACAAAGCTGTAGTGGCTTCCTGCTATACCTGAAAATGGCATCTCTGGTCATCTCCTGACAAAGGATTAATGAAGTCTGAAGGGGGACATGGATCTCGTCATTCCTCAAGAAGAGTTTTTCAAGGAGATGTACAGCTCTTAGAAAGTGGAAAGAAAAGCTTTTGACTAGGAGAGTTGTGGGCAAAAGCAGAGTTTTCCCAATACTCATACAGAGATGTAAAAAAGAGAAAATTTTTTCTGGTGCATCAATGGAAAGATCTGTTATATTTTAATCTATCTTTTTCATTTGAAAACAATGAAACCATTCTTCTCTTTCCTTGTCCGCAAGGGATGGTGGTGCTGCCCAAATGCTTTCAGATGTACACTTTGGAAGCTAGAGTCTGCACTTCTCCTGTGGCAGCAAAGCCTAGTCTCCCAAGTGTTTTTATATGGGAACAAAGACTTGATCTGAAATAGGAGCTCAGCGCGCTAGACATCACAAGCTGCTGACAGATCCCAGAGGACTTCAGGGTTTGTTAGAGTTTGGCTGATGAAATAATGGCATTTTACAAAAGCAGCATCCAGTGTGCCCGTCAAGGTTTGCATCCTGGTTCCCTGAGGGGGCCTCTTTAGGCATGTGAGTGTGTATGGTAAGATGGGAAAGAGAGCGTGTCAAAAGGACTCAACAGACACTTTCTTTGCTATATTCAGGGGGCACAAAGGGTTTCGGAGAAGTATTGATTTATGAAATATTGTAAGAAAGAGACCAAGATAAAAATCAATAGAGGTGATGTTGGTTCTATGTGTTTTGATCCTGCTGAGCTTAGAGGATGATCCTACCATAATCTCTGAGGCATACAGTGTAAAACCTGCTCCTGGTGAGCTGATGTGTATATATATATATATACGTGTCTGTGTCTCTTGTTCTCTAATATCAGGCATGTGGATCCAGTCACATCTGAGCTGATGCATTGTTCTCACCAATGTCTGAGCTTAGGAGTGTGTCCCTTCGGCTGGCTGCGCCAGTGTACATTTGACAGTGCTCGTAGCTCAGAACGATAAATCTAGGCTATAGCAATTTAGTGTGCAGCTTCCCTGTGCTCTGAGCTGAGGCACGTGAATCCCGGCACTGACGAACATCTCCTTCCATGCTCCTGCTAAGCATTTGAACTCTGGCTTTGGTCCTACTGTAATTACAGTTTATTCAGTTTAGAAACAGTTATTGCACGAGCCCTCAGAACAGCCTTGTAGCACTAGAATCTCTCTGTAGAGCCCATGGTCAAATTATTTCATTACCAATGTGGGTAGCTTCATCCTCATCCTTTTAGATTTCTAGACAACCTTATACGTCCTTTCCCCGTATGCAATTATAAATTGATACCACATAATTTGCCTGTCACTTGATAGAAGGCTCTGTTTATTTTAAATGCAATAATTAGAGATAACAATTGCTATAGAAAAATAAACATCTGTTCAATGAGAAGACTGAGTAATTAAGGGCAATTATTGGTTTCCATAAGTAGGATGCTCAGTAACAAAGTTCTTTCCAGTGCAACTAAGAAGAGCATAAGATGCATATTGTTGGGAGACCAGAAATCTATGCACTGAAAGAATTGGGAAATGAAATGGAAGCTATTAATAAGAAATTATCTAGAGCTTTCTTTCCAGATTGTATTTAAGATGCAGTTTTCCTGGTTGTAATACGTAAAACTTGCATAGGGTTTAGATCCCTTTCCAACATTCTTTGTAAGGATTAATCAGTTAATCCTTCTACAGCCCTTGCAAGGTAAGTAAGTAAGTGTTATTATCCTTATTTTACGGCTATGGAAATTGTGTTGCTGTGGGCCAAATTGTAATCCATTTTCCACTGTTGTAGATCTAAAGCAACCTCACTGCAGTCAGCAGAGTTAGACACCATCACTGAACTGATTTAACCCTAGTTGAAACTACAGTGTTTGTGAAGATAACTGTAAATAAAGAGCAAGAATATTACATTTTAAGTATTGTCCTACATTCCACTTGAGTTGCGTTAATGCTTTTGTTTGCTTTAAGGGTTGATTTTCTAAACTGGCATCCTTGAAGGTTTGCAGATCTTGCAAATGCTAGTGCATGTAGTTTTCAGGAATGAGCATCCATACTTTAAAGATTTATAACAGCAGCCTCCAATTTGTGGGGATAAATTACATTACTTGTATATAAAGATCCTATGTACAAAGCTCGTATGCAGCAGCGGTGTACACACACTGAGCTTTTTAAAAAACAGCATACTTGAGTTTGTTCAGCCTAAGATTTTTGTTCCTCCTTTAATCCAGGTGGTTTGTTACCAGTACTAGCCTAAGCCCTGAAGTAAACCACAAATGTTTGTGTCCTGCAGTGCCTAGATTAACATTTACAGAGTATTCATTGACTTGAATTAATTGGCAATTAGCTAACTCAAGTTGAAAGAGGAGTGATATTTCTCTCTAGACATTCCTTTTATTGTTCATCCAGCTGAAATACATACTATGGGCCAGACCAGGGCTTTCCGCTCAGATTTTTTAAGAAGTTTTTTGGCAACGCGCTCTGAAGTGAAATGAAGAGCAAGCAACATGCAGATGATCTTCTGAAATCAGTAGCTAGTTTCCGTACTACAGAAGTTTATCAACACTTACAAATAGGGCATTGGGTTGGTTTTATTTTAAAATAAAATGAAAGACCTCCATTTACCACTGGAAAAATCATATGTATTAAATGTAGCCAATATACCTAATTTTTCATTCCACTTCTTGAAGTAGTTATGGGCCTTATGGTTAAAAATCAGGATAATGAGTTACTTGTGTTTAACATTTCTGAAAGACTGTGGGAACGTTATTCATTAACAATAAGTATACCATAAGTTCTGTATTTAAACAACAATGTTGTTTCCTTATGTATTAGTCTTTCTCTCTCAAAACGATAATTTTTTTCAGATTGGTGTCTTTGGCAGACTCCAAGTTTGTTTTGGAAGACAAGACTGTTTGGAAAAACAGTTTTCTCTTGTTCCCAGAATGTTTCTTTCTCTCATGAAGAGTTGTAATAACAGGGTCATTAGTAAGGTGTTACTACCCATAGTTGCGTTCCCTCATGCTCCCTCATACAGTTACACAACTGTAAAGTGGATATGAAATAGCACCAGCTCTGAACTCTTAGTGTTTTATTCAGTCTGTGCTAGAGAAAATTGCTACGCAGAATGCAAGGCAAAAGTAAATCAGCCTTTTCGGAAATCCCAGCATTGGCTGAAAAGTCAGGGAGGTGATTGCCAGTTACAAGATAGGCCATGGAGTTGACTTGCTGTGATTGTGGATTCACAGTGAATATATTGTTTCAGCTGGAGGGAAGCTTTTGTTTCTCCATCCCCACAGTACATTCTTCTTGAGTAAAAGAAAGGATTCCTCTCTGTACTGCTTCACGATGGGCTGTCTGCCTGTCCAGCTGATCTAAATCTGTCCCTTGCTCATCACATAAGCTCCTGTCATTTTTAGAAAAGATCTGTGTATCTTTAAGTGTCTGCAGAATGGGAGTTTAGCAGCAACAGAATGAGCAGGCTATGGTTGTTACCAGGTCAGTGCAGCATTGGGCTGTGTCAGGCCTGTACACTTCCCTTTGCTCTTCTTCCTTGAATGGCATCTTTCCCTTGTGTCATCTGGTGTTCCTGATGCTCATTGGTTTTCAAATTGTGACTTTTAATTCTAAATGAAAAGACAATGATAGCTTATACATCCCCTTGCTTTTCAGCTTATACATCCCCTTGCTTTTCAGCGTTTTCATGTTTTCTTCTTTACACCCCAACCTGAAATTACAGGGCTAGTTCTGGTGCAGTTCAGTGGCCAAGAACAAAAGCAGCCCAATGTTTGCAGCTCAGAGGATGTAACAGCCTATTTGAAAACCCAGCATGTCGGTGCCTACAAGCCCCCAGGAACCACCTATGGATGGGAATCTGAAGTGTGCCTGAAGGAGTGAGTGTGTGTGACAGCTATGCGGGTGGTTGGGGGAAACTTGAAGTGCTTGATTCCTACAGCATCTTAGATTTTCTGCCAGGACAGACTGGAGTTAACTTTAACAATCATGAAGTTTGCTTGCTTGCATTTGAGGATTTAATTACTCATGAAGCTGACAAGTTCAAACTCTATTTGTTGCCTGGCAGACTTGCTTTAATTCAAGCCAGTGCAAAACATCCTCCTAGCGGCAGCCTTATATGTATTCCTTTGGGGACCATACAGGTACCTGTGCTGTCCTGAATGTATAGATAAGCTTTACAAGTAAGTACCTAACTTACTGACATGTTTGTATTGGAGGTTTGCTGTAGATTCAAGGTGCTCATTAAGACAGCTGCATATACAGCAGAGGAAAAACTAGAAGATCCACAGCCTCTTTCACAACCCTGTAAACGCACCTTGGACACTTGTTTCTCAGTGGGAATTTCTGCCACTTCCATTTCAATAATAGCTCAGCAGTTTAGTCACATAGTTGCTTCTTATTGTCTCTAAAGGTCTGTCATTATGCAGGTATATAATACATCTTGAATGGTTTATTTTCTCTGTGTCAGTAAAAGGATTTCCTAAGCATCAGAAGTCCACAGAAGTTCAAATCCCCATTAAGTCATCTCTGAGTAGGTATACACTGGACTGGAACTACAGGACAGGAACAGAAGTCCTGAGTACAAGCCCTTCCTGCCCAAGCTCAATTGGGATTTCCTCGTAGTAGCAGGAAGGCCTTATCCTATAGATGGACTTACTAAGAGGGATATTTTTTTGGTTAGGCTAGCATGTAAATGTCAAAAGGAAGTGGCTAGGGGAGGGGGGAGGAGGCAAGGCAGAGTGACATGTTTTATTTTTATCCTAAAACTATATTCAGTGAATTTAATACAGTGAAAAATGCTGTCTTGGACTGTTCAGAGGGTTGTCTTAAAGTTCGATCTCCACAAAACAGACAGTGGTGACAGTGCATTTTTTTTCTTGATTTTTATAATGCGAATCAGGAGAAGAGGAAGAATGCATTAAATCTCACATGTGTTTTCTCATTCTGTTCTTTGGTACCATGGTATAAATCAAGAATGACTTATTGAGGTTGATGAAATTAATTAAATATAAAATTGGTGTGATTCACTATCAGTGTGATTTTTGCAAGGTGTGAAGTGTCTTCTAACAGTTGATTAACTTTTTTATTGGAGTAAACAGAATGGTTTAATCTTCATTTTGGAGGTTCTGTGATAGGTTACTAGCCAGAACAACAGAGGACACTGTGAAGATTGCATGTACAGCATGGTGGTGTCCCAGAAGTTCATGGTTAAAACCCTTCTGTGACGCAATGACAGGGTGCTTCAGGGAGGACAAAGGAAAAATAGTTTACAGATCAGCCAGGTTCAGTGGGATGGACGTCTTGATTTGGGAGCAACAACATTTGAAATCAAACCCTGAAGTGTGAGATACCGGAAGCCTGTGTATTTTCTTTTGGGTGAAGGACCCAGTTACAGAGAGCAGTTGTTTGTCACCTTTATTGACCTCTGAAAATAATTGGTATGCAGCATGTTACAGTACAGCACTGTGCCACAGATCCTGGGAGTCTAGATAGAAAGAACTGAGCTAGAAGTTCTGCCAAGATTTGAAAGTAACTAAGAGCGATGTAAAGAGCAATGTGGTCGTGCTGTAAGAGTGATGTAGAGCTGTCATTTGTGCTGGAAGCAGGAAGGAAGCAATCAGCACAGATTGAAGCTGTGCACACTTTCAACAAGGTGGTGCCAAGTAACCACTATCCAAACACAGAACAAAGACAAAGAGAAGAAGCATAAGTAAGGCTGCAGCTGCTATGAACGGTGAACATAGAGCCAGTAGTGCTATGGGTAATATTATAAATTTGTTGAATAGAAAAAATTCAGATATAAGAGTGAGGATTGGCTGGGCATCACAGCATCTTTGCCCAGATGTGCTTCTCAGCCACTTCAGGCAGAGGACAGTCTATTGATATACACAGTTTCAAATAGATTTGTCAATGTGCTGCGTTCTTAATTTTTGTGACTCGTTTATGTCATGGCTGAAAGTAAGGATGTCAGCATTTAACCAGATGAGACTGAGAAATCATGTGACTAGAAATATCCAGAACACTTGAGCGTGCCATAAAAGAGATGTGACTGGAAGCAAGTCGGGAGTTTATTTCTCAGCATAATAACCGGTGATTAATGGCTCCAAATTTATGATTAACTGTGTAACAAAAAGGTGGACAAGTGTCTGCAGGAGACTGCTGGAGTCTCTGATGAAACTCCAGTTCACTTCACTGGGGACAGTTTGTAGTAAGGCATAGTCTATATATTCATCCCTCGATAAGAAGTGTGAAGTCCTGTATTCATTGTTTCGCTGGACTGCAGATCTGTTGTGTTCAATCTGCAGATAAAGCAACGTCTTTGGCTTTGTGGTTTGCATCACACGATGGGGTCAGGATCTTAACTGCTGCAACCCAACCTGCAACCAACCCAGCTGCAAGCAGAGCTACTCTTTTTCTTGTTATGCACGTCATTGCTCGTAAATGCTCTGCGAAGCCCAGCAGGTCTCAGTGGCACTGGGGAGGTGCCATTACACTTCAGTTATAACTGAATCAAACTAAATGGCAATTTGGCATACTGTGTGTGGAGTGGGATGGGATCCAGCCTATTGGGTGTTGTGCTGCACGACCATGTGTGACAAGAGTAAAAGCTGAATCAAACCAGATCTCACTTGAATAGACCTACAAAGTACAATTTTTCCAGGTACAAGTTTTTCTTAATGGCAATAGAGTTGAGAGCTTAGGGAACATCTTAAACTCACTTGTGGGACATATCGCAATGTACTTTCATGCAAGTCAGCAGATTTAGATAAAAATTTTGCAGAAGATAATGCTTCATGTGTATTACTTACCTCTTTCTTTTAATTCTTGCGGGTTTGTTCCATATTTTGGTGATAGCTCTGGCATCCTGATTCTGTATCGGACATCCATATCCTTTTGCCAATATAATCATTTAACAGCACTCAAAGTTGTTTGAGGACAAGGATATAGTAAATAGTAACAAATAAGAAGAACGTAGAATTGCATCAACATATGTTGATGTTCCTCCATGCCACAACAGTGTTAACTTTGTACAGCAGGGTAAATTAAAACAGTAAGGGAAAGCATAATTAAGTACCTTTTTATTATGACCATGAAAGCTTTGGAAGGAGCTAGAAAAACACAGAGGCCATGTCTACACTGCAGACCTTTGACCATCTAGTTTTGTTGACTTCGGAGCTTTCACTGATGTCAGGCGTTGGCAAAAGCCCTTAGCCTAGTGCGGTTAAATTGGCAGAAGTTTACTTCTTGCTGCTAGAATACACTTTGAGTGGTGAGAGCTGGAATACAATGCTTCAATAAAAATACAGCTTTAATGGCAAAAACTGCAGCAGTGTTAAGGATGTTGGTGGCTTCCCTGCCAAATGGTCACAATGTGGGCTGCAGGGTCTTCATTACTCACAAGACCTTATCTGGCTGGAGGAGAGACTAGTGGAAATTTGTTTGCATATAAGTTGCCAACTGCTGGGTGGCGTACTAATCGCAAAAATCCCAACAGTAACTCTCTCTAACCAATCCTTCCTTTCTATTTTGCTCTGTTTCTCCTGCAGGGCTTGTGAAGTTGGGGGTTCACTGTGTCACGTGTCAGAAGGTCGCGATAAAAATTGTCAACAGAGAGAAGCTCAGCGAGTCGGTGCTAATGAAGGTAATTTTCTAATGGGAGATTTTAAAATAAATTAAGTCCTTGGCTCTGTGTCTTCTGTTCCATGCAAAATTAATATCTTTAATTATGTATAACAAACATCCCTGTCAGTACTAGGATTATGCGGAGCATAATAACAATAATTTAGTTATGGGAGAGGCTAGGGCAGCTGAAATTAAATGGGAGTATGCCTGTGCTTTGTGAACAAAATAAATGGTCAGCTGCAGAGTTGTTGCTTCTCTGTTGGGACTGAACTGTGTTGGGCATCTGACTTCCACCACTGCAGCAGTGTAATAGTTGCGATACGTTGCAGACTGAGGTGTACAAATGTCAGTAGGAAGAGATTTAAGAGAGGCTGGCAAATCTGTTGTTTGAATACTCCTACTGCTTGCTCTGCTACATGGGTTCATTATGATCTGATGCGTCAAGGTCCGTGACTGTTTAAAGCTGTTGTAGTTCTGTTAACAATCCACAGAGCTGTGCCACTGGAAACCATCAAAGTGTCTGTCCTGATGATCCCAATGACTGTAGTGTTCAGAAGAGCTTAATTCATTTTTTATCTAGCCTTGTGATATCCGTCTCCTTACATGAGTGTCATTGATTGATCTTGGAAAACTAAAAATAAAATAAATATATGCATAGAAGTTTATTCATGTAATTTGGTGACTGGAAAAGCTAAATTCAGCTTGATGGGAGAGAACACAACTGCACTGCAATCAACAGAATTCCATCAAGCTGTCACCTGCAGATGACACTAACAGGTCTGCATGCATCATAGAGCACTTTATTGAGGTAACTTCCCTATAAGCACATGCAGCGTATATCTTTACACTGCTGTTTCTTATATGTACTTCTGTGTCAGCTGTTTTCCAGCACAAGTATAGCAACCTTACTAGGAGCAGAAAGAAAATGGAGGTTAAAGGAGTGTGTAGTCAGTGAATGTTATGCATACGGTGAGTTTATTTTTGTCAGAGAAGGATTCTTAAAGTTTATATGCAATTGTAATGTGTTCAGACTTACTGGAATTTCACTGAAGTATTCCCTCTCCTGCAGTACTGGGGATTCAAACAGTCTTCTAATACAGACTAAAAGTTAGAAAGCAAAATAGGTAAGAAAACCGCAATTTTAAAGGGAAATTCAGTGGATGAATGGAACACAATGAAAGCAAACAAAGTGTGTAGACGGTAAAATCTGAATGAGACTCTAAATATTTTGAATATTTTGCAGAGCAACACAGTAGGAATATTTTTTAAAAACATGAGCATTTTGTTTATTGAGAGACACTGTCTGGTATCTGTATAAAACATTTTATTTACTTCATTGATTTTCAGAGTAGGAGGCAAATCACTTAGCATAGCAAAGTGATCTCTCTGCTTTAGTTGTGTTGCATTACCTCAATTGTAGTATGAAATCTGAGTAGTGAAATGGTGTGTTAGGCCTTTGTTTACACAGCCACATGCTGAAGCGTGCCATGTTTTCTGTAAGATTGTACAGCATCCTTCTTGGTAGGAAACCACGTGCTGTGTCATGATTCGCATTTTCAGACCATTCTTGGTGACATTTTCCCTTTCAAGGATTCTGTTCTCTGTGCTCAGGAGGTTGGAACAACAGATGGGATTGAAGTGGTTTGCCCAGTTCTTGCATAAACTCAGTAACCAGATGTCTTTTCAGAAATGCCCTGTGTCTGATGGTCACAGACAAGGCCTGAGACTTCTAAGTGAATTTGGAATTGACTGTGCTGTTAGCCAGCTTTATCCAGCCTGGCCGAAGGGGAAAAACGTTTGCAGCTTTTGGCAATCCCAGTGTGACCATTGCAAAACATCCAGCTGACAGCTTGCTGTGTGGAGTCAACAGCCACAGGGAAATAGCCAACAGTGAAGCCAAGTCGTAGTGGTGTGGTGACATTCCTACTTTGCAAATCTTCCTACTAGGTTATCAATTCCAGGGACACTCTTTGCCAGTGGGCTGTGCAGAACAGTCCCTGGAGCCAAGTGATTCAGGGCCGCAGCTACTCTCCCAAGCCAGGCCCAGACTGATGGATTTTGCTTTAATCCATCCTTGGATAGAAAAACTGGATCTGACAAATATGCACACCTGCCGTATGAAGCTGTAACACTGCAGTGCTGTGGCCATTTATCCTAGAGCATAAGGAAGAAGTCTGCTCGCAGTCTTTTCAACATCTAAAGTGACAGGCAGAAGCATATACAGCAGGCTGCTTTCTCTGCCATCATTATTCTATATTGACTTGCTTCTTATAGCCTTCATTTCTCCAGTGTTTTTGCAGTGTTTTATTCTGTATGTTCAGGGAACTGTCCCTTCCTTCTGCAGCTGCTCTTCATCTGAGCTGTGCAGAATTGAGAGGCATTTGGTAAAGTGCTTTCTAATCATAACATCGTAGTATCAATATTTCTGGAGAGAAGAATTTGGAATTGAAGCAGCTGGTCTCAATTAGCAGAACTGCTGCTATGGAGATCATACACGGGTAGGCACGATGCAGCGCGAGCTGCAATAAATGTATCATCCAAGCGCTTGCTGCCCTGTCAGAGGACAGGGCTTCTCAATGCGCACGCGAGCCTTTTGCTTTGTCATGCCCTTACTCACTAAACCCAGGCTGGGGAGCAGTGTTCCTTTCCCAGCTCTGGCTTGGGCCTGTTCGGGAGCCTGGTTTGGGGGCAAAGCTACAAACGTAGTTTCACATATGAGAACAGAAGGGTTGGTTCTGTTTTCGCTCCTGCTTTCACACAACTGGTAAAAGCTTCAGCTGGGTTTCTTCAGCCGCACTGTGGTAACCCTCACTGATGTGGAGACCTGCCTCCCATGGTACCTCTAGTTTGCTCTAGCACAAATTAGCAGAAAGATTTCAGAAAGGAGAGTGTTATAGGGAGCATCTTGAGATTGAAATAGGGTTCATTAATTTCTCTGAATTATTTCTGGATCGCTGAGAGGGAAATTAGGCTCAGAATACAAGAGCTGAATGTATCTGTAAAGCAGTAAGCTTTTCTGAACAGGCAGGTTCACTGTTGATGGTTGCATTTTCAGTACGAGCACAAGCGTTTGGAGTTTATAACTTCAGAATATAAAGCTTAAAGCAAATCTTTCCTCCAATGTGGCAAAAGCTTGTTTGGAAACATTGAGGTGTCTCATAAGACATACTCAGAAGAGTCCTTTCCTCTTTACCGCCTCACCAGTTAGTTCTCTTCCACTCCCTCCTTCCAACAAAAAACCTACTCTTTCAGTGATCCATCAGAGAAAATACTCTTGGGACAGACAGTCCTAGTAGAAGTAATAGGAGCATAAAGGGTGAAGAGCGAGAAGGGCACAGCTGGCCTTGGACTAATTACTTGAATACTCAGGCATCCTGAGAAAGCCACAGATGTCCCAGGCTTGATGACTGGAGCCCAAAGCTCCATATGTGTGCTTTGTGTGTGTGTGCCTTTTGTTTCTTCTGAGTCCTCCAGTGCTGGCCTTGAAGCGAGGCAGGTATGTTCAGGGTGGGGAATGGGAAGAGACACAGTCCCTTCCACATTTCTCTTGTGGAGCTCAATTGAAACATGGGTGGTGGGTTTTGGGGAGGTTGGTTGGTTGGTTTGGTGCCTTGTGGTGCTAATGAGCTCTGCTTCCGAAAATTCTGCAAAGGTGTAGTGTGCGTTCTTAAGCATGGAGGATCATGCAATGATCACTGTCAGAGATCACTATTGCCTGAAATAATTGAGTGGAGGGATAGGTAGCAGGTTTGAGTGTCAACCTCTTGGAACTGCCAAGATAACTTCTGAAAGCATACTTGTAACTAGGCACTGCTTTGCATGGTCTTTTCATCATCGCTTGCTTCTTCCAGAGCTTCTATTTCAATAGCTACTTATTTCTTTACTACGTTGTCGTAATTCGAGTCTTTCCTTCCTTCTCCATTTTCTTTCAGTTGTTACTTTGCCTCTTTTTAACTCCTTTCATTCTTCTTTTCTGCCCCATTCTGTGATTTCTTCCTTTTTTCTCTGTCTTTCCCCCTTTTGCTACTGAAAGTCATGTAATAATTGTCATTGTTTCGTTGCAAAAACTGCTGAAATGCAGCATGCCTGGTTGAGGTTTCTTTTCTTCAATGAAAAAGTTTAGAAATTGGGCACAATTCAGAACGTATCTGAGAGAGCAAGTAAACAATCAGAGCTCATGTTTTATGAGGGACTCGAGGGACTCAAGGGACTCAATCTACCTAGTTTATTAAAGAGACTGTTAAGACATAACTTAATCATGGTCTGCAAATACTGATAAGGAGGATAGGCATTTGATAATAGAGAATACTACAGACTTGGGGGCAAAAAGCTTATTGGAAACTAATAGTTGTAAGCTGTAGGTCGACAGATTAAATGTAGAAATAGTAGGCTTATTTGACCACTGGATGAAGTTACTAGTTGGAACAAGCCACCAGAAGCTCTGGTGAGTTTTTCCCCTGAAAGACTATTGAACTTCGTCTTAAGCTGCTGTGTGTTTTTCTAAAACCTACATCCTAGTTCAGCTGCAGCTGCTGGACTTGCAGCAGGAAGTAGTAGAAGATGGTTTCCTGATCTGTGCTGTGCATTAGCTCTGACTAGATTAACACAACAGCCTCTCTGGCCTTAAAATCCATGGAGCTGTGAATTTCTAATCACACCCTTGAAATCTGTAAAAAGTCACTTATCTCTGACTGGAGCATAAAGAGAGGCGCTTGTGCAAGGTATCTGCAGAAGCAGAAATTTAGGCTTCCTCGAGCAAAGTTAAAGAAGGGAATACTTGAGAGCAGCACCTTGACTTTTGAATACCTTATTTTCACTTTTCAAACAAAAGACTGTGATATTGCCTGACCTAGCTGTCCTCAGCTGTTGACTGGAGGCCTGGTCTACAGAAATCGTTGCAAGAATATCAGAACAGTGTCAGGGAGAAGCTAAATCTGAGACAGAGACAGAAACAGACTGAATAGTGTAACTTGATTCACATTCAGCTTTGATCATAACAAGGGCAGCTTCCCTGACGTTAGCGAAGCCAAACTCACCAACACCAAACCTGAATTTCACCAAATCAGAATTTTTTCTTAATGTATTCAAGAGTAGCCTAATTGTTTTCCAGCTGCACATTTAGGAGTTTTATTATTGATTGTAGTGGAAACCGTATTAAGCTGCTGTTGAATCCCACTGAATACCCCTACCACTGGGTACAAATGAACAAAGAAACGAGACCATGTAATTTCACCAGTGAAATGTGCTCAGGTTAATCTAGGATACTGGCACACAAGGTTTTGGAGGTGGTCATATTAAAAATAGAAAATAGAAGGGAAAATATTTCCATATATTAAACAGAAGTCCCAAAGAAAAGGTTTTAAAGCATTCATCAAACTTTCCAGGACTCCCTGATCAAGAAACACTGTGCTAACTTGTTGGTACTCATCTATTATTCTTCCGATTGATTGACATATTGCTGCGAGAGGAGAATAACTCAGAGGACCTTGTATTTATGGCAAAAAAAGATGAAAGAGTAAAGGAAATTAAATCTCCCCAAAACATGTATGTACTCTCTGATACTCGTATTTTTACTTGCTCTTGAACATGCAGGTTGCAATGTACAAATGAGTATGTTCACACTTACATGGATTGTCCCTTGCACATTCACTGCATGTGCTTGTCAAAAGCACACACTCTCACCTTCATTGTGGTTAATCTTTAACCTGGAGAATTACCACACGCTTGTCTGCTTTTAGCACTGGAAGAGAGCAGATTAGAAGCGTGTTCGTGTCTGTGCAATTGTTTGACAGTGCGTAGGTGGTGAACAAACTGCAGGAATGATTGGCACTCATCAAAGAACATGAGTGCACAAACACACGCTCACCTCCCGTCTCTGTGACCCTAGTTCGTATTCCAGTAGCAACCCAGTTAGCACAGCACAGTTTCATGTGTGCGAGTCTCTCTTCTGAGTTCAGAGAGAAAAAAAAGTCCCTTGCAATATGAAAAACACAGGGAAAATAAAAGGGGCTTTTTTTTTCCCCCTGGCTCCCTTCTGCTATAGGGAGTTTGGGAGTAGGGATCTGTTACTGAATGTATAATGCAGAGTGTTTTGTTTTAAACTGGAGCTAGTGGGGAGCGTTGAAAGCCTGTTCACTTGTCATCTGTTTGAGCAGTTAAAGAAGTTGGGTAATTGTATTTTCCTTCAGAGAAGAATCACTCTCCACCTCCACTTTCCACCACACCCACAGGGAACACAGTTTGAGGTATACTTAAAGAAGGAAATTAAACAGGAATCATGAGCACATGATGTACCTGTCAGAGGAACAAACTTGTCAAGCGTGCACAGTGCCTTGTGCTTTCTAAAGTTAGTATGATCAATTGAGGCATTTGGGCAAGCTATAAAAATAATTGGCCCTATTTTTTCCACCCTACTTTTAATTCCACAGACTTGTATTACAGCAGTCTGGCTCAAACCTCTATTGTCCCAAACATGTTCTACCCACAGCCCTGTGTGTGCAAACACATAGACACAGTCTACCATCCTTGTGCGCTGCCTTGGTCATACAGCAATAAATGTCCCGCATGAGCCCTGGCCGGAGCTAGTTGAAGTCAAGGAATGCTTTTTGCATTCACTTCACTTGATCATAACCATAATGCCTGGAGAAGGAAATAACTGCTCCCAGAGATGAGATGTCTAAATGTGCTCTGCATTCCAGTCCTCGTCCACCTGTGAAACTGCTGTCAGTAATTAGCCTGTAAAAAACCTTTCTGTTCAGCTTTCTCTTTAACTGTTTCCACTGTAATTGCACCATGCTTGCACTTGGGGTGAGGCAGACCATAGTTTGACTTCACATTGCTTTCTCCACCAAAGCTTCTGGGAATTCTCTTCCTTTGCCAAAGCTTAGTTTTATCAAAAGATGCTGATTCACTAAAATGTTTTCTCTGAAATAACTTTGGCTCAGTGAACTCCCAATGTATCAAAGACTAGGTTTCTTTTGAACTCTCTGGATTTGTGGCAGGCTGTTAGGGAGTCCTGCTTACCATCTCCAAAGCAGAGGCCCTGAAAGCCTTGCCTCCGCAGGGACTCCCACCACCTCTGAGCCCTAGGTTATCAAGCCAAGATGTAGGAAATCTTGAGACAGGTTGCAAGAGTCCACAGCTGGGGGGCAGGCGCAGCATCCTCTGCTAGAAATATGTGACCCTACAAAGCATTGCTACACGGGGGAGTGGCAGAAAGCACCTGGATCCTCAGCTGTTGTCAGGCTTGATGCTCAGTTTCCTGGGAAGGAAAACCAGTAGCAGTTACCCTGAAAGGCAAGGGGAACCCCAGGTGAAGGTTAGCTTCCAGGCTCAATCTTGTAGAGTTGGGGTGTGGAGTATGAAAATCTTGAGAGTGGCAATCCAGAGCTTGTAACCCCTGGTCAGATCCCATAGTATTTCCAGAATTTCTGGCTGGCTGAACACCCAACAGATCTGGGAACCTGAAGCTTTGGACTCCCCCAGCCTGGGTGGTCTCTGTAGCAGAGCCACCTGGAGCTGTAGTTTCTGTTAACTCCAGATGTGAACCATGGATCTGGTGAGATTGTTTTTTTCAATCTGGAGCTACAGGCTCTTTGGTGCATTCAAAACTTTTTTTTTTTTTCCTGACTCACTGAAGGTTGATGAAAAATGCTAAAAAGCATTGGATTTTGAACTGACTTAAGCTAAAACCTCTTTTAATTCACTTTTTCTACCAGCACTTCAGTCAGCTCTGTTCTGTGATTAATTAATCAGTCTAAAGAGGTGCATATGGGAAAATACACCTGGGAATATGTATAAGATGAAACCTATCCCAGTCTGCAGAGAGTAAAGGATGACACAGGAGAGTGGGTTCTGCTTAAACTATAGGTAGAATTGGCCACATTTACAGATAGGAAATGCATTTTAGATTATGGATAAAGTCACTTCCCAAATCTTCTAAACGAAAAAGGAGTTAGGGGGGCATGTTTTCTGACCTGAACCGCAAAGAGATTTTTAAGTTATACAGCTCCTTATAAAATATAATTTTCTTTGCTCACACAATTTCTTCTTGGACTGAGAGCAGAACTCAGAGTGAAACTCAGATGCAGTCAGCAGTGTGAATGCAATATTGACCAAACCATTTGAAACCTGTATCTATAAGCACCAGCGCAACAGTATAGTACTTTTTAAATCAGTCCTCACCCCACCGCGCATGCTGGAATTGAATGAGTGTGCATTGTGACAGGATGTATTCTGGTTTTTTTAGAGACTTATATCCTGTTTTCATGATTCTGCCACACCAGTGTTTGGTCAGTGTCATTGCAAAAGCTTGTAAAGAGTTTAGGAGGAGAAAGATGCTGGGATCTCAGCTCTGCAACACAGCAGCATGTGCTTTGCAGGGTCATTTAAGGACCAAGGGTAACTTGGCAAGAGTGGTTGAGGTTGTTGTATATTTTCTTTTCTGTCTTAAACCCTTTTTTTCTGGGTTGCAGATGAAAAGACTTCTCACTTCGTTTTACATTGTTTTGTATTTCACATTGCAGAATCTTGTCTGGAAACCTTTTAATTCTTTTTCCTTTGCTCCTGGGAAGAGAACCAGCATTACATCAGAAGAGCTCTAGCAGTAACAGGACATCAATCCTTAAGTAGATTGACTGAGACCAGAATTGTCTCAGGTATTTGACCTTGCATCTATCATGTAGAATAAGCACCATAAACATCAATATACTGATCCATCCCAATTAAGGGATGTAGTCCATCCCTGTATATAGCAGGCAAGCCATTTGAGCAAAGACTTTGTTCAAAGATTATCTTAAATTTTTGCTGAAACAACTGGGTGGTGCCTTGTATACCAGCAGTACCTTTCTGTTAAGAAGAATTTCTTAGCCCCGTATAGCTTATGAATTTCCCGGTTCAGACAAAATGTGTCACCTAGTGGATATTTAACTAGTACAACTGGGAGCCAAGGACTGGCATTGCATTGTCAGTTAGGAGATGCAGGCTCTTTTTGTTTGTTTTGCATTCTTCTATCCAACATGAACATTTTGCTGATCGTTTGTTAAGTGTAAACTAGGCCTCAGTCAGTCTATCCCTGCAGTTTGTGCTATTAAATAGTTGGCACAAATTTAGGAAAAATCTGGAAAGGCTCAATCCCAGTGCAGTTAACTGTTAGTTCCAGAGCTATCAGATGGAGCTGGATACAATATGGCATGGGTTTGCTTTGCTGCTGTTAGTGCTTGTTGTTATCTCTAGTGGTAACTTTTTAGGTATTTGGGCATTTTCTCTTTTACCAGGTGCTATCTTTGAACTCACTGCCTTGCCTCCTGGCATCCTGAGGTGCTGAATCCATGGTTAGCATGTATTTAGTATGCTGGTCTGTTCACGAAGAGCACTCCCATAGCAGTAAACCATTGTTTGCATTCCCCCGCTGTCCTCCCGTGGATGCACACACCACACATAGAGGAGACTCCAGAGTTTTAGTTCAAAATGGTGTTTCTTGTCCAACTCCAAGAGAATCTTCCAGGTGCGCTAATACTAAGAGAGCTCAAGCCCATGCTGTAGTGGTCCAGCTACCAAGCAGTGACAAAACCGCAGTCATGGCATGGTTGATTTTACTCTTGTGTTGGAGATGCTATTACCACTTTGTCAGAACACCTGGTATTCTTGAACCTTGTGGTGTAATATAATATGGTATGCTCTGCAGCTGTATGGGGAGGCAGCAACAATGGCTTTGTGTTGTGAGGGATAATGGAGATGTTACCTTAATTCTCTAAAAATATAGGGAAGGAGAGATTGAGTTTAATTTTGGACTTCTGCATCTGTTGCAGTCTCTCAGTGTGTAACGATTGCTCAGCAACATCTCTGTTATGTTATCATGCATTGCCTGTGGTGGAAGTAGGGACTTTTGAAAGTGTCAAGAAATTCTGGGGTGCAGGCTGGCTTTTTCAAGAATGCTTAATGAAAACTTAGGCAACCAAAATCATTGTCCTTTATGGAAATTTGGGACTGATGCTCCAGATTATGCTAAAATTAACAGATTCAAGCTCTTATTTTAGCACATGTTGGTAAGGCATGGTGAACAGCTGTGAACACTCAAGAAGATGGATCTGCCCTAAGATACATGATCAGTTGTTCCTGCTCCTGGCATATACCACAGGCTGAAACATTCTTACATTGCTTGCAGGTCTCACAACAAGTACCTCCTCTTCTGTACACTCAGTAGAAAAGTGGTGAGGAAATGTCACTGGTGCAAGGTGTAACACAACAGAGTGCAGCTGTGTAGTTTTTTCTACTTTTAGGTTTCCTGTTGCTCCAGGAGACAGAAACATTATCATCTGTATCTCACAGATGCAGGCTTAACTACAGGAAATAAATAACAGCAACATGTATAAACAAGACAGCAACACCTAGTTTCATCTCCAGTCTGTTCATAAGGAATGCTCCTGTCTTTTAATGAGGTATGTATTTTAGCTTATTCCTCCAGTTCCTAATAGCTTGTTGTACCCTTCTGTACAGCTCTATAGAACTAAGTAACCAAGGCTAGAAGATCTAAAATGAAGAGGAGTCACCAGAATGTGCAAAACCTATCATAGGAGATGGGGATTATGTTACTAGTTTTCTCCATTGTACCTGAAGCAGATTTGCAACAGTTGCGATACACGCACATAGTTGTCCTATCAGAATTGCTATTAGATTACATTTTATGGTGTTCTGGAAGTCTCGCCACATTGTCTGTCAGAAACCTGCCACCATGGATCCTTGTAATAGTCTGGAATTCACTATTGCTCCGTGGGCAAAAATCTGGTATGCATGTGTAGACTTGCGTGTGTGGAGATGGTCCAGCAGAAAGAACATGCTATCAGTAGAGGCAGAATGATTTCCTCCAGCTGTGAAATACTTTAGCATAAAGTTATATTTTAGAGATTTTTCTTCTTATATTTCCTTCCTAATACCCTGAAATAAATCCCCTCAGTCTAATGTTCTTATCGCTTTTCTTTGATGAATTTCCTCTCTTCACTCCTGCTCCCTCAGCTGTCCCTGAATTTCCTTCCTAAATCCCTTCTGTCCTTTGCTAACCCCCTGTTGGCCCTCACCATCCACTGCAGCACTTTCAAAGCAGAAAGGACACATGGAGTAAGAGGGTGCATATCATCCTCTAGATATTACGGATTCCACCTCTTAAATCAATCCCTGATTTATGGAATCCAGAAAATAATAACATTTACTTAAGAACAAATGTGTAAGATCATTGGACACAGGACGGAGTGGCACACAGCTGTTCTCACAGTCATCTGGGGTTGTGTTTTCCCTACTTTTTCATATAGGGGTTTAAGTTGTGAGTTTAGCAGCTACAGAGGAATTTGGATTAGGGAGTAGTCTTGTGGGGATACCTAAGAGTATCAAACCCCTTCAGGGCAGCAGTGCAGTGGAAATTGTAGATTTGATTGCTCTGTAGTTCCAGAGTATCCCAAATATAAAAGACAAGGCATCTGGGCCCTGCCCAGTGGCCTAGCAGAATAAAAAGAT
This sequence comes from Aviceda cuculoides, assembly GCA_035590195.1. NCBI lineage: Eukaryota > Metazoa > Chordata > Aves > Accipitriformes > Accipitridae > Aviceda > Aviceda cuculoides. The sequence continues at coordinate 11,181,935 of JAVJGG010000021.1, forward strand.
GTATTTCACAGGGACCGACATGGAAGTCCAGCAACAGGTAGAAACATATCTAAATACTGCCCATAACAGTAAAAAAACCCTCAGAGATCTGTTAACCTTAAGCCTTAATTTTTGACAGAAAAGGTGCCCTTGCCCTCCTGCATGGCTGAGCAAGGCCGATATAGTGGTGAGAACGCAGCTGAAAGCTGCTTTACTTAGCATTGTGGGGAGAGCGGTACCACTTGCCAGCAACTGAGGACATGGTAACTGCTTAGTGCTGGGTAACAGCCACTTGCTTGTGTACCAAGAGGGCATATAGTTTACTGAGCCATCCTGCCACCTGGCAACCTGTCACCCATTTTTTGGCAGATACCAATGATTCAATGCCCTGTATCTGTTTAGCTGCAGATGCATCACAATACAAATTGAACCAGCATTCAGATTCTCAAATGTCAAGACTGGAGCTGTTGACATACTGCTTGAGGAAGAGAGGAGATATCAAGGATGGAGAAATCTAAGACAGACAAATTGTTACAGGGTACGGGAGTGAAATATTGGACAAAGGTGCAGAATTGTAGAAATGAGGGTTGGAAGGGACCTCTGAGGCTTTACGTAGTCCATCCTCCCAGTCAAACAAGGACTGCTGTTGACATGAGTCAGCCATGGCTTTGTCTAGCTTGGTTTTGAAAACCTTAAGGGATTGAGATTCATCAGCCTCTCTGGACAGCCTGTTTCAGTGCTACATTACACTCCTAGTGATCTAGTTCATCCCTAATGTCTAACCTGAACCGCCATGCAGATAGGAGGAGAGAGATTGGCTGGCTATCATGGCTACTGCATTCAATAATGGATAACTTGTGTCAGTCATCAAATAAAGACTTAGAACAATTAAAAAATCCTATAGGAGTTAGAAGAAAAAGTTAATGCCTCAGAACTGTGGAGACGCTACTGAATGCTGCAGCCTCATGGTAGAAACAACCAATCAGTGAAATTAAGAGCCATGTCAGGAAAATTTAGCATGAAAAGGGACAGCAGAAGCAAAATTGATGAGTAGAACTGAGAATCAACAGACTAGTCTACAAAGAGTGAGGGTCTCAGCAGGGTAAAATAACGATTACAGCAGTAGCATGAAGAGGGTTTAGGACTCCGGTTCAAAGGCTGCTTTACTGAGGGGACTCTGAGGCTTAAGCAGCATAAAGGAACTCATGGTAATGATCGCATCTCATTTGTGGTTTGAATACCAGCAAGAGAGCAACCACATTAGCAGGCAAAGGACAAATGCTTTCTTAGAGCCTGCCTGGAGTCTTGAGAGGAGGTCTCAGTGATCTTTAGCAGGCAACACTGGAAGTGGGATCATAAATGCACTGGGCTGGAATAAAGGACATGATTACTGAATTTCTGTGATTTATGTGTTAGATATAAATAAAATTTTAAATATAGATAAAGTTCCATAACTATAGTTTAAGGAACAACTAGCAGATGATAGGTGAAATAATGAACATATTGACATACCTTCACTGCGCTTCTAAAGAGGTCTTAGCTATTTCTGACTCTTTCATTTCTCACTCCCTCAAATTGATGGTTCTCACCAATTGATGGCTTGACCTCCATCCTCTGATATCATGTCTCCAGCTGTCCCTTTCATTACAGTTTCTATTTCTCTTCCACTTGTTTTCCAGGTGCAGATCCAGTTAGAGATGCTTGGTTTCTCTCCCCTTATTTTTACACATCTTTTGAAGAGCAATACCATTTGTATCATACTTAATTTCTTCCTCTCTGTTGCTATAACTGTATGCTACTACTGCAAATATATTTTTCTTCTCCTGTTTTGAATCTGGGTCCTCTATGTACCTCTCTTCAGACTACCCCATAGCCGTCCTTTACAGCTACTGTAGTTATAACCCCTCTGGTAGTTCTGTGTTGTCAGGCCTCAGTTCAGCCTTTAGCTGTGGTCTACTAATACCCTTATGCCTTAAGAGCTGTTCATTTACCTTTTTTTTTCAAAAGCTTATGGAACTTAAACAAAACTAGGGTCTATTTTGTGTGCATTCTTAACCTGGAGTAAGATGCCACAAATCCTGCCATCATATCTAATGGTCTGATACCAGCTCTGCAACCTTCAGTATGACTGAATACAGAATTTATCACGGCCTGATTTAAAGACAATGCTGTTAATAGCCAGTCAGAATGATCAGCTCCCTTATTTGCCTATGGAGATATGAATTATTAAAGTTACAATGTTTTAACCAGTGTATATCAACAGTTTAAGCATTATTCTTACAATCAGGACTATGAATACCTAGACCTGCAGCACATGGGAGAAGTGAGAGATCTGAGCAAAACTGAAGAATTCAGGGCCTGACAACAAGGTTACGTCTTGATAGATTTAATGCATATATAGATGTTTAGACATCGTAAGCTTAAAGCCTGTACGTAAACCCTATAGAAATTAAGAATGTATTTCAGGGTTTTATGGGCCAAGCAAATTCCTGAGAATATGTTTTAATGAATTAGTTTTGGTTATGAGATTCAGGAAGCTAATGACGTAGTAGTTGAAAGATCAAGTTTGCTCCCATATGCATCAGAATATATTGATGCTGGATGGGAATTTTTTAATTGATGTTGTAGGCAATATGGAACAGGTATTTGTTGCCTGGTAAGTGGCATGTGATGTAATTCTGTTAACTGTCATGGAAATAACTTTCATTCCTTTTCAAGCAAGGCTTCTGGGGCTCAAAATGTGTATAAAACATACTGGCCTGAGCTCAGAGTTATAAGAGTATTCTACTCCTGTTGGATTCAGCAGAACTGCAGCTATTTTCTACAGGGCTGAATTTGGCCCTGGAGTTTTATTTATGCTGTCTCATCCCTGAGATAAAGCTCAGAGGCTCCCTGATCCTCTTGCTTTGAGAAATAATTTTTACTCACCCATAGGCACTTTTACTCCAACCATTGTGTGCATTTTCCAAGCTATAACCACCTCCTTCTCAAACAGATGATTTTATTTTTGTTCGTTTTATTTTTAAGTGATTTCCTGGGGATGGGGGGTATTCTGTGCATGCAGAACAACTGTTAAACTGAATCCTCATTACAGTAACATCAAGTGGCTGGTTTAAACTGCTGACCACCCATCTGAGTCATTACGCTAAATTTTCTTTGCTTCTGGGCACCTTCCTCTCTGTGCATGCCATAGTGATGTGAGAAGAAAGGCAGAGGCTTCTGTGGGATCTTGACGTCTCACCCAAAGCACCAAAGGGCATGGACTGCATGGGTTTGTAAGTTAGTCTCTTCCCATAGACTTGAATTCACCCGATGGGTCTGCTGGTACAGTGCAATCACAAAAATATATAGATAAGAAAACCAGAGTAGAACTGGAATAAGTTTTAATCAGTTGTTTGTAAATGTGTACGTGTACTTCAGAACTTATGCCTTTGAAAAAGCTGTATGCAGGTAACATGGACAGTACTTTGACTCCCAAAATATACTGCAGTATAAAACATACCCAGCATATTATACCTGATGCTGTCTATACAGCTTCAGTTCCTGGGGACGAGGTGGCTACCTTGTGAAAAGCAAACTTTGGAGATGACAAAGATCACATTATTTTATCAGAGGGGCTGTTGTCCTTCAGCTGTCCACAGCTACAAAACCTAAGGCATTGGGTTCTTCCCTTCTTTGCATAGGAACCTGCTTTAATTCCTCTTCACTGTTAGACACATCCCGATAAGTCTAGCACTTGCTTTGGGATGTCTACTGGCCATCTGCTACGAGGAACAGGTAAATATATGCACACAATGCTTTCGTCACTGCTGAGTTATTTTGGGTTTTATTAGGAATAAAATCTGAAAGGACACTACACAGGTACAGACCCACCAACTCCTGAACATACTAGGCAACAGTGTTAGCAGATTCCCAGCACTTGCAGGGAATTAGCTCCACAGAATAGGTTAGCTGAAAAATATATTTATCTTCAAATGATAACTAGAAACCCTAAGGGAAAACAGACTTTGTGGCAGCTGTTTTTCTCGCCTTGACTGCTCTGTTTTCACTTTGTACTCTAACTCTCTCTTGCCCTCAATTAACCAGTTCTTGATACCTGCCTGACTTTGCAGAATCAACCACTTAATCATAGGCAAAGGCTAAACTTTCTTCTTCCCAGAACAGTTCAGCCTCTGAACCTTATGCTCTGTGCGTCTTTCTCTTCCCACGCTTTTGAATTTCCCCAGTCCTGCAATCAAACTTGTCTTAAGTATCTGCAAGTGCACTGCATTTATTTTCTTTATTATTCCCTCTGATGATGAACTAGCATGAGTGGAAAATGGGACCAGTTTTCTGTTTGCATGTTAGGACTCCTATGCTGCAGCATTATAAACTATTTGTTACTTCAGAAAACTTGGAGCTGCTTGTGGGAAGAGCATACGTGTTTGAGGTTTGAAGCAAGATGAGAGTGCTTTTTGCCTTGATTTTGGAGAGCAAGATGCCAGGCAGATTGAAATGGCTTTGTTACAGTATTCATATCTCCATGAGAAACAGGAATAATCTGCTCCCTGTCTCACCCCATGCTCTGGTTGTAGTCTCATAGCACACCCAAAGCTAATTTCCATGATTTTCCTTTTCATTCTCCTTCCGTTACAAGATGAACAAATTATATACTTAATCGGCATACTGTTTCATCCTTTTCTGCTAGCCTTACTCTTTTTTGGTGCAAGTAACAGATCAGACTTTCCAAGTAGTTCTTCATGTCACAACAATGTCAGAAATACTGTGAGTGACTAATTGGGCTACCAGAAGCCTTTTTTTGTTCTTGGGCTTCATGCAGCAGTTCCATCTCAGCTAAGACTCCTAGTGTTGTGGAAAACTATGCTCTTCCGAGGGTTTATTACTATTCATTTACCTGTAGTGAATTTTCTTTAATTTGGTGCTTTCCCTTCTCATTTACTAACCTCAGACTGATCCCTTCTTCCATTCTGTTGTGTACCAGGCTCTGTTTCTGCAGGGCGTTAAATAGCTTGGGAATTCTCTGCTGTGGATGTTTTCAGCTGAAGCCAGTCGACAGCTGAGTAACTGCAGGTTGTGTAACTTGCAGTCTGGCCCAATATATCTTCTCATAGGAAAACTAAACAAAGCAGATGCCAAAAACAGGTGGTTCATTTTTTAGCTGCAGAGCTTCCCACTGTCTACAGCTACGCTTTATGTTATTGTAGGACAGTACCTTCTGTTTCGGTGGAGTCCTGAGCTCAAGCTGGAGAAGGAGTGGTACCCTACACTGCCGTGAGATATCAGCCCAGCACTTCGGAGACCTCTAAGCTCTTACCTCTCAGATACCTTCTGCCTTTTTACTGATCCTGAAACATGCTGAGATGGGACTTCAGGAGTTTCAGCCAGAATCGTGTGGATACATGGGCAGTATCCACAGTGTTAAGGACTGTTCTCATGCTCTTGTAGCATTTTGGTAAAGCTCTTGCAATAAGGAGCCAGCAAAGAGTTAGCTTGGTGAAAGTAAACTATAACCAGTGCTGCCTTTTCCTCCTATTCTATACTGGTGTTGGGTTGTGTGCTTTCCTATCCTCAGTTGCTTCGAGGTCTTGAGAGCTAGAGCAAGTGTACTTGGCTGAAATGAGAAGAGTAGGCTTGGTGCTGATGTATAGTGATTCATCAAAGCGGAGCAATGACCAGCTTTCCCATTCCAGTTCTCCTGTTGTGTGTGAATTTTGGACACAGGGCTCAGTAAAGCACTTATTTATGTACATTGTTCATAGACTTTGCTCTTTGATTTAGAAATCTCCCAGTCATTTCATGTGCAATACAGGCTCTACTTTGCAGAGTTTAGCACTATAGCTGGAAGGCAACTTATCTCCAAAAAGAGCTTGCCTTTGACCTCGAATGTTCTTGCAGTTGTTAAATGCTTGTGCAGGTTTCTTGATGCCAGTAAGAGCTAGTTTTGCAGTATGACTCTGCTGCTAAATGTGTCTGTAAAAAAAATGGTATTTTAGGTTTTCCTGTTTGTTTTTTTCTCTCCATGGCTTGTAGATCAAATATATCCAGTCTTGCAAGTGAGGAAAAGGATTTTGTAATTGCTAGTTTCAGAAACTCACTTACTTGGTAAAGATACCTGAAGATAAAGCTTCTGTATCTGAAGGTTAGTCATTAAATTTATTGATGATACAGGAACCCAAGTAGATACTATTCCTTCTGTCGTGGCTGTGCTTACTCTGCAAGGATGATAGAAGTGTTAAAACCTCATTTGTGTCACTTAGCTGTGGAGAATTGTCTACAAATACACGATAGAGAGCAAGAGGAGGTTTTTTTGAAAGCTGTGCCAACTGCACTGTCAAAATACTTACGCCACACCAGGACAGCCCTGCTTTTGGGAATACAGCCTTACTAGTTACCCTCACCTTACGCAAGGCAAGGTAAACCAGTGAAAATTGCGTTTTCATGCTGTCACTGCATCGATGGTAGGGGTTTCTGTGGTCATGGCTTTTTTTAGTCACATGTTGTCATGCCACTGTCTGATATAGTCACGTTGGCAGTGCCCTGAAGTGCAACCACTTTTCTGACTGTACGCATGCTTTTAAGCTCACCTATTACAGAAAGGCACTACCTCCCCCCTAAGAGCGGGAGACAGATCTTTCCTGATTGTCTTGAGAGTACCAGAATCATTTAATTTGGGGAAAGGACAATCAAAATAAGATACTGCATGATAATCAGAAAATTTGGTCCTGCAATGCAGCATTATGGAAGGGGGGGGGGGAGGCGAGAGAGAGAGAGAAAACAGAGCAGTTTGTCTCCCTGCACCATATAGGGGAATTCAGAACAAAAGAACTGTGTATTTGGGTCAGCTGAGTCCTAAAGGAGAATTTTCATGCAGTCTTTTCAACCCATTTTTGTATAAGGATGTTGAAGATGCCAAAGCTAAAAGGGGCTAATATTAATAAGAAATAATCCTACAATTATAAACTGCCTGTTCTGTTGCTGCTGCTATAATTTCAAAAGGAAAGCAACAAAGCAGCTAGGGTATGTCTACATGATGCAATACAGGGTCATGCAGAGACACCTAAGCTAGCTCTGAACATGCCCATATGGGGACAGAAACATTACAGCCGTATCAGGGCAGCACTCAGCTTGGGCTCATTAGGCAGCTTGTTTGGAGCTAGCCGAGACATCTCTGCCCAGCATGGAAATTTCTCAGTTCTCTTCCAAATGAGCTTAGGCTTTATCTAGACCTGATCCACAGCTCACTATATTCTGAGAAAGTCTTTGCACTGATTTCAGTGGACTTTGGAACACACCTGAACACCATTTTCAGAAAGGTGTCCCTCAGCAGGGTTGTGCTTGTGTCTGCCGTGCAGGGCACCTCTTCTGCATGGTGTTCTGCAGGGTCAGAAGGAGATGAAAACAACCCACAGGAGACAGTGGGAATGGTCAAATACAGAGGAGTATCACACAGAAAAAAACATCACATTAGTAAGAAAGATGCTTAGCGTGAAGTGATCTTCTGGCACATTTTCTGTGTGAAATGAGACCGAAGTCAAATGCTCAATCCCTCAAATGTCTTCATGCAACTCCCGTTATTCCTGCTTCACTCCATTAACTTCTGCTTTGCTGCTTTTGCTCCTCTTTATCTCAGGCATTTCATACTTGCCCAGGATGCCCTCCACACTACCACTGCCAGGGTCAATTCAGCTTGGATTAGTCTGTTCTCTTCCAGATCTAGCTTCATGTTTTTTAATCTAAACTAGGATCCAGAAAGAGAAAAGACTTGCCCACATCTCCTCTTTGTAATGACCACTTTTTATAGCAAGCCTGAACCAGAGCTCCCCCCACCCCCCCAATCCTTCATCAAGAATATGAGCATTTAAAAGAAACAGATTTTTTTACAGGAAGAGTAATCAAAACTTTATTTCACTGTGTTGAGGATATTGAAGAGTAAATTGATGGTTGCACAACACTGAATTTCCTAAAATTTGTGCATTATTGTGCATCAGTTAAGCAGTCTAGCCTCTGTGTGTGTTTAAAGGAAGGTGACTTGTTTTTTTTCCTCCTTTTGAGACTAAGGGATAGGAAAGGGTGTTTGGGAAAATCTCTCTGATGTCTGGATCACAAGGTCCTAAACCATGCAGATTTTTGAAGAGACTTAAAAGGTGCTCTAGTGTTTTAGCGCAGCAGCTACAAATTGGCCCAGATAAATTTTGTTTTCTGAAAATACATGATAGTGGTGCAGCAGGAGTACTTGTGCTTTTCCTACTCAGAAACTGCTGTACTCAGTTTGAGCTTTTGGTATAGACTGTAGTTGTACCTCTTCCTGAGGGCCTCCCATAATTGCCAACTGCAGGAATATTGAATCACCTAGGTTTAAAACAGGGTATGCCATGTCCTTTGCCTGGTGATTTATTACTCATCTTTATTACCACAGTGTCCGAGGGGCCACACAGTGCTTTGCCTGCTTTGCCAAATAGCCTAACACAAAGTGAACATGAAGCAGCTGTGAATTAGTCCTGGAGATTGTGACAGTGGAGTTAGGGGTAATGCATGTATGTGAACTGCTTGAGATTAATATCAAGTGTGTCTTTTTTTAGCAAGAAGCTGTCATCTTCAAAGTTCCCCCCCACTTCATCTTCCTCATTAATTTTAATTTTTTTCCCAGTCTTCCTGTTAAAAATGAATTCATAATGAGTGCTTCTGCTATTTAAAATGCCTCAAATTCCCTCAGTAATGATGCCTCTCCATCAAACTGAAAACACGTTCTTTGTAAACAAAAACCAAGACCTTGTGGTGTGCAATTTGCATACCTTCTGTGGCATCTTTTAATTTATAGTATTGAAATTTATTTTTATTTTCTTTCTATCTATTTCATTCTGGCTACACTGAGTGAACACATTATGTTGATGGTTAGTTGTCATTTATTTTTTTACTTAGCCTCTGTTGAAAAAATGTTCCTATAAAAGCAGCATTTGTAGTCCCTCTGTCTCTGAAGTTTGAATGAAGTTTGACTTGTTAGTAGCAAATGATTCTTCTTAGCACCTGTGCTTCGCTATCATTTGGAGCTTTGGAAATGTATTCTAATAATTGTTTTCAGCATTTTAAAAATCTGTTCCTGTGCTTGGACAAAAGTTTTAATCCCATTGACATGGGCAGGAATAAAATAATTAGCCCGTAAGTTCAGCTCCGATTGGTATTAGAGGAAGTTTTGCAGTACTCATCTTTTTCTGTCAGTACATACAAAGAAAAACTAGTTTCTTTGTAGTAAATTTCTGATGTCTTTGGATTAGCCACAATAGCCATGAACCGCAGTGCAGAAGCAGAAGGCAAGGCCTGGGATGAGTATCCAGCAGCGTACTGCCACCTTCCCATGCAAGTGGACTTCATAGTTGGTGCAAAGGCATGCTAACAATTCCTTAACTCTATATGCGTTATGGCGCAGGCACTTACCATGGTGGCCAGCTCTACACCACAGCAGCTGACAGTAAAAAGTGATGTATTGAAGGTAGGTAGTCTCTCTACAGAGCCCTGTGCTCCCTCATATCTTATCTCATAGATGAGTACTAAAATAAGTGGCATTAAAAATTATCAGTCAATTGAATGAGTGTGCTCCAAGGTTCTAACTTATGTTCTTTGCAGCCTTTGCCTCACTGCTTGCAGACTGTCCACAGAAATTTCACCTGCCTTAATTTCAAGGAGCCTTAGGAACTAAAATCTGCCTTTCTGAATATACTGTGCTTTGAGCTCTTGCGCTAGAAACTCTGTTGCAAGTGAAGGTATTAGACACTTTGCATGGGAAGGAGCTAATTTCCAAAGCATTTTGGTTTTGTTTGAGCCATGTCTACTCCATTTTGTTGTTGTTAACTGTCTTTTCTTGACTTTATAACCAGCAGGCAGGAGATACTTTGCCTCTTGACACCAAGGGTAAACCAACACCATTAGAGGAGAGAGGAACTGTTCATGTTGTTAAAAAAGAATTGTTTGTACATCAGCAAAACTGTGATAGAAACGGAGAGGATTCCTAATGGAAGCCAAACAATTATTCATGCAGCAGAGGAGGATGTAATTTCCAATGTGAAACACTTTAGGGGCCTTCATCTGCCTTTTGCTGTGTACTGGCTAGCATCTCATTTCCAGGAGTTATTCTGCCTCTGTCAGCACAACTGTAATCTGCACCCACTGCCTGCTAGCCTGTAAATCACTGTAGCCAGTTACGTGCTCCAAGTTATTGTGCGTGGTCTGAATGCACTACCAGGGACCCTTCCTGCCAGCACTCAGCTTCCAGGAAATGCATTTCTGCTTTCCCTCGGTGAGGCTTTTCCTTTCTGGTCTCCATCTTCATTTCAGAGATCTACTGCCTGGTATTAGAAGACTCCATACAACAGAATCTCCTCCTTGCTTGCCAATCAGTGAGACACAAACAATACATTGCTTTTGTTATACTATACCCTCTGTAGTATTTGGGTAGGGTAGATACACCCATGGCTTTAAGTTGTGATGGTGATAGAAGAAATGGGAAATGGGAAATGCCTTTTTAGTATCTGTTATCTTTCCCACTGACCTAAATGCAAGTTCCCTGAAGTATCCTCAGCAAATTTGGTTATGATTTCATTTCGAATGAATTTGACAGTAAATTTAGGTCTTGTTTCTGCTTATGAGTTCATGATCAGGATGTTGGTTTGTGAACTTACTGAAGATTCTATGAATCTGTTTGTCAGTATTTCAGTGACTCATTTGGGATTAAGCAATTTTTCAGAAACGTTATTAGCAAAACCATTCATATTAGTTGCTGGTTTGTATTCACTGTTTCTAGTTGGTGTCCCTTGTTATCTTGGTTACATGGGTTACCCTCTCATTAGCTGACTAACTTTTTAAAGCAGGTGAGAGAAGAGGTTGTCATGGTAAATAATGAAAAGTGTGTGCCCCTCTTCTCACGAAAGTAGTGGGGTATGCAATAATGAAAGAAAATAATGCAATCCCTCAGACAATGAGAAAAGATCTTTGCCTGGGAGTCTTTAGAAAGACCAGAGAGAAAGGGGCACAGACTTAGTGAACAAAGTGACCAGTAGGTTCTGCATAGGCATTGCTTGACTATTTTATTCGTACATAATAATGATGTGCATCACACAAAAGTATCTCATAGCAAAAAACCTAACCAACCAAACAAAAAACAGGCACTAGAAACATGCACAAGGTTGGTGAAGACGGAAAGGCTACTGTAGAGCACGTGATTATGGTGGCAATATCGCCTTCCTGTCTGTGTCATTGAGACTCCACTTCTGCGCTCAGTACGATTTACTCTAATGGAGGTCGTACCTGTGTGATGACAGTGGAGCAAGGCTCTTATGAACAGGTAGTCAGAGGTGCTGCAGCGCATTCAGATAGAGGTTACTGCCAAAGCACCAGTGCCCCATCTTGCCAATCTAAACCTCTAAGTCATAGCCCTGGTCTTGCTTCTTTTTAATTGTTTCTTTTATTTTAACTGTTTAGCAGCCAACACTGAGTAAAATAATGACTGAAGATGCAGAAATAGACATGTAGTGTGAAGGATGAGGGTAACGATCTGGAGGAAGGACTGGAAGCTTTCCCTTGGAGCTCATGGACTGTGCAGTTTAGAAGGAACTAAGATCTCTTCTCTTGCAGTCACGTGCTTTCGGGTGACATTTTGCTTTGGCATGATGTCTTAAACTTCTGCTTCTCAGCTCTTCTCTTTTGTGGATCCATAATGTGCTAAATCAACATATTAGTTTTTAAGGGCATTTTGCTCAAGACAGAGAGGCTGAGTGTGGAAGAAAAGAAACGATCTCCAAATTTTTTACTGATAATCCAATTTAGCAGGCAGCAGTCAGAGCCTGCTCTTCACTCTCCCCAGCAAGTGGGAAAAGGGGCTCTGGCCTCTTGCATCACTAAGCAAATGGCTGCAGTGGTTTAAGATATTAACAACCCCTTACTGCTTATTACTGTTCCAATTGCAGAGCTGGCAGAAGAGAAGGTCTGTCAGGCACATTAGCTTACTGTTTCCTGTGGTTTAAATTCATATGTTGGACAGTGAATGGGAGTGGCTGAGGTGCAGGAGCAGGGTTGATTTGTGTTGATTCTGCTGAAGGACTAAAAGAAGGAATAAAGTGGGTACATGGACATAAGTACAGTTGACAGACCAGTGAAGGTAGGAGGGAAGTGCTAGCAGCCTAACCTTATTATGGCCCTCAATGGTGGCTGGTTTTGGGAAGCTTGAGGGTTGGGGTTTTTTTGACCTTTCTGAAGGTCAAATAAGAAACCTGTCCAGCATCTTGGCTCTCAGGTCTGTATTTTAATCACTGGTGTGGCACAGTGGCAGGCAAGAACAGTATTTCTATTGTGGCTTGTTTGAAATTTTGTGAGTTTACCTATAGGACTTACATAGATAAGGAAACTAGCTGGAATAGCTGTTGAGACATGAGTGTCTTGCAGCACCTCAGAACTAGCCCCACACGTAGAACATCTTATTCTGGACCAAGAATTTGTTTTTGTCATAGAATTTTATACCCTTTCAAACTTCTGTTGAAAGGGAAAGGACAGGTTTTAGTTCACTCCCTGTGCAGAGCAATTTGAGAATAATTATTTATTTTAAAATTTGCTTTCTTGTGTAGGGAAAGAACTAGACATGTAGATGCGAGGGGAACGTATTTTGCCCTGTAAATTCTAGAGGAGAAAGAAACCTGCTTTGCAAAACTAAATCCAGCCCCCATAAGAAATCAAAGGCAAATTCAAAGGTACAGGAGCGTAAACACTACCAACTGCAAATGAGTGGCCTTTTATGTAAGTTTCAGAGCCTGATCTTGTCACGTTCCCAGTTCATAATAAGTGCAACTGTGTGATTGCAACTACATCATGTGCCTGGGAGCACAGAAGGCATGCCACGAGGTGCTAATCAGAGGAAGGTAAGGGTTAGGACTGTGGTTACAATTACAACCCCTGGTAAATCCACTCCTGGCTTTGGGCCACAAGGTTATTTATCCTAAGGAGAGACTAGGCTGTTTCCTGTAATCTGTCGTGGGGCTCAGGGAGAGTGAATAAGGTGGGGGGGGAGTGCTGCTTGGAGCAGAGCAGGTTTGGCTTTAATTTGTGTCGCCACCCTTCCTCCTATTTATTTTGACACATTTTGCTCTATGTATTTCAAATAAATGGAGGAATGTATTTAGCTGGACTTCTCCCGAAAGGCAGGAGAAGTCTCTGAGCACAATCTGTGAAGTTTTCTCTCCCTATATGCCTGTTGCTAATAAAACCCTTAGCTGCAATGTGATGCAGTTTCTACCTCTCTCTCTTCTTTGTGGGAGCTGCTTCTCCTGTGAACTGAGGTCAGCCGTTTGAAGAGTCCCCAGCCCAGTCTAAACATGATTTCCTGTTGATGCTCACTGTTTTCAGGGACTGTGAAAGACACGTCTTTAGCAAGCTATGTGGATCTGCCTGTCCGGGGCTCTGATGCATACTTAAGTGTCATTCTTATTAAAGCTAATCAGTTATAGGCTCTGTCTGTCACCAAGAGCAGCTGTTTGTCTCCTAAATGAGAATTCCCACACCTGCGCCTGCCCTCATTACAGCTACATACCCACCACGCTGCCTCCTGCTCACTTCCTTCCCTTCCTGCGCCTTTTCTAGCTGGAAGTCAAAGACAAAGACTCCTCTGGCCTGTAGGTGTGTGCGCCATATGACAATTCAGAGGGAAGCCTCATGGTCCAGTGGCTGGAGCAAGTGTCTGCGGGACTGCCAGGGCCTGGGATGCAATGCTGGCTAAGCAGCTGACTGCGTGGCCTTGGGCGAGTCACTTGACTTCGGCATGCCTCAGTTAACCCAGCTGGAAAATTGGGTAAAAAGCAGAAACCTTAATGCTGCGTCTGAGCTGAGTTCTCCTGGGGAAAGATATAAATGGCGGGAAGGTAGGTGTTTACTGCTTTAGGCTTGTGAATTACGTGAAATATTTGGATGACAGGAAGTGCCAAGTGGTGTAAATAGCTGGTGCCCAGATGCACCTAGAGAATGGTGACAGAAATTGATGGCAGTGCTCCCTAGGGAAAAGCACTCAGATTTTGTCTCAGGCCAGGCGCATGCCATGTTTGCGTGGGAGGTAGTGACCAGCTGTGACTAGAGTTCAGTGAATGACTGCTGTTGCTCATGATGGGACACATTTACTTGGTGTATCCCTTAAAGATCTGATCTTCCCTGTTCAGGGCATCCCTGATTTTGCTGGATTATTGGGAGACTATGAGAATAATTAGAAATACGTCAGGCAGAACTCAGTGGACTCCGTTCTCCCTGATTTACCTACCACTGTGAAGTAAAAAAGGGAAGAAGGGAAGAAGGGGAAGGGAGTAGATGCTACATTTGTAGATGTGTGAAAGCAAATCTCAGGAAGACAAGCAGGTAAAACCAGTAAGTTTCAGATCCAGTGCCAGCTGTTTCCTTTGAAATAATGTGGCACGTTGATCGGCTTGTGATTTAGCTAGAGCTAGACACACTGTAGTCCAGAGATGCACAAATTGCCTTTGGACAGCTTCTCTTGTAGCCTTGCATCAGGCTCTGGGTTAGGAACCTCTCCGTAACTTCAGTCCTGTAGCTCTATGCTGCTGTTTACCAGCCTACTCCAGTCCTTCCCACTTCTCTCATTGAAGTCCTGAATCTCTCAAAAACTTGCACTGTGCAAATTTTTCTAGTAAATTAAGATATGAGCTCTTTGCATCTTGCAAATAGGCTGGTAGATGCATCTTAACCTGTCAGGAAGAATAACAGGTAAGGAAAGATCTTGCATGTTTGAACAGCTCCTCTCTCCACCTTTGTTTTCCTCCGCTTTCTGCGAGCAGCATGACCAACTTCGATCTGCCGTTGTTTTTGCGATAGGGAGGTGTGGTATCTGGCCCAGAGAAAGAGAGTTGCACAGCATGAAATTCAGGCATAAACTTCACCCAGAAACGAAAGTATTTAAATGGCAATAAAGATTCATTCCACTCCTCACAGATTCCCCCGTGCATGATGAGTGGCATTTTTCCCAGTTGCAGTCAAGAGGGATTCATATTAAGAACAGATCTGAATGTGCTCTAAAGTAACATTAATCATTGGTCAAGGTCAGCAGGACAGAGCTTGCAGTAGTGGAGTATGTTTAGCATGTATCGTCCCTGTCTTCTTTTTTTATCTGTCCAGTTCAGTTCACCTGCATGTGTTCACCAGATTGTGCCATCCCCGCATTCCCTCCCTCCATCCCTTTTTAACTTTGTGACAATTGACATTGCTGAATTCAGAGGCAGGTGCTTTATCTTGGCAGCTGGCTGCCAGTTTATCTAATCCAGGGCTGACGCATTTGACTTAAGGCTGTGCTGTCACTTGCCCCCGAGATGTGCACCTGTCTGAGGTGCTCTGTCCTCATTTGGACTAGCATCCCCCTTTTGCCAAGGCTTCTTGTGGGTTGTCTGCTATGGATAAAGGAAAGGAGGGCCAATGTTAGAAAGAACCTGCATAGAGGGAAAAGAAGGAAGAGCAAGGAACGGTAATAAATTACTAACAGTCATCACTGTGAGCCATCTGCAGAAATCCCCATGACAATACAGACACTGGGGATATTGCTTGTAAGCAGTGCTGTTAACACCTTCTGCAAAGGAAAAGCTTTGTGAACACCCACTGATCCCAGAGAAGGCACCCACTGGAAGCCAAGTTTGCAGCAGGCATTAATAATCCTATAGAACAATATGTGCCAGTTAGAAATAGCTGAGCTATTTATCTGCAGAGCTCTCCTTGGGCAGCTGCAGAGGGGCTGGCTTTCTATATTTCTGATTGACATTTACTAATCCAGTATCTCTCCTATCTAAAATATATGAACAGAATGATGCAGCACAGATGATAGTCTTTGAAATTACTATTTGTGTTATTTTGCATAGACTTGGCAGAAGCGTGAATGTGGTATTGTACAGATAGGAATAGTCAATCCTTACTCCAAAAACTGTCTCAACAGTCAATTAAAGCATAGATTAAGTGAAGTGATGTACCTGGCATCACATGCAAGGTAAATGGCAGAGGTAGAGAAGACACCAGGTCTTCTTGCTCCTGGCGTAATGCCTTTCCCCATTATCACATTGTGTTAGCACTGCTTTTCAGTAGAGTTTCATAGTGCTTTGCAAGAAACTGTGAATGGATCTCTACCAGAATCCCATGAAGAATTCATGAATGAAACTATATCACAGTCCTACAAATTAAGGATTATTGTTCCGAGTTTGTAGGGATGCACAAGTTGCTAAGCCAAAGTTAAACAGCAAACAAACTCCCAAGCTTTTCACTTCAGATCCTTTTCAGGTATTACTTAAAATATTATTAGGTGATGGCAGAGCTCTTTTTCATGTGGAAGAAATCATTCAGCAATAGGCTGACATTATTCACATTTAATATGTTCTTCCTTACCTGGAAAACTACCTTGGCACTAGAGAGGACAAGGAGCCCAATGAGTAGGAGACGCAGATCTGGTGTGTCCCATGTAAGTCAAACAAAGCTTCATCCATCCATTGAAGTCTTCCCTAAGATTGAGACTGATTTTTCTTCTGCTCACCTTCCCTCTTCTTGTTGCTGCCCTAGACACCCCAGACTCTTGTGGTTTTGGGCTGCACAAGGGCCCAAAAGACTTTGGGGTATTTTGACTAGTGAGATGTCACAGAGCCCTCAGTTCAAGGTAGGCAGCACAGCTTGGCCTCTGTGCCTGCTGTTAATAGATGAAGGCAAACCACTGGCTGTCACTGAAGGAACATGCAGTGATGATTCCTGCCTAGAGACAAAAGGGTGTAGATCATCTTTCAAACAAGATTAATCATAAATAAATAAATAAATAAATCATGGCCAGGCCTTCCCAAATAAGCAGCTAGCAGGTGGAAAAGAGCGGGGCTGGTGTCTCCATTTATGTCAGCGAATGTTTATCCAAATGGACAGACTTTCCAGGGAAAATGCATGCTATATAAAACACCTGACATCTGCTGAGTTCCAGGTGCCTGCCAAATTCTGCCCTGTCCCAGGTGTGCTTATTCCCTATGAAGTTTGTTGCTGCCAGCACAGTGACAGCATACCGCAAGTGGAAGGGAAGGTAGTGACGATCAGTCCCTCCGATAGTCATTTTGGCTGAGTCAAATTGTGTTGCCATGTACTCAATCCCCGGCTTATCACAGGATGCAGCTGTGTGCTACTGGAACCAGCTCTAATTGTGCTTGTGGCTGTCTCCTGGAGGATTTTAGTAAGCCCTGCAGAGTATGTAGGCATTAGACAGTGTCTCTTTAAGCAATTTGTAAACCCCTGGGAGCATTCTTGCTTTTTCTTGCAGAAGTCACCAGAACCAATCTGCGTAGTGGTTCATGCAGGTAGTAAGGCTTTGCTTGTTTATATCCAGCAGAGACTGTAATTTTGAATGGAACAGTGGCCATGTGACTTCTTCGTATTCCTGACATTGTATAGAGAGCAAATGCACCATCCCCTGGTGAGAAGCCTAGTCTGAAATCTTGCCTGTACAGCAAAGATGTGCAATTCCTCAAATATACTGTTACTATTCAGCTGGTGGTCGTCTTTGATGCTATCACCGATAGCACCTCCCGCTTCAGCCCTCTAGGGGCATAGCGTAGAACTGACCTTTTTCAAATGGAGCACGCCTTCAAAAGCTGTCCTCGCATATTTTAATTAAAGTAAAAGAGCAAATTTTCAGATCATAAAGGCCAACTTTATTCCTAAAAGCAAATACAAGCAGCAGGTAGTAAAAAGAACTAGATCTTTATTGCAGAGCATCGTAGGTAATAAATATTTATCAACTTAATTTATTGGTATAAATATGAGCTCATCTGTGACTTTTCTCCACCAGTCCTCTACCTCCATCTCAACCAGACACAGTATTTACCTGTTATCCATCCATTCACTCCATTGTTATCTGCTACTGATTACAGAATCTTTTCTTTCCAATGATTACTTCTCTAGAAAAGCATCAGTGAAGAGAGCTAACACATTATCATTTATGAATTTCCAATTAATGAACAGAAGAAGATTTCTCTGTCCTTACAGATTAAAAAGAAAGACAAACATATACAATAATTTACTGTGTAGTTTCACTTAACAGAGCAGAAAGCACTGCCAGGTTTAGTGCATGGAATTCTTGAAGTGAGTGAACTCCTGGGAAAAAGATAAAAAATGGGTGCTGGGAGGTAGCCTTCATCTCATTTCCCAAATACTCTTTGAAATCTGAGTTCTTGTCCTGGCTACTGTTGACCGTGGGCCTATCATGAGAACACCGGTTTTGAGAAGTGATTAGGGAATGGCCTGCCAGAATGAATGGGAAATCGATTAAATGATTGATGGGCTGGAGGGGGGCAGTTTAAAGTGAACAAAAACTACATCATGAAACTGAAAAATAATGGGAGCCTAAAGCGTGTATATGTTCAAGAGTTAAAGAGAGCCGGTTGGAGAGATGTTTCAGGTCAAGTGGTCCTTCCTGATTGCCAGAAGCCAAAGGGGGTAGATGAACTAGGGAAGACTCACTCCTTAGCTGCTCTGTTTGTTAGTGTGTTTCCATATGCAGTGGCTGCCAGCATGTGCTGGGAAACCTCTGGACTAACCAGACCCCTAGTTTAAGGTCCACCTGTAACTGCTTTCCCAATCTCGGTGAGGTTAGAACTGTCTATTTTTGTACCTACAGGTATCAAAACAAAGGCATGATGTTAAATGGGGCCTTAGCAAAATATGAATAATAAAATGATAATTGTTAAATATGTAACAAAATTTATTTTATCAGCACAAAGAATTCAATTATAAGACCAGACTCAGCTGAGTGAATAAATCCTACTTTTTGTATGGCATTGGTAAATTTGGGACTGACTTTTCACATCCAGGTTATGTGTACTACTGCTCTGTTTGGCCATAGCTTTAGGCCCATTGTGCCTGTTCAGAGGTCTCAGAGGGATGCACTGGGATATCCCATTAAGTGTACAACATGAGCGAGCAAAGCAGCTCCAGCTGTGAGGGTAGGAGAAGGTACCATGCATCAAGTGAGATGAACATAGCTTCCCTGGGGTTTCCCTGTTTTGGTAGGATGATATAGCTCCTTGTTCACTTGTAGCGGAACAAGTATTGAGTGTGCATGCTCTTTGCCATTAGGAAAATGCCCTTTGGAGCAGGTGATCATTTAAAGAGCTCCTTTGTTTGATAAAACGTGTTTGGGGTTTGGTTGAGCGGAAAATGTATTCATTGCAGATTAGCTTTCAGTCGTAGCTTTTTTTTAAGCTGTCGACGTATGGGAGCTGAGCTTTGTATATAAGGCCCATTCTCTGTGAGAGCTCATTTGAAAAAAAATTAAATGTGTGATTTCCCATATGTTTTTCTGAATGCACTGAGCGCTGAAAATCCTGGGGGGGGTCAAGTTTCTGTCGGGCATTAAGAGAGTTTGGGGGTTGTATCCCAGGCAGATGAACATCATCTTCCATCCTTGCCTGGGCATTTCATCTTTGCCTTGATCTCCCATCCTGGGATACCCACAGGGAGTCACAGATTTAGTTCATGTCATCCCTCTCATCACCTCTCCTGATCTTCTCCCTTCTCCCATTGCACCATCTGAACACCTCATTATTGCTTGGGATGTTGTATCTCTGATGATTTGGCTGAACCTCCCGTATGCCTGGACACAGAGTCACCCAGTTAATTTTGCTTCAGGCTGGGGCTGCACTGAAACATATAACTGCAGCAGGTAGAATGCGAACACATGAGGCTGATATGTCACCAGGGCCTTTTTCTCCTGCTTTCCATATGTTCCACGCTTCTTCCTGTCATTTACATTGAGCAAAAAACAGTATAAAAAACTTGGTAATCAATTATAAAGAGAAGTATTTTGATTCACTCCTGATCCTGAAGTGCAACATTTGAAGAGCAGAGAGGAAAGAAACAGCCATTCTTGTAACCTCTGTTTTGTCCTTGCAACCTTTGTTTTGTTCTTGCCATTCCTGCGAAGGGATCAAGAAGGCTCTTTACAGGGGCTGGGGGGCACTACTCAGTGCTTTCCCATCCCCCTGGTGCACAGATGATGGATAACTCAGCTGCGCATGCGCTCTCTTTCTCTCTCCGATGCATCACTACGTTATTAGCCTTGTTCTGGAGAGCAGCAGCATTTAGGATTGGGCAAGGATGCCTTTAGGATGCATATTTATTTGCTCCCAAAACAGGAGGGATAGAGGGACTGAAAAGTGTGGGAATGAGAATTGGGTCAGACAGAAGCTTCCAAAAAGCTTAGCTTATTTGGAGAAGAGAAGCAGCAGTCGGAATAACAAACCATACATAGGACAGTGAAATTGATTCCCCGTTCCTTCTTCATCATACCCTCCTCCGGGTAAACCTGTTTCGGTTGATAGTGAATATTTCATGCAGTGCTGAGCGTTTTCTGAACTGTGGTGTCCTAGTTTTTCCACCTCCAGCCCCAAAGGAATGTTTTTACATCATGGAGCTTTATTTTTGGGAAGGGGAGGAGGGAGCGGAGGCTGCAGGCTTGCGAAGAGACAGCAACAAAGAGTGGTTCAGAGAACAGCTTGGCTCTGATGTCTCGACTGAGAATCCCACCTCCACTCCTTTGCTCCCTCCAGAAAGGTCAGTGAAAAGGGTCGGCTCCCAAGGGGCTGGAGCATGATTCCAGTCGGAATAAAATAACCGTAAAAATGGCACCCTGCCTCTGCCTGGGTCTGCTCTCAGCACATTGCCGTCATCGTAGCTGCTTTGTTAGCTGACAACGACAAGCTGTCGTTACTGTCAGCACTGCAGCTCCGTATAGCTACCAAAGGGGAGAGCCATGTCTGTTCTACCTCATGCACCAGCACTCAGAGGACTGCCTGGCTTCTCGCTGTATGTCAACTGTCCCTTCAGGAAAGGGGTGGCACTGAGCCTTGTCCCTTTTTACTACGTCCTCACCTCCCCTCCATGTAGAAAGACCAGCTAAGAGTTTGCAGGTGTGGCAGTGTGAGTCCAAAACCCTCGTAGGTTCTGAGCCAGTGCCTTCCACTGTCAGAGTCTTTTGAGTTCGTTGCAGTAGGCTTTAGGTTGGACACTTTGTCATTTAAAAGAAACCCTCAAATCCTGCTGGGTACTTAAGAAGCAAGGTAGGGAGCGGTGTCATTGTGTCCCAATGTTTTATTCCCTCTTTCGAAATCAGTCTTTTAAAAGTTTCCATGTACATGTTTACGAAGCTGGTGGAAGTTGCCTGCTTGAAACTGAGACCTTCCACACCACAGTGCCTCCAGCTGCCACTGAAAGCACCACAGCAGAATAAGCTGCCCCACTCATCTGCCAAACTGCTCAGAGTCTTGTGTTATCCCCCACCCCAGCAAACTCTGAAGGAGGTTGGTATCCCAGAACCTGCTGTGGATTTGCGTTTTGCAAGTGCTTCTTCCCTTTAGGATAGGCGGAACAGCTATGAAGCCTGGAAAAGTCCCAGAGCCTCAATATGCTTGCTCCTATTAGCCTCCTAAAAGCACACTTTACCTGACCAGCTGAATTAGCATCTACTGTAACCAAGATAGCAGCACAGCAATTCAGAGTCTGACTCACCCCTATTATGGACTGCAAAGCCCAGCACTCGCTGTTGCATGATTCCCTAGATAGCCGCTTTTCTCCTACCTAGTCACGCTTGCCCTCTATGCTCACTGCCCATTATTACGGGGCACAAACTGGTAGAACTTTTTCCTCAGACCACTGAGCTGCAGCTCTAGATCCTCTGCTCCGTTGACGTTAGTTCACAATGTGAAGCGTTTTCTATGTGTCTTGTTAGTCCACAGCAAGCTGTGTTCACGCACCCTGAAGGACATGGGGCAGGAGCAAAGCATGAAACTGCTTCGTTAATGCTTTAGATTTGCAAGTTTTTGGTTGGTGCAAAAAGGCCTGAAGAAGGCGATGGTGTATCTTTCTTCCTTGGTGGTTCTTGTCCCCTTACAGGAAAGGAAGGGTGAAGGGAAGGGAGAGGAAAAGTGGTTCTTTCATGGTCTGGTGGAGGCAAGAGGAGAGCTGTGCAATATCCCCAAAGTGTGCTCCACCTCCACAGCGTTACAAAACAGCAGTTCAGCAGGGGACACAGAAGCACTTAGGGAAACTGCAGCTGAAACTAAGTGAACCTTTCAGTCTACTTATCACAGCATTTGCAGTCCCTGCTTCAAGGAGAAACAATAATAAATAAATAAAAAAAAATCTTGCAAAAGGAGCTAGTATCCATCTAGAGCATTGGATGAAATAAAAAGTGACAAACAAACAAAATCACCAGCTCCTGCTTTAGAAACTGTTGTTAAAAATAAACCATCATTCACTGCTGCAGTCCTGCCAGTTCCTCCCTGCTGAGAGCAGGAGACCCAGAATACTGCCTATCTTTACATTCCCTGTGCATGCTCTATAGTTTAACAGCTCGCTCTGTTGTCATGACAAAGATTTCCTGCTTTTCAGCATGAAGCTTGCTCAATTATTTCTAGTCTACCTGTAATGCTGCCGGCTGTCCCTCCCAGCTTACAAGGCACTGTATTTTCCTGTGCTCAGAGGGTGTGCTTCTGACTTACATGAGGACAGTTGCTGACTCCCAATTCCTTGCGTAGAGCCAGGGCAGCACAGAAGAGCACCAGCAGCAACCACAATCAGGTGCTCAGCCGTGACAGCATACTTTGAACTTATATTTTGCTCCTTGTGACATATTGCAGACTTCACCCCCACTCCTTCATTCTCTGCAGGCTGTGAGTTGAGGTAGTGGTGACATTTGAAACGTCATTATTTTTTCTATTTGTCAGAGGGTGTGTCTTAGCACGTGTCCTGGCATACTAGGCACTGTAGCTGTGTTTTTAAAACAAAGCAAGGGACCATCTCTGACCTGAAGCACTTACAGTCTAAACAGGCAATGCATGTAAAAGGGCAGAAAAATGTGGGAAAAGGCAAATATCTTACTGTCTCCATTCTCTAAATACTGAACTATGGCATATGGTAACTAGTAACCCATCCAGGGCAAAAGAAGCTATCAAAAAAATCAGAAAGTGAAGCTAGACTTTCTGAATCCCAAATCAGTGCCTCAACCGCACACCCTCCCTTGTATACCCTTGTCAGAGCAAGCCAGTATTGATGCCATATTTCCCAGAGAGTCTTTCCAGACCCAGTGAACTCAGACTAAGTTATGAGATCCTTAGACAGCTTTATGGCTTCCTTTGGATATCACTTCAGATAATCATTCCAACTTTAACCCCACCCCATGAAACCTCCAGGTTTTAGGTGGTTATCATTATTTTTAGATATATGCCAAAGGTGGGTTTGGATGCAGACCTCATTCAGATTCAAGCTTGGAACTATGTATATGCATGCAATAAAAGGTATTGCACCTTTTATTTCATTTTAATATTCTCTGTTTTATATATGTATTTATGCCAAACAGTATAGATGTGTCTAGTATTCGGGGTGCCTTTCTTGAGGAATATGTAGAAGACGTTAGCTGCAATGAGACTGACTACTCCCATGTGCGGTGGGACCCCACAGCAGCCTCTTGGCACCTCCAAAATTTAGGGCTTTAGGCCTAGACTTTTCAGAGGGGCTCAGTTGCCATCGTTAGACCAGATTTTCATTAGACCCAGTCAACTATAGTGTCTGAGCAACTTGAAAATCCAGTTTTTATATCATCCCTAATTGGAAATGGGATTCTTCTTAAAATCTTAGCTGTGGGTAATTCAGCAGCTGAAAATCTGTCTCCAGAGTGCTTAAGTGCAGAGAACCCAAAATTACGGAACTTTTTGAAAATGTGGGCATTACCTGCTGCTGCCACTCGCAGGAGAGCTGCCAGAGGGGAAGTATCTTCCTGAAGGGGATTCCTGATGGGGGGAGTCGTCAGCATCTGAGGAAGCTCCCAAGGGGAGTACCCGAATTCCCAGAGGGAAACAAATACTAACTGTAAGCAGTATTACAGAAAGCCTTTTAGTCTTTCACAATGGTGATTTTTTTTAAATTATAATGATTGCACTTTTGGAAAAAAACCCTCATTTTAGAACAGGCTCAAAGCTCCTTAGTCCTAATGTAAGAAAATCCTCTGCGCTTCAGTTTGAAGAATATTTTTCTTGGGAATGAAAAGGGTGCTAGCACGTATCAAGGGCCTGACCCAACTTATGTTAGTACCGGGAGGCTACTTTACAGTGACTGACAGCAGTCCCCACTGAGGAAGATGTGCCAGTGAGGTGTTCAATGCTGATGCTCCTCATACAGCCTGCCTGCTCACGTGTGCCCCATGGGTCCTGGAGCCACTGTCCATGTGATAGTGAGACTGTTCTGAAGTGACTGCTTGTTCCAGGGTCCCGAAGAAAAATTGCTTGGAAAGGACAAAGGAACGAAATATAAAAAGGATGACGAAATGACCACCTTGTGCCTGGCCACTCCCAGAGCTGGTCTGGGGCAGGGGATGTGTTACTGGAGGGAAAGAAAGAGATGGAGATGGAAGTTACCACCAAAGAAACATTAAATCCTTTTTCACTCGGTTTGAGTGGAGCTTGTATGGCAAAGTATGGGCAAAGTCCTGTGTGAAGGTAGAAATGCCCTGAGTGCATCAGAGCTGCCCTAGGAGTCTCTGGAAAGCAGTTAGTTTTCTTCCTTTCTCTCTGGATTCCTGCTTCTTTCTATTTGTCCTGCAGAACAAAATACCCACATTGTACGGGTGATCTGTGGCAGTGAAGGGGTTGTTGTTTGTGCTCAGCCAGCGCTGCAGAGGGAATAGGAGCTCTGACATCACCACATCTGCTTTGTACCAGCACATCAGGTCATGTGCAACTACCTCATTTTTCTGTTGATTAGTTGAAAAATGAGTACGCGCCTTACATTTTGGAAATGCTTGGCAGTCCTGTTCTGGCTGCTGACTGATCTTTGGTTTGGAAAAGCTATTACTAAAGGAGGACTTCTCTTTTGGTATTACATACTGCATTTTGCCAAGCAGTTATGTTTGTCGGTAGCTTGAAGGGCACTGCCTGCTTTCTCAAGTCTTTCTGCTGCATTAGAGGGAGTAGAGATAAAGACACTTGTCTCTAAGGGTAAGTTAGAATAGCCTCACAAATGCTCTGACTTCTGGTTTGATTCCTATAGTTTTGTACTTCAGGGACTGAAGGAGAAAAGCAGCTGTGCTTTACCCAACAGCTGGCACTTTCATGTGTCCCTGACATATCTTGGTGGGAAACTAGCACAGAGTCTTTAGTCCAACTCTGCAATGATTACAGTGGCCTTTTGCATAGGAGGTTGCTTCCATGCATACATTTTAATGCTCTGACTTTACTCAAACATCAGTGTAACAGCCAGCCAGCCACAGCCACTGTGAGGACTGCAGTACAACTCTTTTTCCTGCTTTTAAGGTCAGAACCTATATTCCTCTGTCACAGCATACACACACACACAAAAAAAAAAAAAAGGATGTTTCCCTTTACAAGCAGTTGGGGAAGGGAGAAACGCCTTGTGTAGCAAGGAGGAGACAACATCCTCAGTCTTTAGGTGTCTGCAGCTGTGGCAGTAGCAGTTGCATCCTGAATGATTAATGTGAGGAGCAGAGCACAAGCCCCATTGCAGAGCTTGCTGTGGGGATCCCCCAGGGAGAGGCGGGCTGCTCCGATATGGCAGAGGACTGGGGGTGGCTTACAGAGAGCTGACTGCACAGAAGACAGCAGCTTGTAATGGTGCTGATGTCTTAATCGTTGGTGGCTTCGGCAAAGACTTATCTCATGCCGCCATACTGCTCCGGTGAACAAAGGACTCGAGAAACATAGCTTGACTCCTTGGCATTAGGTTCAGGGCTGGAAAAAGCAACTCTACTTAAAAAGGTGTCATAAGGGGAAGAGAAAAAGGAAGGAAGGGTGTTCTCCAGCCTAGGTTAAAAATAATATACAGATCCTATTTTAACCCCTTGCTGGATTTGTTCTGCTGGTTTAGGATCATTCCTGTAAAATGCAGGTGGTGTTTTGAGCAAAGTAAGGGCATTTCTAGAAAGGCGCCCTTGGTTTTCTGTAGCAGAACAGCAGTATATATATGCCTTTCTAAGCTGCACAATAAACTGTTTGGCAGTGCTTGAGGCATAAAGTGATTGTTCAACTATGTAGTCTATGCATCTGCTAGATCCCCGGTGCATTGTGAAAAGGGAATTTTGCGCAGGACTTGGAGACAGCCAGAAGGCCAAGAAAAGCAGCATGCAGCAGGGGCAACAGAACCAAAATGCTTATAATAAAAATCATTCTGCCAAATAGGACTTCTGGTAAAATGCACACTCACCCATGAAGGCAATTCCCTCAGGTTGTCTGAAAATCTTCTTGGTTGAATAAACAATATGAGGGAGAAAAAATTAGGCTGGTCGGGCTGCTTCTGGCCTAAATTTGAAAATCAAACTCATTCATTCATGTAAGCCCTCTGTAGATTCTTGCAGTCCTGTTTCAACTCTGAGGTTCTGGGTTCACTTGTAACATCAAACACTTCTCCCAGAAGAAGGAAACCTGCTGCAAACTGGGTGGTTAAGTGAATCCTCAGGTCTAGAGATCAACAGGGTGATCCCACTGAAGAGCTGACGGAGGTGCTGACTCTCATCTGGAGGCTTGCAGAATATGCACATGTATCATGGAAAAGGATGAGGAAGAGCCATTGCAGTTCAGATGAGGAAAGGACACAGCTATGCACTACACGATTCCTTTCCCTCTACAAGGAATGTTGTCTTATTTGAAAATATTCAGACCACTTTTAAGGGAGGGCTGTTTGCTTTGGTTTTTTTCTCTTTTGCTTATTTCCTGTTTCAGATTTAAAGAACTGCTTCATATTTTCTTGATAAGAGAGTATCAGAGCTTTATGCTTGTATGTATTTTCCCTAAGTGAAGCTTCTGCTCATTTGTTTGAAGATAGAACTGACAAACTCAGGCCTCCAGTAGGTAGGCAGCAACCTCCTCTCCTGTGGGCTTTATGTGACTGATCATTTGCAGATCATGAGCAAGATAAGAGATCAGAGAGACACAGCAGTACTTCAGGGATCTTGGTATGCCTGGAGAGTGCTAGATTATACCCTGTGGAGACATCTCAGGTTTCTCAAACTGGTCAGTGTTCCCACAGAAGGAAGATGGATGACAGTGCCTAGCTCCCTGGGTAAATGAAGACATGTCCAAAGGAATATCCTCAAAAAAGTAGCTCTGCAAAATGCATATTTGATGGGTCAGAAGTAAGGACTATCCTCCCTTCCCGGTTGGTCACCAAAAACATGCACATTGGCCACCAAGAGCTTTAAAACTAAATGCGTTACTCTCTTATAGGTTTGCTAGAAGTTACAAGGTCATTTTTTCCTCACCTTCTTTCATCACTTCACTGTCTTGCTATTGCTTGCAGGTAGACCCTAAACTATATAGTAGTGGTATTTAGTAGACTAAGCATGCACTTTAAACACTTTGTTGAAATGAAAGTAAAACATTTTCTACAAGTTTATGTCCCCAGCCACCCTGAAGGGAACATGCAAAAGGTCTGGAAAATTGCAAGGAAAATCACTTCTGCTTCAGAAAAAAAGTAGTACAGAGCAGAAAAGATTAATGGTTTAAAAATGTTAGCAAGCATAAGAGTTCAAAACCAGAAGAGTAGTCATCAGAAAAAGCTCTCACAGTCCCTAGGATTTCGCAGAACGTGGTTGTTCTTGACTGGCTTCTGTGGTGGCATAAGGTATCCACTCCAAAATAAAGAACAGGCTCCCAGTTTGGATGTGTAACATTACCCTACTCTAAATACAGGCACATGTGGGCAGCAGAATGATACCAAAGGACATGACAAAACTCTAGATAGCCCTCAAGTAGTCCACTTGGGATGGAGTAAGGCTGTTACCAAGGGAGGGAATATTGCCTCAACTCTGTTTAACGGTTACGTAGATCTCCACAGAGAAGAGGGCTGGCCTCCTGAAATCACTATGATTCCTTATCAGCTGCTGTCCTAGCCTTTCTCACTGAACGGCATACAGCAATAATTTAGGATTCTCAGAAACAAAAGGGACTTGCCAATGTTACTGTGTTCCTCTGGCATACAAAATGTGGGATGGGCTTGGGCAAACTTCCATAGAGCTTTCCTGAGTACCCTGCAAGGATGCTTTGCAGAAGTCTTTAGTTCACCTCAGCTCCTTGGACCTGGAAAAACGTGTCCAGCAGAGAGCAACTGAAAGAAAGTGCTGCCCTGCTGTCCCATGGTGTATAGCAACAAAGCACAGAAGGCAAATCCTTTACCTGGAGCGCACATTTCCTACTTAGAGGAGGGACTGTGAATAGGGATTATTGCTGTTTCGGTGCAGGAATGAGCTTAAGGGTGGGAGGCAGTATGCAAATGAAACTTCTGACCCACACACAAATCCATATTATACACCAGCAGGATGCACGCTAATCCCTGCCATCATATATATGTTAATGTAATGATCACCCTCCCCTAAATACCCTAGGCTTTACATCCAAACTCACTGAGTTCTGTATGGTGCAAGGACAGCATCTCTGCGTTACTTTCCTCCCAAATACATTTGCCTAAGTGAGGATTCAACATGTGAGCCTTGCAGCACAGGCGCTGTTCCATCCTATCTGAGGTTAGTGCTGGATTTCCTCCACATGGCACCTGCCTCAGCAAGATTTTGGTGGGGTTTTTTCTGTCCCGTGTTTGTGTGGGAGGCAGTATAAGCTTTTCATGGAAGGAAAGGCTTTCTCCATTGGAAAGAAGGGAGCTAATTATGTCTCCTATAAAGAGATGTAATTGGTTTTCTTTTCTGTAGAGAGAGGATGACATGAACAGCATCCCTTGCCTTTTCATTCCAAAACTCTGTTGTGACCATATTGCTGAGTCTTGGAAAACTCCCCAATTCACAGGTTGTTTTTTGCATGTTCCAATCATCTGGGAACAAGGTTCAGCTGATTGATGAATGTGATCTCTGGCACAAAATGCTGAAAAGTTGGGGAGGGAGGGGGGTAGATCTAGCCCAACTGTCCATTTCAAATATTGCTGGTTTCAAATTTAGCCTGGTATCTTCTTAGCAAATTGTTTGCAAGCACTTTTAGATCTGCACATGTAAGTGTTATCATAAGTATTTGGGAAGTGCAAGGGATTTTGAATTAGATTGTGAAAAGAGGATGCCTGTATATGTGCCAAAGCATCCCAAAGTGTACAGGCCCAAGGTGGTATGATTTAAGTGACACCCAATTTTCAAATTTTCTCCTGTTTTTGGAATGCTTGCTCTGCCACTTCCAGGAATACATAGAGTAAGCATGTCCAGCCAAGTCCATTCTTTTCAGAGAATTAAGCTAATTTTCTTATTGTTAGAACTTTCCTGTTGCTTCCTTTCTGTAATTTTGGAGTCATTAGCACTTTCTTTAGCGATGCATTATTGCCTGGCATAACAAAGTGTTGCATCCTGTCTTTGCTTTTCATCAGAAGCCAAATAGCTTTGAACTCTGTATTAGATGTGTTGCGTAGGGCAGATACAAAGGAACGGGAAGAGGCTCAAGGAAGCAATGGTACTTAAAGATGACTATTCTGAAGATGCATGACCCACAACACTACCTTCAGAAATAATAAAAATAGCACCTTCCTCAAGTTTAAGATGCCTTAATTTCTTTGCTTTTCCTGGTCTCCACGCAATAATGCTGTGTTGGTGGGTGCATCTGCACTGCAGCATACTACTTTCCATAAACATATAGGTTGCTTTGGAGTGACACAGGTAATTCAGGGGAGAAATTTTCTATACTGCAGAAGTGATTGTCCCTATGTGGAAAAGATGATTTGGTTTAGGATAAGGAATGCTTTTGGCTATGGTTTAGTATGGTGAAGCTGAAGAATTCACCATTGGGACTCAGAAAGGCTCAGAAATACTGCAGGATCTGGGAAGTAATGTTCGAGGTGTAGATTCATAAATAGCAAGGCAGGCCTCATATTACAAGACCCACCTCTAGGGACTTAGAACTAAAAGATGGAATTTGCCATTCATTGCTGGCTGACTCTGGTCTCATTTAGTAGTAAGAGTCCCATGAACTTCAAGATAAAGAGATAGGTTAATGCTAAGTACTTCTGAAGGTCTGATCAGACTGAATAATGTATTGGAAAATATAATGAAGGTGTGGAAAACAATTGTATTCAGCTCCAGAGAATATGCTGGACCCTTCTGTAAGGACGTGGCCAGAGGCGTCTGAGCCCTCCCTTCTCAAGGAGGTTTGGACAATGTGGAGAAGGAATTACTTGGCTTGTCCTCATCACCTGTTCTGAGGTGTTAGAGAGCCTATCTTTACAATGTTGTTTGTAAACCTCCCTTGCCAAGAGGTTTTTTGATCCTGTTATTGATGTTGATAGGCTGCAAGGTGTCATCAGCACCTCCAGCAATAAGGGACTGGTGTGTGATGGGAAGGATATGAGAAGAGCAGAGATAAAGGAACTGAGAAACAAAATGTTCCTTCGTTGCTGTCTTTGATCTCTTAACTCCCAGCTATGAGAGATCCTGGATGCTGATGGCAGCAATCAACTAATTTTCTGCTGCTTCTGTTGCTTGTACAAAACAGAGGAAGGTGGTGTCTTCACTGAGGGGATTACAAGTCTTGTTGTAATGTCTTCTGTTGCAGACTGAACCTGAGGGAGTGAGCACAGGCAGCCTCGAGACTGAGGGAAAATATGCAATTTCATTTCTTCCTCTCATCTCTCTGCCTCTTGTTTTGTACTCCAATTCCTGCCTTATTAGCCATCCTTTTGCAGATTAAAACCCAATGGAAAGCTTAGTGTTGCTTTCCAGTGAAAGATAGCCAGTGTTGCTATCTTTGCAGCATCCCTCATGCTGAAGGAAGAAGTGACAGGCACCACAGACAAAGCTGTTGTGTCAGAGCTGGCATCATCTTGAAAGCTTGTGTCATTTCTCAGCACTGAGGTGCGGTAGTTGAACGGAGGGGACGATTTTACAATAGCCATTTGACTGCCCACCTGTAGTTTACTCCTGAGCTGGGACTGAGGCTGAGTCCATAAAGCTAGTTTTGCCATGTGAGTCACCAAAGAGCTGAGAGTAACAGGCTTTGAGCCCATCTGCTGTTGGCTAGATCCAGACACGTAGCCCAGAGATGAAGATATTGAGAAGTCACTGCTGATTTCCCATGCTGTTCAGTCCTGTCTTGCAAGGTATGAAAAGACCTTGTGGTTGAGGTGGGTCTGCATTAAAAAGTTATAATCCTACATACAGAAGAGTATGCAGGGATGTTTGGAACTGAAGTGCTGGTTCATGTCATTATAGAGATACACCAGTTATGGTCATGTCATTACAGAGAGACACTGGACAAGTGCACTCATCAGACACAGCTTATTTTATGGTGTGGTGGGTTGACCCTGGCTGGACACCAGGTGTCCACCAAAGCCATTCTATCACTCCCCCCTCCTCAGCTGGACAGGGGAGAGAAAATATAACAAAGGGGTTTTGGGTCGAGATAAGGACAGGAGAGATCACTCACCAATTACTGTCATGGGCAAAACAGACTCAACTTGGGAAAATGAACTTGATTTATTACAAATCAACCAGAGTAGGGTAATGAGAATTAAAAGCAAATCTCAGAACACCTTCCCTCCACCCCTCCCT